>CM045449.1:22981017-23579762 GCA_024666655.1 Dascyllus trimaculatus | reverse complement strand
AGAAATACTTTATTGATCCCCAAGGGGAAATTCTGTTGTAAAAGCAGCAAGCAGAAAGAGTAGTGACCACTACCACAAATACAAATAAACACAAACAAAAATAAATAAATAAAAATATATAAAATATGTGTATTAGTACTTGTGAGCTCTGCAAAGTGAGGCCAGAAAGGAAAGACTGTTCCTGTCAACAGAGTGGCCTGCATCTACCACTGCATAATGATCTGGCAAAGCCTCCACTTTGAATTGTAGCAACTCGTGTACACATTTGAAAGACTGAATAGCTAACATGGTTAAAAAAAACTCCATTATGTGCATTTATATACACCAATCAGCCACAACATTATGACCACTGACAGATGAAGTGAATAACATTGATCACATTGCTACTATGTGGTGTTCTGATGGAAAACCTTGGATTTTAACATCCGAGTTGATGAGACTTGGACACCCAAATAAACATTGTCCCACAACAAGAACATTCCCTCATGCAAGTGGGAATCCCACTGGTCTACCCCTGCAGGAAAATGCACCCCACCACATGGAAAAAACATCAACCAATCATGAACATGTGGACGAACATGAAAATGGCCCAACATGTTGATTTGACCTCCAAACTTCCTACACCTCATTCTGATCAAGCCTCACCAGGATGCAGTGGAACAAGTTTGATTGACAGAGGCCCCACTGCACAAGCCAGAGTACCCAAAGGATCCAGTGCCAATGTCCTGGTTCCAGACCCCATAGGACACCCTGAGAGGTCCTCTTGTCCATGCCCAATGGTTCAGAGCATTTTGACCGCATAAGGGGGACCAACACAATATTAGGCAGGTGGTCATAACGTCATGCCTGATCAGTATATATATGTATATATTTAGAAAACTGTTATGCTTTTTTTTATTCCCACATTACCCAAGAACCATTAAATTAGCCACTAAACATACATTATCTGTCACTGGTTAGACTGTGTCTGAATACTAAGTTAGCTCTTGATAACTTTTCAGCGCTGACTTCCCTGACCTGAGGAAACACAACAACTGCATGGCATCGGCTCTGACCCCAACCATTTATGCACGCCTGAGGGACAAGACAACACCCAACAACTGGACCCTCGATCAGTGCATCCAGACTGGAGTGGACAACCCTGGACACCCCTTCATCAAGACCGTGGGGATGGTAGCTGGAGATGAGGAGAGCTATGAGGTGGGAGTTCATGTTTGCACTGAGTTGCTACTTCTTCAGTTGAAAAAACTGGGGATACTGAGTGCTGAATTCTTTCCGTCAGGTGTTTGCTGAGATCTTTGACCCTGTTATCAAGGACAGACACAACGGCTATGACCCTCGCACAATGAAGCACCCCACTGACCTGGATGCTTCCAAGGTTACACACATGCTTCTCTTCACATCCTTGTTTTCTTTATCACATCCATATACTCCCAAACCCACTTCTAACCTAATGCATTGTCCTTCTCAGATTACCTCAGGAATGTTTGATGAGCGCTATGTGTTGTCATCTCGTGTCCGTACCGGTCGAAGCATCCGTGGACTGAGTCTTCCCCCAGCATGCTCTCGCTCTGAGCGCCGTGAGGTGGAGCGTGTGGTCGTCACAGCTCTGTCTGGCCTGAAGGGAGACCTGTCTGGTCGATACTACAGTCTGGCAGAGATGACTGACAGAGAGCAGCAGCAGCTCATTGATGTTAGTCTCACACATGCTTCCATACACCCTAAGAAACAAGGCTGCTTTCTGTTCTGTTTTTTGTTGCCATCTAATGTCCCCAAACCGATTCCTCTGTCCCTTTACTGGCCAATCAGGAGCACTTCCTGTTTGATAAACCTGTGTCACCTCTGCTCACGGCAGCTGGGATGGCCAGAGATTGGCCTGATGCTCGTGGGATCTGGTAAGACCGGGAGACATTTAGTCTAGGAGAAGTACTGCTTTTAGAGAACCTGCAAAAGCTGTAGTCACTGCGTTATTCACCTAGTTTTGGAGGCTTCAGAGATTCAATGACAAATATCATTCACTTGTGGTTATTTCGTAGTGAGGACAACTGGATTTTTTAGTGAGACACAGTTATAGAAGCACAAATAAGCAACTGCTAATTTGTGACCATCACAACTTGAGCAGTATACTAGCAATGTCTTATTTGAAGGCATCTACCAGTCAATTAGTGAGGGATTTGTGAGTACTGCCCTACATAAGACATCATTAGGCATCTCCACCATAAACACCAATAAGACTAGAGAGAAGTAGATTATACAGTCGAATTAGATTACACTGTTTTTCTGTGAAATTATGTCAGAGCGGATTATGTAGAAAACACAGTGCCTCCATTGCGACAAAGCTTAAAACCACACACAAAAACATATAAACTCAGACTCACTCGCTGCTAGAATTCAGTGTATTGGCAGTTTTTAATTTCTTTACCTTTTTTTAAATACATCATTGATAGTACTTTGAAACTTTCAGCTCCTCCTGACCCAAACTAGTTGGTTATAATCAGTATGCTGCTTCCCACCATCCTTTAAATGTTAGAATGCTATCCCACTGCATAAGTGTCCGATTAGAGACATGAGATGATGCCACTTATGTTCTGAATGCCAGCATCCACACTAACCTTTTCCATCTACCATAACACACCATGCAGACAATGCATTGTCCAACGACAGCCTTTTTTGAACACTTTATGTCCTATTCTTTCCACAATCATTTTCTACACTAATCTAATTTCACTCTACAAATCTTTTCTCATGTGTCTCTTCATCCTTCACCTTCATAACTCAAACTTCAGCATCATTTCCTTGTTGATAAAGTAGTTTTGCTCCCACTGCCTCCGTAGCCAGCAACTGTCCATTTGCTCTACTGAATGTGACTGAAAAATATGTTTTCTTGTCAACTGATTCATTCGTGCGGCCTGATGTAGTAATAAACATGTATGAATTTGAGTTTAATTCTGCATTTTCAACACTTAGGCACAACAACGAGAGGAATTTCTTGATCTGGATCAATGAGGAGGACCACACAAGGATCATATCCATGGAGAAAGGAGGAAACATGAAGAGAGTGTTTGAAAGGTTCTGCAGAGGACTTAAACAGGTACACATGCCTTGAAATCTTTTTTTTTTTTTAAAACAGCCTCCCCCCTTAAATTATTACCCTCAAGACAGTATAAGACTATTATAATAAAAAAATAAAATTCACTCTACAATTAAGGCCTTATCTGCTAACTTGTAGTGTTCATCCCAGTTAGTTTGTACTCCAAAAAATGGTCTTCCTTGTAACTTTTAGGTGGAGCATCTAATTCAGGAGAGAGGATGGGAGTTCATGTGGAATGAGCGTCTGGGCTACATCCTCACCTGCCCCTCCAACCTCGGCACTGGGCTCAGGGCTGGTGTGCACATCCGTCTGCCGTTCCTTTCAAAGGTAATGCAGCAATAGTGCCTCAACTCAACTGCACACACAGCTATACCTAGTATCCCATTTATTATCTCAATTCAACTCAATTTCATTTATAGAGAGCAAATTCACAACATATGTCATCTCACAGCACTTGACATAGTAAGGTCGAGACCTTACGAATTCTAAACAGAGAACGGAAAACCCAACAATCCAAAGTTTCTTTTGGATTCTCTATGAGCAAGCAGTCAGCGACAGTGGGAAGGAACCAAAAAAAACAATAAAACCCCTAGGATCGGGAGGGGCAAAAAAACCTCCGACAGAGCCAGGCTCAGGGAAGGCGGCCATCTGCTTCGATGGGTTGGGGTAGGAGTGGGGATGAGGGGGGTGGGGATAGCATGATAGCAGGTGATGAGGCCAGCAGCTGCAGATCAGAGACAATTGTCACTTTTGAAGACAATTTGCAATTCATGTGGTGTTTATGATGCAGGACCCTCGCTTCAAAAAGATCCTGGACAACCTGCGACTACAGAAGAGAGGCACAGGAGGCGTGGACACGGCTGCTACTGGAGACACCTTTGACATCTCCAACCTCGACCGTCTGGGCAAATCAGAGGTAAGTAGTAGTAAGTGAAGACAGCAGCTAAAGCGAGGAGATGTCAAAATGAACAGCAGGCACAGGAGAGACAGATAGAGCATCTTCACCACAACAGGTGAAGGCTGTGATAAACCAAACCCCCTGCTGCTCTTTAATCTGTAATCCAGGCAGGGATGTGCCAGTCCAGGTTAAAACACTGCTGTTTCCTGAGCTGAGCCTTTCATGTAGAACTTCCTCACAGGCTGCGTACCAACAGCCGCAATGGAAGCTCGTGGATGTGTGAGGTCGGGGCTGCGGCGGCGTTTCTTCCAGTTGCACCAAAGGTGGCAGGATCTGTGCAGCAGCTCAGAGGAAAATCTGTCTGAAAGGCTAAATGTTAGGGGGCGAAAGTCTGCTTGTGTTCAACTTAACACTGTCTGTCACTACAAAGAGGTTTTATGTGTGATTATAGTTCAGTTACAACACAACATGAAGCCTGCTGGTGTTGATGAAAAAGACATCATGTGTTCTATAGTGTCAGGAAACACAGTGGCTTTACACTTTAGAGGCAGTTTAAAGTAGCTCATTAACAAATAAAACTACTCAGTTGCCATGTTTTTGTGCAAATTCAGAAGTACTGCGTATAACTTTACTCCTATTTTCCTGAAGATAAAGTACAACAACTAAAAAACATTAAATTTACTGAAAACTGAATGGCTCCATAACTGTAAATGTTTGCAATCTGTCAGATACAATGAATAATAAAAAAATTCAAATTTATTCACAAAAAAGTAAAATTGCTGAGTACTACTCAAACTGTTGCAACCAAACTATTTTTTTTCACTTATTTCAACTCCTTCAACCCGTGAGAAGAACTAATGACTGAAATCTGAGGGAGTTCTTATGAAACTGAGCCTCAGGGCCACATGATGGTAAACCACTGAAACAGATAATAATTAGGACCACAGTAGAGCCTCTGCTTTCATTCAAATCCACCTGCAACCCCTGAAACAACTTTGCTCATGCTGCTAATAATTGTTTTCAACGCTGCATCCACAGGTGGAGCTGGTACAGTTACTGATTGACGGCGTGAACTACCTAATTGAATGCGAGAAGAGGCTGGAGAAGGGGCAGGACATCAAGATCCCATCTCCCATCGCTCAGTTCAGGAAGTGAATGTCATCAATCCTGGAACACAGCAGCCACTAAACTGCTCGTCTTACAAGATATTCACGGCATGTATAGCAACTGTAACTGACTTACTTGCACAATAAATTCATTACTTGTACGTGAATTCTTAACACAATAAACTCTTATGATGAACTGAGTTGTGTTACTGGCAGGTGTTCTATCATCTTAGTGGTTTTACAGCCTCTGTGGTGGTAAAAAAAGGAAGTGACATGAAACCAAAAACTAACTGGACAACAATGGTGGAATATAATTAAGTACATTTACTCAATTTTTCAATTCTTGTTTTAGTATATTATTGTTACGAACAGTGGAGAAAGATGGGAAATACAAGATAGACTGGGAAGTGACATGCAGAAAAAGATCCGACTTTAGCACACTTGTTTTGTGAACTAAACCAATCAGCTGTTTTTAGGTTTCTGCTATTTTATAATTAGCTTCCACTACATTTTGGGGGGTAATGTTTTAATTTTTAGTCCACCACATTCATCCACACATCTAGAGTAGACAGTTAGTTGTCCAGTTAATAAATAACATAATAATCTTAGAAAATACAACCCCTTGTTAGAAATTAAACTTCTCAGCTTTGTTGTTTACATTTCAGATGTATATTAGTTGTCTAAAAATTCTTATCTAGTCTTTCAAAATGGTTTCATTTAAATAAACAAGAAGACAAATTGTCAACAAAGCAATCTCAATCATTATCTTTCACCTTCCAGATTATTCTTGTCATCATTTGAAGGATAACCTCTGGTTTGGAAACTACTGGGCTAAATAAATGGACTGTTTCACAAAGCAATTAAAACCAGCTTCACCTTAAACTTCTATAACAGTAAGATGCTGTTCACACTCTGATACCAGCCAAATAATATCAGTCACACAACCATTATTATGCAGAACTTTCTAATTTACTTTTAATTATTAAACCGCATTTTGTTGATAACATTATTCTTAAGCAAGGTTTTGAATTTTACTTCACCACTGTTGGCCAATCAGATCGAGCAACATCATATTTATTTACCCAGGTAGTGAGAAAAACAAAAGATTAGTTATAAAGTTCATAAAACCATAATTCCAAGATGCAAAAGCAAAACACGACAATAAAACTGAGCAACATTAAGGTCGAACAGAAACGAAAGCACAACACAAACTTTAGTGAACGCTTGACCTCCCCCAGTGCTCTGCTTAGTTCCTTCTCCTCCTCAGACAGAGATGGTGTTATCAGGCCATGGCCGACCGCCAGACTTAACAAGATGGAGCTATATTGGACAATAATGTCACGACCTTTGCAACTCCGTAATTAAGTGCTGGATCCTTCTGAGTCCTGCACCAAGATCAACAAAGAATATATTCTTATCCACTATATATTGTGATGACTACATTTTTATTTTTGCTTATTGAGAGAATAAGTATATTCCTAAAAAAAAGAATTAAACAGTGAGAAAATGATGGATTACTCCACAATAGCTCGTGGTAATTTGGCATTCACACCTCACCTGGCTCCTACACAAGGCCTTTAATCCAGGAGTAAAAGGCCAAGCTCATTACCGACAGACAGACCAGACAGAGGTGGGCTGGTTAATGCCACACACTGCCTGTTTCATCTTATTTACATGCTTAGGACAAAAAAGAAAGAGGGATTACTCTTTATAAATAAAGGCATCCTGCCATGAGAAATTAGTGTTTTAATCATTTGGGTGAGTGGTCCATTTAAATCCAGTACTTTCGGAGTCGCTCTTCCTTTTCCGGCAGCAGATTAATGACGTACATCTATTAATGCTATTAGAGATCCACTCTGAAGAGCTCAGAAAGTGTGTGTGTCAGTATGACTGTGTGTTCGCAAAGAATTAATGCTGCAGTTAATACAGTTTGAATGAGACTAGGATTAATTTGATAGGCGCTAAAATCGGTGTTTCTGGGCCAATACAACCAGATCACACTGAACCAAAAGTGGTGTTTAACTGGGATTTTCAACCACTTGAGTGTATCTTTAGCATACATGTAGTACTTCTAGGAAAACTGTGAGTTATGAACCGCTATAAAGTAAAGGTTATTGCAAATAATTTCTGAGCTGTAAAAACTCAGTCAGTTACACATTAACATCTTCAGGTGTGGCAGCCTCAGTCCCTGCTTCACCACAAAAGTGTTTTGGGTAAATACCTTGCACAAATACAGGACAATTATATAGTTTCAAGCTGAACAAACACGTACTGACACTGGAATTCTCTTGGAAAACAGCCTGATGATGAATTTGTAGAACTGTAAAGAACCATCCATTAACGTGTACAATAAATAATCAACATGAAAGGTCCGCGGGACTCTCCCCAGATGTGTACTGACCCATTGAAATCAGCTGTTGGTATGAGGCCAATGTGGTTGTGCTTTGTGAGGTTATAAAACGTGCAAGAACTTGGTTAAGGTTCATTTTACATGACAGGACTTTTAAATTCTCTGCACTCTCCCATTGGATCAAAGACTCAAAATGAAACTGTTTGGATCCTTGGCTTTCATCTGTATGATGCTTTCAGCAGGTAAGAGCTATAAAGAGGAAGAACCAGCATAGAAAGTAATGTGGAAATTAATTTTTCGCCAGCCTTTGTGAACATTTTACATTCTTCTTGCCTGCAGTGTATGGGCTAAAGTGTTACACCTGCTGGGGTGCAAACCCTGGCCAGTGTAACCAGGAATGGGAATGCCCTCACCACTTTGACCGCTGTTCCACCACCATAGGTAGGTTTAACGTACCAACACATGTTTAATAGTATGTACTTTTTCTGTACAATTCACTTTTGCTTTACATCTGTTAAATTTAGCCACATTAAGCCTTATGAACCTGAAATGTTGGCACCTGAAATGTTATTCAGTGGTCATTAACACTTTCTTTAATGTACTTAATGCAACTTTTGCTGTATTTTTCTGTGGCAGTTGCTGAAAATATGGTCAACAAACAGTGCATGAGAAGTGACATGTGCGGCATGGATTCTGACTTTGGCATCAGATGCTGTGCTGAAGACCTGTGTAATGGAGCAAAACACACCGGAGTATTTTTTCCGCTCCTTCTGGCACCTTTAGCCATTATTACTCTCTATATTTGAAACCTAATGTCTCGATTTTTAAAATATTTTGTGTTGTAAAAATCTACTTTTTTGTGGTTCCTTAAGTTTTCAAATGTAGACAAAGCTAACAGGTAATCAAAGAACATGCGAGGCTGTGTTGATCTTTGAAATATATTTGGAGCTTTAAGGAAGCAGCTGAAATCTAAAACCCAGTGGCCTGTTAGAAGACATCTCCTTCTTGTACTGTATAACTGCAATTATTCTAATGGTAACCTTCATAGTAAGTTATCCCCTTTTACTCATGTACATATTTAACAAACATATATTTAAAATGTTTAAATGACATGTACAAAATATAAACTGGTGTTACAAAATAAATCCTAAGCTATTTGAATACACAAATGACAATTTGTGAACTTTCGCTCATGTTTAAATGTCCTTTTCCTACAGACTGTATATACTGCCAGAAGTAGGAGTGGTTTTGTTTGATTTAATAAAATCTAAACTCCTACAAACCAATCAAAAGTGCATGGTTAAATTTGGTTACACATTTTAGAGGGAAAAGTAACTTTTTGGAAACTACTTCAAGTGATGGCATACCGTGCATTACTGTGGGTGTAGTTAAAGAAAGAAGGCAGTAGAGGGCAGTGCAGGAGAAATCAAAAGATGGCTCACAGAATCTGTAGATGTTGAGGTTATCAGTGTGAACAGAGTAAATTACTATAACATCAGATTGACTTTAATTGCATATTTTTGGCAGTTTTTTTTAATACATATTAACATGATTAAAGAGTGAGTTTAATAGCTCATTCCGAAGAACTGTCCTTTGAGAATCCATGTAAGCAGTGTTTTGATGTGTAAGTGGACCATGTTGCGCAAACTTGGCAGAGTATTGTGTTATGAATTTATCCACTTCGTTTTTCCCTTTACAATCTGTACTAAAAAATTTAAATTAATATAATGTAATCATAATCTAGTTGAGTACAAAGTAGCACTGATAAAGTCAATATTAGTATATTAAAATGTACTGGCACATTTGGAAACTTAGAATATTTCTATTGTCAGGACATACAAAGGAACCAAAAAAGGTGTTTCTCTCTCACCTTCATACTACTGTCATACATTTAAAAAGGATCAAAGTACAGTATAAACACAATAAAGTAAAACAAAATAAAAAATATAAAAATCAACCTATGTACACTGGCCATAGTGCAAAACAGTGAGAGCTTATTGAGGTGATGGTAGTGCAAATATAGTAGCAGCAATATACAGTAGTGCAAATGGTTCAGTGAGTTTAGTAGTTCTACTGAAGATGTACATTTGAACTGCATTTCTGAAAGTGAGGCTAAAGCCAAGAAATGATCAAGACCAAAGTCACCATCAGTTCTGATCTCCACTCAGCGTGGGGTTTTTATACAGTGACTGCATACAAACAAACTTACTATCCCTTGTTCAGTCCCTTTTGAGGTAATGGGGTTTGCAAAAGTAAAAGACAAAAGAAAGCAGCAGGAATTTGACCCTGCAGAACAAAACTCTTCTTATGCCTGTGTGTAAACCGTATTTATCATATGTCAATAGCAGACAAGGAAGTCTTTCTCTGGTGCTTGTGTGTGGTTAAAATTCTTTTATATCATCAATTGCAGGTAGGAAAAAAAGCACTGTGAATGTTTTTAATAACTCCCACACACCTCTTATGGACCTTATAACTATTTTAATTATCAAATATTATTGAAATGTATCCAAACACAAACAGAAATATTTTCCATGCGTCATGCCGATGCAATAAAAGGCTATTGCACTCCGGAAACCCCACACTTGATTACTGTAAATTTAGCTTCATGAGTCATGTTGTCTGTTAGCCAAACAGCCTCAAACTAATAAATGTAATAAACAGCTGCAGATTCCTAAAAGACAGATACAACACAAGACAAGTACTGATTTAAGTCATAAAAGATCCTCGTACATTCGAGCAAGTCACATAAAAGCAGTGGGAGAACAAAGTACAGCATGTAATGTATTCGATATGTTTGCTCTGGGGTCAGCTGCTGGTGTTAACTTGCGAAATAGGTTGATTTAATGCTAAAGAGGCACATGTAAATACTGAGTACTCAACATGTGTGTGTGTTTTCACCAGTCAATTATTAGTATAAATGTCACTGCATTTATTTGTCTTGCTGTGAAGTAAGGTTGACTCATGCTCTTTCCATTAGGCCTGTAAAACACACATGTTTAAATATCAGTGGGGGGGTTATTTGCTTCCAGTCTCTCCAACACCCAACATGAGCCAAGCTGTCGTGTAAAAGGATCAAGCTGCTTGATTGTTCTGTCTGCTCTGACATCTTAAACCTTGGGACTGTATTATTTTTTGCTTTGCGGGATTACATTGTGTGAAAAATTAAATTTGTTCTGTTGTATAATTCTGTAGATGAAAATATATGTATAAGGTTTCTTTTCATTACTAGGATTAATTAATAATTTGACAGATCTACCTTAATGTGCAGCAAATTAATAGCAAAAATCAGATTACAGTTTTGTTTAATAATGTTCAGAATATTACATTAAGTAGTCTGCCAGTTAAGCTTATATTATCCAGTTATGTCTTAACTAACAAACAGCCAAAACTATGAAAGTAAAGTGTAAAAATCCTGAATTTGTAACAACAGCACCCTGTAGAGTAGCAGTAGAATTGCTGCCATTGAAAACACATCATCTTTGCCATAAGAACATAGTATGTGACAAAGGCATGCTCTCATAAAGGATGAAAAATGCATCTACCTGCTACATGGTGTGCCACACAATGCAGAGCAGTGGTTAAGGTGAAAATACCTTAAGTGCTACTGTTAAGTCCTTAACTAAAATAACTTAAGTAAAATAAATTCCCTTTACTTGAGTTTTCCCATTTTATGATTCAGAGGACTTGTGTTTGAAACAAATTCCTCCGCACAAACCTTCAGCATACACATGAGAATGAACATGAACAGCATTCGTGTAATTACTCTCACTGTCAGAAAATGGAGACAAAAGTTTCACCATTTAAGTAAAAACCTGACCATAAACCATAAAGCAGTAGCATGTTTACACTCGTAATTTTATCTGAGGGGGTTCTGAAGCAGGAAAGTAAAGCTCTCAATTTGCCAGCCTGTTTAGGTTCCGAGTCTCACTTATCGCGCTGTGAAGGAATGACACTGAATTTTCAAGTGCCCAGAATGAGTGTCCTCTGTAGGGGAGCTGTGCTAAGTCTAACAGATAGGATGAGAAACTCCAACATCTGGAGAGAGCTTGGAGAGAGTTGACTCTCCCTTGAATCAAAAGGGGAATTGGAGAACTTTGCTGGAAGCAAGATGGATGGATGGATGGATGGATGGATGGATGGATGGATGGATGGATGGATGGATGGATGGATGGATGGATGGATGGACGGCAGACAGATAGGTTCAAGGAATGGATGGATGATGGATGGATGAATTGCGGACGGAAGGGATGGATGGATGGATTGACGGATGGATGGATGAATGGACAGATGGATGGATGGATGGATGGATGGATGGATGGATGGATGGATGGAGGGATGGATGGATGGATGGATGGATGGACGGCAGACAGATAGGTTCAAGGAATGGATGGATGATGGATGGATGGATTGCGGACGGAAGGGATGGATGGATGGATTGACGGATGGATAGACGGACAGATGGATGGATGGATGGATGGATGGATGGACGGCAGACAGATAGGTTTAAGGAATGGATGGATGATGGATGGATGGATTGCGGACGGAAGGGATGGATGGATGGATGGATGGATGGATAGACGGACAGATGGATGGATGGATGGATGGATGGATGGATGGATGGATGGATGGATGGACAGAGATGGACAGACGGAAGGATGGATGGATGGATGATGGATGGACAGACAGACGGATGGAAGGATGAATGATGGACGGACAGACAGACAGAGGGACAGAAGGATGGATGGGCGGACGGATGGATGGTTCTGAAGGCAGTGTAAGTTATTAGACCTCATGGAATCAAGACATGCCTGCGAAGATAAAAACTGTTCAAAAACTCAGATGTCCCCCAAACTGTGCGTTTTTTACAGTTTTGTTAGTAGCATTGGGTTTGTCCAACAAATACATGGTGTCTCACATTTTGAATTGCGATGCAACTGTCTTTGCAAGGGTGAGATTTTAGGAGACAAGAAATGACTTTATTATTCCCTCGAGTAAGAACCAAAACTAAAGTATTCCTTGATGAAACACTTCTATATCTTTGTCTGACACCAAAAGAAATAATAGCCAAAAACAAACTGGGGTTATGTGCTATTAATCAGAGAATATACTGTGGAGAACAGCTCTTTGGAAGGAGAAACAGAAAAGAGGACAAAGACATGAAATAGAAGTAACAGATTTTTCTTTTTGTTGCGTATTCATTAACCAGTCCAGTGTGAATAACATCTTGAATAAACATAATTTCCTCATTCTGTTGCTTCAATGTTTTTAATAACGCGAGCATGTCTCATTCTGTACAGGGTCACATATCATCCACATGGACTTGTGACCACTTTTGGCCTGACAGGTGACAGACTCATTTCCAGTCCACCATCACTGGCCACTATAAATACATTACTGAGTATTCAAGACTGCTGTGCCCAGTGCTAGACACAAATAATCACACTCCATTCCTTTCGATGGCGTCCGAAGTGCGTTTCATTCTCTAATGAAGACTGAAAATTGCAACACATCGAGCGAAAAAAGACATCCGCTGGTTAATTGAATCATCACGGCTGAGCAGGTTTGAGATTAATTCCACGTAAGGAGAAGATCAAAAGCAAGCCAGTCAGAAGGATGTTGAGGGGGATAAGAGCACTGAGGCTTGTGGGATAATCCCATTAAGAGCTGCACATTCATTCAGAATGAGGATCCACAGCTGTACAGTATATGGGAGATTAGGGTTGAACAGTCAGTGATGGAGAGGGGTCACACACAAACCCATAATCTCACAGTTTTAGAACATTGTGGTGTTTTATTCTGTGCTCTCTGAATTAAGCCTTTTAATTATGAATTGAGCATCGACCAACCAAAGCTATTTCAGAGTTTGTCTCTGGAACAGATTGGATTACAAAAAATAAGAGAAATGCATGCGTCATTGCTTAATACTGATTGCCAAGAACATATTTTAATACAGTGAAATACAAATACATGTTCACATCTACACACATGTATTACTGCAGAGTATATCTTCTCTGACTACACTGCAAGGATCTCATCTAAAAATAGACTTTAGTCTTCTTGGATCTTGGGGTAAAGAGTCTGTGTTGTGGATATTTCTGCGCTAAGATGATGGAAATAATTCACTTTAACATCTGCTATAGAAACAAGGTCACTTCCTCAATGTCCACATGACTTCAATGATTTCATCATACCATATAGCCGTGTGTTTATTAAAACCATATACCATTAATGAAGGGCAGCAAAAGCCTGTCACTGAAGACGCCCTCTGGGGAAAATCCCCCCCCCCAATTAACATATCCACATTGTGTTTTTATATGCTTGAAGACATATCATGAGCAAAATAAGCAATTAACACCATGGCCAAGATTTTTTTTCCTTTGAAACTGCAATGTACTTATGACAGTCTCAGGAACACGTATTCAGATTTCCCTGGTTTTATACGTAACAAACCAAAGCCACACAATTCCAATCAGCTTGAATTTTGGGGCTTTTAGTCATCATTATCCTTCATTTTCATTGAGAAAACTTCTAAATATGTCATTTTGATACATGGATAAGAGTTTTTAGGACCTCAATTTATGACTGAAGAGAAACTTTAAACTAAACAGTAATTAGCATGCTAACATGCACACCAATGCTGCTGATGTTCTACAGATATAATGTTTACTATATTCTTATTCTTCGTTTCTTGTTTCTCAGGTCTTCTTGTCAAGCTAGCATTTGCTAATTAGCATCAAACAGGAAATACAGTTAACGTTGTTGCTGATTTGGTCATCAACCAAAATGTTGGACCAATGAAATTTTGAACCAGGATATATCGATAAGTGAAAAGTTAAGAAATCACCAAAGTAATAAAAATTCACTCTAATTTGAAAAAATGCAAAAAGGAAATTGCAAAGGTTGCAATTTAGGATTTATGAAGGATAATGTTAGAATTAAACTGTATTCCATTTGAGCATATTGAAAATTTCAGGGGTTGTTTATGCTGCCCAGTGTAGAGTTCGACTGACATAAGTCCAGTAACATATAGTATTTACATCACACCTTGCACATTTTGCACTGGAGCTAATCCAGGGTTTAAACTGTCATGCAAATGGTTTTACAAATTAATGCTGCCCTCATGTTGTCTCACGCGGTAATGCTGCATCACATTTCAAATCTGTACAAATACCAAGTTGAAGCTTGAATTTTAAAATGTTGTATTGCAAATCAAATTGCATACTGTCTATAAGAAAAATTGTAATAACTATTTTCTCCAAATCCTTCAGTGCTAGTCCGTTCCAAATTTAATGGAACTTCGTCAAACAGTCATTGAGACAGTCAGGACTAAAGTGGTGTCACATTCCTGGGTAGAAAATCAAGCTTTGAATTTTCTGACCTATTTCAGAATCTTTCTTTCATCAACTACCCTGATTAAAGCCAGACTTGTAGCCCAAGGAAACCTGCAGTTAAGTAAAATGTAAATGCAAACAACTTTGCTACAAATATCCACATTAAAAACAATGCTACATATGAATATCACTCATTGTATTAAATGCTGAACTGTTTTCAGCTCTAAAGTGAACAGTAGTAATGTGGTAAAACACATGGATCCTGCAGAAACCCACTAGTACACACCAGGCGAATACGCAGCTGTATATGACATTGGAGAAGGCTGAATAAAAAAGACTGACTTACAAAAGCAGATCCTTAAAAATGTGCTTTATCATGCAAGTCATATTTATTTTTTAAATTATCAAGGCAATATAAAGAGAAAGACAGCAGGGGTGTAAAATGGTAACTAATCTTAAAAGGAACAGCAGAAAGGAGGTCTGAAATTAATGTTACTGCGAGGAATAATATGTATCACAGATTTTCATGACAAAAGAAAAAAACAAGTAAATCCACCATTAGCTATAAATTTGAAAAAATAAACATTCAAATAAATATGATCAAAGTTAACATAATTAGGTCATGAAATAAAATATTTGGCAAATACAATACAAAATACTTACTGACGGCATTAGTTAAATGGGACAACTGGATTAAAATGGTATTTTTACAGAGAGGGATAAGTGTGTGATAGTGTGTGTGAATCCTCACAAGTGTGTATATTATGTGTGAATTGCATCTGTGTGTGTATCTGTGTGTGTGTGTGTGTGTGTGTGTGATCTCATTCTACAGAGCAGTAGTTATCCAGATTGTTCTCTCGGGTCTTGGAAAGCTCGTTGTGTTCCAGTAGTTGGTACTGGAAGGAGACACGGTTGATGTAGTTCCCACTGGACACCAGCCTCACCACCGAGTTATCACAACCGATCTTCATCTGGGCTGAAGGGGAAACCAGGAAAAACCCAAAGAGAAAGACAGATACTTTACACTGGAGCACTTCAAGCACTGTTGCTCTCTAGACTGGCAATATATAATGTTCATTTATTTATAATAGAAGCCTGTTGTTTGTTCTTTTTGCATTTAGCGCAATATGCGATACCAAAAATTCAAAGTACAGAAGAATTGGATTCAGAAGGTCGGGATTGTTCTTTTCAAAGTTAATTAAACTGGTTGATGATGTACTTCTATCACAAACACTGTGGACTGTTGTTACAGCAACAAGGGGAATATGTTAATGTTTGCTTTTGTCATGTAAAATCAGGTGGAATATTTGGTGAGAACATCACGTGGGATGCTATTATTCTGAAGGACTCATTTGTGGCACAGTATATGATAATTGCTAATAATGGAAGTTTACTATGCTCTGAAGTGTCCTCAGCATGAGATGACCCTGAACATTGTGTGGGACTATAACGGGGAGATAGAATTTAGTTTTAATTCTTTTGTCAGAGCACGTGGCGGTAAGATGAGTAGTTTTCAGTGAAGATTCATACAAAACCAAAAACAGTGAGCAAGCATATCATAGGATTTAAAGGTAGCAGAGCAGAGCATAGAGTAGCACAATATAAAACAATACAGTAGCCTGTACAAGACGTCAGATTTTCACAGATTCATATTGGAGGTAAACCGGATTGTTGCGGACTCACCGAGCCCATTGAGGGAGAAACAGAGGTCAGCTACAGGGAACATCTTCGAGGTGTCGACCCCATTCCCTCCCAACAGCTCCACATAGTCACCTGACCCCGAGCAGCCCGACCACAACTGTCTCTGCAAAAATGATCAACAAAATACTTTGATGCTGAAGTGCAGCTAAAGTCAGCACATAATTTACTCAACCTGGATGTGAAATTGGCAGAAAAAGGGTGACTGTGGAGGGTTTATGACCAATGGTGGTCCAAAACGTTGATGAGTAGATCCAAGTTTTTATATTGTTTCTACTACATTTGCACTGTAAAAAAACTAAGGTAACAATCTTTACAATGTGTATGAAAAAACTCATGTGATGCAGTACAAGTCCCTGCAGACTGAAGAGGTTTCTAGCAATTTCAGTGGCTCTTTAACTGCTAAATGTTTTATTATATTCACCAGCTAGTTGCTAACTGTGTCTGTACGATGTAAACAGGCGAAAGTTACAATAGCAGCAAGAGTTTAACAACGTTTTAAGGTTGGCGATTAAACAAGCAACAAAAATGCTCTATAAAGCTCTGTAAAGGTAAGGGAAGATGTGGCTTCAACTGAACAATTCTCTGGAGGTTCAAGACTTAAAGTAACCCCTTTCTACACAGTCACATTGTTTTCACATGATATATTGTTAAAAAATATTGATTATAGGTGTTTATATATGTTTTGACTTGATTATTCTTAATTACAATTTAGACTGATTATATTATTTCAACATTAGAAACTGACCAACATCTTCATCAAACATTCAATATGAGGGGTTAACAGTTTAACATTTAAGGCTCAGTCCTTGAAAACAGCAGTGTAGCTCAGCAGCCTACTTGCCAAACAAACCCTGACCTTTGGACGACTCTCCAAAACCCTGGACGACTTTCAGTGGAAATATTTCTCAAAAGTTCACTGCCAGTATTTTTCAGTTGACTATGCTGTAATATACACATACAATATGAATAAGGTCAAATTACAGCAACTTAGACAAACCTTTTAAAGGAATAGTTTGGCATTTTGGGTGATTCACTTACCCATTTTCTTGCCAACAGTTAGATAAAAAAAAACAAACAAGTGTGACAGAACTATAATGACTTTACAAATACGTTAAATTTAAGCCAGAAGGTGGCTAGCTTAGTCTAGGATCAAATCTGTAAACAAAAAGAAACAGTCTCTTTCCAAAAGGAGGCTACATATTGTCATTTTTACACCTTGGTATTCATACGTATTAAACAAACAAGATATGATGTGCTAATACATGCATCTGTATGTGCTGAAAGATGGATTTTGTTCTGTTGGGACAAAACCAACCGAACTGTTTTCCCCCCTGTTTATAATTTTTGTGTTAAACCACACTGTCTCCTGCTCATTTCTAACCTAATTAAGAAACATTTAACTTTATGTTCTTTTAACATTATGAAAATGTAGACAAATCTTACAACAACATATATATTTAACAAGAAACAAGTCCTTCACTGGAACTACACAGTTTTCTGCAGAGAATAGTTATTTTTGTTCTTCTACTTGGCCAGATATGTGACAGATATGTGTAAATCTGCTTCTCTTGTCCACTAAAGCCACTGAGGCATGTAAAACTGTGCTGTAAGTAAGTGTATGATTGGTTGGTAACTAAACTTGGGATCATATAATATATCAAGGATTTTCATTACTGTTGTTCTTGGTTTATTGTGTCTCAAATGACAACACTTATGCTGGCTGTTGCTTGGCAGTATATTTATCTGTGTTCATATGTGATTTTATGATGTTTTTTGAGATTCTGAAACCCATGAAGGGCAGCAACTGCTATTTGTGAACCAAATAAACAAATAAACAGTCAACATCTCAGAGCCGAAGGAGAAGCTAGCTGTCACTCATGACTGAAATACACCATCTACTGGTGTACTATGCGTAGCAACAATGAGTTGGTGAATGAATGTTTTAGGTGAACTGAATCTAAAAAATCCAAAGAAAGGGTCATTTTGCCCATGATTATTATGAAACTTTTGGTAAAATGTATCTTCGTTGTTTAAGTCGTTAAGTATTTACTTGAGCAATTGGTGATATACTGATGATGATCTTAGAACTATAGCTTGACAAATTGAATTCGCATTTTAGTTTCACTTCAGTTAACTTACAAAAACCTGTACAGCTACATCAATCTCTTACCTCTTTGTTCATCTGTTGTTATTTTCATGTATACAGCTGGCTAGCTAGCTAGATATGTAGCCAAACATGGCATCCTACTTCGCTCTGATTGGTCAGTTCAGGTGTTTCTTGTATGATGCCTGCTACAGGTAAGTGGGATTAGTTTTCACTTGAGGCTGATCTCAATGGTGAACTGAAAATTAAAATAAGATGATAACATCTCAAGCTGTGATATAATCAGCATGACTGGTACACAGATAAACATGTGCAAATCACCCCACTGGCTTCCATCAGAACATCACTCTTAGCTGTTTGCACTACAACGGTAAAGCTGGCTGTTTCTTTAAAGAACGACAGTCCTGTCTAAGTGCATTATTCCTTTTCAGTAAGAAGTGTCTTTCATCGAGGAAGGGGGTTGTTTGTATGTCTCTGTGTGTCCTACCTGTGGGCTGAGCTCATTGCTTTTGGCCTGCCCCAGGCTGAGCTCTGTCAGTCGTATCTCCACAGGGTAGATGATGGAGAAACTGCAGTTTGTGCGTTGATGTGGCATCACCATGGTGAAGCTGCCTTCTGGACTCTGAGACATGATGTTACAGGCTTTACACACCAACACACACACACACAGACGCACGCACACACAGGAGGAGAGGTTTCAAATTAACAGTTCCCCATCAGCTGAGAAACTCATTATTGACACCTCATGTTACAAATTGGACATAATCAAGGGTGACAGCATGGAAGGGACACAATTAGGACTGAGCATGGGAATCTAATTCCAGATCTGATGACAAAGATAAGAAAATAATGAAATTTGAGTTGATAACAGTATGGTAGAGTAAATAGGCAGCAACAGGAGTCGGAACACTTTAGTCCTGCGGGTATGTTGTTCACTTAGAAACATTTCTGGGGTGAGGAGCAGGACCAATCAGAGTGTTTAAAGGAGAGGTCAGTGACTTTTAATGGTTTTGTACGTGCAGGATTTTTCTATTTCTATGCTGGAAACTATGACATTTACAAAGGAACAGAATTAGCATGAGCAAAATCAGCTTAAAATTTTGCCCTTCATCACTGCATTGTAATATCTTAGGCAGCATTATGCTCTTATCTATAGTCAAAGTAGATTACATATTTGGCCAAGAAGGGTCGTGACATGTTGAAACGTGTTTACTGTTGCCAATTTATGTATGATGCGCACATCACATCTTTAGGTGTCTGATGATTTTTAACGGACAGATTTCCCATAGTGACACAGCAGGAGCTTTAATTAAACAAACTGAAAGGCCAGGATTGTGGGCAGCTGCAGGTAATCATCAATATGTGACTAAAATGTCACACACTGGCCTGGGATTTATGCTGTTTACCTATAGATAATCCATTCAAACTCCCCTTTTTGTGTCGGTGCTCTTTCTTTGTTCATCTTTGTCTTATAGCACGACAGTGATTGTTATGTTGCTTGACACAGTGTTAACACCGTGTTTGTCAAGCAGCTGGAAAACAGGTGCATCTCTCTCATTCAATCTCTTCACGTCGCTCTCGGCCTTGATTAATGCTCGACCAAGCACAAATGTCCAGGACGAACACACATGCGTGCACACAAGCGAGTACGTCAAGTCTTGCCCTCGTTTTAAAATGCACTTAGAAAAATAAACAACACAAATCTGACTTAGATTCAAGGTCTTCTGTCTACAATTTAAATTTCTTTTTATGGGTGTTGTTTTTTTGGGGTTTTTTTGTATTGCTTTTAGACTTTTAGGCCATAAATTGACCTCCGGGATCTGTGGGGGGGACTCACGGAAAGGGTTGTGTAGCTTTTTGACAGCAAGAGTGAAGCCACTGTCGGCGCTGTGAATGCGAAAGAAGATCATGGCGACGTTCTGGGAGGAGCGGCTGGTGGCTCCTGGTGCTGTGGAGGAGCAGTAGTCTGTGTAGCGCTGGTGGAGAGGGAGAGGGTGGTCCCGACTGCTGGGGAACTTCTCTCCCTTCAGAACCCACCCATCAAACATCTGTAGGAGGAAGATACGACATGGCATAACAATGAAATAAGACATGTTTTTATCATAACAATTATTGGCGACAAACAAAAATATAGTGCCGTCATTTTAGTAAGGCATGATTTTACTCACTCACTGTATTTTCAGCTAGAAATATCTTTCATATTACTGTCACATAGGGTCAAAATGAATGCCATTTTCGCATTGTTTGATAGAATAGAAACTTGTAGCAGGTGCAAAGCTAAATAGCAAACCATGGCATTGAGGCAACTTATCATTTTGTGTAGGAAAAGAAAAAGAACATACCTGAAAGGAAACACAAAAATACCATTTACAAGACTCTTTAAACACAGTAGGACATGAAAATGATGGACATTTACCGGTTGGTTGGTTGACTTGAGATTAGCACTATATAATGAATCCTTAACACAAGTCAACATCACTTACTATTCTCACCACTTTCCTTTAGCTGCTCTATTTAGAGTTATTATTCCAGTAACATTTATAGCCACATCTACACTGCTGTGTTGTGAGTCATGTTTAATTACAAGCATAATCCAACAATCCTATAAATATTCTGTAAATCTCATTTATACACATAGTGTGCTAAAATGAAATAACATGCTGCTGTTGTTTTGTCTTGAGCATATTCGCCTTGCTAAAAGCGACTGATTTGTGCAGGTCACATACAGCTGCTGTTGGTTCCTTGATCCCATCTTGACCCAGACTGTCAACCCTGTCGGTGTTATAAAACTCTAACATCCGCAGTCTTTCCCTCTGTCATGCCTTTTACCCTCCGGCCCACATGAACTTAAACTGCAATGCAACTGGCAGGCTTGGCTTCAGAACTAAAGCCTTCTTATCCCACACTTGCTCTGGGTAATGTGACCAATGCAGATCCAGTGTGGTGTTTGGCCCTTAAACGTCGCCTTTACCCTGCTTGGCATCATTTTAATCAAAGAGAGGAAGATGAAATAGAATTGGGGGTTTAAGTTGAAAAGCCCTGAACTTCCTGCCTTCCACTTAAGTTGGGGGTGTGTGGGAGTTATTTCTGGTGAGTGGGCCAACCTTTATGAAGTCTCCAGCGCCGCAGTCGATGCTGACGTCAGTCAGCTCCAGACTGATAACTTCATTGGGCTCAGCGATGATGAAAGCAGCGCAAGCCAGCTGTGGCCGAGACGCAACGAAGGTGAAGTAACCATCAGTGGCCAGCATGTCCAGGCACCCTACAAACCAAATGCACACAGTCACGTGCCCATCACTTTAGAAGACAATGCATTGACATACATTAATTTCCTGAAGATTTACCCTAAAGCTAACCATAACCACTGCTTGCCCACCTTTAAACCTGACTCTTAACCCTAGAGCTTTAAATGGGGGACACAGAACCTATAAATAACTTAAAATTGATGAAAAGTGACCATGATTTGCTAATTTGCATTAAACAAAAGTAACTGCCTCTGTACTTTACAACAAAAAACACTGCACTCAGTACTGTTCAATGTCAATATCAGGTAGATAAGTATCTTTAAATTTTAACTGTTTCAGGAACCTAACCTAACTTTATCCTAACCTTAAACCAAGTCTTCATACTAAATCTTGCTGTTTGTCCTCACAAAGAAGGCAGGTCCTCACAATGTCAATATGCAAAGACGCTTAGGTCCCCAAAACACAGGCAATGTAAGAACACACACACATACAAATGAACACATTACTTGTTGAACATCGAAGAGATTCAAAAAACATGATGGATTTTAGTTTTATCTTAAAAACACAGTCATGAACTCAAAGTGTGATCAGTTTTAACAGCCAGTGTGCAAAAGTCAGGAACAATATCTGCATGTGTGTGAAGATGCTTGCATAGAATAATGAATCAATTAATGGATTTATTATATGTTCTATTTAAGTAGCTGTAATGGCACTGTGCAGCAATCTCTCAATGAATCCATCATTTAACAGACTTTTAGTAAAGTGCAGCATTGTTGTTTGCCAGCAATGTTGAGTATAATTAGCTACTGAATAAAGACATTGTTCAGAGCAGCTCTTACTAAGAGGTCGGCGGAAAATAAAATCCTCTGATTCTCTTTTCTGGGCCAAACTGAGCAGAGAATATAATCCATCTGAAGCTTCATTGTCCTGAACAAAAAAAAGGAACAGAAACAGACGTCAAATTTGAGCTGTACTTTTTACTAACTGTTCATACATTACTTTAACCTGTCTGATTTGATCAATAATCCCACTTTGCTCTACTTTAACTGTAATAAACTGGGTCGTACCTCGATGTAGCGGCTGAGTCCCATCCTCGATGAAATGGAGATGAGAAAGAGGAGCAGCTGTGTGCGCAGAGTCACCGACATGCTGAAGGAGTGTTTCCTGAAGCAGAGGAGGAAAAATAACGACGCTGCTGCTGCGAGCTGGCAGCTTTTATAGCAGCACGGACAGACAGACAGGCAGGCCTACATCAGAGGGTCACTGCAAAACACTGAGCCGAGGGGACTGACAGGGATAATGTGTGAATGAAAGCAGTTAAAGCCTTTGAATATGCTTGGCAAGGTGGAAACTAATAATGAAAGTATGTCACTTGGTTCATTAAAAGTCACACGGTAAACCAAATTTTCTAAAAAAAAAAAAAAAAAAGGATTATTCAATTATGAGTTACATTTATAGGAAAATGTTACATTAATAGGAAAAATCTAGAATCAATAGCAAAAAAGTATGTAAATATATTAGTGCTGTCAATCGATTAAAATTTTTAATCGCGATTAATCGCATGAATGTCATAGTTAACTCGCGATTAATCGCAAATTAATCACACTTTTTTATCTATTCTAAATGCCCCTTGAATGATCATTTTATACGAGGAGGAGGCGGAGAATTCGCGTCAGCTGTGTTTGGCCATCAAGTGGTATTTCAGACTGGATGTGCTACGATGAGAACTCGGTTCACTCTGACAACACACACAGATAACTCTGGTCTTGTCAATCGTCATGCGCGCACCCCAGGCCGCCGTCACCTGGCGGAGCATCTACATCAGCGGTACGCGGTTCGGGACACGGAAAAGGAGCCGATAGAAAGGCATGGAGGCGAGGATACTGCTGCTGTACCACCACCAGCAGGAGATCCTGTCGGACTCCGACGGTGAACACCTCACCCTCGCCATCCATGCACCTGCCCCACCGCCCGCGTTAATCTCGCGATAAAAAAATTGACGCCGTTAAAATTGATTTGCGTTAACGCGTTAATAACGCGATATTTTTGACAGCACTAAAATATATTAGATGTGCTGTATCCTTTATATATTATATCTGATAAACTGTCATTATATACATCTTATATGTTCATTCACATTTTCATATATGAATGCCCAGATAGCAAAAATTCACATTTCTGGTCTGATTTATGGTTGTTATTCGGTGGTTCAAAGCATCAAATTCAACTAATTTCAGTCCCAGACACCCTTTTAGATAAAAGGATGAATCAGTGTTTAGTCAGTGTCAGTCATGATTCAACATCCAAAATAAAGGAGTGCTTTCAGTTTGGTCTCAATGCCAGGCGTCAATGTAAATTCAATACTTCTGCCTGAAGAGCTTCACTGCTGATCCAGTCATAGTTTGCTGTCTGCAAGGGCACTGTCACTCTCATGTGTGTGTTTTTTTATTCCATACATGAAATATATCTAATATTGCACAGGTTAATACATGAATGTCACATGTGCTTATTTTGAAGGAGAGTAACAGTTAAACTGCTCATACCTTGGGCTCATTTTCAACAGCAGCAGCTTCCGACTTCACAAGGCATCCGAACACCACCTGTGGGTGGGAAGCCAGTGAGGGATCGAGGGAGGTCAGGCACTATGAAAAGCTTGTGACAACCCTCTGTGAAGTTTAGATGTGAAGTTTGTAGATGTTGCTTTGGAGCAAATGCTGACAGGAAAGACGTTCTGCTGATCTTTAATTCCTATTTGGTATAATAATGCTTCTTTTTCTGAATGTCTCCATAAAAACTGCTAAAATCACCTGGATTTGGTTTAGAGTATCTTCTGGTTTCACTTAAAATTACAGATTTACCATTTGCACTTGACTTTGGATTCTATCTCCTCCTCCTCACTTCTTTACCTGTGTCATGGGTTCAATGATTAGTGGCCTTTATATAGACTTGACCAGTTTAACTGACAGCTTTGGATTTATTTTCTCAACATCAGCAAGACACACATGTGGCAACTGCTTACTTTTTAAGGACCTGCTGATCTTCAAGCCACTGATAGAGAAATTATGGTGTCTTCCATAACTAGAGGCTGAAATCAGGTAGCTTTGTAAGACTCAAACACTCACAGATAATCAGTTCTGTGATAGTTTTTTGAAGAGACATTCACGATATGACCAGTGTGCTCCGTTAATACTCGACCAGCGATGCTCCACCTGGGACATTTTCTCCTTGTTTTTTTTTCTGAACAACCAGACAGACGTGAGAATTAAAAATGCACCGCTGCATTAACAAAAACATCCTTCAAACAAACAAGAACAAACTGTGGAGTGAGTCATACATTGCACAACATGAAGAACAAAAAGGACAAAAATGGGAGTCGGTGGGAGATGAAGGCTTGCCATGTAATTCAGTTTGTTGTGACATCATAAACTCATTTAGATGAGACTAATTTTGGATGTCTGTGGTGCCACTGGAAAAGGTCAAACTGAGACGTAGATGAGCATAAGAGATGATGATGTTTGTGTCCTGTTCATACACACATCTGATGCTCACTTTCTCACATTCATCTGAAATGAGGATGAGGATGACAGACTGTGTGTGCAGTTATCTGGAGCTAATGTTAGCTGGCATTTTCTCATAGTGGTGAAGATCTGTGATGTTACACACAGGACAACATACCAAACGGATAAAACAAAAAACACTCAAAAATGACATTTAATGTGTAACATTTAGTCAAACAGCCCCTCATCCTGCTGTCTTACAACGCTGCTGACCTTCTCAAGGTGTATTATTTTCACTTAAAAGCCAGTAGTCAGTGATAATAATTAGTTGTCTTACAGAGTCTTTGTGTTGCAAAGACGTCCAAACCTATTAGCCGGGGCCTCCTTGCTAAAGTGTGTTTTGCTAATGTGAATGACAGCAGAGGAAGAGGACAACGTTAGAGAAATGTTACATGGTGGGTGTGTGTGTGTATTTCATGTGTTAAGTGCTTGTCCCTTGGCGATTTCACACAAACGCCGCGATGTGTGTGATGTGGTGCCGTCATACATACTGTAATTGTTTAAATCCAATTTATTAAATGAATCGATAGATTTTAATGAACTAAGTAACCCCACAGTCTCATTACACTGCTCTAAAATGACGAGCAGATATATCAATTCGCCTGATGCTGGTCTATTTGCAGAGTTCATCTTCTAATCTAATCTCACATAATCGTATCTACCCTCCCTTCCCCTATTACCACCCCCAAACACCCACGCTTTCACTTTGAAATCCTGAATGAGTGCATGAGTTAACACTCTGTGCTGCCCTGACATGAACTGTTTGCACAAATGTGTCACATTGAAGAAATCAGGATTAAGATACAGATAGAAATCCACAAATACATGAAGGAAACTAACAATGAACAAAATAATCATACACATGCAAGATGAAAATGCAGACTGATAAAATACCAAGCTGTTCAAATAAGTGGATTTAGTTTGAAAGTTGGAGACTGTCCATGCTCTGAAGAAACAAGAAATTAAAATGTATTTACAATGAATATAATTCAGGAAGCATGAATGCCCCACTATTAAAAGAAACCATAGTGGAAGTGTCTGCTGTCTCCATCTCAGCAAGACTATGACCCCATCTGGTGGCAAATGGAGGAATAGGCTTAATAATTTGGGATTATGTGGTTTATCTTAAGGCAGCAAACGCACAAATTAAAGGTAACTTCTCAATGCAACTGCAAGTGAGAGTAAAAATACATCAGATTCTGCTCAAGTGAATTTTCCTAGCAGCAGCACATTTTAAGGAGTGTGTCTTCAAGTGTGAGTGTGTGTGTTATGATAGCCTCAGCTGGCTGGATGTGACAGTTGCCCCTCCATGTGGTCAAAGTCAAATCACAGTGATTGTTGACTCCACACATTAGAGTCCTAACCCTGCCTCACAGCCCAGCATGCAGCCTCCTCCTGCACACCTGCTCCCTGCCAGAGATAGCACATATAGCTAAGTATTTTTGCTTTTGCTGTTCATTGTGTGTCGACTCCTTTTTGCACACACACATACTCCTTGTTCTTGCGGATCTGTCTGTCAACGCAGCGGTCCAGCCCGGCTCTCCTCACTGCCTGACTGACCCATTCATCTCCTGTGGGGGCTGTAATGAGCTGACCCTCCCCATTTGGACCGACCTGACAGAGAGAGATTACTTTAAAGTCTGCATGGATTTTTCTCCTCTGTCCCCTCCTCCCCATTCCTCTCCCCTGAAAGCGGTTAATTCGGAGTGCATTAATGAGGAGCGATGGATAACACACTCTTCTTTTAATTACCTTCCAGCGGAGTTCTTCAGGGGAGGTCTGGTGACTCCCATCTGACGCCGGCCTGTTTGTTTGCCTTGCGTTTACCAGTTGCAGTGTTTCATCTATTTTGCAGTCAGAATAAATTATAATGAAGCACTGATGGGTCAGAGATACTGTACATTAAGGAGATAAATAACAGGACTAACAAAATAAACTTTCAGAACAATGGTTTTGGCTTGCCACACATTTTGTGGTATTTAACTAGTTATTGACGAGGTTATTGGACAAACAATGATCCTGTTAATTATCAAGAATACCCTGGCATTGTTTAAAAAGTCTGTTGATGCTGAGGTATTGTACAGACCAAAACCAGCCAGTTGAATACATTGTGAACAGCGTTATGTGGTCTTTGGTCTGTTTAAAAAAGCATGATTGATGGTGCATGCAGATAATGAGAATAATTCTACATAATAGTATAATTACAGCGTCCAACATGGAGTAATTGTTCTGGAGCAGCGAGGGAGTCCTTTTCCCAAGGAAACACGATGAGAGAATGAAGGGGAAGTAAAAATAAACTCTGCTCTTGTTTGGTGATGAGGAAATATTTGGTGCAAAGTCTAAAAATCATTACATTTCATTTACATCTTTATTCTCCATGTGTAACTGATGCAACTGGAGTCTATCACAATGTTTCTTGCCATCGTAGCTCACTCATTACTAACACACGCAGGCCTAATCTTAAACCCTGAAATTATTAAAGAACAAGAAACAGTCTGTTCCATTGTAAGTTGACTGTCTTTCAAACAAACAATCAGTGAAGCGGATGTATATACTCTATACCAGGGGTAGCCAACTATGGTCCTCATGGGCCCCTATCCTGCATGTTTTAGATGTTTCCCTCTTCCAACACACCTGATTCCAATGATCAGCTCATCTTCAAGCTCTGCAGAAGCCTGATAACAATCCTGATCATTTCATCAGGTGTGTTGGAAGAGGGAAACATTGGAAACGTTTGAAGAGGACCGGAGTTGGCTACCCCTGCTCTATACATACATTTTTGCTGTTTTTGTGATAGTAAACAAGAACAATCCTCCTTTGGTGTGTAATTGTGTACCTGCTGCAATACAAGTTACAGACCACTGTTGTGTTCTGCAGGCCACGCTCGTATTTATACAAAGTCTCAGGAGGCTCCTATCAGAAAGTGGACTTTAAGCTCATATCTTGGAAATCATCCTTTCAGTTGCAGGCGGTGTCCATCTCCAATTACAGGTAGAAAAAAACCAACAGATCATCAACGGCCTTTTGGCCTGAATGGCTTAGTAATGTGTGTCAGTGGTTTCCTCAAGCACCTGTTGGCCAACGTTGACTAACAGTACAACCAGGTTCTCATGGTTTCAGTGCAGAAGGAGCCAGTAATGCAGAATAAAATTAAGGTTAAGTCCTGACTTAAACCCATTATGAACCTGTAGAAACACAAAGCAAAAAACTTAGTTGAACTGCACCAATTCTGTCAAGAGGAGTGTTAAAATGATACAACCAGAAGCTTGTGGAAGGCCACCAAAAGTGCTTAGATGAGGTGAAAATGGTCAAGTGACATTTAATCAAATATTAACACTGCTTTGCGTATATTTTGGACCCAGCAGATTTTGTCATTCTTCAAGAGGCCCTGTAATAAATCTATGAAAGAACCAAAATAGATGATTGTTTTTCAATGATGCATGTGTTTCAATCTCTGCATCTTAGGAAATTAAGAGCTGTAGGAGTCATTGGTAACTGAAGAATGCCATGATACGCCTGGTCTTTCAGTATGTAAACTTTTGTTCACAACTGTATATGCAGAGCCTTTTATAGGCTTTTTAAGGGACACATTCTACCTCTTTTAGAGCAAATGATTTCAGTTTTGCTCATGTGCAAAAACTTTAAGCTGAGCTCTAGATAATAGCAACTGTGCAACAATGTAGAGAAGTGAGGTCTTTTCCTTCTGTATGAATGTTGGTTAAATTTCCCTAAATTCTAGCAAAATCTGATTCTTGTGAAGAAGGTCTGACTGATCTTGTAAATATACTTTGAATATATAAAGTGCATTTTGTTCCACTGACATATAATTTTAGTTTCACTGGTAGAAGTTTCCTCTCTCTCTGCAGCAGGTCTGCTCAGGGCAGGTGGGTGGGCCGGTGACACTGAGTAAATGTGTTCCTTCATCATTCAGCCTCCACTGTGGTCTAGCCGGTCTTATCTTGCCTAATAAACATTGATTAGTCCACATAATCAATACACTCAATGACAATGATTCAGTGCACTGCATAAATGTATTGACTGCAATCAGCTATAAACAGCAGCCCTCTTTCTTTGCATTTTCTGTGTTTTATTAGCTAAGTTTTGATGGAACAATAATTGTGCGACTCTCTGTAGAGTTAACAGACATATTCCATTATGTGATACAGAGATGAGAAATCTGTTGACATCTGTCTAGTCTTTGTATTCTAAAAAAAATTGTATGAATGAATAAAAATCCTTTTTTCACAGCGCCATGATCCACCCAACAGTCACCACAAGGTGGCAATGTTTAGCTGCTGTTGGCATCAAAGTGTTGACAGGTCTTTGTTGCTTTCTTATCCTGAAGTGTTTTCACACTGAACTAATTTTCTGTGTCTTAGCAGGGGTGAGTGAACTGAACAAAACAATAAATATGAGCAGAAATGTGACTTTTCCATGCTTGCAATTAAATTGTAATCAGGGGATCCAAATCAGGAAAAGAAACAGAAGAACTTTGGGATATTAAACCACAGAACTGTATTGCAATGCAGAACTAGTTTAGCAAGCTGCATTCAGGTTTAACATGTAAAAAATAATCTAACCTTTCAGTCTTGAGGAAAGTTTTTGGGGAATACCACAACACACCTATCTGCTAATATAATTTCAAAACTATGCACCATATGATATATCATCTTTCACTTAACAGTTGAAATCAAAGAAAAAGTGCAGCAGGAAAACCCCAGCATGAGGCATGTAACTTTGCTGCTCCTGGTTTCAGTGGCCATGCATGACCAGGTCATGTAATGAATGTTGATAAAGTAGAAAAGCCGGTTTAATCAGGACGGATCACTGTGCAGAGGTGGAGAATGTCAGAGAGAGCAGGCACAGCTGCTTAGTGAGAAATCCAATATTGACTGTCGGGATAAATGTCCTGCATATTCTCTCATCTGTCCCAGGGGCCGTGGTATTATGCCTCTCACGTTAGCACTCCTAATTGGATTAAAAATGGCTTGTTATTGGGAGAAAAATGACTGAGAAAACTATCATGATTATTGCCTCTCAACAATGTTGGCTCCCAGAGCTGAAGAGGTGAAGTACTTGTCATGGATTTGGAAAATGTCAGAGTCAGACGTTGCCGTGTGTTTTGCAGCAGACGGCTGCTTTGATTGATTGTGTTTTAAGACCAAACCAACGTGAACAGATCAGTACTGCATTCTCTGTCTTGCTCTGACACTATAAAGCATCCAAATCTAGCATTTGTGGCTTTTATTTCCAATCGCCTTACTTAATGTTTCTCACATTTATACTTCTTAATTTGATTTCTTGGATTGTATAATCAGCTAGACTGTATGTGTGTGTTGGTAGGTAAGACATGTAGTGTATGCATGCAAGCATGGCTGTAATTGCATGCATGAACAGAACTGAAACAGACAAATCCATCAGATGTCCACTGGGTTTTGGTTTGTGTACCACCAGGAGCTCCCATTAACAGAAAATAAATGCTTGACGTCATAAAGCTGACAGAATCTCATTCATACTGACACTCCGGCTAAATTACACATAAAAGCACTGATAACATCATCATTAAATATTGATTTTTAAGGGTGGTTGAAACACAAAACACATCCACACATAATCTGCACATGAGGGATTTTGGATTTAGCATATTGAAGAGAAGGGTTAAAGGAAAAAAGGCACCTTTTTCTGTCCGAAGGTAAAAAGATGCACCAAACGGAAGCTGGGGAAAGAAAAGGAGAGCGTGAGGAAGGGGGGAGAGAGGGTGGAAAGCAGAGAGAGGTAAAGGGTTGGGGGAGTAGAAAGAGATTTAAGGCTGAGGCTCAGAGCAGATGTTAGTGTTGATGATGATGGATGTAGGTTGTTGAGATGCAGAGTTGTTATCATGAGAGGCACTCGCAGCCTCCTCACAGCACACTTTCCCCCCAGATGTCACTGTGTGTGTGTGTGTGTGTGTGTGTGTGTGAGAGAGAGAGAGAGAGAGAGAGAGAGAAGCAGAAATGAGCAAGCCACATGCTCTAAAATCACACTAAATCTACTTCATCCATATTGTGTTTTTATGAAAATGCAGATTCAGTGTTCATTAAAGACCAAAATGTCCTCCTTGGTCTAAACTTACATCAACTACAAGTAATTGCAACAATGAACAGAAGCAATAAGATACAATAAAGGAGAGTTTAGAGGCTGATTGGCACAGATGAAGCTAATGAACAACTATCTTTGAACGCTCTTAGGTGCAGACACGGTGAAAAGCAACTTCCTCTAAAGGGCCTAAATTGGATTAATTTGAAGATTTTTCACCTTTATCCCACGCAGGAGAGAGGCTGCATTCTCTTCCATTAAACCGTGTATCACTGGGTAACTGCATACACCCGTGCAACAATCAAAAATCACCAAAAACCACACACACATGCAGGCAGCAGGTGGTCTGTGTGTGTTTATGTGTGTGAATGGGACATGTTGAGTGGTGGTAACCTGCTCTACACTCTAACTAACCAGATAAAAGGTGCAGGACAGAAACACGTCGGTAATTGATTGCTAATTAGTTCTTTTGTTGTCATCCATTGTGTCCTGACAGAGCTTTGCCCTGGGCTGTCTATTCACACACAGGCTCCGTGGCCTTGCAGCAGGGAAATAAGCATAGTGAGCCCATAATGAGACACACTGATGTAACCCCAGAAGAAGCAGCTTCACAAACCCTCTGTACTGGAACTCTTGGATGCAAATACAGAAGAGAGTGACAGTGTCAAATGTGGACTTTTGCATTTAGATGATAGGAAACATACATTTTAAGGATGCCAAAAAAAGCATCCTTGCCTCCTTTTTGCACCAATGTGCTTTATAGTATGTGTTGCAGCTGCCTATGTGCCATTTTTACTAAGTTGCTATACCCACATCTCTCTCCCTCTCTCATCAGTGCATGAGAAATTACCTAATGAGGAATGGGTCGCACATTTCCACAAACTCATTAACCCGCGAGCGAGTGAGACTAATTGCAGCGTTTGGGTAATGTGATTTCACATCTGTTACTGCAGCCCAGGACACAGTAGTCAGCACAGGGGCCGGGTCTGGTGGGCTGAGCCACGCATAGAGCTAGGTGTACCAGAACAACACGACGCCAGTGCAGCTTCTCCAGCCTGGATGGGTGGAGCAGCAGTCAGTCTGGCTGGTTGATCAGCTGTCATGCATTATCTTGTAATTGCATGCCTCTGCAGGGTGGGTGGGTGGGCCTCCTGCATTTACTCTGGAAGAAAAAAAAAAAAAAAGATTGACTCCTGCTAGGATGGGTTGTGTAGAAGCAGATATACAAAACAAATAAGCAATGGCCTGGAGTTACAATGCAAATTGTCAATACATTTAATTTAAAAAAAAGCAGGGTATTAATCAGTTTTTCTACTGTTTCCAAAAGAATGATGATTTATTTTGAAATGTAACGTGAAATAGAAAAGGCTGGCCAACTCTTTTCTACAAATGAATGGGTATAACATCCATTTACATGTCTGATTTACACTGATACTGGATTACTCTGTTTGTTAGCAATATTCAGCAACTGTCAACTCTTCATACCAATGACTCTAATTCTTTTTCATACATTCACAACAAACTGCAAAGTACTTTTTTCAATTATAATAGGGTTTCCCTTTCTCGCTCAGTTATTTCCACTTTCTCCCACCCTGTAAAATAATACAATCTGACCTGGTTGTTGTTTGAGCCTGTAAATACAATCACACTGTAATTTTGTGCTACACAGTCAACTTCCAAATAGCCCAGAAAATCATGTCAAAATAGTTTTTTTTAATTGTATGTTGGAAAACGTATGACGATCTCGCTCAAGCTAATTGTCTCCAAGACTATAACAGAAACATGAGGTTTTACTCTGTCTTTCTCACACACACACAAACACACAAATGTGAAAACACAAAGAGGAATAAATGAATTTTTCAGGGTCTTGACTTGGGTTGGTATTTTCAATAATTCAGCAAATTACTGCAAACAAATTTATGTTAATAGAAAAGGTGGGAACCAACTGTTTAATATGGGAAAAGTAATATACTTTTGTTAATTATGATTAATCCTTTGTTTAACCTCCCAGCATTGTTACAGAAACTCCAATTATAAGTTTACAGGCAGTGGGACTGCTTATGGTAATGCCATATCTCATCAATTACCATCCCGTGACCATAAATTGGCCTCAGCGCTGGCAACGAGATGAGGTTAACACGCTGATTAATTTGAGCTGCTGTGATTTCAGGCTCAAGTTGACACTTATACTCTTTGACACAGACAGTGAGATCCGCTCACTCTCATAATGGAAAAATCTTATTTACTTCATTCCGAGCTGCTTCTGAGTTTATAGACGTTACATCTCGCATCAGGATAATTTAAAATTAAAGCATTGCAAACAAGGTGGGAGTTTTATTTATTTATTATCGCAGAGCTGATTGGCAAGTAATGAGGAATTTTAAATAAATGTCAAATGATCAAAAGGCGTAAAGGCTAAACTACTTAATACTGTTTGCCTGTATTTTGTTTTTTGTTATGACATGCATATAATGTAGTAAACACTATACAAGCTGGGCCTAATAATGAGTCAGAAATAATGAAAACATGCCAGTTCATCAGATTTAGAATGGTAATGAGTTTAAGATTCACAAATGTCTTTGCAGGCTGTGTTTGTTTGTTGCTTTAAAAAACATTATTGCAACTGTAATCTAATTAATTCTGCTGTACCCAAGACTGTATAAAATAACTGTAGGCCTACTGTACAGCTGGAGGGAAACACATGCAGGCGTACCTTGATGTTCAACTGTGCGAAATTGCAAAACACTCCACGGATGTTGTCCTCTTTTCTCTAGAAAACACCCAACTCAACATGTGTGTCGTTCATTTATTTAATTAGAATCAACGCCTGTTATTTTTGGGCTCCTCACATTGCTGGGATGATGGTTGGTGGGCAGTTGGCAGCTCCCTTCACGAACAGCTGTTTGTGCGTGCGAATATTTGCACAATCCTTCTTGCAAATTTGTTGCAAGTTTATATATTTTTCTAAAGCTGACACATGTAGGGTCAGCTTGTGTTTGGATCCACAGACGTATAAATGTCTGGCAGTGTTTTCTGCTTCACTGATTTGAAGTAAACTTGAAGAGGGATGTGCTTATAAAACACGGGTAAGAGTCAAACGATAACAGTCTGAAAAAAGTACCACAGAAACCCAAAGTTTGGGCATCAGGGCACAAACCAGTTTGTTAAATGAAAATTGTGTGAGCAAATCATATGAAAGCTATGCACAGATTCCAACACAATTAATGAAACTAAGCTATCAACCACGTGGTAGACAGAGTGTCCATCCTTTACTTCCTAATGCCAGCATATCAGAATAAACTTGAAATAAGATACTTTGACTAAGATACAGGTTGATGGTAAATTTAATAAGGCTATTGATAAAATATAGTGGCAGGTAATTTGCAATAATACTGCATTCCTCTAATAGTCCTAGGGGAACCAAGTGGTCTCTGCATTTTCACCACATCTGACATTCCTATAGTGACCCCTTTCGATATTATAATAGCTATTTTGGCTAGATCAGTTATGTAATTTCTTTTTGGCAAACCAGGAACATAACAGCCAGCCTTGAGGCTACACGGACTCCAGGCTGGTGTTTTTCTTCACAGCCTCCACTCCGTCCAGTCCGCTCAGTGGGATGACCGTCATGGTTTAAAGCAATGACCGTCACATCACAGGCCTGACATCTTTACCGCTGCTGTCTGCCACGATGAGACAGGTCACCCTTCATAAACCCTATAACCCTGTCACCCCATCAACACTGTAAAAACACCTCTGTAGGTCACTGAGCAATGACCACAAGGAATGGAAGTCTGTGCAGCGAAAATAGGTTTCCAAAAATGCACAATTACGCACAAAAATTTCTCCAAAGGCATGTAGGAATTTATACAAAAATTATAATGGACACATATATAAATCTCGTTTTTGACATTCTTGAAAATTACTTTTATTCGTTTGTTCATTTTTAAATTGGTACAAACCCTTCAACGTGGTGCATTTCGATGTAAGATCAAACATTTAAGAAATGTGTCAAGTAATAGCACATACAATAAGTTAAAACATGTCACAAAAAAGACCAGCGGGTACATAGCAAGAATGTTTCATCTACACAAAACATCCTAAAACAGAGTAGGCCTACTGAAAGATCATATTGTATTTTTTTTCCTATTCAGATTTATGCTCCCGTCTCATGCAGACGAGACTGAGGTCGCCTAACAAAAAGCACCGGTTCGGTCTGAGTGGGCACCATGTTCTCCTTTAATTGTTAATCCACATGCACAGTGCAGCCCTGAGAGCCACAGCAGGAGGCTCACCGTCAGTTTGGTGCGTGTGTGGTAGGCTGTTACCAAAACGTATACCCAATCTTATAAATAACCGTTTGACATAACACAACGTCACCTGAACACAATAACGTGTGCGTAAAGACACACTCAATGAAAACGCAAATACGACGATTGTTTGGCTCTCAGTAATTAGGGCCTATAGTCTAGAGATCATTACAATAGTATTCATCATCATCAATAGTTGATAAAATCCTTTTGAATTAACAAGATAAATAACCCCGAACCCAAGTTTGTTTACTTCCATTTGTCCATCAGTGTTGTCCTTTTATTTTTTGTCATTATGAAGTCTCATTCATCTCCATTTTCTCACATTTCAGGCCTGATTAGCTCACTCGTTCTCTCGTTTGGATCTAAAGAGCAGGAATAAAAACAGAAAAAAGAGCTGCAGGGTGGGGCTGGGAGAGGGATTTAGGAGGAGAAGGGTGTGGTTAGGGTGAAAAGTCACTAAGTGAAGCTCATGGACACTGTGTGCTCCAGCGCTTTGCGCCTCAGTGACGCGATGCTTGTCCCTCTCCACATGTCACTGTCCGGGGAGCTACACAGCTGCGGGGAGCCCGATACGTTCGTGGGGCCGGAGAGAGAGGCCGACATTCCTGGGAAATGCGACTGGTAGAGGTGGGACTGCAGGCCGGAGCCGTTGGAGGACAGGCCGTTGGAGAGACCCATGGAGTTTGGTGGCGGGCCTGGGCCCAGGCTGCACTGTGACAGAGACTGCGCCATGCCCGGCTGGCGGCCCAGGGCCGGCGGGAGCTGCAGCTGGGAGACCCCCGGCATCCCCGTGGCCCAGCGAGAGTCGTTGGCGTGGAAGGAGCACAGGCTGTTCTCCATGGCGGCCGCGGCAGAGAACTGTGGCAAGCCCGGTGTGGGGAGCAGCGTCCCCGGGGCGCGGAACACGTTGGTGGTCTTCTTCCTTTTCTTCCACTTAGCGCGTCTGTTCTGGAACCAAACCTGGAAGCAAAGAGAGAGAGAAAACATCAGAGAGAACGAGGAACATAAGGAATAGATCTGGGACCGCATTTGTTTTTATTACACAATAACGAAAAGCAGCAAGGAAGATGTTTCTGTAGCCAAGTTACAAATAGTGATTTTACGCACAATAATATTAGTAAAATACGGCCACACCTAAGACCAACTGTAGAGCTGTAAAACACATTGGGGTCTAATACTAGGGGGGAGAACTGCATGTAGGCTATGTATGTGGGTATTTATTTATTTTGTACGATAGAATGGACAGAAAAAGCTACACACATTCTCCACCTTGTATGGTGTGAATGTGGCCTGTACTGTGTGCTGAGCTGCCAAACTAAATGAACAAGACATAAATGCAGACTTTCTTTCACTGGAGGGAATCTGCCTTCAGCACATTTGCAAAATAACAACTCTGAGGTGCTGCTGTCAATTAGCCAGTTCCATCCATTAATTTTAGTAACTGTGATGATTATACAGCCTTTCTGAAAAATCAAGAGACGATTTTAAAATATTATCCTGATTTTACGTGGGTGCAACAGTCAATTTTAGAAATTCCATTGCAAATAAAACACGCTGTACAGAAATATCTCATACAGTGGGGGTTATTACTGTGTGTTCCGCAGCAGTGGGTCCAATTATGTATCTTTCTAACATCTTATTTACAAACAGATTAGCTGAAAATTGCCCCTAAATAGGGTGTGGGGGCTTAAATATAAATGGGCCGCATCACTGTACACACAATCTATGTGGAAAATAAAATACATAGGCCTGGCTGACCCATCCACTCGCGATAGAACCACACCGACCCACTTACACAGCTTTAAAAAAAAGAAAAAAATAATAATACGCAGAAGCTTTATAAAGATTTCATCATCTTCGGCTGTGATTAATGCGCGCGTAAGGCCGTGAGTCGATGCCTCCGTATTAAAAGTGAAATCTCGCTCTCATTCCGCTCAGCCAGCCGTGAAACGTCGCCCAAACCCATTACACTCCGGGGGGAAAGAAAATGCAATTTCTCATTCCATTAAAAAAAAAGTACAATATATTCTTGAGTCCTATTAAGACGTCGCTGATGGAGCATTTTAACGGAGAGGCTGCGGAGGCGCGCAAAACGCCCACCGAAGGCTGCACCTGCGCGGCCCTGCACTAATGTTGACCAACAGGCAGCCGCTCAGGACGCAGCGCTGGATGCAAGGAAAAAAACGGATTGATTATTAAGGTGACTAATGATTACACCGGTTTTATTGCTTTCACAGGGATAATTTGCATGAATTTCACATCACTGCTTAATAACCCGTTCACTGTTATAAATAAGACTGAAATTGGTTGATAATGTGTTTGGTTTATTAAAGCCTGGTACGCTCCTCACTGCTTGTTCAAAAACAAGCACCGTGTGTGTTATGTGCTGTTCAGTGTGGCCGAAAAAGAGATCTATGGCTTCAGTTTTCACAAAAATAGGGGCTAATAAATAATCCATTTGTAATCATTTTTGTGTAAAAGTGGAGGCAGAATTGTGAGGAAAAATCTTAAAGATGTACTCTAGAATATAATGTGCCCTATTTTGGAAAAAAATAGGGAAATATTATAAAAACAATTCTGTAATTTTACGCAATTGTTGCAGGTCCAGCTTCCGAAGTTGCACAGAAATAAAAAAGGAGCAAAAATGCAAATCTAAAGCTAGAACTAAAGAACTGTACAAGCTCCAGTTTCTGATAAAATGACTCGTCTCCATGGGTGACTTTCTGAAAATTGTTAAAACCAACTCAGTGTTTTTGACGTTTCAAACACAACGTTCTTGCTGGTTATTCGCAAATGAGAAATGTTTCAGCACCTTGGAGAGAGCCCTTTCTACATTACATGGGCTACGTGTTCCTTCAATTAAATATCGCTTGCTCTCAGGTCAGTCTTTACCAAATAATGTCATATTAGAACCATATAATGCAATTAAAATAGTTTTCAGTTAGCATATTTTCTAAACCAGCTCTTACTGGAATATTAGAGCACAAAGGATCCACCTTTCGTTTTTACGCACTGGGATTTTCACAGTTACTGAAGCAGAATATTCCACCGTCTATAAACCTGAACAGTTGACACAATACTATAATTTAAATGGTGATTTGATGTATCTTAAACTGCGCCAGTTCTCTCCTCAGCTTTGACATCCCAAACATTTACACCCAAAATTGCACCAAAATTTCTGTGGCTAACAGGACCAGACACACAACTGAATACACACAACGACAAACTATAAATATTAGAGGTGACCACCGTATCTCTTACAAACGCACAATTGGACACTGGTTCTGGATCACATCTTGCCTGTTTTGCTCTCTGTTTTCCACGTGATGATTTCTGGACATTTACGGACCCTACATGATGAAATCTGGACCCAAAGCCACACCCTGCCTCACCACGCTGCGTCCTGTGAAATCCTCCACACTGCTCAAGTGTTTACCTGAACTCTGGACTCGGTTAAGCCGATCCTCAGCGCCAGTTCCTCCCTCATGAAGATATCAGGGTAGTGGGTTTTGGCGAAGCTGCGCTCCAGCTCGTTGAGCTGCGCCGGCGTGAAGCGCGTCCTGTGCCGCTTCTGTTTCTGCTGGCTGGCGGTCTGACTGGAGTTCTGCTGCGGCTGCTGCTGCTGCTTCTCCTGCTCCTTCCCGTTCACCGGCATGCCGGCAGAGTTGGATCCCACTGTGGCGATGTCTTCGCCCGGCAGGAGAGTGGTTCCCTCCACAGAGTCCGAACCAGGGGCCATGTCTCCCGGATGCCCCTGGTCCGGCACTCCACCCCCCAGCCGGCACTTGAGAGCCTCTCGGTGTCCGAGTAACTCTGCAGCATCCTTCATCCCTGAGAGGATGAGGAGGAGAGAGGATAGGGGTGAATATGAGGCACATCTTACAGATCTTTAAATGAAAGTTACATGAAACAGCTTGGCATCTTTACAACAAAACAGGCACATTAACAGAATATTAGCCTACAGATAAACTCAATGCACACATTTGACACCGTAATTTTTACTGTCACAATATTTGCCACTCTGATAAACTACTGTAAAGAATTGCTTCGATCAACAATAAAACCACTTATCTGTTAACACAATTAACTACACAGTCTATCTATCACTTCATCACAAGATTGAACAAGAAGTTGGAATCTTACACTGGAGTTTAGGGCCGGAGTTTAGTGATGATAACTCACCGAGCCGAGCATCCAGGAGGTCGGCGTGAGAGAGCATGGCGTACCGCTCCAGGGCGAAAAAGCGCTCCAAAAAAATCCTACAACTTTGGGGGCAATTTAAAAAGTATATATCGTCTAAATGAACGAAAATTCGGTTTGTGGTTAAAAAAGGAGGTCCCTTGCATTATAATGTCCTTTAGAGCGACGGGGAGGCGCTTATTAGTTCAAAGAACCCGTGAGCTTCCTCAAATAAGAGCCAATCAGAGCCGGAGCTTGGAAATGTCAGCAACGTGACTCCCCCCTCTTTTCTCTTTTCTTTTTTTTTTCTCCCACTCAGAGGCGCGCACGCACACGCACGGACGCGCACAGACCCAAACGCGCACGAAACACTACAATTCAATCCTCTGCCATTCCGTCCTCTGATTTATTAGCTTTTCATGCTCAAATTATTCCACGTTAAACATCTTAATGTGTTTGTTTAATCTCATAGCCTGTTCCATGACAGGACTCCTGTTTGCAGATGGATATACATGTAAAATACTGCAGGTCAGCACATGCAAAAAGGCATTCCTGGATTTTTTTTTTCTGTCAAGGAGGAGCAGCTATTTGAACCAGATAATGTATTGTCATTAAATAATTAGCCATATCAAAATCTCACTTTTCAAACCACTGGACTATGTCAATTAGACTGTTTACGCAGCGTAACAGCGCAGGATTCATTTCACAAATTAGCTTAAAAAACCTACAAGTTAAAACAATTTTCAAGCTGATTACTCTTTATTTGTTTTTATACTATTGAGAAGAAAAGCAGATTGAGTGTCTTCTGTATAAATCACTGTGGATTCTGGTCATAAAAAGGAAAAAAATATATAGAGAGGAGATGAGAACAAGAAGCCCTATAACCTCCTCTCATCACCTCGGAGCCCCACTTCCCTCCCGTCCTTGGATCACAAACAAAACGAATATAGCTCCCCGTTCCCCCATGGCAGGTGATTTGTGGAGACAAATCGAGGAAATAAATAAATAAACGAGTACAGATGGATTTAAACTCTGTTAGTGATCGGCCGCTTTAACTCCCATCGACTTTTCATCAGCTCGGGTGCAATTAAAGGTATTTAGGCCTGTTTGGTTCAAACAGAATCAGACGTGGTGGACCCTAAACGATTGTGCCCCTTTAGCAGTGGTCCATGAGTAGGTCTATTATACAATTAACAGGACAGCCATTGATCTGCGCTGCGCTCTCACTCCTCCAGACAGTGCTGGTTAGAGAGGGCTTTTGGCAGATGTCAGGGTGAGCCTGCTGAATAGACCACCGCCTGGGACTAAATAGGTTTCTTTGCAGCCGCACAAAGGAGGCGTCCGAGCGAGGACTCCTCTCTCTCCTCCTCCTCCTGCGCCACATGGAGGCAGCTCATCTTTTATGCTCCTCAACAGCAATCTGCCGGGACGCAGGGAAGTAGCCTATATGTGGCACAGCGTGAAAACTTAAGGAAATGGAGTGGTGCATGGTCCACTGAGATGAGGAAAGCTGTGACCAGCTCCCGAAGGTTCAGGAGAAGCAATCAGCAGCAGCAGAGGCTCGATTCGTTTGATTCGAGACGTGTAGACCAGCAGAGGCGAGAGGGACTCTCTGTGTTGGGAGTTGTCAGGCCAACCGTGCGTTTGCGAAGGGCCTTGTGGAGAGATGGTCTGTATGCTTTGGAAGATGTTTGATTTGCAATTACTAGAAGGATGAAGACACATTATGTAACAACAGTATAGAAGAAAAACGAACTTTTATGGGTCTAATATACAATAACCAGCCTTTTTAAAAATAGATTTACAAAGTGTGAAATGTATGAATAATTAATCATCTATGATACAATCATTTAAATAAAAAACGAGGTTATATTAAGGCCATTATTCAGCTTAAGAGAGTTTATCTTCATGGCCTATTATATACTTATACAATATTTTTTTAACTAAAAAAAATGAACGTGAATACAACCACTAGTAAAACTAATGCAACAGCAAACCCATTTATTCTTCTTCTTCTTATTATTATTGTAAATACTATTATTATGGGTCATATAGCAACAACAACAACAACAACAATAATAATAATAATAATACCACCACCAATAATACTCCTATTATTAACAATAACAACAATAGTAATAATAATAACTGTAATAACAATAATAATAATAATCTTGCTGAGTAAGTAGTATGTTTTTCTTTTTTTTATTGTTGTTAGAACAGAGAATACACTAAACATTAATAAAATTAAAAAATAAAAATAAAATACATGGCAAGTATATAGGGTAAGTAGCATGTTTGTCATTTTTGTCAAAAATTACAAAATTATATATACACACACACTATTATATTGTGTCTGTTGAAATTGCTAAAACAACAACAATACAAATAATAGTTCTAAAAATATATAAATCTTCCACAGGCTATGGACATGAGATAAGGCACATGTAAACATTAACAGGCTGATTCTATTTAAAACCGACTTTAAAGCTCTGCGTGCTAAACAGTGATATTGTGGTGTGTTGTGGTGAAAACAGGCCGGATGGCTGGCATCCCCTCAGCTGTCCGACCCTCACACTGTAACTTATTGCTGTAATAAGAGGAACCCACTCGAAATGGGTCTATGTCTCACTCAGCCTCCCTAACTGGACCACATCAATCTTCCCCAGTAAAAACACACTCACATACAATCCTCCCGGGTTAATGCGGCGCATCTGAGTGCGGAACGGCTGTTTACACGCGAGGAGACACTTTTAATGGAAGCGCACCAAAAACAAATGCAATTTTGTAGAGCAATTTCAAAGATCAAGAATTCCGTGTCCGCCCTCTCCGCGGTTTTTTAGCAATCAAACTGCGTTAAATCCATTGCTCATATGGGCCTTTCTGCAGAACAGGTTAGAATAACACGAGCAGATGCAGCGATAAGAGGCTTTAACACACCTCAAACCAAACTGCAACCAGAGCCGGTGCAGGCGAGCTGCTTGTTCCCCGTGTTCAGGCCTACTGCATCTGCATTCGCTCGGTTATAGAAATCTAAAAAGGAAAAATCGATTTTTCCATCTGCAGAAAACGCTTCTGTGGCAGATCACGGTGTAATTTTTGTGCAGGTGATTTGACAGTCAGAGGAATAAGAGCAATAAATGCGATGCATCCGAGCGCTGGAGAGGCGAGAGCGGAGAGCCGCAGACAGGCGAGCCCATTAGAGGCTTTCCTCTCCGGCCACCCAGCCCGCCCGCACCGCCCCTGCGCATCTCATGGCCCAATTAGGCCCGCTGCCCCATCCGCCTGGTGTCCGTTACTGCTTGATGCGGTGCACAGAGTGGTAATCACGGCATCAAATAAAATAATCAGCAAAGAAGAACGATTTCCTTAATGAGAGAGAAGAGGCGTGTGTCACGGAGAAGGTGCTGTGGTGGAGCCACGAGTGTGTGTGACTGTGTGTGTGGTTTTTTTTTTTTGGGGGGGTTATTAAAATAGCAATGAAAGGTGTCATTAACATGTGGGTGTTCAGAGTCTCCGCAGCTTTAAAAATGTCTCATTATTCCTGCTGTTAATAGCTGACCTCAGGCTCAGGGGCTCCATGTTTGGGATCATGTGGAGCTGACAGCAGCAGCTACTGTGGACGAGCTCAGGTCAAAGTTGGAGCATCACCTGGAACACCCTACAATTAAATATAAAGGTGAAATGTTTCAACCTGTTTATTGGTTCAATACACCCAAGTAAAAGCATTTATACACAACAGCAGCTTTCCAAGAACTGGGTGGATCTGTGGCTTGCAGGTATCTGCTGTTGGGTCTGAATGTACTACTGTGTGGTTTGTTTGCTGTTAAACCTACAATTCCGACAAAATGCCCATTTTTGAGTTCACCGCCATCTTTGACAGCAACTTCGATCAAAAATAAAACCTATTATTAGCTATTATTTCACAAAAAACCCAAATTGTGTCTCACTGCCTCTCGACTAGTGAATAAAAATGGCCTCTTAACACCTACTTCTTAACAAAACTACTATATTTGTGATTTAATGACTAATATTAGTTTATCCTCACTCAGATACAATCAATATTAGCTAAAAACAATCTCCCATTGGTCACCTAAATGACTCAAACAACACACAGTCACTGAAAGAGGCTGATGTTAGTGTTTTAGAACCACAATAGTACAATATCATAGTACTGTCTGGATATATAGTAACCAGAGATGCATGTGTTAGGTCACAATGCAAGATATTGTCCACTAAAACTCAAAGGAACAAGAGCCATACCAATATTTAATGCCATAACCCCAACTTTGGTCATTTACTTGGAGTTTAATTTAAAAGTGTCGCTGAGAGAAAATCTTTCACTGAATTGTGATGAATTTGAAATCAAAATTAAATATAAAGGTGGAATGTTTCAACCCGTTTATTGGTTCAACACACCCAGATAAAAGCATTGATACACAACATTCGCTCCCCAAGAACTGCGTGGAGCTGTGGCTTGCAAGTATCTGCTGTTGGGTCTGAATGTACTACCATGTGGTTTGTTTTCTGTTAAACCTACAATTCCTACAAGATTTTGAGTTCATCACCATCTTTGACCTATTAATACCCATTATTTCATTAAAACCCCCAAATTGTGTCTCACTGCCTCTCTGCTAGTAAATAAAAATGGCCTCTTAACACCTACTTCTTAACAAAACTTCCATATTTGTGATTTAATGACTAATATTAGCTTATTCCTCGCCCAGGCACTATCAATATTAGCTAAAAATCTCTGACCTGAAGAGATTTGATCATCCTATTAGTCACCTAAATGACTCAAACAACACACAGTCACTGAAAGAGGCCGATGTCAGTTATTTAGAACCACAATAGTACAATATTAATAGCACTGACAAGATATACAGTGAACAACAGATGCATATATTACATTATCATGCAATATATTGTCCACTGAAACACAAAGGAACTGGAGCTATGCCAATATTTAATGCCATAACCCCAATTTTGGTAATTTACTTGGAGTTTAATTTAAAACTGTTCTGGATTCACAAAAAATTAATAAAATGCTGTAAAACTAAAGAGAAAATCTTTAAGTCAGTTTGATAAATTTGAAATCAAAGCCATTTTCCTGTCTTTCTGAGAACTGGATATTTTGGAAATGCAGGCTCTAAGGCCAGCAGCAAAACAAATCTTCTTAGAAATGTGTTTTGACAGCTCCCTGGCCGAGAGGATCTGCTGAGGTCCTGAAACACAGTTCTGATAAAAGCTCGACTCCAATTCATCACGAGCCCTGTACAGTATGTTGTCATTACATCTCACTACAACTTCCGCGAGTTGATTTAATTTCTTTGCATAAATACTGTAAATTATTCTATTAATCCAATCTCAACTTAATCACAGAAACAAACTATTTAACCAGCAGGATAAGAGGATTCAGCAGCAGCCGGTGATTTATTGTATTTACAGTCTGACCTCAGTCATTTCAGCTCCTCCGGCTGTCTGCAGATCTAATCCCTTCTCCTCCCTGACACCTTGACTTTCCCTCCAGTTCTGCTCCAGCTATTAGAATATGCTCTTTCTTAAGTCCGGTCATTAGTTAGGTCTATTACTGTGGCTCCATCATTAGGAAGCTGTAATGCATCATTGAAGGTAATGAGTGCCTTACATTACAGGTGCCAGCGAGCCTTAGACATATCGAGACCTTTTTTTTCCCCCTCTACACTGCAGCCTGGAAACAACAGCAGCTTTGCTCATTTTAACCACATATCTGTCAGAGTGAGGTGACAGTGGCATCACAAGAGGCTACCCACAAAAGAGTTTGCTCACAAAACAATAGCAGAGGTGCTTGGTGAGGATGGAGATGAGCTAAAATATGACTTTAATTGTAATCTAAGTGCTGCAAATGGTGAGAATAGCACACATATGTACGCTGGAACCCATAATAACTCCACTTGTGCTCCCTAAAATACCAGATAAAGGGGAGGACTTGGGTCAGTAGTGTCTCTGAGTAGCTTGAAATTAGAAACATGTGCTGGTAATTATGAAACTGCAGCAAAGCCACATCATGCAATTTAATGCCTCAGCAAATTAAAGAATAAATGGGATCAGTCTCTTTGACCTTGCTCAGTCTGAAGTTGATCTACCTGATACTTCCAGTGTGTGACTCACTCATTCTCAGACACGTATATGATATATAGAAACGGGGGGAGAAAAAGGGGGACACCACGTGCGTAAAGACGCAAAGAATGAGCTGGAACAATAAAATGAAACCAGACACGCACATTGTTGTCTTCCATCCAGTTCAAGCTCGTCTCTCACTTCACAAATCCCAACACTTTCCCATCCATCCATTCTCTTTATCCTCCTCCTCTCTTTCCTCCCCTCCTCCTCCTCCTCTCCATCCTCTCCGCCACATTCTCTGCTGCTCCTCCGCTAAACACGGCGCGCCACCAACCCCTCCCAAGATTAATTGATCATCAATTTAGCTCTAATTTGGACCAAGTCAGCTGGTAAATGGGGCAGTTTTCCCTGATTGTTAGTGAAATGTGCGCAAGTACATTGATAAATTTTGATTATTTATCAATTACAACCAAATGAACTAAATCTATTGAATAAATTCCAGCCTGATTGCCATAATAGAGTTTGAAAATATGGCTATTGATAATGATTCCGGCTAATAGTCTTTTCCGGCCGCGGTTTGCCGGCTTGTCGGGATGACAACACAAAACTCATTTTTCACAGAATCAGCTGAGTGAGTGCGAGGCCGATCTTTCATTAATCAGTCACATTACGGAGCTGATCCGCCGTAATACGCGACGCTTTCCCCACAAAGACTCGCAGCGCTTTGTCATATTTTACGTCAATTACCAGTCATTCCGTTGTGTTCCATCAAGACATCCTGTAATAGTTAACATATGCTAAGGTAAAGCTCCCCCTGTCCCGCCCCTCCGGGGAGATCCGCCGGAGGATGCCGGTGTTTGGGGCTGCTGCTGATGAAATGGGCCCCTGCGCTTAATTTCTTATTTTCCGGAGCTGAGACGCTTATGGGAAGGGTGGGGCTTTTTTTTTTTAAATGGACCTGCCACCGTGTTTTCCCAAAGTTAATGGAAAAGCAGCTTGCTGGAAAATAGGAGAAGGGGAAAAATGGAATTAGGTTCAGAGGCTTTCACACACAATAACAAGGGATAACTATGAGCTACGGGCCTATTTCCACACAGACATACAAATTAGTGTTGTCATTTCCTCACAGCCTGACGCCATTAACTAGTAGGAAAAAATGTTATTTTACTTTCTACAATTTATAAATTCATCCTTAAGGTGACTGACAGCGATTGCACGGTTTAAAAATCGGATTAGAAAAAAGCGCTAAAATGGCAAAAATGTCATTAAATGGCAGAAACGTGTGGCATGAAATGTTGCTGCGCGCTGCTCGCTGAACAGAACTGATTTGATCTTAAACGTGTCTTACATTTGCCCTCTCCAGGCCTGACCGCTGGGAGGGAGGAAAAAAGGGGAAGGAGCGAGCTGGAATAACTGCGATATCAGCCTTTCCTTTTTAATCAATGATATGAGCCCCTCTGCACCAATCATGGCCGCTGGAAGCAGCTTAATGATCAGCATTTAGACTGGGCAGGTAAACCGGCGCGCTGCGGAGCCAACACAGGGGCCAACTGCAGGTGAATTAACCCAGTCCACATCTAATATGCTGGTGTCAGCTCTGGTTAGTGCATGGCTAACTGTAGCCTGTATTGGCAGTGGCATAGCATCCAACATTGTCTCCCTCATATGCCAGCAGGTAGCTATCTATAATCGATGGCCACTTTTAATTGGACAGGCTGTCTGTTAGTGGACACCGCGCAGGAGGGGAAGCGACGCAGCGTTTAGCACATGCTTATTGTGGATAAATAGGTGAGGAGGGGTTCTCTGTTTTAAAAAGGCCAATCAAAGCTTCTGTTGCTGCATGACAACCAATTATATTTCAGCATGTTATATGTATTTAGAAATGCTGTAATTGACATGAAGGTACAGGTTCATGCATTAACATTTGAATACTTGAAATATTGGAATTACCCCAAGAGGATGAATAAAGTACCACTGATATGTGCAACAATGTTATTTTTAGAACCTGTACTTATGTATAATTTGGTTTATTTTTATTTTTGCACTACATTCTTTAAATGATTGCACCATCTTTGCTGATGTAACACAGCAAATTTCCCCACTGTGGGATTAATAAAAGGTTATTGTATCCATCCATCAATCCATCTATAATGCAACATGATCCAAACTTGATGCTGAATATTGAGCTACATAACACCACAAATTATTTCAATAGCTCACAATTCGTTAACCATCTTGCAAAAACGTTTTTTCCCCCCCAGTGCTGGAAAAACAACCATTATGCAAATGTAATTAAATCGATTGGGCCTCTTTTAATCCAAACCCAACTTGTTCCACAACCTCTAAAAAAAATACATAAAGATGTGGTGCTTAAAGCCTCAACAGACAGAAAATATCTCCAGCAGTCAGTAAATGAAATCAACGACTATTAGCCTCATTTCTACGGAGGTAAGGAGGTCAGGGAAGAGGAGAAATGTGAATTAATTCTCTCCAAGCCGGAACGACCTACTGATGCTGGGTTGAAAGGCTTTTTCATTCCAAATCCACGCGCACACGCACAAACACACTGTTCGTTATTTCCACTGTGAACTACCCAGAGGTAGGCTGCGCTGCCTTGACTAATAGGCCTAAAGTGACTTTTCTCTTATTTTGCTTCTTTGACTTGAAGCTCTGAGGTGTGTGGAAGCCTGGTAAAGAAAAGAAAAGTCCTACATATCTGCTGCAAAATCTGGCTACATGTGATGAATATCGCCTTAACTGTCCTTTCTTATTTCTCCCTCCTCTGTTGATGGCTGCTACCCCCAATCCCAAGCCTCTATTCTGCCCTTTTCCCTCTATTTTTTTCTTTTATTAGGTTACTTTTTTTTAAAGCAGCAGTTTGCCAGCGCTGTAAAGAGTCTGGAAGCAGCAGAGACGGAGGGCCACCGGCGGACATGCTGCTTTTGGCGCAGCCTCTAATTGATATTGAGCGAGCTGCTGGTGAGGAGTGCGCAGGGCCACTGCTGGCTAATCTATGCTTTAATCAGCGTGTGTAATGAGAGTGGCGGCACGCTCGGAGAGAAAAGAGACTTACAAGCGACGTCTGTCAGGGTCTGCGGGAAAATATTGGGTCTAATTGTCGTGATTAAACAAAACTAGGAGAAGACTTGAGGGTGCGAGGAGACGTTGCTTTCCTTCAGCACCACCTGAGCGAACCAGGCGCTGTCCGAGGTGCTGAAACTTGGGGCGTTTTTACGCAGGTAGCCAGAACTAGCCTGGATCGCCCCCGATCATAACCGGTTTCAAATCCGTTATTCCTATTACGTCCGACACCAGAACTCGATCGCAGATTCTGGTGAGGTAAGCCAATTAAGAGAGCGACGCTGCTATTGTAACGAAACAATCCGTACCGAGGGGAGCGAGCAGGGGAGAGGAGAGGAGAGGCAGGAGGAAGGCGGGCCGCAGGCTGAATAGCAAGCGGAACATTAGCAGAGGTGTGTGTAGGAACACTGTCAGACAATTAACAGGGCATTAGAGATGACGCACGCACACGCACGTCCCCACATCCACGCATGGAACCGTGCACAGACGACAGGCACATCTTTCCCCATGTACACCATGCAGAGTTGCTGCGTGCGCACAGTTGCATGAGAAGACCTGTGCACATAACGCATTGCAATAAAGCACATCTGTGAAATTTTGAATTGTTGTTGACACTACACTCTAAAAAGTAATGAATTTCCCAGGTGAGGAATCAATAAAGTTTATCTCAATTCAAGGGACGCCTACTTACTTAAATGCATTTTTGCAAAATAAAAACGAATATAGATAAACACTTTAAGCTGTGGACATTATTTTGATGAGTTGCACTGACATAATAACATTAGTAATTGCATCAACTTAATATTGTGTGCAGATGAAACTTAAATTTCTGCATTAGTTGATTAAAAACTAAATTTAAGTTGAGGCAATGTAATAAAATCGGCTTTTTCTTTCTTCACCTTGAGTTCAGGGTTTCAAGTCCTATCCTTATCAAAACACGCCTGGACAATTTCAAGTAGTGGTAATTAAAAATACATTGGATTGTCAAAGAAAAGCCAAATTCCAGAACTCAATTTAGCTAGTCGGTTGAACATAATTTCATTAGAAGCTGCTGTAACTCAAAAAGATTGATGCAAACTGTTGTGTTTCCTGTTGTTGTTGACCCAAACATCATTTTAACACCATTCACGTTAAATACTGTGTTCACATGGATATTTCATCTCTTCTAGGAGGGTAATGCTGAACAGAGAAGGTCCATGTACTACATGATTTTGAGACTCTGATATTTAGAAAAAAATCAGCAACTAAAAAGAGAGAAGTTGTTTGTCTTCTGTCTTAAATAAAGCAACACGCAACTTAACAGAGTCTAAAGATGTTTGGTTGAATATTTAAACACATGCACTCTTTTAAAGTGAGCCAATTGTGTCCAATAAAGGAAAAACACCTCATTTTAGTGCCAGATAAAACTGATTATTTTGATTGTCTTCATTGCAGGGCTCTTGGGTTTCATTGCCTGTCATTGTGCATGTGTTTCTATTTTTCTGGCCACTGTATTAGCAGTAAAAACAAAAAGCAGCACGGGGCAGCCGAGCGCCATTTTCCACGCAGAGCCTCGGCAAAGCTGTCTGACAGTCTGCCTGCAGCTGAGATTAGCCTCATCTATCCGGTGTCAGTGACGGTCGTGTCCAGAAAATCACAGCATAAACGGGTCTGACTGAGGTGTGTGTGAGGGAGGGAGAGGAAAGAGATGGGGGAGAGAAGGGGGGGAGGGAAGGAGGGAGGGAGAGGTCAACTGATTACTCATACAAACAGACTGAAATAGACTTGCGCTGCTGTGGGAATGTGTGTGAGAGAAGGGGAGGGATGGAGGGATGAGCTGGGTTTCCATGTGACAGATTCACCTCAGTCTTCCCTGGCAGCAGGGTCCACTTCCAGTCCCCGGTGCGAACACTTTGTCCTTTCATCAATCACACCTGCGTGGATTTACACAGCCTACAGTATATATATGAACAACACACACACTCCAACACACACACTCTCTCTCTCTCCCTTTCCTATAGTTGATCAGCATAAACCTTATTTCAAACAGCCTGCTTTGCTTTTTTATTATCACATAACTGAGGAGGGATTCCCCCCCACCCTTCCAGCAAAATGAGATATCCAGCAGTCCACAAAAAGTGACAACTTCTCTAACAAAATGATTGATGGCACAAACTGGAAAGAAATCATGGCACTTTCTAAAGGTGAGGCGGCACCTGGAATCATTGGCTGACAAAGTGATTACATTTACACAAAGAGATATGACTGATGAACCTTGTTGTTGTAAATGATGCCGTTTTTAAAGAACTCCTGAGTCGTCTTATTTAACAATTTGCAAAATGAGGAGACAACATGGGGGATTTGAAGTCTTTTAAAACGTAAATAAATAAATAAATAACTATCTGGGGCCTTAAGTTAAAGCATAATTTCATGCAATTTTATAATTTTAATGTAATATTAGTAGGCCTATTTTATTTAAAAATTCAAAACCGGAAGCATTTTTTAAATAGGCTTAATTATGCGTATTTTCAAAATAAATTGCAGCCTTTTATGTTTACTTTCATGTTTCATATTTTCACTAAATCATTTAAAAAACAAACAAACAAACAAACACAGGAGCGTTTGCCGTCTTTATCCCCGCTCCCCCCATTTATAAAAACGTCCGGCGGGACGGGGAGATGGAGATATCAGGAGCGATCGTATTTATGAGGCTTTCTGACAAATAGGCGCTGTTACGCTCCGCCGGCGCACTGCCTGTTTACATAGACCAGCTCCATTTCTGCTCCAGGCGTTTATGGAGCGTGTATGCGCGCGTATATCGACGTGCATGAGTGCGTGTGTATTTGTGTGTGCGTGTCGTCCACAGATGGCCTGGTGACCTTGGAGAGGGTCACCTGTGAGGAGGTGATACATCCCGGAGGGATAAGAAGACCAAACCAGAAGCTCCGTGGACGCAGGAAACTCCACTAAACCTTCCAACCTGAGAAAACTGCTGAAGTTTTGAAGGTGACTGCGTGATTTTTTTCTCTCCCCCTCATGCATCTGGAAACGCCAACGTCCTGTGCGCACTCTGCCTCTCCTCTCCTCTCCTCTCCTCTCCTCCCCCCCACCCCTCTGCGCTCTAACTGCCTATTATGGCTCATAGTGGAACGACCCGGAGTTATTTCCTACACAAATAAAGTGCCTTTGAAAGAGATTAAAGAAATATGTATGAATTTCAGTTTAATTTATTTGATCATTCCACATTACAAAGGCGCGTAGTGCTCAAATGCGATAACAAGTTTTCAGTTCCTTTCATTATGTAAGAGAAATTAGACCTCAATAGGATTTCACTGGGGCGCGGTGTTTCCTCGGATGAAATGTAATTTGTGGGGAGAATTTGTTGTATCTGTCACAAATATTCCCAATTAGCTGCGTAATTATTTGAGGGTTTCTGCAATTACGGCTTAAACCGGTAAATTTGAAGCTGTGGCTGTCCCTAATTGGTCTAGATTTGATATTTTGCATATTTGCATAATGAGGAAATTGGGAGGAAATTGTGTTCATCCATTTGTGAAAAATTCTATGAATTTTATGAATCTGAAAGCCATCCCCTTGCGGTCGGTGACTTTGCCTGAGCTCCCAGAGGAAGCGGGGCGGGGGTGGGGGGTGGGGGGAGTGCGCTGGGCACGGTCACGTCTCCATGTGCACTCCAGACGCACTCGGGGTGAACGCAGGAGCTTTACAGCCCCGTGTGCAGGAAATGTTGCAGCAATCCGTGCACTGTAAATAATATAGTAGGAAAATATTTTTTAAAAAATCCTTGATTGATGGTCAGTCCAACCTATAAAAAGCACAATAACATTGCAGGGGGATGTGTAAGAATATACATTTATGATCAAAGTATGTAATGGAATCTCCTTTATGCCTGTGTTCACTGATTTATTAAACATTAGCAGGAGGGCCACGGTTATCTTTTCCATTTTCCATCAGTTAACAAACAATATGGCTGTATGACTTTTATTAAGAAGCCTTTGATTTTGTCATTAGGTTTATATTAGATAATTCATCCAGATTGGTCTGTGAGACTTAATTATGCATTATCACAGTGTGCTGATTGATATTGAGAAAGCTAAGTGTTCTATGTAATTGGTAATAAAGAAGGTAATTTTAGAAATTTGTCCAATCAGTAATGATTATGAGGCTGTGAGCAGGTAATGATGTTAACCCCAGTTGCCTCTTACACAGTCCAACTCTGGCATATCAAATATTAAACATAATAAGCATGACAAAAAGAGGAAATACCCTTTTCACACATATTAACATTGTTGTAAATGTTTTTTAAATGAATGAAAACGGGGGGGAATATAGTCAAAGAGGCCTAAGCTCAGGTACAGTAAGACACTTCACCTTTGTGGTGAATCTTGGACACAATATTACATGAAGGATCCACCTGGCTGGTAATAGTGGCGGTGGAGTGTGTGTGTCCTCCTCATGTAAGGGCTTTAGCCCACTGAGAGCCGTATATCAGAAAGCAGTAAAGAGGGACGCTAAGAGCACTGATGAATGTCTGAGAGATAGATGTGTTAAGTGACCTTGGTACATTACACTCTCCTTCAGAGCCACTGCAAAGAAGATTGTGTCTTATCTTGCCATGCCAAGTGTGCCTGTGTGTGTGTGTGTGTGTGTGTTTAGAAGCTGCATCTAAATTCACTTTTGCAGACTAAGATGGTTCAGATTTTGTTACAGCACTTTTTCCATGTTTCTTTAGTGCATATGTTTGCAAATGTGTTAAAATTACTTCTGTTTTTTTGCAGATTATATATGGATTCTATTTATTATCACCATTTTTACTAAGGTGATTCCATTATTTGGTTTGCGAAACATCAAAAAACTGTGAAAAAGGGTTGATCAACATTTCTCAGAGCCTATTGTGATATCTCCAAATGTTTTAGTCCAACCAACAGTCCAAAAACCAAATGAACCTGAATCATCTAAACCAGAGATAAGTAGAATATCAGTTTGGAGAATCTGGAAATAGAGAATGTTTGCTATCTTCAGAAGTGACTGGAATCATTAGGGAATTATTGAAATACAACAGTTGGAGATTCATTTTCTGCCTACATCTCTCTACTTTTCTGTGATTTTAATAGCATATTAATTTTTATCTTCATCATAGTATAATCTGAAAGTCTCTTAAAACTGTGGCGGTCTTTGTTGTTCCTGAAACGGTGACACGTTGAGGTTTCAGCCAACAGTTGCTTTTGGAACGTCTGAATATTATTCATGGAAATGACACTTTTTGATCGAGTCTGTCAGTGGAGAGCCTGAATTACTGCAACTGTTGTTTTATTAAGAGGGAAGAAAGCAAGCCAAAAAAACAAACACAATCACTGTGATTTATGGGTGGGACATCTCACAAAATATCCTTCTTTAATATTCACAGGCAGCTCGTAAAATCGGCTGCATAATAATTTCACCATTTCATGGGATATTAGACCATAATGACCACAGTCCACCTCTCTACACCCCACAGCCCTACAGGCTATACACACATACAGATATACACCTCAACCCCTGGGCAGACCAGTGTCGGGGCTAATTTATAGGTGAGAATGAAAGGCAAGCTTAATGTAATGGGTTCTTAGTGCCATGATATTATTCGCCCCATCACTCCATGGGTTCAGAAAGAGGAAGGTTTTGAAACGAGAGAGAATGTGGATTAAAGGAGGGAGACGGTAAAGTGAGAGAAAGAGGGGGAGATAGAGACTAAACACATCAACTCAGGGATTGGAGGGCTCACAGCACACATTCTGTTTTTTTTTTGGTTTTTTTTCCCAGGGAAAAAACAACAGCAGCCATGAATGTGTTCCCAATGAATCTACAACTACAAGCCTGAACAAATAGAATCACACACACACAAACACAGCGGCAACAACAGCAGCAGCAGCTGAAACTGGCGTATTCTACTCTTTGAGTTAATGGGAATAAAATACCTCAGTGGATGAGTGCAGATGTGTTTGATACAAATAGTCATTTTCCTATTTGCTGCCTCATTGGGCATGATGAATGATGGAAGTCAGGGAGGCGGTGTGATAAATGGCAGCACCTTGGCTCTACTGCATGGCCTATTGATTCTCCTTCTTTATTACCCCTCCAACCCAGCTGGCTGCTCTGCCCCATACACGCACACACACACATGCACACACACACACCACACATGCATGCAGTGCTCCCAGAGAAACAAATAAACACGTGCATGCAGCCATGTGCTCCCTGGCTACACACACACACACACACACACACACACACACACACACAATGCATGCAACACATGCACATTTGGAGATACACAGAGCAAAGGAAGGTGATGAGAGGCAGACAGAGAAAGTGAGAGTTTGGTGGAAGTGTGAAGAGGGCATAGCGGTGTTTTCATATTTAAGGTTTAACAAGAAATGTTTAGAGGAAAAATCCATACAAAAAAAGAGGAACTCAAACATACAGATGACTCAATTAAAGCGTTTCGTGAAGGTGATTCAATCTTCCCTGAAAATGTTTGGTTCCTTTATAAATTCCAAGCTGTCAAAGACTGAACAGTTTGATGAGGGATTGGCCCGTGTATGCAACGCCATCAGTCACACAGATAAAGCGGGCAGGATAAATCAGTGATATGACCATCTACTGAGCTCTTCATCATGAGGTAATGAGGGCGATATCCTCCTCTGCACAATAACAAGCAGGCAGATTACAAACAGACAACTCCAGACTACTATTACTGTCCCTGCTGAACTCGCGCAGATGGAGTTATGCTCTAGCAGCAGTGACAGGTGAGAGGACGACTTCCGGTCAGACAGCGGAAATATTAAAAACGATGAATTAGAAGAACAGAGTCAAGAAAACGTCTCCATAATGACTGCCTTAAAAAAAAGCAAAGCAGCCGTCTTTTTCTGCCTGCGTCTCTCAGAGCAAAGGAACAGAGAGATCAAACCCTCGCTGACCTCTCAGACTTCAATTTACCTGCTGCATCTCCTTGACCTTGAAGCACAGAGATAATAATACAGGGTCCTGGGCGGGTGATGAATGGTCTGTGTGCGTGTGTGCACGTGCATGTGTCTGTGTGTGTGTGCGTCCGTATTCACAAAAATGATAGGCAAACGAATGGAGAGGCAGCGAGGTACACAAACAGCAGTAAGCACAGATTAAGATTAAATAGACTAATAATGCGGATTAACACCAGAGAGAGTGAGGCTTTGCAGAGGTAGCCTGCAAAGTAATTAAAATTTGAGATCATTTACATTAAGCTACTTTTAGTTTTCAATTTTTTTCTGATTTAACTGTCAGTGCAGCTTGGTTTGAACATGTGTGGGTTGCACCTTTGGTACTGGTTTTTCAGTAGAAAACTTGCCTTTATTAATGGCAAATTAATCACTGACTGGTGATTTATAGAGCAGACAAAAGACATTAATAAAAACCTGATTTGGGGTTATCAGACTGGATGTGGTTATCCTCTCCTCGGAACAAATGTTAGTAAAACATTACTAAATGTGTTAATAAATGTGCTTGTCATGTTGTAATAATCTATCAAGTCAGTAATTTACCCATGTGAAGTCATGAACAGTGGTGGACTAATGATTTACATGATTTACCTCAGTCAAAGTAGTCATATTGCAATGTAAAAATACTCCATTAGAAGTAAAAGTGCTGCATTTAAAATGAGTGAAAGTGTCTTCCTCGTATACTAATTTAAAAAATCTAATTGTTCTTCAAGTATGACAAGAAAGTTTGAATCAAATCAAATTCTGAATCTGTAGAGTAATTTTAAAGATATTAAAAACATTGTGGAATCAAAGAGCCAAATATTTCCCTCTGAACTGTCACAGAGATGGCAGAAGTGTATTAAATAGAAATACTTAAGTACCTTAAATTCATATGTGAGTATTATAAATGCACAGTAACAATCTACTACTAGTTAATAAAATGAGGTGTTCACAAAAGATCCATGTCACTGATTATTAAGGAGCTAAAATGATAAGCTGTAATGTTTTCTTTAGCAATCTTAAAGTTGTTCCTATCAATACATACAAAAACACTGTAATTTACTTATTAACCATTAATAAAGTCATAAGATGCAACTTGAAAACAGGATGTCTAAAGGGTCTCTTATTTGAAGCATCACTTTTCAGTAGCGTTTTAGTCCTTAAACACTCATTAATGGTTCATAACATATTTAACTATAGTTTTTTGTTTGTTGTCTTAGAAATCTAAGCAGAGGATAAACAGATAATGAACTGCAATATAAAAATGCAGGCATATAGAATAACATATCAAAATCGAGTGTTTCATTAATAACCATGTGAAAATATCCTTAATAAAATGACAAGCTACAACTTATAAACAATGTGTAAAGGGTGACTTATTTGAAATACCCCTTTTCAGTAGCACTCTAGTGAGTAAACATTGGTCAGTAACATTACCTAAATATAGGTGTGTTTATAAATGCATTTGTCAACAAATTTATTGACTGGCAATATGAAAAACATGTATTAATATATTTTTTAAAAAGTCTCTATATAAAAAAGGAGTATAACTGTCGACTTACAGCATGTAATGTTCAATAATAAATATGTAAAAATATCCTTAACTCTAATAAAGTGATAAGCTGCAACTTTTAAAGGGTGCCTTATTTGAAATATCCCCTTTCAGAATAACATACTTAAATATAGGTGTTTCTCCTTAATGCATTTGTCAACAGCTTCAACTTGAAGTAGAGACTAAAGAAATAATGGATAGCTATATAAAATAATAAAGAAAAGACTTTATAGTAGAAGTAGGAAGTGTTGACATATAGTATGTAGTGTTCATTAATAAACATGTACAAATTTCCCTATATAGATGCAGCTACAATAATAAAATGCTTAAAGACTGCTTATAAATGCTAAATAGTGAGGTTAAATAAAGTATATTTTTATAACACTGTTTCACAAATGGTTTCATAGGCCAACACAGCTTGTCGAGGTCAGAGCACCGACACTTGTGACTACGTGTGCACAGGAGTCACCAGCATGTGCGTGTACATGTGCTGGCGTGATGGCTTCCACCTCACGCTCTCTGCTTTAAAAGTCCATTTGGACTCCTGCCTACAATCACCTTCTCGTCGTCGCTGTGGTAACGGAGCCAGGCCTAATTAGTATGCATTATCAATTAACAAACTTAATAGCCGGCAGATTGATTAGATCCTCAGTTATAGGGGCAGAACTCAGGCGAAACATGGAATGAAAAATAATCATACACACAGGCTTGTGCACTCGCTCTCCCTTTCTCACAGCTACACACACAAAGACACACACGCACACAGCAGCTCACTAACCTTCTCCTCCTCCTCACTTGTGTAATTACTGTATGCATATGGCGGTGAGTGGATTGGGAATGAGGCAGAGTGAGATTTTAAATAAACCTTCAGCTTATAATGAGTCAGACCGCCATGGCTAGTTTAGCTCTGATTGTGCTCCACTCTAATGAATGACAAACCTTCTCCACTGCACATGCATGCACACACACACACACACACACACACACACAAACTGTTTATTGTATTGATACACAGTTAGAGACATGTGCAGCGTGTGAGAAAAGGATATAGTGCATCTTTCACACTCGCCACAGGCACAGTTTACGTTCACACACGCAGGTGTCGACACACAAACTCATGCCACCACACACACACACAGCGGCAGAGAATGTAATCAGGCGTTAGGTTTACCCTCCTATCAGTGTAATGGAGGTTAATGAATGATTAGGTCTAATAATTTTAGAGTGGAGCTCCAGCTTATCCACATGATGCATCAAACAGAGTAACAGCAATAACAGTGAGAGTGTCAGCAACACGAAACAAAGTCACCATCAGTGCTGCGATGGTGACGTGAAAGTAAAGGAAAGCAAAACATTAACACTGAACTCACAGCATCACATCATATTAAAAAGCTTTATCTTTTAAGTGTTTGTCTATCTGGCCTGTGTTTCTGAAATAAATGTTGTTCAAATTGTTCAAATTTTCAGCTGCAGCAAAAATATTTTGGTATTAAAACAAATTATTTGAGAGTATTTCATATATTTAACTGTTTTTCTACGCACACTGTCTGTTTTCTGTTAAAAAAAAAAAACTAATGTGTCATTTACTGTGATCATCTTCCTTGAAATTCCTGTCTATTAATTATTCAGTCAACAAATAATGCCATAATAAACTTGCTTTGGAATTTAAACAAATTCAGAACCGACTCAGAAAATAGTATGTGACTAAATGGAAAGAATAAATACTGATAAAAATTACTATACAGGAGAAGCAAAACTCAATTTAAAATAGAAGTTCTTTCCTCCAAAATTATCCAGATCAGATGCATTTTGCCAAACTGCAGGCTTCATATTGTGACTGGTAATAAGAATATTTTTGGACTGGTCAATGAAAACAACAGATGTTACATCCAAAGATGCCGAGGCCATCTCCAGAATACAGTCATGCTATCTGTAAATGGTCAGTAAATCCTTTTGTGGTGGAACACTGATGCTACTATTGGCACTCAGAGGAATGGAGATAGTGAGGCTCTATGATATGGGTTTCTTTCCCAAGTCTTGGCTACTAATTACAGGACTACAGCATATAGGCCCAGTATAGAACCAGTGACCTACCACATCAGTGAAAGGCCAATTCATGGACATTAAAATGCAAACGCGTGCATATTTCATAGTGTTAAATTTTATGAAGCATTTAAAGTCCCATCCCTCCAGTAGTAAATCCTAATGGTCTTATTTCCAATTCATAATATTCATACTCGCCACCTCTAAGCAGTGACATTAAAAATGTTTGCATCTCCACCAACTTAAAGGTTGAAATTAAAGTGAGTTTGGCAGCGAAGACACATGCATATTTACACACACACACACACACAACACACACACACACAACACACACATACACAGTGTGACTTTAGTGCAGATGTGCGCCTGGTCTCCTCTGCTGCATTGTGGCCCAGTTTGCAGCCATCTCCCTCTGATGTATAACTCGTTGTCCAAGCCTTAATGTTGATTTATTATCCGTCCATAAATTAGAAAAATATGTTTGAGAATTCCGTGGCGCAGCCAGGCTCTGCGGACCGTCTGGGGATTGGCTGACGTGTCAGAGGCGCATATTGGCTCGCTGGGCAGCCTTTTGTTTCCCTGCACCAGCAGGCATTTAATGAGTGCTGATGGCTTAAGGTAAATGTGTTAGGACAGACAGCAACAACAGCCACAAAAACAGCCTGCTACATGGGAGAGATGTAGACCGACTCAACTGCTCCTTTTCTTTACAGACGTCTGTGCATGTTAAACAATAGCACAATTTTCATTTAAAATCTCTGGGCTCTTCTTGTGAGGAGGTAAACACAGTTTCATAAGCAGCTGATGACTATAAACTTCATCAACAGTGTCTTTACAGACTGGTTTGGTAGTTTTACAAAGCTTCTGTCCTCCATTCAGCCATTCAATAAAATGCCTCTCCAGAGCCAACTCATCATATTAGCTCCAGTTTCAGCAGCATGCAAGCCTATTTTTCTCTTATCCTGCTATTATCAAATAAGGTTGATTATTACTGGTGATGATTCTCCAGACGGTCCAGGCTGACTTGTGTACCGACATACATACTAATTTCTAATAAAGCCTCAGACATCTCTGGGAGTAGCATGTTGCAGCATAAACCAGCCCTGCGCCACGGTCCTATCAGAAATGTTTTTGTGCAGTTCCTATTAATCATAGAAGTAATCACAGGTCAAGGTTTAATTTTGTGACATAAAAACCTGCCATGATGTACGCCGGAGCTTCATTCCCCATTTATCCAGAACAGCCTCTGGCTCCATGAGACACAGCGAGCAGTGCATAATCAACACACTGAGACAGAAACATCATTGTCATCTTGTCTTGAGCTGACACTGTCACTTCATTGTCATGGCTGTTAGGTCTGCTGTGCTGATGTCCTGCTCCACTGTTTATGTTACAGATGTTGCAGTAATCAGAGCAGCAGCGTGTGAAGGACTCAGCCTGCAACCCCGGCCATCATCACGCCGGCAAAGGTCATTGTGGAAATGCTGGATGATGGTGATGGCTGGGACAGAATGAGACATGGTTCCACTGAAATAACCTATTTCCCCCTCAACGATACCGTCGCCATCAGTGGCTTTCTTAACATTTTACATGCTTGTATTTCTCCCAGATAACCCTAAAAGAGAAAAAAACTTCATTTTTAGAACTTTATAAGGTGCCTTAATGTTAAGTGTCTTGTCTTGGTGGCTCAGTGCAATATCTGCAATTAAGCTCAACTCATTTGGATAATAATAAGGACAGTAAAGCACTCATGTGTGCTCAGTGTTTGTTCATAACCCATTACCATATTTTAATCATCTTGTTAGAATTTTGAACCAATTACAGTGCTTGTCACAACATTAGCTGGCCAGTTTACTCTCAGAATGGCTCCACGCATTAGCTGGGATTCTGAGTGCCTTTTCTCATCTAGAAAACAATGAATCTTTCTCATAGAAATCCATACCCGTCAAGCCACAATTGCTGTTTTGATGCCAGCTTGGGTTGAGGAAACAACTAGTGCGGTTTTCCAGGGGCGAAAAATGATGCCTGCGAGGCACACTTATTGTCCGTCAGCAGGGTTAGCTATGTCTCAGTCTGCGCATTTATCCTGAGCCATAATGGGGTGCTGAGTTGCTAGTGGCGGCCATTGTTTAATGATCTCCTTGGGCTCTGGGAGTAAACTACTGCAGTAATCAGAAGGGTAAACTCAGCTATATTTCAATTTGGAGAGCCGCTCTTCCGTTCAGAGAGGCCGCTCTGAGACAATAAATAATAGGACTATTTAGCCTATCCCACAGGCTGCCTTTCTGACACCTACCCAAACACACACACACACACACACACACACACACACACACATACATATAAGTCAGCCTATAACAATTCATGTCCCTTCCATAAATCAGCCACACTAAAAGCTGGTGATTAGCGACATCATTTAGCCCCTAAAACCCAAACAGCGACAACTGTTTCCTTCCCTGTTTTAGGGAGAAGATGGAGAGATGCACAGATGGTCAATTGGTTGGAGGGGAATGAACTGGAGCTGGATGATTGGACTTGGGGATGTAGAATAAATTCACCGCAGGTTTCGGTTCTTACTGTGGCCAGTGACGGTTTTGACCTTGTAGATTATGACATGGTCACTGGGGAGATGATAGTGTCCTTTATGAAGCAGTGTTTTCTTGTTTACAAGGTCAACAAATTTCTTTTTTGTAAACATGAGTAAAAAATATTAGCTGAATGAATTAACTACACAATTTTATCATATTTGCAGTTTATTTTGGATAGTAAATGAATCCATATGCTGGTTCTATCTCATGGTATGTATTAACAAACAAATGACACGTTTTAAATCAGACAGAAAAGATAATCTGTCCTCCTTATTTCCTAGGCACAACTACAGACAGCCAACACAGCCTGATACAAAATCAAAATTATGCAAAGGCAAAGGCGTAGATTTCTGATTTAGATCATGTGGATTTGCTCCACCCCAATAAAAACATGAAAAAAGCAAATTTCTCTTTCTGAAAAAAAACGCTATAACATTTGATCACTGTGCTTGAATTTTAAGTTTACCCTTTCCACAATAAATTGATGCGGAAAAAGCACAAAGTGGTGCATAAAATTCACCAGACTGAAGGGGATTGAATGTTTTATCCTCAAAATGCTTCTGGACACCTGCTTAATGTGTCAAAATCTACACCCATGTGAACAGACATTATTGTGACAAAGCCTTAGTGTGTAATTTCATCACTTTTGACTTCACATTTTCATAGTCGCTGTTCTCTATTGAGACACAAACTGACAATATTCAATAGCGGAGTTTGCTCATCCTCTACAGCATCTAACGGATCCACATGCAGGCAACAAACAACAAGCTGACATGAATCATCTTTTCACAATGTTCTGTTTTCGTATCACTTTTAGTTGCATGTTGTGCCTTTAAATTTATGTTTTTATTATTGTAGGTACGGACAATTGCAATGTAATGTTCTTCTACTTATTTTCTTATCAGCGGCTCAGTAAGACCACATGATGAATATTTTATCATCTCTGTATCAGCAGTGGAAGCATTTTTCAAATTATTGCAGGCCACCACTGCAGCGTGAAGCACTCCTGGTGTTTATTTGCTCTGGAGAATGTCACGTTGAGAAGTTGAAAAGTAAAATCAATACAATTCAAAACAAAGTAAAAACAGCTGGCGGTACCCCACTGGGCTTTATGAACGCGGTATATTACGTCCAGAAGTAAAGAATATGAAACAAGGGGGAGTTTTTATGTACACACGCGAGGAGTACTTATTTCTTTCTATTTGTCTTTCCTTTTGTTTCCTGTAAGGTTTCTAAAATAGATTAACAAATGATCTTGCAATAAGACAAGACTTTTTACTCTGTTTTCTCTGTTGGCATTGTATTTTCATTGATTAACAAAGAGGCAGAAGAAAGAAAACAAATGAAAGTTGTACTGCAGCTGTAAAGAAAACTCCTCCTAGATTTGTGACAAATAGAATTCTCTCTCCAGCTTGCATTAAACATCACATCGCTTTAATTACAGAAATTAAATTCTAATTGATCCACTTGTGTCCTTTCACAAAAGCAGTTGGTTGTTAAGCAAAAGAGAAATAAGAATGCTTTCCATCCTTATTCTTTTTTTCTAAACCAACTGATTTACAAGCCCCAATAAAATGAAACACATTAAGCTTCCTAACCCAACAGTTTCCTCATCTCCCATCCTGCAGTACTGTTCCACTGGCCTCAGCGGAGAAGGATCAGACGTGTGTCTGATGATGGCTTCCTAAAGAGCTTCAATTAATGGCCTGTCACTTATCATTAGAACTGCTGAAAGGCGGGACGCCGGGGAGCACGATGCAAACAAAGGCACGTTTTAGAACGTCAATTCTGAAAGCACCCATCGACTCTCTATTCTAGCAGCCGGCCTCTGAGGCCCTCGTCCCTGCTGGCCCCGAGCCCTGCCGTCTCTCCTGGGGGATTAGAGGGCTCTGCTGAAATTAGCCGTTTGGATGACAAGCAGAGGCCAAAGGACGAACGGGTGTTAATGTCCCCTTTTAAGGGAACAAAAGCAGTGGGGATTTTAAATAACACGTCTCCATTGCCGCCTGTGGCCACTCCAGCCGCAGCGTGTGTGTGGTAGGTTACTCAGCAGAGTTAATTGATTGAAGTCCTGCGCTAGCAGAAGGAACTGATGTGTCTGATAGCCTACGCTATCCTGCATCTGTGGCTCAGAAATACAGTGTTTGTTTAAAGGCAAACTTGAGAAGTAAAAGCGATTGACGACTTAAAATTGTAAGTAAAATGCAGTAACCACAAAGTGAAAGAATTTACACGTCTGGTTCCAATTGAAAACCAACACAACCCCAAAGTTGTCACAATTTCCTGAACCCATTCTGTGAAAAAAAGCTGTGAATTAGCTTTTAAAAATGTTTCTATTATGGGCTAAAGGTGCACAATATCAACATTCAACTTGAAGTCATACCATTCCTAATGCAGCCCAACTATCTTCGGTCTGGCACTAGCAAGGTTGTTTACTCTTCATTACAGTTTCAGACAGAGGCAGGGAGATCCTCAAAGAGAACATCCACAACAACATCCTCTTGACTGGGGCTCTGCAGTGCTGCTTTTGTCCATTACGCTTGGCCTCCTCATTGACAGCCAATAAATCATTCATTTAGAGGCAAAGCAGGGAGAGAATCAAACAGCCATTTCAGAGCCTGAGGCCTTTCACTGTAGTGGCTGCTGCAGGCCACAGATCTAATGTAGAGTGGCTAGGCTGCAGGCGGGTGGAAGGGCTCTTAAGAGACAGGAGCACATTGTTTGGAGAGACGGGAAACGCTGCTCTCATTAGACCTGGAGCTGAAAACCAACCTGAAAGGCCTGCTTCAATTTACCTGCCCTGTGCTTGGAATAAATCACCCCTGTGTGTGTTTGTGTGTGGCATGCACAAATACAAACACATGTACAACACACACTCATAAGCAGACACTTACAAAAGGCTTTATACATGCGTTTTAGAGCGCACCTCTTCAGGTTCAGAGTTGTTTTAGTGCAGCCCTTGTTAAAGGTAAAACCTTTTACGTCTCTGCCTCCAATGGCCCTTTTATTTGGGTGCTTTCTCATTCAAATCAGAATCACAATTAAGCAAGTCCTGGCTTGTGTTCCATTTTTCCTTCTCTTTTCTCCTTTAGATTTCAGCATTTCTTTGCAAAAAGTGACCCCGCCGCTGTAAAAGGCAATTTATGCATGAGCAAGACAACTGTCAATTCAAATGCCACGACGAGAAATGCTCCTGGGCAGATACGTGTACAAAGATATAGGTGTGAACACTTCTATGGAATATTGCCAGAAAAGCTCAGGATAATTGTGAATTCTTATTTCGCATTTGGCTTGGTGATATACTGGATTTCACAAGAGCCAAAACTCACTCAGCGCAGCCAAAGGAAAGAGAATCTAATACTTTCCACCAGGTAGTCAGGCACAGCAGGCAACACTCTGTGACAAATCCCAACACACACTGAGACCAAACAAAGAAAAGAAAGTGAATGAATTGCCCAGTTTCTGATATAAAGACAAGAAAAAAGGGCCAGGCAGAGCTCAAATGACAGAAGAAGGTAAGAAAAAAGGACAGAGAGAAGACAAACTGGGTAAAATGAGAGCGGAGAGCCTCTGCAGAAATATGGTGGCAGAGATGTCAGACTATTTAAATACTGATGAGGCCCTCGTGTCTGCTAATGACATGCTCATCAAAGCCAGACAAAAGAACCTGCAGTCTGCTTCCAGCATGACTGTCACAACACTCACACATAGTCAACACATCAGGGCACATCTGTGTTTACGTGTGTGTCGGGGGGGATTCTCGCATTCCTGTCCCGTCGGGGTGTAAGGTACCACCGAGAAGTAATAAATCTCCTCTTCCTTGTCAGAGACTGCTGGCATTGCATCCTCAGACACACAACTCACACACAAACAAAAGCAACAAAATCTCTACTCAGGTCTCTTTAACATTTCTTTCTTTACTCTTTCCTCATTTCTCCTTTTCCTCCTGCCTCATTCCCTCATCCATTCGTTCTCTCGGCCTGCTGTGTCTCCACCAGCATTGAAAATTAAGTTGTCACAGTAGAGCAGATGGATTACACACACATACACACACACACGTAGCCTACACAGAGTCACACACACACAACTCATAAATGAGGTGAAATGGAATCAGACTCTTATTGAATGCCTGCTCGAAAAACTGTGTGGTGTCCATAAGCACTACACTCGGTTTCAACCCGTATCGATCTCTGCTTGTTATTTGTTTTGAAGTGAATAGTACGTACATGTTTGGACTAACGAGAAAGTCTTTGTCTCTCAGACCGCTGACAGGAAACAGCAGGTGATAGACCAACATCGTGAAAGGAATGGCCCGCTATAAAACAGGCAATAAGCACCGCAAAAATGGGCGCCTCGCAAAAACACATAAGTCTGCTTGACACGTGAACACAGAGTCATGTCAGACGATAAAGTGTCCACGCGGCAGACACTCAAACAGACAGGGGGAAATATATTTGTTTGGGCTTCGGTGTGTGACTACATTGCCAATTGTTATTGCAGCTAGAAACAAAACTTTTGCTCTAAATTGGCTTTAAAAAGACATCATAAAACTGTCTCTCCATCTTTCATCGCCTCTCCCCGTCTTCTTCTTCTTCCATCTTCTCTTTGTGACTTTAGCTCTAAAGCAGAGGAGAGTGTCAGTGAGCGTTCTGTTTGATTCAGTGCTATCTAACCTTGCTTTATGAAAGCATTAAATTGATGGTTCCAGGCCAGCCCAGAGAAAATGCACATAAAACTGAAACTAACTGAGAGATAATAGTCCTCATAAACTGGTCTAAGAGCTCTATAACTCACAACGTCCTCAACTTGTTCTGTCTTACACAGCACGAGCTGTCACATACAAAATACTGATGGCCTGCAGGCACAAACTGCAATGCAAATGCAAACAAAAAGGAAAACCAGTCGACCGAAAATGGAAAAGCACACGACTAGAACCTGTTACTGGACTCAAATTTACTATTAGTCTTCTTACAAACTAGAAAACTAAACATCGAAATCAAGTCTTCAACAGTTGTGATATTTCTTGTGTAGCTCAAACTTTTAAAGGAATAGTTTGACATTTTGTTGAAGATCCATGCTCTTTTTCAGATATGCAGTTAGATAAGATGATTGTTGCTCCTGCTCTGCTGGATTACTATAATTTATCTATGATATATTACACAAACTATGCATATTTCACCATAATGTGGGGTCATATCGTATAGCTGCATGTGTTTATGCCTATGTTCTTTACTACCAAATGAGATACCAACTTGTTTCAATGTGTGTATAGCAGCAGCAGTCTTAGTAGCAGCAGCTGTCAGCTAGATGAATGATGAGCCATGTAAGGGACATAAGGGCAGCTTTAACTGAGAGTGTGTGTGTGTGTGAGTGAGTGCGTTTGTAAGTCACAGAGACGATAAAGACATTTTCACATTTCAGAACTCCTCATTTTAAAAGGTCTGCTCGGCTTCCCCAAGCCGACTTTGCCTCTGGATCTTGGGCCTTCGATATCATATCTATTCCCTCCATCCTCTGCCTCATTCTGTCTTTGCAGGACACGCATTGCAAGATTTATAGGCCAATAAACATTCCTACAAAACAAAAAATGCACAGGATAATGGGTGCTATTGCATATGCAGACGACTAGAATGGCCCACAGTTAGCGCCTGAAATCTGTGAGTCCGCTGCAGGTCTTTGCAGGTTGCACAGGGTGGTAATGGATGGCCAGTGGGTGCCCGCTGACGTGTTATTCTTTTATAAAACATTGCCTCTGCGTACCGGAGCGCAGGGGAGAGTGTGTCACGCTTATGATGAATGACCAGAGGGTAACATCTTCACTCCTGACCCCTAACACGGGCGTGCATGCTCACACATAGACACACACAGGGTAAAGACAAGCGTGCACAAAATCAAGCATGCACTCATGCACATTCAAGTTAGTAAACAGATTTCTTTCCTCTGTGAAACCTCCACAAACATGTGATGCAGTGAATTCGCTAAGCACATGGTGATCCATGCGGCTGGTGACCTCTCAGTGTGCCTTCCCTCTGAGTGTGTGTTGAATACAGAAAGACGCTCCATCTTTGTATTCTTTTCAGCACCTTTACTTGCATCAGTTTCATTGCTTTATTATTTTTTATTTGATCACAGATCAGTCGTTAAAAAAAAGACTCTTCGATGGTTGCTCTCATTTATCATTGAGCTTGACTAACAGGCCTGCAGTCATCAAAGGTATCTTCAGCTATGTCCCCAAACAAAGCATGAAAGACAAACATCAAAAGCAGCTCCTGTTAACACGGGCAGAACCGCAGCTGCTGGACAAAGCCAAGGAGCTGGAGAGGTGACTAATAAGCACTGACCTCCTTTTAACAGATTCACTAGCAAACTTGAGCAATATAGCAAGCAGCACAGAATGCTTATACATTAGAGGGTCTGAGCCTGAAAGCGCTACAGTGGCAAAAAGAGAAAAGAAAAAGAGAGACAGAGGAAGAGATGGGAAGAGAAGGAGACATGATAGGGAGGAAAACGAGACAGAGGGGATGAGGGGGGGAGACGGTGAGACAAGGAGACAGAGACAGAGTGGGTGAAGGTGGCGGATGAGGCGGCAGAGGTTTGGGGGGAGTGGGGGACAGGCAGCCAGTCTATTATCAGGGGTCTATAGAGAAGCATTTAGGGACAAATAGGACACCACCCCCCTGTCACCCCAAACCATTCAGCCCCTGACAACCCAGCCCATTCAGCCAAACCCCAGGGGGAAGTGGCAGAGGGAGGACAGGGGTAGGAGGAGCGGGGGAGGAAGCAGGACCGGGTTGGTGCTGAAGATGGAGTACCCCAGTACCACCCCTCCATGATGCTTCAGATGCTGTATCTTAGCAACGGCACTCAGGGTGTGACCTGTAGTCATATGGCTCCATTCAGTTTCACACTTCTTTAACATACACGCGCACATGCAGGGGCCCCGCAGCGCTTATCAGGGGCCACAACAGGCTCTCATGTACAACAATTAGCACAGATCATGCTTCCCACCCTCCTCCCCCTCCTCCTCCAACCTGGCCGTACCAGCAACCCCACGGGGAGCAAACTTAATTACCATCAACAGACAGAGGGGAGTTCATCTTTACACACTTAAGATGATCCACTTTGCACTCGCTGATAAACACACACACACACACACACACTCACAGAAGGTGTGTCATCTCATACAAAACTTTCAATTTCAGCATGCTGTCAATCACACGCTGATTAAAGCAGCTTATTGATGGCATTTTTCTCTCCCCAATTTTCATATGGAATTAGCATTTAATGAATTGTGTGCAGATTAATTATAACATAATGATATTTAATTGTTACCAACTAATTGTTGTGGCAGTCTTTGCTTTGCAGTTGCCGGGAACTTTGGCTAGTTTTAGTTCGGAAAGGAACAGTTGGCTGGAGAACACTTCATTAGGCACCATTTAAACTTGAAACATCTCAGTAAAAGAGCCTTTTAATCACAATCACTTTCTCTTCTGTTTTTTTTTGGGGGAATTAGCACGCTATGTTTCAGTCCGCATAAGTGACATTAAAGCTGGGAGGCATGTTGCGGGTGAGGGAGATGCATTTGAGTTCATAAACACGCTGTTACACCTTTCGAGCAAAAAGACAGACAGATGCACTGATGCACTCACAGACACACACGCTGGCTGGGTATTTGTTTGGTAAATCCCCCCCTTTCAGAGGGATAAATGTCTTTATCAGCCTTGTTCTGGTTAACAGATTTATATACTCCATCTATTATTTATCCAAACATTATCACTGTTGCCTAAAGCTAGTGATGTACAATGTTTACCATGACCTTGGGCCACACACACACACACACATTTGCAGCACACTCAATTTGGCATGGAATTGGTGAGTGATAATAAACATGCGTGCAATAATTGTCCCAAAGTCACTTTGATCTTTTTCAACCCTGAGGAACCTTGCAAGCCAAGAGGCCTATTGAATAAGATTGTCTACCGAGTCTTTATGACTACTCATTAAAACACACTTTTATCATTTGTTATAATATAGCGCACTCCTCTCCAAATGACATCATTAAACATAATTCAATCTTTACCTCTTCTTCATGTGTGCTGGTTTTGCTGATTTATTCCCACTTTTATTTCATTTTCTCTCCCTGTACAGAGCAAACTGCTGCACTGCCCCTCTGTGGGTGGTTGTGGAGCTGCACATGCAATGGATAGGTAAAGATTGCAAACTAAAGCTGTCTGCTGAACTCAAATTGATGTGCAATATTACTGAAACACTAAGAGAGGGCATCAAGTTTCCATGAATGTTGGGAAAAACATCAGGTACACCTGCGTAGAAACTTAAAAACACTGGTCTCTCTCTCTCTTTATATATATATATCTCTTTCATACATATATAAACTTACCACACACACACACACCATACATATATATATATATATGTGTACACACACACACACACACACACACACACACACACGGAGCAATTTAGTAAATGTCATCAGGTCTGCAGAAAGAGAGGGAAATAGGCCTGCCTCCCATCTTTGTATCGGGAACACAGGTGAGATTGATGAGTAGCGTCTGTTTATGATATCGGTTATTCAAGATGAAAGATGAGGGTTTGTAGAGGGGTTCCTCCCATTCACTGTCATTGATTTACACACACAAACACACACACACACACACACACACACACGCATGTGCACGCAGGAGAACATACCCACAGTGAGTGTCCTTGCTTTGTCAATAGTCAAGGTTATATCATATGCAGCAGAATATTTGACTAATATGCCGAGATCAAACGTGGCAAATAAAAATTTACTTTTGGTCATCATGGCAGAACAAAGACCGCCTTCTTAAGGGACACATTCTCACTGCACAGGCAAGTAAGTACAGGGCGCACATCCATCAGTGGGAAAAGAACATAAAAAAGTGTGGTTTAAAAGCAATAAAAGACGGCAGGGAAATTTGCGAAGAGCAGTCAGGGCACAGAACGAAGCACTCAAGCTGGAGCCAATTCTGTTCTGGTGAATTAAAACCTAAACCTCCTTCACATTAACATCCACAGAGAGACAAGTGCTGCGGTAAGTGAATGTGTTGCCTGTGTTTGTGTCAAAAGCCTGTTTTTCTTCCCCCCCGGCCAATTAGAGCGACTCTGGCACAAAGGCAGCTAATTTTGTCAAGCTCCTGTAAATGGAATGATGGATGCTGACGTGGAGGGTGGTGGTGGTGGTGGTGGTGGGGCAATGTGAGTGAATGTAACCAGCAAAGCCCCCCCTCTTATTAAAGCTTCTTTGCAGAGAAACACGTGCAAGGCAGACACAGTGAGAGAGAGATGCACAAACATTCCCTATTCATGATGAATTAAAAACCTACAGCACACTACTTTTCACAAGAGAGCATTCATTATGTGGCCCTAATGTAATGGCATAAAGCACAGAAGCAACAGCCTATCAAGTGCAGCGATTTGGCTTTTTTCACTTGTGCTGTTTCGTTGCTATAGGGTAATTTGTAGCACTCAGCAGGGCAGGGTAAAGTGAATCAAGATTAATTTACATGCAGGCGAACACTTAGGCAAAGGCAGAGCAGTAAGCAAACGCGCCGTCGTCTCTGTGGCTGAGCAGGAAAGAAGGCAGCAAAGGCAGAAAGGTGGGGGGGGGAGAAGTGTTGGATAATTAAGGAGCATCAAATGTGATTGCTGAAGGCAGTTAAAAGGCCACAACATGCAGACCAGGGGTTGCTCTCAGAATGCAGCCTTCGCATTTTAGCCTGAGCTGCATTGATGGAAGCATGGATTCTAATGGGAACAACAGCCTTACAGCCAACCAGCCACTTCTGGTTCAGTCTCCATTAGTTGCGCTTTAGAGTCTCTCCTCTAAGCATATTATTCCAATGCATTAGTTTGTCTTCATTTGAGAAGAAGCGTGCCACACTCGGTATTTCACCAAACAAGACAGTGTGCGGCGCCGCTATAGTACTTTCAAAGAGAGTCAGGGAACCCCTGCACAAACCAAAAAAAGCAGAGGTTATTCAATTTAAACACTTGATTTTAAAAAACACGTCGCAACATATCGCAGTGACACAAAGACAAAGCAAAGAGTCCCCGAAGACGCGAGGCCGAAGTGACAGGACTAACTTGGACAAACTGCTGCAAACATTCAGATACAAATGCAACTACAAGTGCACAAAGGACAGGGGAATGAATATAGTAAATGAGCTGTTTGAACTGGACACACGTCTCAGAGAGGCAATGGATGCCGAATCCTTGCCCCACTGAACAGACTTAACATATCAGAGAAAGAGATCACTGGGATGGGATAAAAAGAGAATAGCTGGTGGAGTTTCTCCCCTCTGTCGCTCAGTGGTAATGGACTCTGGACCAAGCCTGTGGCAGGGGAATCTGATCAAGCATGCCATCCTGGAAAACGCATGCACACACTTCACACACACACAGAATGATTGTGTCAAATCTGAATAAACACAAACACACATCGGTTGGATCGCGGGGTGCAGCCTGGGGATTTGGGGAGAGCGTCTGGCATATTTGGCCATCTCAGATCTGCTGTCAGGGCCTGAATGCGGGATGACAGCGAGAGAGAGCCCGCAGCGTCTGGAGACCTGTCTCCATCTATGCATCTCTCACATAAACAAATTCTCCCATCGCTGTATTCAGACTAGCCTCTCTGCTCTATTACACACAACACACAGCTGCCACAAGCACTCAGACACCCAATCAACAACCACGGTGAGAGAGAAAAGAGAGAAAGGGAAAGGGGAAAGGAAGAGGAGAAGAAAGAGGAAAAAGCAAAAAAAAGAGGGGGGGAGAAGGGCAACGGAGGAGAGATGGAGTGAGAGGGGGAGAGCGAGACGGGAGCAGCGTCGGGGGAGATGCCGAGATGAGAATGTTGAGAGGAGGCCAGTGCTCCGGATCTGTGCTCAGCGTTCTGTCTGGCCGAGCAAGAACCTCCTGAAAGCAGGACCACGACCGGCGAGGATGAAAGAGAAATGGCCTCTAGTGGGATGAGGAATGAACAAGGGGCAGGAGCGGGGGGCTAAGGGTTGCAAACACACTGAGCGCATGAAATATTAGGACCACCTGCTCTTTCCATGAAATAGGCTGAGCAGGAGAATGCAGCAATTCAGGCCAAATATTAGGAGAGAGATCCTTGAGTTATGTGTAATCACAGTGGCTCAGTTTTCAGCACTGACACTCTGAGACACATTTGATTACAGATTCCACATATTGCATGGTCAATGGGCACTTTTTACTTTTTTGTTTGTTCCCTCTGGGTGCTTTGTTTCAGTGAAAATTCACAGGAAGAATGGAAAATTCCAGTTTATAGTGGGCGTTCTATTTGTCATTTAGATATTTTAAAGAACACAAGGGATTTAAGTCTTAAAAAGTTAGGAATTTAAATAACTCCTGCTACAGCTGTGCTGCATGTTGCTGTAACATCCTCAGTCAAAATGGCGCAACCCAGTTGATTATACAAGTAATAGAGTGAGGTTTTCAAAACGGTTTTCCTAAAGCTGGTGATTATTTAAATTTTTTCTTGATTAATGCCATGATTCTTTTCTTGGTTCATTGTTCTGTTTATATAACGACAAAAGAATATTCCCATCACTTTATGGCCATTGTAAAATAGCTTGTTGTGTTCAAATTCTTATGCCAAATTTTGCTCAGAGAACAACACATAACATGTGAAAATGCAGTGCCCAGTAGAAGAGCAATAAAGTATAATATGGTTTTATACTGAAAAAAGTAAGTCAAAATGAGACTAGAATAGAAAAGTAAGAAGTAATACTGGCAAAACATCACACATGATAATCTGCGAGAGAGAAATATTACACATTATAAAGAAATAATGTACATGAAATTAAAATAAATAAAACTAATATTTGCTTCTTCCAGCTTCTCAAATGTGAGTAAATTACTTGCCTTCAAATTCTTGTACAAATTCTTTAACACGAGCATCAGAAGCAGTTACAGGTGGCACAAAAACAAGAGCTAATAATGCCAAATTTATTAGATTCACTTTTTTAATAGCGTTTGTCTGTCTGCGTGGCTGACTTGTGGAGGGTGTCACCATGTGTTTTCTAGTCAGTGTTCTGATCTTGTGAAAGTGAAGATCAGTGTTCTGATCTTCAGTCCAGTTTTTTCACAAAAACTGAATCAGAATAAGTAACACAATCCCTCTGTCTTCCAGTGCAAGGATCTGAAATGATCTTAAGCTCCTTCTGAATCCAGATGTATGGCACAGTAAACGTGATAGGTGGACTAGAACACACCCAGACACGACACTGTTCAGCCAGATTGATCTGCCACATTACAAAACATCCCTCCTCCTTCCTCTGCATCCCCACTTGCAGCTCCCACCTCCTCTGATCAGAGAATTGATCCCTGGACCAGTCGATCGGTTGCTACTCTGTGATCTGGGCCGGGCCAATTACTTCAGTGAGTAATAGTGATTAGTCTGTGTCTAGATCAATCCACACTGATACACGTGGCGAGGCTGTGGACGGAGCCAGGGGAACCACTGACTATTCACATCAACGGCACATTTGTGAAACAACAACAACAGTGTCGATGCAGGATCCTGTGCTTGGATGTAATCGTTCCTTCATACAATCTCACCTCCACTGTATCTATGAACTTGCAAGTAAATCCAAGGCCTTCTACATTTACAAAAACTGACAAATGGAGATTTTTTTTTACCCGTAAAGAAATGGAAAGTATGTACACACACATACACATGAATCCATCACACATAGTTAGCGCTTAAATCTCAGCCTGTGGCATTGGTGTGACATTGTACAGGTCATTAAAGGAAAACTAGTACTAATGTCGAAGGCAAATCTATTTATGTTGATAGTATTCATGGGCAATCTTTCCATAACATTGATCAACACAGTTTGTCTAATAGGAAAATAATAAACAATTACTCCTGCAGACGAGAAGGGTAATTGATTTTCTTCTGTAAATTACTACCACCATCAGCCCTGCATACACAGAAAGGTGATCATCTGCATAAAATCAATGGGATATGATCCTATCTGTATGATAATCATGGACTGTAGCCAAGGAGCCTTTTCTTAGCTTCAGCAAGAGAAAGGAATGGTAGAGGGTAAAACAAAGAGACAGAAAGCGAGCAGCGAAACTTCAAACGCATGTAAAGATGACTGTGCTCTTGATAAATCCTGTGCATGTCATTGCTGGTGCAGAAACCTCTGACATTTTTGTACTGAGCATCATGTGACCTCTACAATCAATGCTGCATAGATTGTACATGACATTTAGGAAACTGTTACATGCTTTGGAGCCAATTTGATCGCCATAGTGCTCGTATTTGTCAGGTTCCTTTTGAAAACTGTACTCAAGCCAAACAACATGATGTTATATTAAGAGTATGCAGATATATACACCGATCAGGCATAACATTATGACCACCTGTCTAATGTGTTGGTCCTCCTTATGTGCTCTAAAATGCTCTGAACTATTGGGCACGGACAAGAGGACCTCTCAGGGTGAACCAGGACCAGGGTACTGGATCCTTTGGGTTCTCTGGCTTGTGCAGTGGGGCCTCTGTCAATCAAACTTGTTCCACTGCATCCTGTTGATGCTTGATCACAATGGGGTGTAGGAAGTTTGGAGGTCAAATCAACATGTTGGACCATTGCCATGTTCCTCAACATGTTCCTGATTGTCTGATGTTTTTTCCATGTGGTGGGGTGCATTTTCCTGAAGGAGGTAGGCCAGTGACATTTGGGATTTCCATTTGCATGAGGGAGTGTGCTTGTTGTGGGACGATGTTTATTTGGGTGTCTAAGTCTCATCAACATGGATGTTAAAATCCAAGGTTTTCCATCAGAACACCACATAGTACCAATATGATCAATGATATTCACTTCACCTGTCAGTGTTCACAGGGTTGTAGCTGATTTGGTGTATGTTAGAACTGCATGAAATAATGCAATAGCTGCATTGAATCTCTAAGATTAATTTCTGATGGGTGCTCACACCACCCCTGGTGTTCCCGGCCAGACACTGACTTATGGTGATTGGTAAGCCCACCACTGGACAGCTGTATATATGACTGTGTGCAGGCCTTCAAATCAATACTGCCAACGATATTAATATCAGTATATATGTCAACAGGGAGTATCTGCCCACAACATGAATGAATGGAAGGGATATGACTTACTAACACTATGAGGTACTTTACTCACAAGAAGAACAGAGCAATAATATTATACGCATCTATAGGAGCTTCAGTAGAAATCAACTGGATTCTCTTGTAGGTTCTTGAAGACGTTTCACCTCTCATCCAAGAGAACTGAAGAAGCCTCTTGGATGAGAGGTGAAACATCTCCAAGAAACCTACAAGAGAAGTCCAGTTGATTTCTACTGAAGCTCCTATGATTACCATGACCTGGATGACTGAACATCTACACAGACATATGCAGCCACTCAGAATTAAAACACTGGTCATTTGTTAAACATTTGACATGTGGTTTTTGTTAATCTTGAGTTTGTTTGTACAAAAAATGGCTTTTCTACCCAAGAAGAAATATGAATTGGCATTTTTTGCAACCTAAAATGAATTTACATTTTGTAAATAAAGATATGCACATGATACATATGAAGGAGATACATTCTAAAGTACAAGCCGATTGACACTGACTTGACATTTTAGCCAATAACAATAAGTAAAGACTTGTTTATTTACATCCTAAAATTGTTATTATTAGCTGTATTTAGAAAGCTTGAATTTCTAGTAATTACAAGACTTTTCCTTTATTTGAAGAAAATGTTTTATATAATGGCATTGAGGCCTTCAGGAGCTCATTTATTTGAAACGTGGTTTTCAAATAGTTTTTAATGTCTGAATCTACAATATGGTTTGTACAGACTGTAAGACAGGTGAGATGGGATGTGAGGTGGTTTGACAGTACAGCACAACCTGTAGCAAGAGAGCTTTTAGCATGAATACTTTACTGTACCTCCATATCTCCATGAATCTGTCCTTCCTATTTAGTAGCCAAACACAGACATGCTGTATAATGAATCTATTTTAGACACTGACGGCACTCAAACCCTTTTCATTTCACGTTCACAGAATAAAAACGTGGGTACACAATTTTGTTAGACCCTAAAACCAAATACAGACCTTTTCAACAATAAAGGCTTTTCGGCTTTTAAAGCTGAGAGAATGAGTAGCCGGAGACAAACAGCAAGAGGAGGCTTTCAGTATATTAGTTTCTCAAATCAAATCACCATGAAGGGAATCCAGAGCCAGCATTTAACATAGTAAGGAGCCCTGGACACAGAAGAATAAAGTGAATGGTCTATTTGAATCTGTCCTTCCTTCATAGATTTTAATGGCCTACGGTAAAGGGAAGTGCGTTTACACTTGATAACTACATTAGCCTGAGACTATTTTTTAGAGCACAGAGAGGGTTTAGCCCATTTACCATTCCCATTACCGATGTAAATTGTACAAAATGAAATCAAACCTCTTTCTCTGGCCTGTTATCAAATTATACTGATTTATTAAAACTAGTTAATCCGAGAGACTAAGTGGAATTAAAGGTGAAGATGGAAACATAATGGCCTCCTAATGCAAAGCCAGCACATCACCTCACAGTGAAGTTTGGATATAGCGAATGTACAGCTGAATTATAGTTGTTGAAGAAGTAGCTTTTGTCCAGATTGATGTCCTGCTTCCGTCATGACCGGCTGGAAGGCTGAGATCACTCAATACTAATCAACAGGCTGGACACGAGCTGGTCTTTATCACTTTGTCCCCTTTATATGACTCCCAACCTTGGCGGTGCGACCAGTTGCCTGATTTCTCATTTTGTTGCACTGCGACTGACAGTGAGCGGCTCTGATTGAGGGGATCCATTAGGGATCAGCCTGAGGAAAGCCTGTTTGATGGATGAGACCAGCAGTCACCTTCAGAGCTTGCTAACAACACCTGTATCCTCTCTGTCACACACACACACACACACCGTGCACGCTTTTGCTGACATATAACAATTCACACATATTGTACCGAGTGAGAGACAAAGAGGGATTCTAAACGACGAAAATCTCTACTGACTTATCAGCAGTGACTGCACAGTTACACCTTTGGCCGAAACCAATAACTGGTAAAACTACATTTTTAATATAAAAAAGCTACTTTAAAGGGAAAGCTGTTTAATCAAGGCCTGATTTTCAATCAAGTAGATAGAAAAAATATTATTTATCTATTCCTTTGTTCCACAGTGAACAAACTAAAGTATTACTTCAGAATGATAACATCTTAGGAATTCAAGTTAAACTAGTTTTGCGCTTTGATGTTTTATCATAGAAGAATCCAGAATATCCCTTCATGAAATCCTGAGTGAGAGATTTCCCTCACCAAGAATACGAGACACTAATGGAAAAAATAGGCCCTAATTGACTATAGTCAGTCCATGAAAAAAAACGTACACAAATTACATTTCTGAAGAACTGGTAGAAAATCCATTTTCATCAACTTCTCCAAGGAAGACTAAACACTAAACTTGTAAAGATGCTGTACCTTTAACAAAGACCGTGAATATCTAGAAGCTATCATATCAATAAAATCATTAAATAAAATGACTTACAGTTGCAGAATAAATGAAAATATTAAAATCATGTTAAATAACATCTGGGATTATTTCAGCTACAACAAAAGCATGTTTACATCTTATCCAACTCTGTCTATTTGGTATAATTTGGTCTAATTTAAGACACTCCCTCCTCATTTAGATAAACTTTTAAGTTTCCATTCTGAAAGGGGTTTTTTTTGCATCAAACACACAAAGTATACTGTTAATGAGATATCAGAACAGGCTTGTTCTAGTTCCTGTGGAGGTGAAGAGTGAAATCACTACGACTTGACATGATGAATGTGTGGATTCACTTACTTAAATACTAGTACAGGGTGTTTTGAGGCATCATTAGCAGTGGGCCTCTTCCACAAGGCACACAGTTTTTAAATAGGATTGTTATCATCCTTTTGCACATTTCTAGTTGTCTACATTACATATTATGTAACTTTGCACATTCTCAGGCTGTTTATTTGCACATTCCTGCGAATTAACAGAAATATCTGTGTTACTTTTTAGCCTTAAAATCTCTTGTACTCGACACACTTGCTGCCGATTTGACTTGTAACACTTACTGCCTACTGATGTGCAACCCTTGCTTTTTTTAAATCTACATATTAGTGTTCACTGTTAAATACTGTCTAATTCCTCATTTCGTATGTCAAAACCTGCTTGGCAGTACAATGGTTTATGACTCTGATTTCTGATTCGGATGTTAAAATCCTATATTCATCTTTTCAGATCATCAAGTCATGCATTAAACCCAGTCCTTATTTCCCCATTTAGCTACAGTTGTTTTCTCCACTCAGCAACACAGTATGTATTTGAGTCTGTATGTATATAGCAACTGTGTGAGTTTGCGTGTGTTGATGTGAATAGTCTTCTGCATCTAGCAGGCTAATTGCTCTCAGCAGTATTATCTCATTAGGGCCCATCAGCATTTGACATTTAAATACAGAGCTGCTAAAAGCCTCTCTGCTTATTTAACATTAGCATTACCATCCACCACATCCTCAGGAGAGGCAGGCCAGGCCTTGGTCTTGTTAGCTCTTTTTCTTCTGACTCCCACCTTTGAAGCCTCTGGGTATTTCCCCCCCTCCTTATATCACCAGTTAATGCATTTAATAAGAATAATGTTGCTAATGGCTACAGTACGAGAACAAAAAAGTAAGAGTGTAATAATATCAATAAAGTGGGAATGCTGTGACGAGTGAAGGTAAGCAGGAAGGTGAAGCGGAAGATGGGGGAAAGGAGAGGTGGGAGAGGGTGAAGCTGAGGGAGGGAGGTCAGCGGAGAGGGAAGGTAGAGCCTGATGGGCACCAAATGAACAAATTATGACGGGCTCCATTTTGCAGGATGGGGTCACCCCCCTCCCCCGTCTCCCCCTCTATCCCACCCTCTTCCCTCTTCCACTCCTCCTCTCTTCTCTTCTCTCTCCTGACAGTTCAATTTCCCCCTCTCGCCTCCCTGCTCCTGCCTGCTAATTGTGAGTGAAGCCTTATCATTGGGCCCCCCATCCACCCTCGGTCCGAGGTATCGCAGTGTCTGAGAGAGGAGACTGGAATGTCAAAATGTTATCCGAGACAGCAAACAGCCAAAGAGACGGAGGTCACACACAATAAGACCGGACGTTCATCTGAATGCACAAGCACAGGCGAGCCAGCTCTCGCAGAGAGAACAGACAAAAAGACAGGAAAACGCTGCAACACAAAAATGCGAGCGAAATATCACTCATAAATTTAAGGTTTCAATTGTATTTTTTTATTTTCTTTGCAAATGTGTTAAAGAAATGATCTCTGCATGCTTTTTATAGTCCTCACCGTCTCGTCAGTGATCTGAAAAATTGGTTTGCGGTGAACAACAACTGAGTGCCAGGTGTCAATCAAACATAATCATTAGAAAACACCTCCGTTACAAAAGGGGGGCAATAAATCTTTGATCCAATAGATTCGCATCTAAAAAGATATTGGATTTTGAAACAAAGAAATCAAACTCAACCATTCACAGCAGGGGCAAATACTGGGAGCTGGATTGATTCATGTGCTTTATAAAAATACCTGCATGGTGGGTCTACCGAAGTCTCATTGGGTAAAACCCACACAATCACAAACACACCCTCTTCTGATCAAATCTTGGCTGAGAGCACTTGACTCCTGTGTGCAAAGTGGAGCTGAGGCATGTTATTTACAGACCAGAGGAGGCCAGGTTTAAATGACACCTGAGCATAAGGCTCATCTCACACCAGTGCTCAGTCCTCCGTCTCTACTTTGTCATTTGAAATTGAAGCATTGCCAAAAGCATTTGTTCGTGGTCTTCCTCCTTTAGTTGTACTGTTCACTTTGTTCATACGAGACAGAGACGGATAGACAAACAAGCTGAGAAATATGAGGCAATCTTTACTCTGAGGGGAGCAGCTGGCTTTGGGATGGGTCAGGCTTTAAAGTGCTTTAACGGTCAGCCGATAGGGCTGATCTAAGGTCAGAATAATCTGAATGCAGAAGGAACTGTGAGGGGCTACACAGGACAGAATCACTGACCCCAGACGTCCCCCATCACAGAAAGCTAGATGGAGGATACGAATGGGGTGGAGGGGAGAAGATTCAGAGCAAGAAGGGGGGAGAGAGAGCGTTCATCTATATTCAGACACTGGTAATGAGGGTTAATTCATTGGTTAAGGATTAACAAGGTGCAAGAATATGATAGGCAAGCGGTTGGCTTCTTGAATATAGGTTTAAATCAACCCCATTAAGTGTGATGTAATTTCAGCTCCAGAGCCCCTCCTAGTGGGAAAGTAATTATGCTGTGACTTCAGGGACTCTTCTTAAAGTAAAACTCCAAACCTGTGGCGCAACGGTGCTGAGATTTCAAACACAAGTCGGTGATTTCCATCGTCTCCTTGTTCAATTTCCCCCTTCATACATCACACGTCATCTTGAATTGTACAATTACGTTTACATTTGAAAGTCGTTTAACCGTGAGCAAACTGTGTCTGGTGTCCATTAATCCATACATGTTAAATGATCTACATGTGTGCCACATTTGAGAGTAAACATATTACCAGTATCACCTAATGATTGCATTATCTTATATAGATGCCTTCATTGCATCTATGACACCCTTGTATGCATATCAGCTTGACAGGATGCTGAAGACTGAGCTAATGTGTTATATACAGACTGTGATTCACAAAGACTTCAGTTTATAATTAATGGGTTTTAGCCTGCAGTGTAGTATAAAGTGTTAATTCTGCTAATTTCTTTATACTGAAAGAGCTAAAAAAAGAATTGAGTTTTAAATGCTGAAGTGTTGCTGATTGGTAATTATTGTAATATGTGCAATTTGTAACTGATCATCAATACTGACATTAGCTTTAGACGTTTGCCTACATAGTGATCTTACTCAACAGGACATTTCATGCTTCTTGGCTCTAAATCTCTAACCTGCCACCTATGTGGGTCTTCAATGAGGCCTAATTTGACAGAGGAGTAGAAAAGTTCCAGCATCTGTACACATCTTACATAAACAAACCATCTGTTCTTTCAGAGCATTCAGAAATGGGAGAATGTCATTTGAAAATAGCCAACTATATGATTACTTTTTGGAAGGGTTTTTCCAGTGTGTGTTTATTTAGCCAATGCAATGTGTTATACAGAGAGCTACAACGAGAAATTATTTTCAATGTTGATCATTTTCTCAATTATATTCGATAGCTGTTTGGTCTATGAAATGTAGAAAATGGTGAAAAATAATCGATCAATGTCTCCTCTTATAATTGTAGATTCAGCTGCAGAAGTCTTTGTTAGGCCTGGCCTTGTGTGCTTTTCTGCAAACTGACAAAATTAAGAATTTAATCTTCACATTCACTTAATAACTGGGTTTGATCCCCGTGTGTGAGAAAATAAGATGAACCTGACCTCCAAGGCAAGCCCAGACTAACTAATGATGGCCTGAGCTAAGCTAATATTTCATCATCACCTAGTCGCTGTGTGAATGATCCTGATGCTATTAGCGGGCTAATGGCTAAATACTCTGGCACTGCTAAAGACGAGGCAGCCACAGACACACTTAGCATCCAATGGCTCGTTTAGCATGGACATAAATGACCGTGTGAAATGAAGACATGAGAGGGATGGGCACACCAGTGACCCCTACATATATACTTGCACATATACAGGCACGTGCACCGCCAACACACACACACTCGCACATACACAAGCATGGACATAGTGACCCCTACACAGTTGATGAGATGAGAGCTGATATGCGAGTCAGACTGAGCCACATTTGTAAAAAGCCATAGCCAATTACAGCAGCGCGGGCTGGGGGATAATAGCCTGCCTGTCAGGCTCTGTGTGCAGTATATGCGAATGCATGCATGTGTGTGTCTGCGCCTGAGCACGTAGCACCCAAGAGTGAATATCGGGTTCCCATTCTCATCTATTTGCCCTATATCTCCATTCCTTTGATATTAATTTCAGAGCAGTGCTGCAGCACAGGGCCCGGGTCGTTAGTATGATTCATCTGGGGTTCATCCAAAATGGGCATGAAAAAGACAGAGGAGTAAGCCATGTCTACCAAAATGGGAGGCATATTTCTGTAAGATTTCAGTAGCATGGAATAATGGGGAGGTTTTTATCCATAACATTCTCTTGCCCTGCTTTTTATTACAAATGATGTACAATAGTGGCTGAAGCAGAACATAAAGATGGAAGATAAAAAGATTGCTGAAATGTAGGGAGCATATTCCAGAGCATCAGAAATGAAAGGAAGAATACTCAAGATGGCTCAAAATGAATAAAGTAGATCTTACATTATCCCCTTGCACTCTAGCAAAGCAAAATCATGACTGACTTGTACATGCCAAGCCATGCAGCTCTGTCATAGAGACATTGGGAACAGCGGAGGGAAGCAGGCAGCAACAGGGACACTGGTTTGAAAGCTCAAACATCAGTGCCTGTCCTGTACTTTCCATAGACACATGATCTCCTCAAGGACTTGGCCCTGTCAGCCACAGTGGCCAGCCACCTGAAACAGAGGAATGATAGACTATCAGAGGAAGGGAAACTGTTCAAGGGAATTGTGTGGATTTAGTGGTCTACTGCTGACACATGGCTTTGAGCATGGTAGAAAAGCACTTTAACTCTTGAGTGCTTTTATCGCATGTACACACCCCATAAAACATGGATCTATGTCGTACTGTGGCTCACACGTACAGTAACACACACACACACATATAATGTATACATAACGCAGGCCCAGAGGCAGAAAGGTTGTCAGGCTGAACTTAAAAACTCCAGTTTTAGCACAAGAAGCAAAACTGTTGAAAATGTTGAAGTTTACATCACAGGCAACATAACTCAGCTGCTTCAACAGCTTTATACTTCCTACCATGTCTGCAGAAAGGTGTGTAGCATCCAACAACGTAATAACATTTTGCCAATAATGAAATAAGTTATTATGTTAATGGGCCAGCATTAAAAAAAAATCATGTGAAAATTTAGTAACTGCAGTCGATAATGTAACAATACATAAATAAGAATGCATTTCTTGGAAATAAAATACATTTTTGCAGCTTTTGTGCAGTTACCTCAGCAAAAATAGATCTAGTGGATGACATAGTCGTCATTCATTCATCAAGAACACATCCCATGTAGCTCTCACCCTCCTTAATTATGGCTTTAAGAGCCAATTTGTAAAAAAAAATAGAATATTGTTTATTTGATTAGATATGTAAATCCACAATTTCATGCCAGTGTCTGTCGGATGTTGCATTGTCAAATGAACTTACCACATTTTTTTCTTGGAAAAACATTTCATTAAACCTTTTTTCAAATATTTCTCAAGGAGAAACGATTCAGTCCTCACTTCAAACTGGATTTAAATCACTGGACTGGCACCATAGCGGCACTTAACTCCAGTATACAACATAGAACATGAAAACTCATTTTCAAATGTAAAAAAAATAAAACAACAACTGAAGAGTATTATGTATGTAACTGGCTTAAACGCTTTATTACCTCATTGGCAAGTTATGACCTTATTGGTTCAAGATGTGTGATGAGACTCTACATTGAATATGATGGAGTTTCAACCTGACCTGTTCCTACAGCGCATCTCTTCTCTCCCAGTAACCCTGATCCTGCTTGTTAGCTGCATTTTCAGTGTCATTACATCTGTACACAAATTGTATTGGTGAGACTCACGTGTACATGCATCCAACCAGACTCCTGCATTTTACCATTTTCATACAAATCAAATCACAGGAAAGCAGAACTGAAACACACCACAGCAGGAAGAAAAAAGTGTTATGGCTGCTGCTGCTGCTTTTTATAGCATTATTGGATTGAATTTAAAGTAGTCCGCTATAAAAAATTCATTAACTCCAAATAAATTATTTTTCAAGGGCTGGCAGCGGTAGGAGCGCATGAATTTTAAAGCTGTTCTGAAAGCTGTAAATAGTTGTTGTTCCTGTTTATTTGACAAGAGAAAAAAAACGCAACTGTCGTGACAATTTGGTGAATTATGAAACTTTTGACAGTGTTATTTTTCACCCTCCCCCTCCTCTCTGTTTATTTATATACATAATTCATATGTACTTGAAGAAATCCCCAGATTGGGGGGGCTTTAACGCTGCAAACAAAAACAATGAAGTTAGAGCGTATCCTGTGCCATATTCCCCCTCTTCTCTCCTTATTCATCTCCGTAATAGAGACGCGAGCTCCGTAATGCTCGCTGGGAGCCAAAGCATGAGATTGAGGATTTCTCACACACCATGCATTATTCATAGTCCGGAGCAACAGAGTGTGTAAGATGAGAATTACACAGCATGAAGAGAACAGGGGGGGGGGGAGTGGAGGGGGGGAAGCGAGAGAGGAGGGGGGGGAGAGGAAGGGGAGCAAAGGTGAGAGGCGGCGTGGAAGAGAAAGAGATAAAAAGGACACTGTCAGATCTTCATTTCCTTTTTCCCCCCCTTTCAGGTTAAACCCCGGGATTGTTTTCTGGAGTTTTGCGGAACAGCGGGGTGAGAGGAAATGAATATGGAGCCCAGATAGCTCGGGCCCAGATTGGCTCCCCCAATTTGCATTTTTTTTTATTTTATTTTTTGTTAAATGCGCGTCTCTGTGAGCTGGTTTGTATTCCGAGCACAGAGCGAATGGTGAGCAGAAGGGGGGGAAAAATGTTCAGGGGTTCTGTTACGATTCGTGTCCAGCCTTCGTTCCTCAATAATGAAAAACAGTGGGGAAGTGAGTCAGGGTTGGAATTGATTTGTTTAACAATGGAAATGAAACAAAGTAGGAGGGCACGGACCAAAAAACAGGGAGGCGTGCTGTCTTAAATGAAAGCTCGAAAACCAAGAAATTGCGAAGATTGCGGCCGATGCAATCTGACAAACGACTTGTACGGAATGATATGGAGCATTTTTTTTTTCTTCATCTGAATAATTGGTAGATGGATTTAAGAAAAAAAAAACTTTTATGTTCATTATGGCGCAAAATTATTCCTCAGCAGCTCAAAAAGTTCTCGAGACAATCACACAAACGTAAAAAGTCATTCATCAGCAACCATTTCTCTGATTGTAATTATTCAATCCAAAGCAGGATGTGAAACAGCAGCGATAACATTTTTTTGCTACTCCTCTGATGACCCCATTTGCTTTGGTCTGAAAGCCTTTCAACAGAAGACTAATGTTATTAGTTTGCCAACTTAATGGAATATTACATTATATATTGTTTTCCTTCCAACTTAAATATGTCAGCATGCCTTTGCGTAAATGTGCGCATGTCTCCGCAGATGCAGCCTTAATGACAAGAATGTGACGGTTACTGGCTTTTTAAGCTTCCCAGTGATGAAAAGCCAGTATTAATTTGGGCTACAGATTTCATTTGTTCCGAACAGGAAAAACAATATAAATCACTTTTAGAGTGATTAGAGAGAGGGTTAGATTAATCCAGGCCTGATTAGGGCATTATGCTGGCTTGTTATGGACACACAGGGTGACTGACGGTAATTACTGTCTGTAATAGGAGAGCACACACTCAGTCAAGGCAGTGTGTGAGAATTTATGTGTGTGTGTGTGGTTATGTACTTTATGTGTGAGCGTTTGTGTGACTGAAAATGTTTGATTTTTCACCTATTACACGTTACAATATGTAGACTGCATCCAATCAGAGCTAGAACTGAGAGCAGCCTTGTGTGTGTGAGAGAGGTGAAAGAGTCATGGCTTTGTTTATGATTATTGATATCCTTAGACAAACATATTCACCCGCATAATAAAAACAGATGGGCAGGCAGGTGAGGAAAATATTATCGTGTGGAGAATTAGAGAGGTGCCAAATCAGCAAATCGAACCTCAGGCGTGGACACACACACACGCACACACACCTGAGTCTAACCCATAAATGCAATATAGACAGAATCTGAGTGGAACTTCTACATCTGCACCCCTAAATTAAAGGATATCCTGATTAATCGCAATCAATTTTGCATCATTTCCAAAGTTTAATTCAACTCTGAGGGCAACTGGTTCTACTCTTTTACAAGCTGCATTAATACATCGGTTGTCTTAACAGTATTAGAAAGCATAGATTCAGCAAAGACTCCATATGCCAATATTGTCTTTATTATGGGGAATTTCCTGCAGGTGTCAAGCTAAGTGTCTTTTACAGTTTGGAAGCAGACATAAGGCACCCAATGAGATGTGTCCCATTAAAGGCATTGAAAATAACTGAGCATATTTAGCAGAACACTGCACATCTCTCCTCCTTTTTCCGACCCAAAGGCCTCCATTGCACTCCTCTATACTGCCTTTTCTCCTTCTGTCTCCTCTTTCTTTATGGCAGCAATTGTTCCTTCTCATCACACCATTGGTCGAAGGAGAACTTTAACACACTGTTGGCTCAGCAAGAGCTCCACACGATTTGATAGGACCGAGAGCCCCCCCATTGGTCCCTCTGAGCTGTAAAACGACAATCTCGAAGCTTATTTTATGAGTGCACGCCTCTGCTCTTTGCATGTTTATGCCAAATATTTGGAACAAATGGCATCCATTGGCTGGAACAACACAGATAAATCTAGTCAATTCACAGGCAAGGAGAGCGGTGCAGGCCACTGAGAAAGTGGCCCACTTGATGGCTGACAAGAGGAGTGCTTGCATTATTCAATTAATACCTGAAAGGGTACATTTTATGCAGCATTTACTAAACCCTCCACCAGTCAATGTACGCAGAGCACCCACAAATACACAAACATACTCCCACACAAACACAAGGACTTGTGTTTGCATCCTGGGAAAAGACTGGACTCCCCTTCCATTTTGCCAAATCAAATATACAGTGAGAGCAAGCTAAAAGGCACTTTCAATCAGCCGCTCTGGGTCTGTCTGTCAATCTGGGAACAACAACAATCTAGCCTACTTGGAGTGGTCTAGTCAACATCCATTCCCCAATAAATTCAATCAGTGATGCTTTGTGTGTGTGTGTGTGTGTGTGTGTGTGTGTGTGTGCGCGCGCATCTAAGTGCAGGTGTTTATGAGGCAAGGCAGAGCGAAACATCTGACAGAGATGTTTTAGAACAACAAAATGTCATTTTAAAGTGACACCTGCACGTATAGAGGAAGTCGAATATTCATGGGAAGAGAAAAAAAAGCCACAGACACATCCGTGTTGGGAAATGCAGGAAATACAGAAGTGAATAAATTCTACTCTGAGCACAATTCTTTTCCTCATTCAAAGTGACAATAGGAATCTCCAGTTCGCCAAATAATCTTAGAAAGCCAAGCAGCAGAGTTAACAGGCCTGAGCTAATGACATTGATGTGGAGGGCTGCACGCTGGAGTGATTGTCTGACTGTCTGAGACCCAAAAGCAGCACTAGCAGGCTCATCATGGACCCGCACTCTCATTATTTGGCCACAAATGGAAATGCAAATCGCTCGCTTTGCTGCGGACGCCTCAAATTTATTAAACTAAAAGGTTTAATTTCCATTTTTCTCTGCATCAGCTTTATTTATAAATGTCGTGCCCTATGAAGACCCTGTTATTTTCTCCCTCTCCTGCAGGCTCTTAACAAATCTGCTCATTAATATGGAAATGGAGAATCAATCGTTTTTCCGGCGACAGAGGGCTGTTTCCCTCTGCGGTGTGTAATGTGTTCTGACTGGTCATCAGCACAAACAAACTCACAAGCATGCACACACCATATATAAAGCTATATACCACCACACATTTATATCTCCATCTATATATTCATATAAGAAGAAGACACTCTGCATTGTATTTTACTATCTGGTCATAACATCAGAGCAGTGCTGAATTTTCCAGCCCTCGCTGACACTGTGAGACGACTGCCAGAATGGCACCAGATGTTGCAGCATTAATAACCCATAATATCAAGCCCTGCTTATCCAACCTTTCAGAGCCCTAAAATAACACTCATAGACCTTAATGAGATCTAATTATGCACAAGGTTCTTATTCAGGGCAATATGATGATAATTGCATCTGTGGCTTTTTACACTTGGTCGTCATGTTGGCCGGTAAATTGCTTCTGTTTCCCTCTTCGTCTGTACGTCTGCTCCTCTCTCTCTCTCTCCCTCTCTCTCTCCTCTTCCCATCTCTTTTTTCTGTCTTTCTACAGTCAACAGTGGGGAGTGAACTATCGCACCTATCCACTCTGGTCCGCGACCTAATGAACATTTCTAAATGGCCATGACCAGCTGGTTAAGAGACTAATGTAGCAGCTATTAGCCAAAGCGGTTGTTTCCACACAGAGTCCTCTGTGGAAAGCAGCATTAGAGGGGCAGGAGAGAGTGGACAAGGACAGACAGATCCCCGTTTTCACACCACTCTCTTCCACAAACACACACACACACATATACAGTACATTCATACACACTCATTGTACAGCCCAGCACAGCATGTTTATCTTTCACATTCTGCAGCAAACAAACCATGTGACGTATTTTCAACCCACAGTGCATTAGAGCTTATTAGGGGCCTCAAGGTGTGTGAGTGTATGTGTGCGTGTCTTATTAGGAAAATTCAGTTTCACTCAAGGTCTCAGCAGTGCGGTTGCAGACCACTGGCCATTGATTATTCATAGAGTCTGTGATTGGGTCCATTAATACAAGATTAGGGAAGGAACCGATGCTCATTTGTGTGTGTGTGTGTGTGTGTGTGTGTGTGTGTGTGTGTGTGCGCGAGCGAGAGAGAGAGTGTGTTTGTGGACTGAAGTTGAATTGTAATGAATTCTCAGTTTGTGTTTATCTAGAGTCTATCCATACAAAACATTATAAAGGTACAGTCTATAAGGTGGAAAATGCACATTTGCAAGGCATGAAGGTTTAGTTACTTATTAACAAAAGCACTATAGTTTGATTTAAAAGATTTTAGGTGTATAAACCCAGAGAAATAGTGGTGCCTTTGTTTAAAAATGAGCGATAGAATTCAAACAAAAAAGGGGGAATATTTTAACCTCATCATTTACCACATACTGTAAGATTTCAACCTAATAGCATTTGTTCTTCAATTGAAACTTAATCTGGGTAAATGGTGCTTAAATGTTTAAATCACATTTACAGGCTGTCAACTGATCTGATGTTCTTCACATGGTCACCCTTCGTTTGAATGAAAATAAATTGACGGCAAATGAGAGAGGATTTCTGCAAAATGGCTTGGAGGGACCTATTGAATCATAGCTCCCCCAAGTGGGCACGTCTGGCAAATAACAGAAACTTGAAGCCAGTGAGGAAAAAAGAAACACACACTCACGCCACAGGAGCTCTCAGGGGGCCTGATACTTCTTTTATGGAAAAGTGAGATAAAATGATTTCCAGTAAATTGTCTGGGATTGCTCCGCAGAAAGAGGTCACTGTTACATATCATGAAACAGGCAGTCGGGGTTTGCCTCTCCGGTTTCTTTCACGCAGGCGGAAGCGACCAAGTGAGCAGCAGACGCTTCCATATATCATCATCCTCATCATTATTATCATCATTAACATAATCATCATAATCATCAAGTGGAGGAGATGGCTGTGGTATTTGACCTACAGGAGCTCGAATATCACACAGTGTGCGCATACAGTTTACAGAATGAACATGAGGATGATGTTAAAATTATACTTGGAGAAAATTATTTCTTCTTTGTTTAATTTTCCTCACAGCCCAGATGTGTGTTGTGGAGATTGTAAATATTTAAGTAAGCATATTTATATATATGTAATTTCAGCTTAATATTATTGTCTGGTATACAGAATCATGGAGTATATTCAGTTTACTGCATTGCTGTATAGGTAAAGGTATGCAGTGAAGAAAAATATAATGAGCTCTTAACTGTAATAACCCAATGCAGAAATATTTCATTACATGTAACATTCCTGCATTTAGAATGATACTTACATGAGTCATTCCATGCCAACTCACCTAGGGCCTCCCAGTTGAGCCCATGGATTTACTTGAAAAAAATCATGCAAAAGCTTCTACCTACACCATGGAACCTTGCAAAAAAAAAGTTCTGTTTTCATAAAATGTTTAAATAATGAAGGAGTAATGCAACCTCTTTGATTTTTAAAAACAAGTCTTCAGTGGATAAGAAGACATTGCCTTCAAAAAAATTCAAAGAAATCAAAACAAGCCTTCCTGGAAAGAAATACTGTTAAAATGTCCTAAAAAGGGGATTTTCAGCTCCGAAAGCTAATTTTAGGAAGTCCTGTGGCTGTCAGTTTTTAATGGAGCACCAGATGACATGTTGGTTTGACAAAACTAAGCTGTTTCTACCCACAAAAAAGTTTGGCTGTAAGTGAGTGAATATTACTGGAGATATTATTTTTTTAAAAAGTAAAGATTTTTCATTTGATAATAAATTTAAGATTTTTATTATTTTAATTTCTGTAAAAATAAAAACCAACATAAGCTACTGACATGATTACAAGTTCCAGCTTTTTCTTGAGGTTTCTGGGATATTCAGTAAAACAAATCAGCCAAATCCTGTGAAAAATAAGCAACTGGTGAGGCTTTAAAAGAATCGCTGGTTATAAAATTTAACCCAGAGGGCCGATTTACAAAAATTCATAACTCAAAAAGTATTTGTAGTAGAGCTGTGGGATTTTGCAAGAGTCCATGGTTTAGGCAGAAGTCTTTGAATGAATTTTTTCAAGAAAATCCATGACCTCAGCTGGGAAGCCCTACAGGTGAGTCGGCATGGACAGAGGACAGATTCATATAGAAGTTTTAGGAACATCTGTAGCTGAAATATCAAAAGTGAAAGGTTAATTACAGATAACTGTGTTAAGTAACAATGTCGTAGCATCTCAAATCCTTAACTACCTCAGAACCCAAACATTATCGCAGAAGATGTCCACAGCATTGTTATATTTGCAAGATTACAATATATTTTGTATCTAAACTCTCTTCTAAGCAAATGTGAAATAAGAATTGTGGAATAAAGGGTACAAGACTGTGACTGGGGGAGTATAATCATACATAAGCTTAGCAAGTACAAATACTTTAAAAATGTAGTACAGTATTTGAGTAACTGGAAACAATTAAGTTGGTTTGAAAAAACTGCAAGGTTTCTAATACCAAGGCCAGATCATCAAATGGTAAAGAAGTAAGAATTTGCACCACTAACTTGAAAATTGACAAAAGCAGAATCTGTGTTGATAGGACAAGATCTAACTTTGTTAATACAGAAGGAACACAAGAGGAAAATGTTCTGCCAGAAAAAAACACAATAATATGAGAATAAACCGAGAGTAGTAAATATAGAGTGCCTAATAAAATAGCAATTAGTTCAATACACAGGCCTATAATAAAAATAAGCACACAAAAATAAAACAAGAATAGTGAAGTAACATGTAAAACTGACAGTGATACTGAAGTTCTAAAGTAATGTTGCACATGAAATTGTGTAGTAAATATAAAGCGTATAGGGAGTATAAGCGTATAGCAGTGCCAAAAAGTAAAACAATAAGCAAGATGCATTTAGTAAAAATAGGTAAGCTAAAACAAAACTACAATATAGAATTAGGAAGTAATACTGGCAATGATACTGAAGTAATAAAGTAACACTGTGTAGATAATAAAACACTACACATGAAATTGTGCAGTAGATATGAAGTGTATAAGGATTATAGGCTCATGGCAGAGCCTAATAGAAAGCAATAAGCATGATGCATTTAATAAAAACATAAGTAAGGTAAAGCAAAAATAGAATAGAAAGGTAGGAAGTAAAACTGGCAAAGCAATAAAGCAATACCACACATGATAATAAAATAGTGCACATGGTACTGAAACTGCTGTTGCACATAGTATTGAGAAAGGAATACTGCAGTGTTGATATTATTGTTCAGTGTGTGATGTTATACAGATTGATGACCACTTTGCAAACTTATGGGCAAAGTAAACAGATCAAATGCGCAGAAGTTGGGAGTTTGTGGTTTGATGTCAACAGAGTCACATGTCAAAATGAAAATGACTGAACATGATGAGTGAATGATCAGGAGTGGCTTTTCATGTGTTTCCAAAGTAATCATTTGGGTTCAGGTGTAAGATATTTTATGTGTGAGATACAAGTTTACCTTGTAGCAGAGGTCTCATCCCTGTACACTGCACCTGCTGTGTGTTCACATGTTTGGCACCTACCTGTACGGACGTCATGCTCTCCGCGGTGCTGAAGCTGTGACGTAGGGGCGCCGTTACTCACGCATCCTCTGCCATTTTTGTGCTACAGGCTAGCTTGCTAACGAAGGGGTCTCCATCAGCAGGAGGCGGAGAAGACTGCGGGCAGCAGAGAGAAGCAGTCAAATCAAAGGACTGAACCTTCCCTGGAGACTCGGGAAGCTCTCACACACAGGAAACTGATACTAGAAAGGCTGTACAATGTCCGACTTTGACAGCAACCCGTTCGCAGACCCGGATTTCAGCAATCCCTTTCAGGTAGCTAACTTGGCTAGCTAGCCCGCTAACGTACGCTTGAGCCCAGCGAGGCCAGTCTCACTTTAGCATCCCTTCTGACCGCCTCAGCTAACAGCCTGACAGCTAGCTAGAGGTGTTGCTTGGTGTGCTGTTAGGTAGCCGAGTGAGCTAATCATCAGTCAACATTATGTATCTTATCCCTCACACTTAACGTGGCTGTTAATAGTGTAAATAAAACGACGAAGAATTAGCTAGCACACTGTTGCAGGGGACGTTTGTTTTTAACGTCGTTAGAGCGATTGTGGCATTTAAGAACAAAGACACATGATGTTAGCTAGCTGGGTAACGTTAGCTCTGTCCACCGTCAGTAAACATTTGCTGGCCCCTGCTAGTTTGGGAATAGCCTGCCGGGTGGCTAGCTTCAGTTTGGTACAGGGTGTGCCTAAATTACAGATATTTGCAAATGGGACACAGGTTTATAAGATATAAACGTCTTATCGGCGTTGTATATTGTCACATACATGCAGTGTAGCATACATTTAATTACCTTTGCCATCAATTTAAAAAGCTGCACGAATAAACATCGCAGAGAATGTAGACGCTAACATTGCTGAAACGCAGATTCTCTGCTAATAGTGCTGCGAAGTGACACATGAGACCATTTCAGGTGGTGTTTGTGAGTGTTTATTTTCACATAATGTGGCCAGAAACCTGCGTTGAGCTGTTTATTTGTGCACAGTGGAATTTATGCTAACTTTGAAGCTGTCTTACCTTTCATTGTACACCAAAAGTGTGCTGGTTTTCATGCAAACATTTCACCTCGGCAGGTGATTTTAAATCTCAAATCCCTCCCCTTTGCTTGAGGGCGTGTGCGTCAGTGGGTGGAGTTTTAGTTGGAGGTAATACCTGCACCCTGCTGGCTCTGAATGGCACATAGTGGGCTGCTGTAGACTGTCCTGTAAGGCAAGCATGTTATTGGCATCCCTTTGCTCCTGATCCCTATTTTAAATGGCCACAAGATCAAGACAGGTCACTTTAAACGGAATATTAAAGTGTTGCATACACATCTTGTTTTCCTGTTGATGTGTACAACTTGGCAAAACATTTGAATAAATAGACCCACTTAAAGGTTTTATAAGATTTTTGCTTTTATGCTTGTAGTTTTCACCCCCTAAATTGCTGCTTGGACCTCTCTGTCCTGTAGGATCCCTCGGTGACCCAGGTGACACGATCTGCCCCTCCTGGTGGTCTAGAGGAGTATAACCCCTTCACAGACGCCAGAACGGTCAGCTTAACTAGCATCTCTAATAACTAGTGTGTGCATGCATGTATTTGTGTGGTTCTGAGTCAGTGACCTCGTTTTATCCGCTACCCTCTTTCTCTCCTCCTCCACCTCTCAGTCACAGAGGATTTCACTGACAAAATATGACTGTGGCCTAATTACAGTTTCCACTCAGTGCCTTGTCTTTCGGATGCACAAATATTAACATTCAGAATCTATGCTGGTTTACAGGCAGCCCCTGGAAATGCCCCAAAATCCACTCCTGCTCCTTCGCAGAACACGCAACCTGCCATCATGAAGCCCACAGAAGAGCCGCCGGCTTACTCACAGCAACAAACTCAGGTGATACACACATACATATTCACACACAGTGAGTCACATCTAGTTGTCCTTTAGCTTTATTTGTCCAGACCAGGTTGACAACATATGCTCTCAACATTTGCAGTCTAGACTATAAGGTCATTCTTGGTTTTTATGCTCTTCAGTCTTTGTTTTTCGGTACATTCGATCTGAAATTAAATAACATTTGTTACATTCAAGTCTTAGCTTCAATTTGAGCAGGTGCACGTAGGTATAGAAAGAAGGACATATGAGATACAACCTGTTTAATGCGAGTGCCCAAATTGGAAGAGTTAAAAGGTAGTAGGCCAGCTATGTGTTTTTACGCATTTAGTTCATGTACAGTAGAGCTCACATGTGACTCGGAGTTGATAAAGAGGTGTTAGAAATGTAAGAGCAGACCAGAAGAAGAAGATAAAAAAAAACAGAAATCTATCACAAAGATATTAAAGGTGGTTGGTTTGCCAAAGTAGACATGGAAAGTGACCAGGGAGCACTAGTCTTAGAGATGAGTAGAAAATCATTTGCATGGTGAAGAAGACGTTTCTATGACTTAACAGCAAGTTAAGAATGCTCTCCAGGGTGTAAAAGATTCACACTCAAGAGAAGACTGGACTTGACTGTAGAGCATTCAGCAGATTGTGAAACCCTGGCAAGACTCAAAAACAGAAAGGCCAGGTTGCAGTTGGCAAAAAAACAAAAAGAAATCAGTTCTGTGGAGTGAGCAAACAAAAATCAAACTCTACCGAAGAGGAAATTATGTAGAAAAATATAAAAAGGAACAGCTCATGACCCAAAGCATCCCTTCAGTGAAGCATAGTGGTTCTGTTAAGGCTTAGGCTGCCAGCTGAACTTTAACATAGACATTTATCTCTGACGTTTTATGCTGGCAGATGCATTAAGATGAATTCAGGGTTATAGAGGAGCATTCACTGTGCTCAGATCTTACCTAGCAAAACTCAGTTCACTTGTCAGAAGGACAGTGATCTTAAACTTAAGGCTAAAGCATCCAAAAAGCTTTTTTAGGGTGAAGAGGGGTAGCCTTGACTGACTGAGTCAGCCACCAGATCTAAGTCTAAGTGAGTTTTATTCCATGTGTTGAAGGCCAAACAAAAGGCAAAAAGATCCCACAATGTGGAAGAGCTGCAGGGGCTGCAGTAAATGTTTGACAAAGTATCACATAGATACAGATGTGAAGCATCTTGTGATATCTGTAGTTCAACATCACTTCAGGCAGTCAATCAAATATGATGATTTTGTTTGATTTTCTGCATATCGGTCCATTTACTTTTGAATCTTTTGGCCTCGTGTTAAAAATGGACTGTAGATTGAAAACTTTATAGCACTATAGGATGACTGTTTTTACTTCTGGTTCACTTTTCCTCTTGTCCTTCATACACTCTGTTTTCTGATGGCCCAACAGCGGCGTAATGAGGTACTGTATTTCAATAGATGTTCCCTGTACCCCTTAATATCAGTGTTTTGAATTGTTTGTGTTCCTTTATGACCTTTTCCCACCTGTAGCTTTTAAACTTACAGGACCACTTTAGAGCTGGTTTGGTACTAACTGATAAGGACAAATGAGTGACCTACAGTAGCTGATTGCTTTTCTAATTGTACCCCTTTTCTCCCATCTCAAATTAACACACCCCGGCTTACCTGAGTGGAAAAATACCTTAATTACATACCTTATTGGATGTCATAACACCTGTCAGATGTTGGGTCGTGAATTTTAAGAGCGTTTCTGTGTCTGTCTCAGGATCAAGCGCGTGCTCAGGCTGAGTTGTTGAGAAGGCAGGAGGAGCTGGAAAAGAAAGCAGCAGAGCTTGATCGTCGGGAGAGAGAGTTACAGTCGCACGGAGCGGCGGGAGGTCAGTCAGTCAGTCCATCAGTCAGCCACTTTATTCATCTAACACCTCATTAGCCTCACAGTCTGAATGGTCATTCCCAATCAAAGCTGGATTCATGGCAGCGCTGATCAGAACGTTGACATGTTACAACAGCTACAACATAATTTGGCTCGACATCTGATTCGTGAAGAACATCTTAATTCTCTGAGTATATATTTCACACATACATGAAATGAAAGCTGTTTAAGTTCAAATTTAGCCTAATTGGTAAATTTGGGAAATTATGTGTGTGAACTTGGTGTCACAGAATTTTGAGTAGGGTTCAGAGCTTTTAAAACTTTCATCCTAGGACTTTTATTTGCTACTTAAAATCTCTCGACTGACAGCTGTGTTTTGGGCATTGTTTGTTTTCCTGGATGTTTGAGCTTCACTGTACTGATTGGTGCATGTTCAGGGTTTGACACAAAGGGGCAGTTTTAAAATTCATCTGCTCAAAGTTGAATGTTTCTCTGTGCTCACATAAAGTCAGGTCTCCCTTGAACAAGAGGTTGCAAGCTTCAGTGGGATTCACCTGCTTAAGTAAAGGTTAATAATAATCTGAATGTGAGTCATGTGATTCCTGTGTGAGCAATTGTGATATCCTTTAACATTACAACTAGTTTGGAAGCCAGTTTTAGCCCAATAAAAAAAGATAAACCTGAAGCCTGCATTGAACATACATTGGGTTCTTTGTTTTATTATTTTTTACCTACAAGAACTTAGCTACTTACATTTTGAATATGCAGTCAGTTTATGGAAAATAAGGCCTGCTTGGAAATTTGCTATGATGTTGTTGGAGCTGTGACGACCTGCCGGCTGGGTGAAACTGGCTGGTCATCTTTGCAGCTGGCAGCTCAGCTCATAAGATGGCTGCAGTGTTTGATGTCCGTCATTATGCCAAGGAGAATATTCTAATCTTTGCAAGCCCTCTGATGATGTGGAGCTTATTTTGATGCCTCCGTAGCATTTGACTTAATTCCCTTCACAAGATAAAATTTAGTCTCAGACATAAAATATATTTGTTCCCGCCATATTAGTTTTTCTAAAGGTAAAGTTAGGTGCATGTTTTATTGGACAGTGCAATGATGCTGCCTCTGTGAGGTCTTTATATGTACAGATAGCACCACATCTACATAAAAAAATCAAATCATAATTAAAGGCATTTAAAAGACAAAGGAACAAAGGCAATCTATTCACAATTTAGTTTTATTTGTTCATATGCATTATAGACTGGAAAACTATCGTATCTTTTGACTGCATCTCTACCATCTCTTTTCTTTTTGGAAAATGTGGACCTTTGGGTTTGCGTTTGATTTTTCAGCATTCTACTTGTCTTACTCATGTAATTTATTGTTTATAAAGTGATCACATTGTTTGATAACTACCAGAGGGTGTTATTTATTTTGTGGGATGCACTGGGGTGCACTGCACTTCATTCTTTGCTACTGTATTATTTTATACTGTAAATGACTAATAATCCAAACACTGTTTCCTCTGTCAACGCAGGGCGTAAGAATAACTGGCCTCCGCTGCCAGAGAAGTTCCCTGTCGGCCCATGTTTCTACCACGATATTGCAGTGGACATTCCTGTAGAGTTCCAGAAGACTGTCAAGATTATGTACAACCTTTGGATGTGTAAGTAGATCACCTGACGCACCACAGAACGAGCTGTGTTACCTCCTGTACTAGTCAGCATTATCATTGTTATTCACTTTAATTAAACATGTGAGTTTACAGGACCAACCCATATATGCTATGTGCAATATGATATTTTCTTGTGAGTGAAGCCGCCTGCTCTGGAACATATCTCCCTTCAGAATGACAGGAACACATTTGTTCTCATTTGTCACAAGGACATTATAAAAACAGATTTCGCTGAGCATTAGTTAAAGTTTGCTGCGCTCAAGTGACACTAAAGATCTTCACTATGCTGTTTTTGTCTTACAGTCCATGCAGGCACACTCTTTGTGAACATGTTTGGCTGCCTGGCCTGGTTCTGTGTGGACGCAACTCGCGGTGTAGATTTTGGCCTGGCCATGCTGTGGTTTCTGCTATTTACTCCCTGTTCTTTCGTCTGCTGGTACAGACCGCTTTACGGGGCTTTCAGGTAAACAGAAACATGGAAAATTTTACCAGTTTTTGCAGCTGTATAAAAAGAAAATTCAAGTATGAAACTAGTTAAAAGAGATGGTCACATTCAAAATACTGTAATTTTTCTTGTTTGTAGAAGCTCATTTTATATCCTGGACTCATGTTCTAACCTCACACTGTTTTTAACCAAGAGAAAAGTCAAGACACGCACAAAGGCAGACTTTCACAGACTGAGAGATAGAGGAACTAATGTTTAATAGAAGACGAATTAATGACAGAGTTGAACAAATGTGTTTTTCTTTTTTCACACATTGCTTTCTCACTTCTTTTTTCTTTGTCCTCGCTACAGGAGTGACAGTTCATTCCGCTTCTTTGTCTTCTTCTTCGTCTACATCTGTCAGTTTGGAGTTCACGTTCTACAAAGTATTGGCATCACTGGTTGGGGAACATGGTGAGTATTTTGTGCTTTTACTGATTCTGTCCATCTGTACGTGTGCTCTGAAGTTTAATCATGTTGTTGCCATTTTGTTTTGCCAGCGGTTGGATTGCAGCCTTAACTGGTCTGAACACCAGTATCCCAGTGGGGATCATCATGTTACTGATTGCAGCCTTGTTCACTACGCTGTCCGTGGGCTCGCTCATTATGTTTAAAAAGGTAACACAAAGTATACCAACATGTCAGCCCCAGTTTCTATGTTTAATGGACTTAATGATACAGATTCATGAACAGAATGCAGATTACTTGAATGCTAACAATAGAAGTCGTAGACTGTATATCAAAGATGGATGTAGCCACAGTGACATCATGCATTGGTTTGTGGACTCTGGTTTTGAAGCCTCAGGTTTGGAAACTGGTCATTGTCATTTTTCATTTTTCTTTTCAAAGCAGACAGGTGAATTCCAGGACACTACTTATGTCCATACAGTAGTGATTTGCTTTATCGTCTAATTCACTCTAAATGGGACCATAATTTACTAAGTTAACGTCAGACTGATTTTAAAGAGACTTCAAACTCATGAGTGAGACAATAAATTCAGGAAAATGTTTACTAAGGTAACATATCAAGTAAGAAGAAGTGTAATTTTTTCATAGATTTCTGTACAGACTTGCAGCTAGCAGCATCGCCCCCTGCTGGATATTATAAACAATGCAGGTTTAAATCTCAGCAGTAGTCTGACTCAATATATGTACAGTATGGGATGGCAAAATTTAAAGTTTTGTCCAAGGTTTGGATCATGCAGTAAAGCAGTCATGCTAATTTTTTGTGTGAATGATGCATCTTAACATCCAAACGTTCCACCAAAACATTTCACTCGTCACTATTTTAAGTGAACCTAGTCTCTGCATCCCGTTCTTTGCTCTGTTTAAGACAACTGTGATTGTATTAAAGAAATACAGACACACCAGAGCTGAACCTTAATGAGGTGCAGCCAGACCATCTGGCTATGCAAGACTACCTCCACATTGGCTTCACTTTTCAGATCTGGAGACTACATCCATTGTTTATATACAGCCTATGATAAAAGCTTAAGCTGTTTGAATATTGAGGAGTGGACGGATGTAAAAAGGAATCAAGTCCAGAGTTTGCAGGGAAATGAAGATCCAAGCAAGTTGTTAGGAAAAAGCAGAGGATTGTGTTTAATGAAGATTCATGTATCAGTGCTGTGACCAGACAGGAAGAGAAGCATCTGTCTAATCATGCAATGCTGCACTAAAAAGCTTGTTGAAGATTTGGATTGCTTTACTCAATTCCAACTAATCTCCTTTTCCACTCTCTGCAGGTGCACGCATTGTATCGTACCACTGGTGCTAGCTTTGAGAAGGCTCAGCAGGAGTTTGCCACTGGCGTCATGTCAAACAAGACCGTTCAGACTGCAGCTGCCAATGCTGCAGCTAATGCTGCAACCAACGCTGCCCGTGGGGCCTTCAAACCTCAACCATAAACTGAGACACACGCGTGGTACACATGCTCACACGTACAAGCATATACACACACACACACTGACAAGATGGAGATGCACAACTCTGGCCCTGCTGGCTCTCGGGTCAAGTTGATTATATTTATGAATGTTACTGTGCTAAGGTTGCCCTGCGCTCTTTGATCAAAAAGTATCAAGTAAAATAACAAACAAGGGACCAGAGTTGTGCATCTTTACTAAAAATCATGTATCAGTAAAAAGAAAAACTCTCCAACATCCACCCTGTCTGCTTTTCAGTCAGGTGACTTGTCTGCTCACATCCCTGAAAACATCCACTAAGTGACTCGAGGGGTGCTCTGAGTTTGTGGGATCTCATCTCACACACTTACACACTCCTTCACTTCCCTCGTTCTTCTGTCCCCTTGAGGTGATCCCAGGTCAGGCAGAGGTCGCAGTACTAGCATACCTTATTTTTGTCATGGTGATGACCTCCAAACAGCTTCCTGCCTGATAAAAAACAATGTAGAGTCATGAAAAAGTGATAATCTGATCATGGTGGTTTGCACATAGTTCCGTTTTCTCGCCCACATGCTGAAAGTACAGTGTATGTTTGACTGGCTGGGCCTCTGTGCGAATGTGCGCTTCACTTTAAGAAAATTGTGGCTCTGACTTGTTTTTTTTTTGTTTTTTTTATAATACAATCCAGCTCTTAAAGGTAAATTGTACCTATATCAGTGCTTCTATTGTGAAACAAATACCATCATCATTATGGTAAAACTTATTTCGTATAAATAGGAATATGTATGTACGTTCTTATTTAAGGACCTGCCCCCCCGCCCCCCCCAAAGCGACACAATTATTCCTGCTCTGTGTGCTACTTTGATTGGGCTGGTTTAGCATCTCTAGATTCGACAGCATGACAGCGACATGCATGTTTAGCACACTCCAGGTAGAGATATCTTTGGCAAAGTCATTCAGTCCACTGCCTTTTTTTTTCCCAGGCTACAGGGGGTAGCTGGTTTTTGGAGGGGAATGTCTGCCCACTTATTCTCCCGTTGACTTTCTGTGAGAAGTGATTGCATGTCCCAGTGGCTGTTTGATGATGATGATGATGATGGTTCAACCCTCAGCTTTCCTGGCCTGGTGCACTAAAAGGAAGGGAAAAGGTTAGAAACATTTGCATTTTCCTTTATCTGTGTATGACATTAACACACTACTATGTGGCTCTCCCTCAGTTGTTTCTGTAGCTCTTCATACTTGGTTAAAAACTAACGCTGCTATGAATACGAGAGCGGTCATATCTCTTGTTGAAAACACTACAGGAGAACTGAGAAAGCTGACCTGCCTTTTCCTCACAAAAAAATGAACTGGAAAGTTGATAAGGCTACAATGTTTTCTTGAGATTAACCTGCACACATGAAATAGTAAGAACACTGATACTGTGTATATGTACACTACATAAGCTAACAGTCTGTTTCCATTGATTTGTCCTCTGTCAGTTGTTACTGGCAGATTACTGGCATCAGAAGTTTTATAGCCAAAATGAACATTAATATAACAGAGGATTGGACTCGAGGCACATTCAGTGATATCTCTACAATAAGTTAATTTATATACAATTATAACAGTGTTACTCAGCACTAAGTTGTACAAACTACTGTCACTGAAGTGAAATATGGACGTGGGGTACATGTTTTGTTGTGCGTTAGCACCTCTCATAGTGGTGATTGTCTGAAGATGTGCATGATAGACGACTGATGACTGGTACTGCTTTTATTACAAATGTATATACTGAGTATCGGGGTAGGATGAAATACTCCTGCGAGTGTTAGGAAGCTGAAGGTCATGAAAATCAGGCCTGAATCTCGGCAGTATTTTTTCCTTTGGGAGATTTTGTTGAAAATTCATTGCACATTTCTTGTTTTACATTGGACTTGGTGCAAAACAAAAACATGTTTTTATTTATGGTGTAATTTAAGTTTGCGTTTCAATCTTGTGTGGTTTGATTTTACATTATGTCCTTTTTGTTTGTGTGGTTTTGTAACGACACGGTCGACGCGTCAGCTAGACTTAAAAAAAAACAGTGTTCAATGACTTTGCAACTGGACCCTGCAAGAGGTGTGCTTGTTGTATGAGGATGTGTGAATATGATGGGTATGAAAGAAGATTAAAAAAAATCTCCCTCAAGTGTTATTCTATGTCCTGAAAAGCTGTGAGAAATCTACCAAATGTCCATATAGATTTGTTTTCAAATCTTGGTTTGTGATGTGTTCCCTTTCCACGTTTTACTTTAAGGTATTACACAACTTTTCTTTGCTACATGCACCCACATGACTCCCATGTATCTGTAGTTGCTATACGAAGCCATGCCACAGTGGGTCATCTCTCAATGTGTTTGGCGAGCTGTCCGCAGTACAGAGCGACGTGTTTGAAGTTTGCTGACACAAAACTGTGTTTTTTGGCCCGTGACCATGTTATTTCACTGAATCAGAGAAGAAGCTCATCCAAAAGGGACACTTGTATATTTTGTAAAGTTGAAAAATTTGATCCCCATTATCAATCACATGTAAAAAGAAAAAATAATGCACTCTTGTCTGGCCTTTGTCGCATGTGAAATAGTTTGAGTTTTGTATATTTATGGTATTAACATGAAATAAAATTTGAAAGAAATATTCGTTGACTTGTTTTGTTGCTTGTCAGAAATCAAGCCAATAATCAAATCAGTTTTACTCGGTGGTAGAAATCAGTGGCTCTAGTTTAAAATGAAGCAAGTGGTCATTCTCAAACTCTTACATTTCAATAGCTTTTATAGGTTTCAAGAAGTACATTGGGGATTTGATATAGAAGTAAACATTTGCAAATAAGAAATAATATTTTCATATTTGCAGGAAGAATATCTTCATCTTATTGATCATTTTGCCACCACTTTGAATTTTCAGGTGCACCTCGAAAGAAAATGAGAATATTATGAAATATTTTCGTAATTTAATTCAAAAAGGAAAACTTTCATACATTCTGTATTCATTACATGTAAAGTAAAATACTTCAAGCCTTTTTTTACTTGAATTAAAGCATTTTTCTTCCCCGAGAGCCACATTTTTCTAAGCTACACCTGTACTTGCACCATAAGTTGATGTTTTGTGTCTTCCACCTTCCGTCTCTAGGTGTCAGCGTTTCCTCAGGAAGTTTGAGTAGAGATTTTACACATTTATCACAGGAACATTTACTAAACAAGACCTGGTTTATTTAAAAGTACAGAATATCTCCTCACACATAACTTCTCATACATGCAGCATCGTACAGCCGCAGACGCTGTTAATCCTTTGTTAATGTAACAAAAAATATCAGACGGTCAGCATATTAATTTACTTAAGCTTTCGATGCAAATCCATATCATGATTTCACTCATTCTCTCCGTCCACTCACTGCCACAGAAAACAACACTATAATGGAATTATTGCACATCTCATCTATATGGAATAAAAAAAGCACAGCATCACACGAATCGCAACATTTACAGTGACGTACAGAGCATGGATTAAAACAAAATAATAATGAAAACACAAATGAACAAAATATGCAGCAATATGAAATGAATCAAAGACCAAGTGCAAAAAAACACAACATCAGGTGCTATTTGGGAATGCGAAGTACCACACTAAGAGGAAGGGTCCACTTTGAACAGCTACAATGCATTTATCTAACAAAGGCTTCTGTAATTCAAACCACTTTGTTTTTTGGTTCTCTGCGTGTCATTCAGTATTTCATGATGGTGCAACCTGTTTCACCTCGCTGTGAGCAAACATCCCACACGGCGAAACATCTGGAGAGTTTTTTTTTCTGCAACACACTCTTCCGGTTATTGTTCTCCAATGGATCCACAAACAATCTGTTTTAACTGAAGGAGGAAACTCCTTTTGAAGTGAACAATCCTTCCATTGGCACATCTGAAGTTAGCAGGAGAGTCTCACTGTCCTGCTGGGCCACAGATTCAGAGCACATGGACGTTCAGGAACCTCGGCAGCTCACTTCTTAACACACACACACACACACACACACACACACACACAGAGCATATAAAAGCTGTTTAAGTAGACAAATCTGCTAGTGGTCAGAGGTTTGCAGGTGAACTGTGGCTAGCAGTGTCAATCTCCTGCAATTTCTGTTCAGTGGTTTGTTTAAGGCAAGAAATAGTATAAAAATAAACAGTATCTTGTTTAAAAGAACTGTATATGTGTACAGGTAGATTGTTCTTTAGTCCACTGTTATACCAGAAGCTTCTGAGAATTTAACCTGAAGTTGTAGAACGGTTAAAAGCCTTTTTTTTCCTTTGCCTTGCTATCATTAAGTAGGTTACCATCTCTTCTATCTTTACAACAATCTGATTTAATCAACGAGGATAACCCCTCAAAGAAATGTCTATCCTCCCTCTACTGAGACGTACAGCTGGAGAAATGACACCAGGAGTGATTTCCTGAGGTTTCCAGAGGCTCAGAGCAGGCAGATGAGACTCTTCCCCTCCTCGATCTCCTCTTGAACCTTATCGCTGGAGGTGGCGATCTCGGCCTGTGCGGACAAAACAGAACACAGGAAGGTTGCCAGCGTTCCTCCGATGGCTGCGTAGAACGCCCAGCCGAGCGAGCAGAGAGCCGGTCTGAAGGGCGATGCCTCGAGGCCGCAGTAGCCGATCACCTTCTCTGAACCCCAGCCAGCAGGGTACAGCATGAGGCCCACCATCAGCAACAGACCTGCAGGGAGAGCAGACGATGAAACAAAGGGGTTTTAGTCACGTAAACATTGGGGCTGAAAGCATGACAGCGCAGGTGGGAGCACAGTGACTCAACCCTGCTTAAAGATAACATCCATTATTTAGCTGACAAGCGTTTGATTTGTGATGAGAGGGAAGACTCCATTTGAACCCCGCTACAGTGATGTCACATAATGACTACCTGCTCCACAGACCTGTCCAGCCAAACACACCTAAGGAGGCCCTGCTGCAGAACGTTTACATGCAAAAAGCCTCGGAGAACTTTGGCTGGAAAATTCAAACTCCAGCTCCCGAAAGTGTTGCCAGCTTGTAAAATCAGATGTTGCAACTTGTAAACTCAGAAGCAACAATGAATTTCCCCAAAGGCCATGTGAAGATTATAAAACACACAGTAGTGTGATTGCATAATCTTGTTTGCAAAGACTGTATATAGATGCCACATTATTAGCATTAGCTCCAGCAGCAAGTGAGGTGAACATAAAGTTTAGAACATGTGGCCACTTCCACTTTACTTCCTTTACAGCGAGGAACTTGGAATCAGGGAACCAAAAAAAAATAAATAAGTAATAAGTAAATTTGTTTCAATGTTTATATGTTGTTTTTTGTTAGGGTAAAATCATAGTATATACTTTTTATGCACTATATTCACAGTTTTTACAGAAAGTATAGTAAATCTTCATTGTTAGTCATGATTTCAAGCATATTTTTATCATTGTTTATCAGAAAATAAGAACTAACAAACTAGAAAACTCAATCATGTGTATTTTGAATTACAGTTTTATGAATAGGTTATAGCAGGATATACTAATAATATATACAATATTATCATTTGAGGTTGTCTCCCAGTTTTATTCCAGCCAAGGTCCTTTGTCACACATCATCTCTGTTACTCTCTTCTGTTTCACACCTATATTTAATGCTCACTTCTGAATAAAAGGAAAGCGCTGGAAAACATCAGTAAAATTCCAGTTACATTCCAATTTAAGGGGAAACTGGCCTCTGAGGGCACAGTTGGTGTGGAAGACATTGACACTGGATTCAATTTTCATCATCATACTATGTGCTAAACCCACATACAGCCTCATCCACACTGGGGGTCGACCAATTTTTTGGAGCTGATACTGAATATTAGTAGCCATGGTTAATCGATAATTGATTTTTGGGACTGATATGCCTTTGCAGCAAGAATGAAAATCTTGAACACAAACTCCAATACAAAACTTTACCGTAATGACTTTATGTATGTTCTACGTATGTTGAATTATAATAGAACGTTGTGTCATTTATGGTTCAGTGTTGATTGGCTGTTACTCAAGATGTGTAACCAATCAGACAGTGCTGCTGGCTGGACATTGCTGGAGTGTTGAGGACAGATAAAGAGAGCTGACTGCGCAAGAGCCAAAATAGCACATTTTAAAAAAAAAACAACAATACCAACAACTGGAAAATGTTGAATACTGGATCCAAGACTTGATTCCTAGTCCCCAACCCACTGATAGATGTCTCACCTGCGATAGCCTGGAGCAGACCACAGATGTTGAATATGCTCTTCCTCATGATGCTCTGAAAACACAGGCTGAAGATGGAGATACAGGCCACACAGCCCAACACCAGAGTCCCTGCTGCCAGAAACAACATGGCGGCCTGCCAGAAGCCACTGGCCACTTCCCCAAAGGTCCCAGCATAAGGCCCACAGCTCACCCCGACCCCCCGGCTCCCGACGCGGAGGCAGCGGCTGTAGAGGCCCAGAGACGGCCGGTACTCCCCAGAGTCCACTCCTGCCCCGCTTACGCTGGAGTCCGAGCGGGGGAATCCCAGCAACCAATCGGGGCTCATGAAGGCGATGAGTTCAGCGAAGGCCACTACAATACTGAGCAGGGTCCAGAGCATGGAGCGGCATGTTACAATGACATGGCACATGGCGTTAGCTTTGAGAAGGTAGAAAACAATGATAAAAAAAGAAAAGAAAAATTCCTGAAGGCCTTTAAAGCGACAGCGGTGAGTGCTGCTTCTGGGGAGTTTAGATTCCTTTCCTTACAAAGAGAAAGTTGGAACCCCGTTCAGATCCAGATGTTCTGCTGATCTTATCCTCTCCGAGCAGATGCCGTCCCTCCTCTCACCACTATTTTCTTCTTTGCTTTCCCGTCTGCAAGGTCCAGCTCCGGTCATCCCAAACAGCTACAATGCACTGAAGCAGCTTCCGTTAGTCATGTTACCGCCCAAACTGCAAACCTATGAGAACACAGACATGTATAAGTCAGACAGAGACACAGAATCTGTAAACACATGAAGTGGACAAGTGGGAAGAGGGACACAGTGTAGGAATGATTTCCCATCCGCTATGAATCATCGAGCTCCCTTGTGTTCGCCAGATGACCAACAGGAAGTCCAATTTGTACCTTTATCATTAAACAGGCCCATCCTCACCAGAGGCCTTCCCACAGAGTGCTACTTCAAATTCACTCTCAGCCAGCTGTGAGCGCAACTTCCAGATGTGTGCCAGAACAGTCATCATGAGTCACACACACACACACACACACACAACTTGTAGAGACAGAAGAATTTATTCAGTCATAATTTTACTCATGATAACTGGATCTTTGTGTCCTTGATTTTGTCTTCAAGTGACGGCAGCCTAGTGCGTTTTGCCAGCTAGCAGCTGTTACACATCAGTGCAGAGCTCTGTTACAGCATGCCACATTTGACACTAACACACAGTATAATATGATAGATCCTCACTGCTGTGGCAAACATACACAGTGAGAACCGGACCAATTGACTCACTGTGGTTATTGGCTTTACTCAAACATTCTATCAGAGAAAATTGATTTTTTTTCTTCATCATTCAACAGCAATTTAAACCTTGGATCCAAATGAACTTGAAATCTACAACATTAAATTCAGTGTGTGTGAGTCAGTGTTCAAGTGCGTTCAGGCCCCAATTAAAGTGACTGTGATACTGTTGCTATGTTATGATTTAATTGCTGAGACCACACTGGCCCCAACACAGCCGTGGTCTCGTGGGAGCAGGGAGGTTTCTCAGAAGAAGTCTGACGTTATGGCCAAGCGTTATGATGCACACAGGGAACTATGTGGGATCTGGTTTAAATATCGCCTGGTTGGGTTACTGTGTTGGTGGATCTCACTGGTGAAGGCAGGAGAAGTTTGTGTCTTTCTAACATGTTTCTGGTGGTATAGAGCAAGGGTGGGCAATCCTGGTCCTCGAGGGCCCCTATCCTGCATGTTTTAGATGTTTCCCTCTTCGAACACACCTCATTCAAATGATCAGGATCGTTATCAGGTTTATGCAGAGCTTCATGATGAGCTGATCATTTGAATCAGGTGTGTTGGAAGAGGGAAACATCTAAAACATGCTGGATAGTGGCCCTCGAGGACCAGGATTGCCCACCCCTGGTATAGAGTCACTGAGATAGTAATTCAGTTAAATCTGTTTCTGAAATTTCAGCCTCAATCTCAGTACAATGGAGGTGAACAGAATTTCATTCATGGTGTTTGATACTGTAAATATGTTGACAAACAGTATACAACGATCAGGTATAACATTATGACCACCTGCCTAATATTGTGTTGGTCTCCCTTATGTGCTCAAAAATGCTCTGAATCATTGGACATGGACAAGAGGACCTCTCAGGGTGTCCTATGGGGTCTGGAACCAGGACCAGGGCACTGGATCCTTTGGGTACTCTGGCTTGTGCAGTGGGGCCTCTGTCAATCAAACTTGTTCCACTGCATCCTGCTGATGCTTGATCACAATGGGGTGTAGGAAGTTTGGAGGTCAAATCAACATGTTGGGCCATTGTCATGTTCCTCAAAATGTTCCTGATTGTTTGATGTTTTTATATGTGGTGGGGTGCATTTTCCTGCAGGGGTAGGCCAGTGACATTTGGGATTTCCATTTTGCGAGAGGGAGTGTGCTTGTTGTGGGACAATGTTTATTTGGGTGTCTAATAGGGCTGGCCCTGAAATTCGAATATCCGACTATTTGTTTGTTGTGGTATTAGGATAATAATTTTGATATTTGAATAGTCGTGCGCGCCGCCACCGGGCACCGCCGAGCGTTTCTGAGCGTTGCTGAGGCTGTGGTACGCCGCCGAGTGCTGCCCTAGTGTCTAAGTCTTATTAACACAGATGTTAAAATCCAAGGTTTTCCATCAGAACACCACATAGTACCAATATGATCAATGCTATTCACTTCACCTGTCAGTGATCATAGTGTTGTGGTTGATCGGTGTATCCATACATATTAGTCTATCATTGATATATTGGTATCTGTGTATGTTGTCTGCTATACGCCAATATATATTTTTTCCTCACAAAACATGATGCAGAAAAAGATGCTTGGGGTAATTTTGAAATGGTGTCCATTGTCCTTTCTACTCCCAGCACTGTCTGCAGCACATGTAGCAGAGCACATATTGTAGCTGAGCAGATGGCGGTGCAGAGCCAAGTGATACAATAAGTTGCTAACTGATTTGTAAAATACATTGCTGGAGTGTTCACAAGTATGTGCTCATCGGTTTTCCACTTTAATATAACTCTAAATATAAACTAAGATTATCAGCCGATATAACGAAATTAGAATTTTCTACTCTCTAAAATTGGTATCCGCCCCAAAAATTCAGTATCATTCAGGCTAAAAGGCATAAAATGATGAAGCCTCCATTCCAAATCTTGCCAACAAAGCTTTTAGTTTGGTTGACTATTCCTTCAGCTCCAACAATAATAATCACAATGTGTGTTCAAACTACCGATTAAAAAGTAACTGGCTACAAGTCCTCTTCAGTAGAAGCTGGCAACATGAAGTGGTAGGCAGACACGTGATGCTGCGTGACAAGTGTTACGTGCTGGTGATCAAAGTTGAGTGAGAGGTTTTTGCTTCACCATTTCCACTTTCTTTTCTTCTCCTTATAATCTCATGTTCTTTCTGAAAAATGGAAGAAAACCATATCCTTGCCATTAGTCACAAGGCTATTTAACCCTACGTTTCATTTACCGCTACACGAGCACCTGAGCAACATTTCACTGGCGACCATGTAGAAATATAATAGAAATCCTACAGACATCAAAGCAACTCAGCAAATCAAAGATCTTAGTGTGCGATTCCAGAATTTTCAGTCTTTACAAGTAATTTCTCCTGAAGAAACGGCACCTTCAAACCACTGACAGTGAGGTTTGTGGATCCAATTAACAAAATATCATATCCCTCCTTTGCATTTAGGGAGTGGCAGAAATCTCCAAAGACTGGCATCTCCGAATCTGGGAACACAAAACCAAACATTTTCTGCATGACTTGACACCACTGGAGTTAAGTAAGGAGTAGGTTCATCCAGTCCATGCCGGTTATGAAATGAACAATAAATCAGGCTTTATTAGAGTCATAACTTTCACATAAATGGGAAGGGAGGCCTGTTTAACTGATAAAAGTGGACTGTTCCGTCATGTTATTGCCCTAATTCCTGCTGTATGTGTCATTTGGTTGGTGATGAAAAGTTCAGCACGAAAACAATCATTAAGAGCTATAAGTCACTCTGGCGGCCTGAGGGGAATAAGTGCGGTATTAGGTTCTCCATAACCCTCCCAGCAGCCTTGATTTGAGATGGTAAATCATTGCACCACATCTGTGGGGAATGAACACTGACGCTGTATATTGTCTGATATGATCTGTGTCATCTCAAGGCAAAGCACTTGAGACATTTCCCAGCCACACAAAATAAGAGCATTATCTCATGCAGCTAAAAACTGATTCATCTGGTCGGGTCGACTTGGAATTAGGTCATAATAACAAAATCGCAAGCATGACAACATCTGAGGGGCAGGTACAAGGTTTTGAAACACTTCACATGCGGGTATGATTCAGTTCAGTGGGACTCAGTCGCGTCTGCTGGTCATGGTTGCATTTTACACAGTCAGGAGGCTAACAGTGATGCCTATCTGTAACATTCCTAGTCAGATTCACCTCATTCCTTCCAATTCAGCTCCAGAAAAACTTCAGGGGGTAACGTCTCCACTTCAATTTTTCTCCATTCTCATTCTGCAATTTTGCATCCTAATTAGAGATCACACCAAACCTCAGCCAAAATACGCCATCTACACATAATTACCCAGCTTGAAGATAAACAGAGGGAGTGCATTTCAGTTACAACGGAGCTGAGTGAAGTCGCAGCGGCAGGAAAGAAAGAAGCTGCAGCGACGTCTCAGTTCACTATCAGTCAAAAAAAAGGAAATAGCAGAAGTAAACAGGACGCAAACAGGAAGCATCAGTGTCTGGGCAAAGGTCTCCAAGGCACTGTCATGCATTGTGAGGATGATCTGTCAAGCTATCTTCTTTCGATCTAAACTGTCAACCCTCATGCGGGCTTCTGCCAAAAAAATATATATATATATATATATATATATATATATATATAAAGGGAGTTTCTCGAGAAGCATGTTTGTATTTTGTGATTCAATTTCCAGTGAATTGTGGCTGCGATGAAAAGACAGAGAACAATACAATCAGGTACTCTGAGTGTGTTTATGTGGTCGAGGGCAGTTTGAGGAGTGACCTATTGTGTTATCACAGTTTCCATTCTTCAGTTCACTCACTCTGGTAGCATTTTAGCTCTATTTATAGCGACCATTACAATGCAACACTTCTAAAACGGGTGTGTCCTGAAAAAATACATACCCATAAGTGTGGATCTTTCAAGTGTTCACCCAACGTGAGTGTGTGTGTGTGTGTGTGTGTGTGTGTGTGTGTGTGTGTGTGTGTGTGTGTGTGTGTGTGTGTGTGTGAGTGTGTGTGTGTGTGTGTATGCGTGCACATTTGTTTGCAGGAGTTTTCAGCCACCCTGGCGACAATTTTAGTTTCTCAGATTATAGTGTATCCAGCCGGGGCACGGTGCTGACTGTTAAGACTACAATGCCCACAAATTAGCAGCTCTGCCTCTTTAAACTGCAGAGATAGAGCCTAAACATACCTTGTTGAGGCTGTTGGCGGGCACCTTGTGTGATCTCCCTCAACTCGTATGGGAAATCTCATCACTCCGTACCTCATCGTGGCTCTTTCTAGACTCCCTAAACACCACTTTCAAGGGCAAATAAAAAGTAAGAAAAGATTTAAAAAGCACAGCAATATGGGGAAATATCTTCTCAGCTTACTTAACAGTGGTGTTGATATTTAAGATAAGAATTTAGAGGGACAACACATGTGATCCTTGCGTGTGGTTGAATGCATGTGTATACGACTGTGTATGAGTGTCTCGTAGCAGAGCAGAAAGGTCACTACATCCTGAAACTGATGAATACTTTCCGCTTGTTTGCTGGTTGTTCAACAGACTTCTGGGAAAGTGCTCCAACAGCACTTCCTTGGCAAGGTCAAGCCTTTCTGTGTGTTTATGTGAGTGAAGCGGGAGGAGTATTTTACACTTCACGGGACATCAGACACTCAGAATTATGACTTATTCATTACCCGGTGATCAAGGCTCTGTGGGTGAGAGGTCTCTGCCTCCCAGTTGCTTTTCATAGATATGTATCCTCAGACTGTCAGATCTTTGTTACTGCAGCTCTCCCTGTGTCTGTGGAGTCGCCGTCATAGATATGTATCATCACCAACACTGACGGATCACGGAGTCGTATGGTTCTTTCATGAGTTCTCTGCGATGCTGAGTTTGACTGATGCCACGGTAGATATGCTACAAGATGAAAGCTGGTGAGCAGCGATGTGGTTCTACATCTGATCTGAAGCTGTTTTATCCCACACTGCTCTCCTGTCCTGACAGAAACAAACCTGCCACACAGGATTATATGCATGTTGTTGGGGCATGAAGCCAACCTACACACAGTTTTCCAATCCAGCCAACAGGAACAACCTTGCTGCTATGAAACAAACTTTCTCTTGAGGAATTTAAAAAATAAAAAACAAAAAAAATGCAGCCTGTGGGCCAACAGTCAGCCGTGTGGACTACAGGTTTGGCGTGAAACCTGTTCGCCGAGCTGCCTGCATGGCCAATAAAATTTCTGCTAATGGAGCGAAACATCAGTTTGAGTCAAAGCCCCAGACAAAACAGCAAAATACGAGGCATATGTGGGTCAGTCGAGTTGGCCGTTAGTTAGAGGAGGCCGCCGAGGAGTAAATCTGGAGTAATTGGTCTGAGATATCAGCAACAGCGCTGGTAGCATGCCAGGGTGCTGAGGTAATGAGCGCTGGCCACTGCGCTCTGTTCTGAAGGGTGAAAGTGAATGAGAAATGAAGGTGGGTGGTTCAGAAATCTGAAGTACAGTTGACCCAGATTGTTGTGCAAAGGGAAGGTTAGACGCAGACGTTAGGAGTTTGCAAGAAACAATTCCATTCATGGACATAAATTAAAAATCACAAGAGAGGATGCAGATGCTTTCGCTTCTCTGTAATGAGTCTGTTTAGAAAAGCATATTTGAGCCGGTAGATCAGGTGACCTTTCAGTTGATCTGGTCAGTGAGGACTCTGTTAGCTAATTTTTCTTAACTCACAAGATTCTGAATCAGAAACCTGAAACCAAACTGTTCCCTGAGCTGCTGCTCTGGCCTGGTCATGCGTCTGGACCAGCCAAGAGGAAGGCCCTCAAACCAAAACCACATGAAAGGCTGCTTCAACATCTACGGGGCTGCACAGCTACTCAAAAAAGATGTGGACGGTGGGCACTGATGAGGGTCTGATTTCCTTCTGTATCTTGAAGAATCACAAAAAAAATAATAACCCCATGAGAAATGAAACTATTACGCTACCAGTCAGAGCTGGGCAGGACCAAACGTATCCCTCTTTCATAAAAGAATGCAGCTGAGCTCAAGGTGAAGTGACGCAGAATGAAGCAATGCAGAATACTGAGCATTATACCACACACACCCATACACACACTAGGAAAACACAACACCTTCAAATCTCAATTTCTTAATCAATTTTCACGTTGTTTTTTTTTTACAGAAAGGCTTCATTCTCAGTGCTTCATAAACAAATCCATCAGCCAGGATGGAAACACACATGCCCTGCAGTGCTGACTTGCAAACTTTCATCACTGCTCATTTTTATCTTCTGAACAAAAACACATCAAGACAACAAGCTTTCTTCGCCTCCAGCAATCTGAAATCCAAACTGTCGCGACCATCAGAGGTGAACAGACAACAAAGGCCTCCCAAACAACGAAAAAAAGATGAGAGAACTTGCACACAACACTAATGAGTTTTACATCATAGCTCTCTTTGATTGCCACACCTAAACCTATAGCCTCAGGGATTCAGAGCAGTCATCCACCTGCCAGCGTGCTTCATATTAAATACAGACAAAAGGAGACACAGAGAAAGCCTGAGTCACTTAAAACATACAAAGCACCAAAAGAGAATAAACACAGAGATGAGTTAGGTTTCTTTGGTTTACATGAAACGTCCACGATTGTTCCAGATATTATGAAACAAACAGAGCTTCTCTCTTCAAGAAGTCTCCTTTGCTAACCATAACCATGTGAGACGCTGTTTTTGTTGCCTTCCATAAACAGCGAATGAAAGAGCTGCATCAGGAGAAAATGTTTCCCATGGATGGGCTTGCACCACAACTTGTGTGTCATAACTTCAGCCAGCGAATGATGGCCACCATCAGATGCATATTTAGTGCTCTGGAGTTATATAGATGAAACATTAGAAAACAATTCAAACTGCAAAAAGTCATTTAAAACAATTCCCAGGCTGCATGTTTCATATACAACCAGCAGGCTTAAGGTTTCGATGACAATAGGAGGCCCTAAGAAATGTAAACAGCAACTCAACAGTGATAAGGCCTCCAACAGCACGCCAAAACAACGGATCCCACTTCACTGACACATAAACACCAAAACAAATACACATCCATGAACGGTGAAAGGTGCCAGCCTGCGCTCACTCATCCAGGGGATAATTGCATCAAAACGCATGACTTCCCCAGAGGAAAGTAGCAGCCAGGCTCATTTGTGTGTGTGTGTGTGTGTGCGTGTGTGTGTGTGTGTGTGTGTGTGTGTGTGTGTGTGTGTGTGTGTGTGTGTGTGTGTGTGTGTGTGTGCCAAAAAAAAAAAGCCTGAATAAATTCAGCCGTCTTCATCTGGTGAGATTCAACAAAAGGCCGCACAAAGACGTGCCGACACCGGCCCCCTCACTCACTCTTTCAGCTCTCAAAGACACCGTCAGCCCAGAATGCGCTCCTTCATTCTCAAAAGACAGGTCGCTGTGGCCCCTAACCTATTCAATCTGTGCAACACCCTGGCCCCTCACTCCCCCACGCTGACTCTGTTGTGGCCCCATGGTTTCTGACGCACAAAAGCCCCTCGGTGACCCTCATATTTCACTTAGACAAAGACATTCATGACAGGGCCTCGCTCTGCTCCTTCTCTGCTCAACAGTTTGTTTCTGAAAGATGATGGATGCACACACAAACTTTTCCTTCCCTTTTTTCCTATGAACTCTGTCACGTTTGCACTTATTCTGAACACCTCAAGGCTGGTTTTGCATGTTAACAAGTAGATGCTTCTGCTGTACATCACTTTATACATCAGTTTTGGATGGATTTAAATGGTGACCTCTTTCCGAAAATGTGCTTTTGAGTAGCAACATGTGACACTTTTGTGGCATCAACATATATTCTTAAATCTGAGGTGAGAGTCAGTTCACGGTGAGCAAAGTTGGCAGGTAACCACTAACAATGAGCATTTTACTGTATTCACAGGACACATGACTGATTCTGCATCAGAAAATCTGTTTGAAAACACTACTGAGACTATCAAAACAGATGCATAAATAATTTAAGGATGCAGCTGTGCCTCTTAAGAATCGATGAAGGTGAGCTGATTTTTGCACTCCGAGTCCAACAGCAAACAAATCTGAAACTATAAACTTATGACAGTAATCAACACAATAAAAGACGCACATTTTCTACCCCTTCAACCCATAAACCTCTGAATATCTTCCACTTTCTGCTCACAGGAGCAGGATGAAATCAATCCATTTGCCAGATCTGTTACTGTCTGGTTTAAATCTCAATAGATCCACTTGATAAGCAGCCGCAAGACAGTTTCTAGATCAACTAAGAAGACTGTTTTCACTACTAATGAAAGAAGAAATCTCCCTTTCCCATCACCATCCCACTGCTCCGTCCAATGACGCCTAACAAGTTTGCGCCTGTCAAACTTCATTCTAGGAGAAGGAGGCAGGTCAGGGCGATCACAGTGAAGCAAATCACCGCATAACTGCATCATAAAACAAGTCCTGGAATTTGCTGAACGTCAGAAATGCTGATTTGTAACTGCAGAAATGTTTTTTCAGGGGGACAGATTAAGCCCAGGACGATGAAAGGCACGTTTCTGACAGCGCTTTCATCATTTTTCCTACAGTTTTGCCCTTGAACTCGGCTTGGATAAACACCGCAGATGTTCCTGGTTTTGTTTAGTTTATGATGTAGCACCACTTCCCCTCTCGGCTCGGTGCGTATCAGGCCGAGAGCTCCATGGGTGGCTTTCAAATAGATGGACCTCCTCCACCCAGCACTTCAAGGACAGAGGGGTTGGGGTGGGAAGAGGGAGAGTGGGGAGAGCTGTGTGGACATGTGCAAAGGACAGATGAAGAAGTAAAAAAGAAAAACATGAAAACTGGGTGATCTCTCCAAATGTGATGCCCAAGTGCTTCCACATGTTGTATCTGAACACAGAGTGGTGCAGCAGCTGTAAACTGCACATAAGTCACTTTCTTTCTTTAGATGCACACAGCCTTACAGACATGTCCCAACATCCCCATTGCTTCTGTGCATGAGGAATCAATGAAGCATGCCACCTTCACTTCCTTCATAAACAAGCAAATAAAAGCCTGATTCTGAATGAGCTGCATTGTCTGTGCAAATCAACCCAAAACCAGCTGTTTCCTGAATGACACTGTCAGCTTTAAGCTTCACATCTGCAAGCACAAAAAAAATAAAGCATGTTTCCTTGTTGCATTGTTCTTCTACTTACCCGAAGTCAGACGTGCAGAGAGTTTTGCAGAAGGACTTTTGAAACGCTGCTTCATTCCCGGGGCCGCCCAGCTTCTCCAAACGCTCATTCACTGAGCTCTGCTTTCTTCAGGACGTTCTTCTCTTCTCCTTCTCCCTCCCACCGAGCCTCCCACCGACGTCTGACGTCGCCTTCTCTCCTCCCTCCCTCCCTGCCCCGTCTCCCATCCCCCAGCCCCTCCGTCTGGCAGAAAGGAGAAGAAAAGTGGCAGAGATGATGTGAAAGATGATGACCAGTTCCTGGATTCTCTTCCCATAAATTCAGCCAATAAACGCGTCCAGGGTGATTTATTCGCGCTTTTCTTTCTCAGTGTTTTTCTTTGTCTGTGTAATGAGATGCAGAAAGTTTTCCTCCTTCTGTTGGAGGCTTTAGAATTTCCCCATCACACTTGAATTCTCAAAGTCAAACATATATAGAGTTATATATTTTTTAAAAATCATAAAAAATACGCAAATTTGCAATTTGTCATTAGTCAGTGAAATTTGAAATAGATTAAACCATAAAAGATTGTTTTATTTGCACTTTTAACTACTGAGTTGAACTACATACTATCTGAATGATCATAAAATCATTAGATTATTTGATTATTTTATGATAAGCTGTGATTACAACAGCTGTTTACCTTTGGCAGAGCTGCAGACTTTACACCTGGACTCCATTTAAACTGAAAGTGCACTTCAGACTTGATTTGGGCTCAAGTACCTGAATGCTAAGCTTGGATCATGATCACAAAAAAACATTACTTTGCCTGTCAAAAGCTTCGTAAGCTCCATATTTGAATGTGCTATTATTCACATCATCCAGAACATTCAAGAAACTGCAGTACAGCCAGAATTCTGCTGCCTGCCTCCTCACCCATTTCCACACCCGCGATCACATAATCTCCATCCTTCAACACCTCCACTGGCTCCCTGTCCCCCCAGCGAATACACTTTAAAATCCTCCTGATCACCTACAAAGCTCTCCGTAACCACTCTGCACTCTGCATCCTACCTACTTTGTAAAGCGTCTTTGAGCATCCTGAAAAGTGCTATGTAAGAATTATGTGTCATTATTATTATAGATAAAGTTATGTATATTGTTCTTATTCTTTCTGTCATCTGAAAAGTGTTAGAAATGGTGGCCTCAAATAGTTACACTTCATATTTGAATTATCAGGCTCACTCATAAGGCACTGGGTCTAAGCTATGGTGAATTGTCAATGCAGTTGTGAGGGGAAAATCTTCCAAAGCTGTGTCGTTTTAGTGGTCGGCAGTGAGTTTCCTGAAACACCATCCATCCATTCATCCATGTTCCTCTGGCAGTCTGGTGTTGCGTTGCAGTGGCAGCAGGTGAAGCAAGACATTCCAGAAGTTCCTCTCCCCAGTAATGTTTTCCAGTCCCTCCTGAGGGATCCCAAGGCCAGATGAGATATGCAATCCTTGTAGTGAGTCCCTGTTAGACGTGTCCCCAGAAAACCTTCAGAGCAGGAAGCATCCTAATCAGAGATCTGAACCACCTCAACTGGCTTTTTAGACGCACAGTGGCAGCAACTCCACTCGACTGTCCAAGCTCCTCACCATGTCTCTACAGAGAAAATCCATTTTCGGGTCGGCTGGTTACAGGGCAACATCCATGGCATCAGACTTGAAGGCGCTGACTTTTATACTGAACAGAACAATGTCATCTGCAAAAAGCTAAGTCACGACTTTAACACATCCAGGCTGCACACCCTGCTTTCCCTGGCAGTGCCTTGAGAACGTGGTCATTATTATCGTAAACTGAATCGGAGACAAGGGGCAACCCCTGGAGTCCAACACCCATTGGAAACCTGTTTGACTTTGTGCCAGAATACGAACACAGTTCTCATTTGGTTGTATAATGGTTCATAGCAACAGCCTCGGTACCTCATATTTCTGCAGCAACCCCCATTGATGGGACACAGTCGTAGGTCCTCTCTAAGTACACAAAACACCTGTGGACTGAATGATCAAGCTCCCACGACTCTGTCAACAACTTTGTAAGGGTGAAGAGCTGGTCTACTGTTCCACATTGCTCTTCCTGAATTTGGGGTTCAACAATCAGTTGGAGCCTCCCTCCTGGCACTCTGGAGTATACTTTTTCTTGAGAAGGTTGAGCAGTGTGATACACCTTTTTCAAAATGGAAACCACCTCCCTGACCTCAGTATCAGAAAGGCCTACAACCAAATTGCAGTTTGTCTGTAAGGATTTGTGATGTGTGTTTATCCTTAAGGGAACAGTTTGAAAGTTGAAATATAGGCATAACATTATGACCACCTGCCTATGTGGTCAAAAATGCTCTGAACCATTGGGCATGGACAAGAGGACCTCTCAGGGTGTCCTATGGGGTCTGGAACCAGGACGTTGGCACTGGATCCTTTGGGTTCTCTGGCTTGTGCAGTGGGGCCTCTGTCAATCAAACTTGTTCCACTGCATCCTGTTGATGCTTGATCACAATGGGGTGTAGGAAGTTTGGAGGTCAAATCAACATGTTGGGCCATTGTCATGTTCCTCAACATGTTCCTGATTGTTTGATGTTTTTTCCATGTGGTGGGGTGCATTTTCCTGTGGGGGTAGACCAGTGACATTTGGGATTTCCATTTGCATGAGGGAGTGTGTTTGTTGTGGGACAATGTTTATTTGGGTGTCTAAGTCTGATCAACATGGATGTCAAAATCCAAGGTTTTCCATCAGAACACCACATAGTACCAATATGATCAATGTTATTTACTTCACCTGTCAGTGGTCAGAATGTTGTGGCTGATAGCTACGCCTATCTGCTTTCTTGTCAAGCCTCATTAGAAAGCTAATATCTTTCTATTGTCTGTATGCTACATATGAAGATAAAGACAGCAGCCTGTTAACTTAGCTTACCAAACACCAGAAAAAGGTGGAATCAGCTAACAAAATCTGCCCCGGAATAGTCTGAACCCTGTAAACCCACAACATCACATCTAAACTCTGGCTTTTGTACAGACTTGAGATCTGCACCGATCATCACATCAAACTCTTGAACAGAATGTAAAAAAAAGCATATGCAAAGCAAAAAGTTAAGTTTGGGATGTGACATGCTTTAGGAATGCCTGAGACTTTGTGGGCCAGAGAACCACCTTCCTTGTTTTCTTCGCGGAAAGCTCCAGGAAAAGATTTCACATCACGAGCTTCCCTCTGTGTCCACCCCTGCAGTTTGAGCTGCAGACATAAACCACACTTATTACACTGTGGTATGTGGAACTGTGACAACTCGGGGAGGACTGTCACACTGGGACCATATGAACGTTTTAGGGAGGGCAGATGCACCACAGGGGGAGAAGAAACACTGGATGACACTGGGCCCCAAATGCATGTTTTAAAGAACTGCTTGGCTTGTAAGCAGTGTTCAAAAATGATGGTGATGAACTGTATTAGGAAGTCTGTATGGATTTGCTTTGCACAAATTTGGTTGGAGTCACTTGAGTCTGCAGAAAAGTGTGCATCTACTGTATTTTTTGCACTGTATTTATCATGTATTCTTCTGAAACACATTGTGCACTGTGTGCTTTGTGTATTCTATACTTAGTGTAGCCTTCATATAATTTAAAACACCCCGAAGACTGATAATCATTTCACTTGCTCGGTCACATTGGTTTGGTCTTCCATGGCATAACTCTTGGTTTTTGCACATGTTCAGCTTCAGTGTCTTCTGTCCCTTTTTAGAAATTTTGGCATAAAAAAATGTGCATCTAAATCCAATAAAATACTTGAGCCAATGCAGAAGCTGAAAACAGCCCAGGTTCTAATTTACACGACGTATCTTCCGTAGAATTCTTGAGTTTGCATGATATGCGAATGTGGTAAATTGCATAAATGCTCCTCACTACATCCACATAACCCTTCAATAGGCAAAATAACAGGTTGGTCGTGTACAATTTTTATTTTTAGTGAGTAAAGATAATGCAATTAGCTTTTTGTGTGTTTCTCGTGTGTCATTATGATATATTTTTTGTTCTTGTCTTTCTATATTTTGCAATGTATGCGACTATGCAACTCAGGCTTCACCGCAATGGTATTTATTGCATTCTTGCTGCATGCCGTTTCTCTCATTTTGCACGAGCCATACGCAAAACCTAGAATAAAATAAAAACAGCCCAGCATCTCCTCTTCCTAGCCTATTAACACCAGCTTTCATTTCCTCTCCGGGATGCTGCAGTGGGAGTTTTTCCTTAAGTGCAGCCCTTCACACCGCCCTCCTGACATTCTTCACGGCCTCAAGCCCACTCTGCAGTTTGTCCTCGCTCACACAACGCTGCAGAGCCAAGCCGCTGTGTCATTTGGTTGGCGCTGCCTTCAGGACTTCCTCTTTCCACACCAGCGCTGTCTGTGTGTGTGTCGTTCCTGGTGAGAACACTGTGGGAGGCAGAGTCGTCTGTAAATAGAGGAGTGTGGTCACGACAGAGTTCTGGTCTCAGAGGCAGGAAGATGTTCTCAGCTGAAGGGCAACTCCATGGGAAACGCAGACAGGGCCTAAGAGACACTGGTGGAGATAATTGGGTTTGATGGTTAGCGGCTGCGTGGAGGAAGTCATGATGATGCCATTCTTGGTGCATGTGTTTACTGATTTGAATGTGTGTGTGTGAAAATAAGGGCTGTTATAACTGTGTTTATTCGGCAGGGCCTTTAATACATAGCTGTGCTGATTCTAAAACTACCAATAGATAAATCACAACAAAATTTAAGATCTAAGCGGTTGTGTTTCTAATTAGCTTCCAATAAGAGGCTGTCCGTGTGAACTCAGGCTTTGTATGTTATTGAATGGCTGAACAAAGCAGTGTTTCATTTTGGGAATTTAATTATCGTGGATGTAGAGCGATCTCATACTTTCTTCTTTTATGTATATTTAAAGAACAGGATTATTGAGTTTTCAGAACATTGAGAATACATCTTGAGTTACACATGCAGACACCTAAAACTTTCCACATAATCAAAAACAGCTATAAGCTGACGGATACCTTAAACCAGCGTTCACAAGTCGACTTGGCTTTATTTGAAGAGGAGGCAAGTCAACAAGGATGGGAACTGAAGGTGCAAAGGAGAAGGACATTGAGTGTTTACTGATATGTTTGAGTTGTTTGGATTACAGATGTGTCATGGCAGACAGAATTAGTGGGCAGTTTGGGAACACAGTGCAGCTTAATGTACTAATGTGACAGATTTTTCCCTCAGGAGTGAGTAGAGTCCAAAATAGAGTTAAAAGCAGACTCTAAAAGTCTCCGTCTGGTCATTGATTAATGATTAAACATCAACAACATCTAAGAATGAGGTCTTGAATATCGAACAAATAACCATAGCAACAAAACAGATTCATTCTCATCCAGTCTGTCCTCTAAGAAAGAACCCAGTTAATTAGGGGTTGAAATGCTTCTGTGGACTGAGGTAAACATAAAGATACAGCAGGCAGTGGTGTGGTCAGAGACCTGGCATTTAGACAAAAAAAGACTAGAATGCAACATGTCCAGTTTTGTTTTGAGGAGGGGGAATTCCCAGCAGTATACAGTTTGATGTTGGCAGTGAGGTCAGAAATAAAGACAGAAATAAAGTATGACATAGCGATGACACAAGACTTTGGACCACTGAAACACAGCAAACAAGAACACAACAGATGAGATCGGAGGCGGTTTTGTAAGACGGAGAATGCCCTCATGTTTCGGCTGTGGCCGACACATTTTCACCATGATGAATAATTAGATTTCTACAAAACAAAAACAGCCATTAAACCTGTGTCTGAGTCATGAGTGTGGACGCAAATACGCAAACGAAATCGTCTTATATGGTCATTTTTGAGGAGCTGCTTTTTAAATATTTAGACTTTTTGCTTATCCAAATTGAATTTATCTGAGAAAACCTCTTCTACTCGTCTCAAGGAAATGAATCAACCTGCAGACATGAGGAATGAACTTTTCCTCACACGTTCCCGTAAAATCACACGAGGCGTTCAGACTTAACCGGCATCAGCAGCGTTTCACTGCTGTTTGCTTTCCCAAAATAAACACCAGCCTCGGTTGCAGGTGACTTCATGAACTGTGTTTGGACGACACATCTGCGGTTGCTAACAAACAAAAGAGAAATAACACAAACCGACTCAAGTCAATGTGAAGAGGACAAATCCTCAGCAAGGCTTTTAATACAGTTTCATGAGATTTGAAATATTAATATTATAGGATTACATTGTTTTATGATCCAGGATCTGCTTTTTACAGCTGCTTAATCCTCTTACAAGTTATACAAGTCCAGGAGTTTATCTCATCCATCTAATATTTGATGACTCATTCTCCTGGACTGATTTTTTGGTGAGCATTCAGTGTTCTGCAGAGTCAGTCTGCGGTGAGATTAGAAGGAGCAGTTAAAAGATAAGTTACTGTAAATCTTCTGTAGGGTTCATATTTTACAGCGTCTCCTCACTAAGAGGTAATAAAAAGAAGAAGGTAATGACAAGCCGCACGGCTGCTTTATTACAGTGAACTGTCAGTTGGTTGGTTCACACCAGGCGTCTTTTTACTGTGAGTGTCGGAAAATTTATGGTCACCTGTTATGAAAGGAGCACAGAGTTGATGTGCTGAAAACATTTATGATTTTTGGATTCTTACAGCTGATTGTTGTTGTAATACAAAGACAATTTTGTAGGAGGAGGACAAATTATATTACATATATATGCAATATCCTCTACACACAGTTTTGTTTCTGACAGAGATAGTACATTACTAGTTCCTCGTTTAGTTTTCACACCTCAGCGGCAGCATTCAGATTTATTACCTCTGCCAAGGAGGTTATGTGATAGCCGTGTTGGTTTGTTTGTTTGTGTTCAAAATAACTCGAAAAGTCATGGATAGATTTGGATCAAATTTTCAGGAAATGTGTGAAATGGGACAAGGAAGAAGTGATGTGGATCACTATCTGGATCCAGGAATTTTTTTTAATGTAAGTGTAACTGGGTGGACAATTAAATACAGTTTACTCTAAAAGCCACCAGAGGGCACTCTTGTTTTAGGGGTAGCCCCCTCTGACCACAAGACATTTTTGGGCTCCACACGACAGACGGCGACAATGACGGACTTCTCTTTTCCGTCCTGAGCGATATATGCACAAATGGGCCGGCATTTTTATCTCTGGTTGTCTAAGAAGCTGGAAGGCTGTTAGGAGATGCCGCGCTAGATGCCGCACCTGCTCATTAGGTCGGATGGGGTGAAGGCCGCATTGTCGGTCGGACATTTGAACTGTATGTAATTACATTTGTATCTGTCATGTTCCATACAAAATATGTGAATTGGGAGATTGTGTTGGGGGTGGACTGAAGCTCCTTGGCAGAGATATGCGCTCTCTGAGTGCTTTTCTAGTCTATTATATTTTTGTATTTTATCTTTTATTAATCTTGTGTTTTTTCCTTTTTGACTAGGTGTTTTTACTCAGCTCCAACAGACCCTGCACAAAAATTCTAATGTGCCTGGACTGTCTGTTTGTGCACAAATGGCAAATAAAAATCTTGAATCTTGAAAATCAAGCACATAGGAACAAAGAGCTGTTAATACATTTTCAGTTTAGTTTGTTCACACATTCACAAGTTTGGCTCCTGAGGAATACCACAAAGTGCAGCTACTAGTGCCTGAAGTTGTGCATAAAACTCATATTCAAGTACTTTTTCACTCATCTGCATTGGGCCACTTATTACCAGACTGATATGACTAACATATTTTGGACACCAACTCTTCACAAAATCAGTGTTCCGTGAGGATTCCTGTCAAAATCAAGGGAGGAAAATGACATAAAGTGTCTTATTCAGGTGTTGGGCCACTGTGAGTCTGCAGAACAGCTTCAGTGGGGTGATCCAGTATCTCCCAGAAATATCAACCACAAGAACATTGCAGCAATTGATTAAACCCCTAAAGACTCATGTCTGTGTATCAGAAATATGTGTTTAGAAGGTTTAATTTACTGCTCCCATAACACCTCCCTAACAGCTCTAGTAGTTACCATCTGTGCACCTCCAAATGTTTGCTATTGAATGTTTCCTGGATTCTAACAGACTTTGGTAAAACAGCGTTCTCCTATCATGCACCATGGTCATGGAAAGACCTTCAAAAAACTCTTAAACTAGAAACATTCATATTCATTGATCAGTTTAGTAAGTATCATAAAGAATGCAGTGAAGGAGGAATGTCACTGTTTTCCTTGATAGGCCTCTGTCCTTGAATAGCCATCAATCTGTTTTTATCGTTTTACTGTTTATTGTTTATTTGTGTATCATGTGTCTGTTCTACATAGCTTTTGATTTGTATGGCTGCTACCTTGGCCAGGTCTCCCTTGCAAAAGAGACTTCTAATCTCAATGGGACTTCCTGGTTAAATAAAGGATAAAAAAATAAAATTAAAAATCCATCAAAAGAATCCCTTCCTGCCTAAAAAATAGCTTAGATGTAACTCCACATGGCTGCTTGTCTTGAACGTGCAGCTCTATGAGGCCCCACATTTCACCACCCAACCCCTGCCAGCTCACTGCAGCTCGAGCACACCAGTTCACCTACATTGCTGAAGCACTGTAACACAATCGTTGTATTGCACAAGTTGTATTATTGTAGTGATACAGACACACCTGTTTTAACCAGAAGCCAATTCTCAAGAATAATAATGATGCAGAAAGCCCCACCCTGCAAGCTGACAGTATTAGCTCCACAGGTTTGTTATGAAACTCCCAAGGGTTGAATCTGTGCTTTTAAAATTGTGATCACTACGCTACATTTTAAAGATGGAAGTGCTCTGACTGCTTGTTTTGCTCATAATGTGTCTTCCAGCAGAAAAAAAACACCATATGGACCTTGATTTTCACAAGAGGGGTCTTTAAAATAAGAGTTACGTCTAATATTGATCATATAAAACAATTTTTAAAAAGAATACAAAAAAAACATTGTTTGAAAAATATAATAATGTGGATAAGTAAATGTGTTTTTGAGTTTCTGAAGAGCTATAAAAGTATAAGGTTTGATGTAAATAGGAAACAATAAGATATGACATGTACAGATAAGTAGCAGGGAGCAGTAGTTTTGTTTTGTTTGTTTTGTATTGTGCATTTATTTTCTTTTTTTGCCTTCATGATACTGTGGCATGTCTGGAATAAATGAAAAACTATTGCACTGTTAAGTGTCATCACTCGCTTATTCAGATTCAGGTTTCTTGACTGCATGTAGGAGAAGACAGCTGCTGCTCACTGAAGGAAGTGTACTATCTTGCCCTCTTGTGTATCTAGGTAGTATTACACTGTGCTGTTATGGCCACCCTCTTTTCTTTTTCTATCTAAATTCAACCCTAAAAAGAAATGACCCGATGCCGTTTCTCTCAAACATTTGTGCAACATTAGAGAGATAAGAAACAAGCCTCCAAAGATGACAGTGAGTTGATCAGATCACACAGCAGCCTCTCTCTCTCTCTCTCCCGCCCTCAGTGTCTCTTTCCCTATCTGTCTCTCTGTGGCCTGCAAATCCACAAAGAATGGACGGTTTCAGCAAAATGTCTTCCTCAGCTTGAGTCGTGATTGGACCAGAGGAAGGGGTGGAGGTAAGCCAGGGGCTGCAGTGGCACAGGGAGTCCCACTATAACAGGAGACCAGCGAGTGAAGCAACACAGAGAACAGAACATGTGTGAAGGTTATCGGGAGAGAAGACATCAAGAGGCTCTGACAAACAACATTTTATTTTCTGGCTTCATTGTATTGAGCTCACAGGGAAATTTCATGGTCTGTGCACACACACACACACACACACACACACACCATGAAACACGAATATGCAACGACACGGGCAAGATCCTCCATTAAAAGCAACATGTAACAACAGCATTAGCATAACTTGTAATGCAGAATTTAATGCAAAAACATTAGCTTTCGTGACAACTTGCAGAGTTACCCCAGCTTTTATCTGTTATATTTCTCTTGCCACCTGGGCCAAAAGAGCATGTGGTCTGTCCAAAACTTTATCAGTGTGTTAAGAGTCAATAGTTAACCACAACTTTATCAGTGTCAGTCTAGGTCAGTCACATCACAAAGCGAGCTCACGAACATGCAGTTTTTTGCCCCCTCTTCCACCGCTCTCATGCCTCCAACCTGGACTTTTTCCCAGCCGGCCTCGCTCCCAGTTCTCAACCCGTTAAAACCACTCCAGCTCCAGCCCACTGTGAAGAGTTCCTCCCCCCCAAAGTCGGCCATCAGTCAATCGTCCTCCTCTTTTTGGCCTTTGGTCACTGAAACGACATGAACAAACCTTAATTCTAGCCACAGCCTGCGAAAACTAGTTGTGGCTATGAGCGTAAGATGTTACTCAATACAGCTGTTGGTCAATGTCGGTTACTCCAAGTGGGATAGCTGGAATAACTCAGAGGGAACTGGATCTGGTACATATAGACTTTGTAAATAGATTTCATAGAAGATGGGGTAACCTCACAAGGCCCCACATGGAAAGCTTGCTGTATCTTTTGTGACAAGAAAAGGAGAAAAAGGAAGAGCCACAAAAGATCTCCTCATTTAAGAAAATCTTTTTATCATTCGAACCATCTCTGATCCTTTGACTATGTGTTGCATAAGTCATCAGGCCAGTGGAAATGATGTCATGTGGGTAGTGGGCAGCAGTTTGGTGCATTCAGAACTTTTTTCAGGACAGGGCTGTGGTTCAGTTAGCACTTGAGAGCCGAGATCTGCTGCTTGAATCAGCCCCTTTGTGACACTCGACACATTTCAGCTATTTCTGCTCACATCCACACACTTAGAAACACTCGTTAAAAGCGCCCGAGGGAAGAAGTTCAGCAGGTTCTTTTTGGTGTCACCTTTTACGAGTGAAAGTATTACAACTTATAGTAAACAGACGACTCCTTTATGAATGCCGCCAGTGCAAAAGGACACTGGGTTCGCTGTGAGGAGAAAGTGTTTTCTGTCTGACTGGGTGGTATAAATGCATGCATTCATTTCTTGTGTGTGTTTTTGGGTGTTTGGTAGCTACTTACATGCTAAAGAACTCTCCAATTTCAGCCAAATGTATTCTTCGGAAACTTATTCAACACTAGAATTTTATTTCTTTTGGGTTTAAACAGTGCTGCGCCAAAGATGTTACCATGCAAAGAATAAAGTTTGAGGATATGTAAGACTTTTATGAAATGCAGTAACGAGCCGAGGGAAATGTGATCTGTACTCCGACGCAAGTTGATGAAGTTCTGTGGTGAACTACAGCTTGGAGGCGGTTTTCTGAACTTTGGCTCTGTTGATAAACACTGCAGGAAGGCCTATCTCTAACATTCCCCCCGAAACTGGATAAACCCAGAGCTGGCAGAACTACAAAACAGCCCTCTGCTGAAGGTCACTATCTCCGTATCTGTGTGTGTATTTGTGCACTTGTGATGTGTGCAATAAGCAGCATGTGGAAAAAATAAGGACAGCAAATGAATACAGCGGGAAGAAACTGCAGCATTAATGGTTAACATGTATAAACGCAATGATCTACATGAAGCAGGGGTTTCTGTCGTACAACACACACGGTCCGCTGGAGCTGTGGTTTAAGTGTGTTAAGCGACTAACACATATTGTCATTACTGATTAAGCTGTTGATTCTGCTCTTAATGAATTACCTCATCACATGGCCTTGAGAACAGCAAAAGTGGCCTACATTCAGAAGTGATAAATCTTATCAAATGTCTGGTGTTATCTAAAGAGTAAAACCTAACACACTTTATTCATTGCGATGTAGGGCAAGTTAATCAGTGGAGAAGCTCAAATCATTTAATTTAGGGTATATTTGCCTAAAAATGATTATTTGCTTATTGAGTAATGTAAATCAACAATATGTTCAATCGGTTTTGTATGTGATATGTACACTGGTCAGCCACAACATTATGAACACTGACAGGTGAAGTGAATAACATCAATCATATTGGTACTATGTGCTGTTCTGATGGAAAACCTTAGATTTTAACATCCGTGTTGATGAGACTTAGACACCCAAATAAACATTGTCCCAGAACAAACACACTCCCTCATGCAAATGGAAATCACAAATGTCACTGGCCTACCCCCGCAGGAAAATGCACCCCACCACATGGAAAAAACATCAAACAATCAGAAACATGTTGAGGAACATGACAATGGCCCAACATGTGGATTTGACCTCCAAACTTCCTACACCTCATTCTGATCAAGCATCAACAGGATGAAGTGGAACAAGTTTGATTGACAGAGACCCCACTGCACAAGCCAGAGTACCCAAAGGATCCAGTGCCAACGTCCTGGTTCCAGACCCCATAGGACACCCTGAGAGGTCCTCTTGTCTATGCCCAATGGTTCAGAGCATTTTTGAGCACATAAGGGGGACCAACACAGTATTAGGCAGGTGGTCATAATGTTATGCCTGATCGATGCATGTGCCATAGCTTTTTTGCATAGCCCAAAATTAAAAGTTTCACAAAAATAAGTCTTTCTGTTCTATTGCTAGATTTTCAGAACTTCAACTAGAATCATGCAAAATCCCACAAGTCAATCCTCACACGATGCCCTGGAGCTTGGGCTGCAAACACTATCAGTCTAGTATGCGTTTTGTATCAAGACTAACAGGAACTATTGCAGCTGGATGCAATATGAGCTCATCCAAGGAGCTTCAGTAGTTTAGGTTCTTGAGACATTTAACTTCTTTTCCAAGATTCTCCGTCAGTTCTGAAATTCTCTTGGATCAGAAATGAAGCAAGAGATAAAAGAGCAGTCTGGTTGCTCTTAACTGAAGCTCTTCGGATTACCATGAACACGATGAATCTACACAGACAGTACAAACTCTGCAGAAGGTTCGGTGAGGACAGTGCATGTTTGCAATATTTCACAGACCTGCAAGTACACAAAGAACAAATTTGGTTTGATGCCAGTTTGATAATAAAGATACTCCGGTGCTGAACAAAGTCTGGTACTTTCCTTTCATTTGTCACTTCACTGTGACCCAGAACTTTTCAAAGAGCACTTAATGTCAAAGCACAAAGGCTGGAAATTAAGTTAATGTTAAACAAGAGTTATTATTGGCAGGACCGCTAATATAATCATTACACAGGCACATCTCATTTTTCTATAACAGACACCCTTTTTCCTGTGTCACCTGAACTGACTGTTTTAACCAATGCCTCTTTCATTGATCTGTGTGACAGACTATGTTGCAAACTGTCCAAACAGACATGTTGCAATTAAGCATAAAATTGGCACTAATATGAAATCCTCCCATGGTGGTGCGGCCGTATAAAACTGGTGGTTAGCAGCTCTCAGTACTCTTCAGGCCAAAAGAGGGGTTTGCTATTACCAGTGCTTAGTGCTGCAACTGAAACGGGGAAGTAAAATGGCACCTGTTAAGAAGGTAAGGAACCTCTCTGCACACAGCGCTGCATGGGAATTCTCCATTGTTACTCTGCAGAGATTTTGTACATGTAGCATGCAAGTCTATAGATCAGAGTTGTCACAGTTGTCCAATATGTATGTGTGCATATGGTTTGTGAAACAGCCAGACTGAAGGGATCACTGTTGGAGAACGTGAAGCTTTAAAAATCAGGTTTATCTGTACACCTTTTAACCTGAAGTGCAGCTTCTCATAAAGTTGCTTACAACTTTCATTGACCAATTAGATATCTGCCCACTTCTCCACCACATTACAACACATCATCTTTCTGTGCTCTCAAATCTCGCCTCAGTTAATTTTGTGTTTGTCTGTTGTGGCCTTGTTCAGTTTTACTATAAACTTATGATCGATTCAGTGTAGAGCACAGGTTGAGTCTGTCCACTCTGCTCGCTCAGGGTATCCTTGAGCGTCTCAATGCTGGGGAAGTGGTGGTCGGCGATGGAGGCTTTGTGTTCGCTCTGGAGAAGAGGGGATATGTGAAAGCTGGGCCATGGACTCCTGAGGCTGCTGTCACTCACCCTGAGGCCGGTAAGAAAGACAGCACTCACAAATATTCTATCTAAACTCTCACACAGTCCAGATGGAAGCTGCACAAACCTAAACTCATGAGGTTCTACCTTTATCATGACAAAGTGTGTTTTCTTTAGTGCGACAGCTGCACAGGGAGTTCCTGAGGGCAGGAGCTAATGTCATGCAGGCATTTACATTCTACGCCAGTGAAGACAAGCTGGAGAACAGGGGTCAGACACTGAAAATCACTGTGAGTATCCAGATATGGCACCTACGACTCCTTACTGTTGATTGTGTGTCATCAAAACAAATTCATTGCGTTATTCCAGGGAGCACAAATCAACGAGGCGGCCTGTGACCTGGCCAGGCAAGTAGCCAGCGAAGGAGACGCTCTGGTTGCCGGTGGAGTTTGTCAGACTCCGTCCTACCTGAGCTGCAAGAGTGAGACGGATGTGAAGGCCATCTTCAAGAAACAGCTGGATGTGTTCATGAAGAAGAATGTGGACTTCCTGATTGCTGAAGTGAATTCACATCATATTTAATGCTTTGAAAAGTGAACAAATCTGGTCAAACTGCATCAATCTGAAATATGATTGCTTCTGTCACACAGTACTTTGAGCATGTTGAGGAGGCAGAATGGGCTGTGCAGGTCCTGAAGACCAGCGGGAAACCCGTAGCTGCTTCTATGTGCATCGGACCAGAAGGAGACATGCATGGTGTTTCCCCTGGAGAGTGCGCCGTCAGGCTGGTGAAGGCTGGTAAATTTGTGCTGCATGATCTCACACTTCTTCTCTTGAGAGCCATCTGTGTTTTCAGGCACAACACTAATCTGTTCCTCATGTTCTCCAGGTGCCCAGATTGTGGGAGTCAACTGCCACTTTGACCCCGCAACCTGCGTGAAGGCTGTCAAGATGATGAAGGAGGGAGTGGAGAAGGCCGGGCTGAAGGCTCACTACATGGTGCAGCCCCTGGCGTACCACACTCCCGACTGCAACTGTCAGGGATTCATCGAACTGCCAGAATTCCCCTTCGGTAATATAAACTCCCTGAACATAAAAGACGCACAAAATAGCAGAGATAGCCATGCAGCTTCTCACATTTGTATTCTGTTTCCTTCTCCTCTCAGCCCTGGAGCCCAGGATCCTGACCCGCTGGGACATGCACAAGTACGCCAGGGAGGCCTACAAAGTTGGCATCCGCTTCATCGGTGGCTGCTGTGGCTTTGAGCCTTATCACATCAGGGCTGTGGCAGAGGAGCTGGCTGCTGAGAGAGGCATCATGCCCCCAGGATCAGACAAACATGGAATGTGGGGTTCTGGTCTGGAGATGCACACCAAGCCCTGGGTCAGAGCCAGGTAAACCATCTGAAAATAGTCAAAACACAGCAACAAACACAAATTTAGGCAAAAATAACCCATTTCTTTATCTCCTCCAGGTCCCGCCGTGAATACTGGGAGAACATCTTGCCCGCCTCTGGTCGCCCCAAGTGTGCGTCCCTGTCCACTCCAGAGACCTGGGGTGTGACCAAGGGCCACGCTGACCTGCTGCAGCACAAAGAGGCCACCACCACCCAGGAAATGAAGCACGTTATGGACATGCAGAAGAAGGTCAAGTCCTCTGCATGAGCAAGACGGAGCGAGAGGCACCAAAACATCCCTTCAGTCAAACAAGAGAGGGACGAGAAGGGGAAGGAGTGAAGCTTTCCCGGTTCAGTTTGGAGACAAAAAGCACTTGTAACTGTGATGCTCCAGTCCTGGAATGTCACAATGTAAACCCCAGAAACAATAAACCTGAGTTGTCAACTAACTTTTACGGTTTTGCGTTGTCAGTGTGGAATGAGTGCTTCAAAACGTCTATACTGATGGTTTTGGATTTGAATCATGTCACACATTTCACATGTGCACTGATTTGACAAACACACCAAGAAGTGTAATTAATCCGGACCAAACTAGTAGCACACATGCACAATACTCCCATTCTGCCGGAGAGGGGAGGAGAAGGAGTAAACATTGCGGTTGTGTAACCTGCTTCTTGCCAATCAGAGGAACTCTTACTCAGATCCCTCCCCTTATTCAAAGAGATTTATTGTGGCCCTCTGCCTCACTCTAAGGTCGCTTCAGCCTCTCAAAGTCTGAGCAGTCAGGGGTCCACACAGCTGCAGGAATATGGCACCAGCAAAGAAGGTATGTGTGGACTTTTAGTCTGAAGTCGGGGTTTGCTGTCAGGAGCGCCCAGCAGAACATGCATGCAGGAAATTACAACTGGTAGTTTTGTGAAATATCAATAATAACATGTGTGGCTCCCAAATTTCAAAGTAAACCATGTTTTTAAACAATTTAATAGCAATTTAGATTGGACCAACACAAATGACTAAGAATATTTTTATAGATATATTTGCTGGATATTCCTGCTTCCATCCCAGTGTTCAGGGGGTAAATGGTAGTGGGGGTTGGGGGCCATTCTGCATATTTGGGGCTGAGTTTTTGTGTGGTGTTTTTTAGGGAGAGGGCTCCAGTCTTCCTCATGCGTCTTTTTCGCACTAAAAATATCAGGCCACATTTTTCATACCACTGAAACTTCAAACTGTTGCTGCAGATATAAGACTACAAAAGTATCTATTCTTAATATCTGTTTAATTTTATTTGAATAATTAATTAGAAAGATGAACTTAGACTTTCTTAACTTTCTTTTTGACCTTTTATTTTCAGATTTTCCCTAATAGGACACTTAATTTCCCCTTACTTATTAAAATAAGTGCTTTTAATATAGGTTGTTTTTACTGTAGAATTTGTAGGATTTGTCAAGCAGCTACAGTAGGACTTTTCATAAGGAACAAGCTTTGTTCTCAAAACTGTCTCTTAGTGTGATCCAGCAGGAGAAGAAGAGAGCTATTCTTAGATTAATGGATAAATAAATAATTCCTAATATCTAGTCCCACCACAATGGATCAATACTCCATGTAGTGGTTTATTTAGAGAATAGTTTACACAACTCAAGTGAAATTGGATACACACACAGAGTCTAAAATGTAATAAATATTCAGACTGAGGCAACCTAAATGGTCACAAAAAGTCAGAATTGTTCTCAATATTCAAGCATGTCGCAGTGAAAAGCTGCAGGTATAGCAGCTGTTACAAGCCATGCATCTGCTCCCAGACATGTTGCTTTCTTGATGCCTCATGCCGACTGTGAGAAAGGGAGCATGTGGCACTGGATTAGTAAAACCACTGTGTTTGAAGCTCAACAGACTGATCAGCCGATGTCATCCAATGTTTTCTTGGAATGAGAACCTGCAAGTCCTTTGTACTGGTTGACTCAGCAGTAGCATTTATGGCTTTATGGCTGGTCTGATCTCATTATAATCAGACTATTTTATTTTAAACTCACACTGATCTCTTATCACAGGGAATCTTGGAGCGTCTCAACGCTGGGGAGGTTGTGATCGGTGATGGAGGGTTTGTGTTTGCCCTGGAGAAGAGAGGTTACGTGAAGGCCGGTCCCTGGACCCCCGAGGCTGCTGCAGAGTACCCCGAAGCAGGTGAGAACAAGCAGTTTTACCAACTTCAATATTCTATTTCAGCGAAACATCTTCACTGTTCTCTGCAGGAATATCTGCAAATATGTTGCATGAGATGCCACAGTTTAGATGGAAGTGGAAGTATGTTTGCCGTCTGACGCAATCTCTTGATTTTCAGTGCGACAGCTGCACAGGGAGTTCCTGAGGGCTGGAGCCAACGTTATGCAGACCTTCACCTTCTACGCCAGTGATGACAAACTGGAGAACAGAGGCAACAAGCTCGCCTTCACTGTAAGTTAACTGGGACATCACACCACTTTAGAAAAAGAGCATCCTGCAGGTGGCTGCTGGTGAAAAATGTCATATGTGCAACAAAAACAGCAGCTAACATCACCACAGTTAATGACAGAGCAAGCAATGTGATATCTCATATATTGTTAGATGTGACTCTTACATTTGTTTCACCATAATTTGCCTTCGCTCTGCAGGGAGCCCAGATCAACGAGGCCGCCTGTGATTTGGCCCGTGAGGTCGCCAACGAGGGAGACGCTCTGGTCGCTGGTGGAGTTTGTCAGACTCCATCATACCTGAGCTGCAAGAGCGAAAAAGATGTTAAAGCCATCTTCAAGAAACAGCTGGATGTGTTCATGAAGAAGAATGTGGACTTCCTGATTGCTGAGGTAGAGTTTAAAAAAAGAAAACACCCATTAACCATGGGGCGGAAATGAGCATATATCCTAATTATGAACATTTTCCAGAGGATGCTCTTTATGGCAAGAGAAACAATTGTGCTGATGCCTTTTTCTTGCAGTACTATGAGCATGTTGAAGAGGCCGTGTGGGCTGTGGAGGTACTAAAGGAGACAGGGAAGCCTGTGGCTGCTTGTATGTGCATCGGGCCAGAGGGAGACATGCATGGTGTTTCCCCTGCAGAGTGTGCTGTCAGGCTGGTCAAAGCCGGTGAGTACTATACTCCTTAATATACCCCAGACTGGAGCATAACATGCAACCAGAATTTTTGTAATGATGATTAGAATTATAGAGGTTTTGTGCTGGAAAGTGTAAGAGAAGCATAGTATTGGGAAATTAACTTTATAGTAACTAATCTTTTCCTTATATGACCTACTGCCTCTAGACAGTGTATAATAAGGCGATAAGGGCAGTTCTACCAGATAGATATTAGATGTTCTTGGTTTACTGGCCTTTTTAAGCTTAAACTAGGAAAACTGTGCCTGGTAGTTATTCTGTTCAGTCACTAAAACATCAATGTTCACTATTAAGAAAAAATGTGAAATTTAAAGATTTTGCAACCACACAGTTGGCATTGTGTCACTTAATCATGTCCTTTCGTCACTTATCTGTAGCAGTCAGCTTAAACCATTGCATGTGCTCCTGTAGGTGCCCAGATTGTGGGAGTCAACTGCCACTTTGACCCCATGACCTGCGTGAAGGCTGTCAAGATGATGAAGGAGGGAGTGGAGAAGGCCGGGCTGAAGGCTCACTACATGGTGCAGCCCCTGGCGTACCACACTCCCGACTGCAGCTGTCAAGGATTCATCGATCTGCCAGAATTCCCCTTTGGTAATAACATGTTGCGTTGCACTTAAATTCTGCCATTTGACTGCCATGTGGGAAATTACACCCTTAAAATAGCCGCTTTGTTTGCGTGTGTGCACATACACCCTCTGCTGGTGCACCGCTTAATTTTGCAGTGAGGTCACCCATGCAACGCAGAAAGGCACATTTTCGTCATAAACAACCAGCCTGCAAATAAATGTGTATAAAACTGAACTTTCTGACAGGCCTGGAGCCCAGGATTCTGACCCGCTGGGACATGCACAAGTACGCCAGGGAGGCCTACAATGTTGGCATCCGCTTCATCGGTGGCTGCTGTGGCTTTGAGCCTTATCACATCAGGGCTGTGGCAGAGGAGCTGGCTGCTGAGAGAGGCATCATGCCTGCTGGATCTGAGAAACATGGAATGTGGGGCTCTGGTCTGGAGATGCACACCAAGCCTTGGGTCAGAGCCAGGTCAGAAACAACCATTAATGCGTTAAAATGTCACCGAACACCAACAACACGCACTTATACTCAGTATAGCGTCAGATATTGACTCTTGAGTCCTAACTAGAATGCTTTTTGTTCCCTTTTAGGGCCCGTCGTGACTACTGGGAGAACCTGAAGCCAGCCTCTGGTCGTCCCCTGTGTCCCTCCGTGTCAACCCCTGACGGCTGGGGTGTTACCAAGGGCCACACTGATCTCATGCAGCAGAAAGAGGCCACTTCTAAGGACCAACTCAAACAGCTGTTCGACAGGTCAAAGAGCCACTGAGTCAGTCTTCCTCCTTCAGACCTGGCAGCAAACATGAGTCGAACAGCTGTGCCATGGAGCTCCTGAAGTTCAGGGGTCTACATTATCTGCATACAGCGCTGCACCGAACAAACATAATCTCATGAGGAAAAACCCTCATATGTGACCTGCACTGTTGTGTGCATCTGCTGATTGTAAAACTGAGGCCATAGTGTCTCAAGTTAGGAGTCGGCACATGTTAAGATTGGGACCTTTTTTGTTTTCCATCACCCTGGACCAGTTTGTTTAATAAAACAAGATCTAATAAAATAAGAATTGGTTACTTGACTGTTGAAGTTTAGTTTCATTATGTCGATGGGAGGATAGAGACTGGGTGTTTGGGTACTTCCTGTCTCTGCTTTAATGGCTTCCTGTGATCACACAAACACATCTACTGCAAGAAAGAACATTTATGCAAATATACAGCATCTTGGACTAACACATGTTGAAGCAGAGCAAAGCATCAATGCAATGAGAGCTAACATTATATCTTTAGACCTATTTCAGTGGAGCTGCATGGTAGTGGTGATTATAATTATCATTATTCGCAGTTTATTCTTGCCATGGAAAAAGTAAAAGACACTAAAATGTCAGAATAATCAAAGGCCTGTTCTTCACCAAGCCCATAAACCACACAATACAGTCAGCACAATATCATTTCAGAACGTCCCATAAAGGTTTGGAACTCCCCTCAATGTCCCACATTGTGCTTTGAGTGGATGTGGGCTTTATTATTTATGTATTCAGAATTGCACACGTGTAAAGACAGTCGTAAAACATTACAAGGCTTTAGGGAACTGTACAATGAAGGAATTCAATAACGGCATTGCTCTCATAAGGCCCATTTGCTTAACTGAATTTACAAAGAGCCTTCTGGAAAAGATGTTGCGACTGTGCTCGTTTTGTGACGCTAATAATGTAAACCTTCCTCTGCTTTACTGTCTGGTCAAAGGTTTAATATTTTACAGTAGCACTCTTCAGTCAGTGACTTCAGATTCTCAGAAGCAGGTTTATGTTGTTAACCAGTGGCGTTAAGGCTTAGAAGATATTTGCATTTAGGCCTACTAATTAATGAAGATTTAAATCTAAAGATACTATTGGGTTATATTATGGGATAATAGGAATTAGTATACTGGCCTATGATAGGGAGCCTCTTGCAAGAATTTACAAGGAGAATATTTCTAGACTTTGTCCTCTGTAAAAACAGCACTATAGTTCCTATTCCTTCCTTGGTCACTTCTCACATTCATCACTGTAGTACCATTCTCTGTGGTGTTTTAAATAAACCTACATCATTCAAAACTCTGCTGGCTCCCCATTCATCAGTAGACATCTTACAAGGTTTTACTGTTCACCTTCAAAATCCTCCGTATCCTTGATCCCCTCAGACCTCCTCAATCCCAACACCCCTTCCCAAGCTTTAAGATCTTCCCCAGCTGCTCTGCTGTCAGAACAAAGTGTTAGACTCAACACCATGTGTGCGAAAGCCTTTACCTGATCTGCACCATGACTTTGGAACCCAATACTACACATTTGTCAGCTGGACTTTACATCACAACTCAAAATGCATTTTTTTAAGACTGCATTTGTAAAAAGACAATATGCAGAATAGATTAAAGAGAATATGGGGGACTTACCCCACACAATGTCAAATCATGTCTCATACAAAAAAAAACTAAATTTGTCTTCCTATTCTCTGAACTGTATTTAGTTGCATGTCACAATAATACAAAACAAAACATATAGAATACTTTTTAACATCAAATACTTGATCACAAAAATTTCATAACTAATTGAGCAGATACGACAAGTTGTACCACAAAAGCAAAAGTAAATAAATGAATAAACAAACAAGCAAATAAATAAATGCTAGACAGCCTTATTTAAGTAGAACAGAGTTATGGAATTTTAAAATGTTTCAAAAAATACAATTAAGAAAATGTATTTTAGGATTCAGGATTCAAGATTCTTTATTGTCATGTGCTTGTAATAATGTAACATCATCACCAGCAATGAAATTTACTGTGCTTAGTGTCCGATTCAACTTCACAGTGCAACAATAAAATAGAAATAGAATAAAATAGAAATAGAGTAATAAATAAGAATAATAGAAAAAAATAAAGACCAAGGTGCGAATAATAAAGTCCAAGGTGCCAGAGTGCATTTTATTTATTTTAGGATTATTTTTCATTTTCTGAAAACATCTTTTTAAATTTCCCCCCCCATAATTTCACTCATACACAATCAGAGACTATTTTATCTACTTGTCCAATATTGCACATTCTGAATCAATGACATGCTGAGAAATAACAGTGAATAAGTAAAGGGTTTTATCATTAATAGTGCCTAAAAATGTAACAGTATTCCAAACACAGTCGCAAATTTCAATCTGCCAAAAAACCTGCTGAAAGTGGGGCAAAAGGCAGTTTTTAGGGTTTTTTTTAAAAATTTAATTAAGTATTTAATATATCAAGCTAAATTTCACAGACATATTTATAAATATCCTTAATTCATGCCATTAAAAGAATCAGAGATGGATGAGCATAAATTGTTCTAAAAATCTGATGATTTGAAATGGAAGTACCTTATTGTAATCCAAAATAAATATTGTCTTTTTCTTCTGCCTCCTTTACATCTTCTTATTCTTCTACTTATTATTATTATTATTATTATTATAAAACATTATGTGTTTATTTTGACTAGCTTTAATTTTGCTGCTTAATCAGCCTATTGTGTAGAGAATTGATTAAAGGTTCGAACTTTAGCATGGCATTATGTTTATAGCGCTCTTTGAGTTTTCTGCTGGTGACACATCTTCATGAGTAGAAGATCTCTGCCTCAGTCCTCGTTTGTGATTGGGCGAGCTTCGACCACGTGACGCGGTTATCCGGTTCTTTTTTCAAGGCGGAGTGAAATTAAAGATAGGTATGATATCTGTCTTTGCCTAGCATAGTGGCCTTGTATGGCCATTTTCTGTCACCACACAGACAATTTTCTTGCCCTTTAAATGTTAAATGAGGAGTAAAACCCTGCGGTGGCTTGTCGGAACTCGTCTGGTTTCATTTTTATTGTGGATTAAGGTCTTTTAGTGGCCTATTGTCCTGTTTTTTTGACAGAAGGCTAACTCAAGGTTGTAGTATGGCCTGAGAATTTGACCTAGCAGGAGAAGACATCTGTCGGCTGCTTGCTATTACCACCAGAGAGGTAAAGACATAGCTAGAGGTAAGGTAGGCTAATATAAGCCATGGGATATAAGTTAAATGGTTAAATTTTTGTTTCTACTCAAGGTACAAGTGTTGCTAATTTTAAAAGTCGTGCTAAATTAGGCTAAACTCCCCTTTCGTATCGTTTATATTTATTAATTTAGTTTATTTCTCGCCTGCACCTGTCCTGTTTTTATATACCGCATCCCCTGGACCCCTCTGTGTTTATGGTATAGACCGTTATACTTTGTCATAACAGCGGCGCCATCTTGTGGTTTGTTTCCGCAGCTACAAGCGGCTTTTTATACCGGAAGAAAATCCTGAGGTCGTCATGGGGAGCAAAGTCAGCTCCAAAATGGCAGCTCCCACCGCCCGAGTTATTCAGGTAACGTCGCTCCTCGAATCTTAATTACTCCAGACATCGGTTTGTTGTGCTCGAATGAAGGTTGTAGAGTAAAATGTCGTCTTTATGTAGTTTCAAACGATTCCAGTGAGGCCTTTTTAGGTGACTAATAACCGCCGTACCCTTGTTAATGTCCTTGTTAACCGGTAAAACACAGAGATCTGTATTTAACTACTGAACACAGCAGCTTTTTACTCACTAAATTAATATTAATCTTAATTTACATTAAAGGTCTTTTGGGAGTCCCTCCTGTCACAGCTGATAGCAGAAGTCAGTTCTGTTCAGGACGTTAGTAAGTTTGTCCTAAGCTGAAAATTAGCCTAAAAATAGCTGTAGGCATAAAACACGTTGCTGACAGTTGCTTATTCACTCGCCATTTAACTATTTTGTCCTGTTTTTTATGTACTTTTTCTGAAAGCCTTGTATCTTTGTACCCAAGCAGCCCAGCAAACGTGTAAACAACTATGGCTGCAGAGAATGTTTTCATAATCAATTGATCTTTTGATCTTTTCTACAGCTAATGTATTGATTGCTCTGTAATGTCAGAAAATAGCTTAAAATTGATCGTTTTGTCCAAGCAAATATCTACAAACCAGAGATACTGTATTTAAAATGACTCAAGTCCGTTTTAATGCAGGAAATACTCACATTTAATAATATGGAACCAGCAATTTGATGACATTTTTAGTAAATGTTTGATAAAAAATGATTGTCTGACAATAGTTTTGTGCTGATCAACTAATCTGATGCACTAATCTTTTCAATATTAATCAGAATGGCTGGATTTTTAGCTACAGTTCATGCTCTCCGGTTACAATCTGAAGCGTCAAGTTATCATAATTATCATCCTAAATGAATCATACCAAATTTACATAGAAATCAAAATACTTTGAGTGGTCTCTATTCTGTTTTCCTGGCTGCTGAACTTGTTTAGAGCTGTCTGTTGACACTGTGGTGGCAGTTAAAACAGGTATTATGAGGACAGATAGGTTAGATGCAACATGTACAAGACAAGAAAGTACTTCTTGTCACATCGATGAACTAATCTTTTACTAAGTAAATGACCCTGCTGTCTGATTTTATTTTCCCAGGCTGTACGGCCTCATGCACCTCTGATAAAGTTCCCCAGCAGACAAGGCGTCCCAAGACCCAATGGTGAGTCTGTTCATTTGAAAAAATAAGTCAAATAGTCTGCCATTACAGCTTTTTGTAGTATTTTTTGTTTGTGCTGAACATGCCATATGTTTTAATTTATGGTAAAACTTATTTTACAATGTTATACCCAGCGATGATTTCATGCTTTGCCTGCATTGCTGTTTTCTTTCCTCTTGCAGTTCAAGAGGCGTTGAAAACGTTAGCAGCCCTTCCACAACACAATGCTCCTGGCTCCTTACCAGCTGCAGCGCCACCTCTGATATCAAGACCTCATGTACCTTTGACTCCAATCCCTGGCACACCAGACACCCTGGCCTCTATTCAGCTACTGCCTGCCAGATACCGCAGGAGACCGATGCCAGCGGATGAAATGGAGTACATCCAGGTGAGGGACAGAACTGTTTATACACATAAAAATGATCAAATGTCCAGCCAACATGATTTCGTGGAGGCAATTACAATAAACTTTTGTCTCTGACTTCATATGAAGTTGCATAGTAGTAGTAGTTGGCTTTTAAACTATAAACTCTGTCTGCCTTGATGTACTGTAGGTATAGATAATATAATGATAATATGAAGATCTATAACAGCAATCCTTCCACATCTTACGGACCATTCATAACTATTTGCAAAAATTGAAAATGTAGGTTTAAACTAAAGGTGGCCTGTTTAATGAGTATGTTTGTATTTGTAAATATGACTATTTACAGAACTGTACTCTATTGTCTTTCTTTTCCACAGCGTGGTGGACCAGAGTGACATGAAGCGACTCAATCACTGCAACCAAAGTCCTTATTTGTTGGAGATCAGTATGTCTTTCAGTCTGTTCCTCAGCACAAGAGAACCCAATGCCATGAGACATGTAGAATAAAGTTTAACATGAATCCTGTTTAAAATGTACATATGTTTATTTTGAGATGTTATTTGTATTTTAAGTTGATACTGAGGGACATCTTCATTGTAATACGCACAGCAAAGCCAGAACAGTAGCTTCTCAGTGTGCTTTTATGTACTGTACTGGCATTGCAGATATTCCTGACAGGTTTCTTATTTTTGATAAATCTTCACATTTTACCAGCTCAGCTCACCATTTTCCAGAGTTTCAGTTTTGTCGTCTAATTTCTTCGAGCTCCACCTTAAACATAGGGCTGAACGATTTGGAGGAAGTATCCAGATGCAATTATCGTGACAGATACTGCGATTTATTTGCAACACCGCTTCTTAGAGTCAAGCTTCATTTCAATACTCGCTGTGTAATAGATCACATGAGATGCCATCAAAAGTGGGACTGTCACACAAGGAGGACAGCACTAATTTGTAGAACCATTCACACGACATAACATGCATAACTTCTATCCTAAATTGCAGCCTTTGCTATTTGCTAGTTGCGCTGTTCAGCCCTACCGCACTATTGCCGTATAAAAATCCTGCACAGGAAGTTCTGCTACATACATGGAAGTCCTTTGCTTCTCATTTCTTTCACTGCAGTAAAAACAGACTGTAGAGATGACGGATATAAAGTTGCAACAATACTGCATGGAATGGTGTTCATTTGAACCACTGGATTTAAATGATTAAAGATTATTGTGTATCGACTGTGGTGTTCCTATCATGTTTGATGATACGTAGCTGTAAAGCAAGCTGAAGAATTGGACAATTGTAATAACAGGCCATGGCTGTCTTCCACAGACGGACAAAATTAAGGAGTATTTTTTAGGCATTTATTGCAGGTACTGTTGCTGGCATGCTCGATATGGTAAACATTAACAACATTGAAATTTCACAACAGTGCAGTATGACCAGCCACCATTAATGTGTTACTAGTTTTCTAACTATGCGCTTCAGTAAGCCGTTTATTACTCGGATGAATATTCGCACAAGTAGCACAGACATGACAGAAAGGCCAAAGGTAAATATATACACTTCACCTGTCTGACTGGCGGATTGTCAGCTTCCTCTCTTATCCTATCTGAGAAAAGCTCACACTGCTCGAGGTTCTGTTTTCTCCTCTCGCTCCTAAACACATGAATTCAGGACAATTCATGGCTTTACAAAAATACCTCTGGATGTTCAAAACCCAGTATCAAACACGATCTATGAACGTCATGAACAAGTGCAGTATATTCAGATATTAATATAAACACACCAACAAGGAACTGTCAAGTCACAAATGAGCACAACACTAGAAGAAACACTGAGGTATGCACTGGATTACTCTGATTAGTTTGGCGAAGAATATTTGTCCTACACGCGTCTCAGTCACAACATAAACAGCGCCTTGCTATTCAGGAACATTTGATAATAGTGGATTTATTTTTAATTTTGTTTTGCAAACGCCAGACTCAACATTGCACTTGATGTAGTAGAAGCAATCTGTGCTCCGAACAGGAGGCGAAAAAGGACTCGTCAATTGCTCTGTTCTTCCAGTTCCTCAAAAGCAGGTAAGAAATCGGCGATGGTGTCCACCACGTAGTCGGGTACCAAGCTGTGGTTGGTGCTCAGGTCACTATTCCTGTACTCCTGCGCCTCCTCAATCTGGGAGACGCCAGTGAGGGTGAGCATGGTGTCAAGGCCACAGTTGGACCCGAACAGCATGTCGACCTCCAGGCGGTCCCCGACCATCAGGCACTGGGCTGGATCCACTCCCCTGAACTGACTGGAGATGCACTCAAACATGAAGCGGCTGGGTTTGCCGATCACAGTGGCCTTGCGACCTGAAGCCACCTCCAGGGCTGCGGTGAGGGAACCAGAACCTGCCATCAGGAAAAGACACAAGCAAAGTGAGATTATAAAGAATCTCAAGAGGTTTCGTCACCTCCAACCGCCCATTGTTCTCCATATAGATTTGGCTGCTAGTGCGCGGCTTTGAGTTACACATAGACACAAACTGCTCAGTCACAGTCAAAGCAAAGTTAAATGTAATGACGTTTAGTCTGGAGTGTTGATTAATGTTTGGGAGAGCTGGTGTATGTACTGTCACACTGGTTTTGAATGAATCGCACATAAGAGAAACTTCTTTTAGTTGATTCCCGTGCAACCTGAAAATCAACTTGCAGAGGTTCTTGAAATTCAAGTTGGATGTCTTAATCTGCAAAACTAGCAACTTCTTTTCAACCTTCAACCTTTTTCAGGCCCTGACAGAGTCCAGTTCAATTTGTGCCAGATGAACTTGAAGTTATGGGATTCTGTGTAATGCATATTTGTATGACAACATACTAACCTCGTATAGTACAACTACATCACTTTACAGATTTCTGTATGCAGTATTATTTCCCACCAGTTTGAATTAATTCCAGTACAACTTTACTTGCAAGTTCTTCAAACTGAAATTGTACCACTTGAAAGATAAAAATGGCAACTTCCCCACAACTTCACCCTTCCTAAGGACCTGAAAGAGTCCAGAGACAAATGGCTATTATAACAGTATATTATAACTGTTATTTCATTCAGTGTCCGTTTGTAATGGAAATATACATTCCTACAGTGAAGACTACTTAGGCACGTTTTGCATTACCAGTTAATCTTTGTAATATTTTGGAAGAAATGAGGTCAGCGCAACGAACAAGCTGACTTGAAGTACAGTTGCGATTAAATGGTGAGCATTTAAAACCCTTCTCCCACCAGGATATCCCTGATCTTCAAGCCCTGCAAACAGTTTTAAATCGTTAACTGAGCGGTTCATATTGCACTCACATTATGCACATTCATTCCTACGTAAATTTGCATTTAATCAAATTGAGATGTATGTGTACTTGTGTAGGTTTATGCAATGTCTACTGTGATGAAGCTGCCATGTGTAGTCTGCTGTGTGTGAACTGTACAATGTGGGCCCCTTAATGGTGGTGGGAGGCATAAACAATGCACATAGACTGAGAAGAATGGAAATGAACAGGGGCCTCTGTGCAGCCACGGATGATCCCATATGTATATCTTTTGTACTCTTTGACAAAATAAGTGTACAACACAGCAGAAATGCACCTAAAATAGAATTCACTCGAAAGCGGAAACTCTTTTGTCGGCGTACACTATTTTGTTTATGCTTGAGGTGGCATGGTGGTCGCCTCACAGCTAGAAAGACCTGGGTTTGAATCTCAGCTGGGGCCTTTCTGTGAGGAGTTTGCATGTTCTTCCTGTGTCTGTGAGGGTTTTCTCCAGGTGCCCCAGATTCCTTCTACAGTCCAAAGACATACTTGGGTTAATTGGTGGCTCTACATTGGCTGTAAGCGTGAGTTTGAGCACACATCTGGATATGTGTTTTAACCCACGGTGTATCCTGACTTTCACTCTCATCCTGAATCAGCTGGGATCAGTGAAAACTACAGGATAAAGCAGTGCATAGATGATTGATGGATGGATGTTCATGCTGGACATGGAGAGAAGCAGTAGCCTCTACAGACCCTGCAAAGCTGCCCGTCACAGCAGATTCACACTGACACACGCATATATAATACAAGATACTATAGTGTAATGCAAATATTTACCATTACAGTAAAGGAAACTTGTGATGCAGGTTGTGTTTTCATCAAACTGGCACAGATTTAAGTTGTTCTAGCAATTTATAATCCAATGTATTCCACCAAAATGCACCACAGGAAATCTTTCCTGCCTGTGGCCATCAAACTGTATAGCTCCTCACTCAGAGTGTCAGACGCTCTGGGCCAACAGTCAGACTGGTAACTAATTTCTAACCTCACTTTTTGAGTTAACACCAAACAATGTGCAATAACTGCGTATCTCTGTGCAACAACACACTATTTACTACCTCTGTACACTTATATTTTATTTTCATAGACAATGCAAATTTTACTTTTCTGGAGGACTTAAACTCTTGGGCTCCTGGACTTATATCTAGGAGATCCTGTCAGTAATCTGTCCATGGTTGGAAGCAATACAGATATTCTACAATAGAGGAGAAATAAGCCTAAATGGACTGAATTAAACTGAGCAAATCTTTAATCAGCATCATACCTGGCAGTATCCTACCACCTGACAGCGGGTGCCAGGGGTCGTTGTCGGTGGCCAGGAACAGACAGTCGGGGTCCCGCAGGTAGCACGACGCTTTGGCCAGTTTGAGAAAAGTCAGTTTGTCGTCGTGCCCCACCAGCACCGCCTTCACGTCCGGAGCCAGGGCGCAGTTGTAGATGGTGGCGTCCGGGTCGTCCGCCTCCTCCACGCAGGGGATGCCCGCCTCCAGCAGTTCCCTGCGTAGCCCGTCGCAGCCGATGACAAACACCTGGCCGCGGACCTTGACCACGTCCCTCAGGTAGAGAGCCGAGCAGTAGGACGAGCTGAAGATCTGCTCCAGCATCACGTCGGTGAAGCCCAGCCGGTAGAACTTGTGTACGTAATTCTCCCGCGGCCTGGTGCAGTTGTTGGTGACGAACACTACGTTTTTGCCCTGCCGGATCAGCGCGTTCACCACCTTCGCCGCGCCCGTGATCGCCTTCTCTCCGTGCCATATGACCCCGTCGCAGTCGAAGAGGAAGAAGTCCTTCGCCTCCAGCAGACTCCGGATCTGCGGACCTCGAATTTTCTGGCAGCCTTTGAAGCCAAAGGCGCCTGCCATCCCGGCTTTTTCCTCGGTTTCTTCCGTGTTTCACCTTCTAGTGGTCCCCCATGTCAGAGGCTGGTGCATAATGTGGTTAGAAGCGGTATAAAAAACAAATCAATGTCAGCTAATCACATTGCCGAGTCCTTGCTGCAGTTACATACACGGACGATGGGCTACATAAACATTAACGCCGGGACACGCCCCTTTGTCTGGCTCCACCAATCAGACCGCAGCGCGTCAGCCAATCAGATTGCAGTGTGTCATCAGCGAACAGCTTCTTAAAATTAAATTGCGCCCTCATGGCTGCTGATGGACACTTACAAGTATAATTTTTTATTTTTTTAAAAAAAAGATGCACATAAACTCTGAATAACTCTGGCAATAAAGATAGTTAATTTTGGAGGAAATAAAATTAGCACACAAAATTACAGGAAAATATTCCATTATAAGGAAATACTCAATTACAAGAAAATACTCCACTACAAGGAAATACTCCATTAGTAGGAAATACTTCATTCAAAAAAACAGACAGGCAGGTGCAGGCTAATCAACGTGACACAGCAGTGGTTGTATTAGATGTGGCCATTTTAGCTGATGGTAACATCAGTAAGAAAAAGCATATAAAGAAATATGTTGTACTGAAGGAACAACTGGAACAGATGTGTAAGGTCAAGGCCAAGGTGGTCCCAGTGATAACTGGTCCTGGAAAAACAACTCCAGGAGATTCCATCTACAAAATTTAAGGCCTCTGTCCTCATTGCAGTGCTGGAAACAGCTAAAACTGTGCAGTACCATTCAACCTACCAGGATTCTAGATATAACCTAGGCATATACTAGAGTCCCTCAAAAAGCTCTCAGCTCCACCTGGAAACAAGGGGCGTAACTCCCATTTTGGAGCATAACTATATACTATAAAGCCTTATATCAATGTCTACAAATCTACAATCACTGTCATTGAACTGTTGCCCCACTGACCTGATCCGCTGACTTCTACAATATCTTAATGGTGACATATGTTGCGATCGCCAAATAGGTAATGCTCTATGTATCAGTATAAGAGTTTGCAAGAGGATTTTGTGGCAGCACATATACACTGTTTAGGCATAACATTATGACCACCTGCCTGATGTTGTGTTGGTCCCCCTTATGTGCTCAAAAATGCTCTGAACCACTGGGCATGGACAAGAGGACCTCTCAGGGTGTCCTATGGGGTCTGGAACCAGGATGTTGGATCCTTTGAATACTCTGGTTTCTGTAGTGGGGCCTCTGTCAATCAAACTTGTTCCACTGCATCCTGTTGATGCTTGATCACAATGGGGTGTAGGAAGTTTGGAGGTCAAATCAACATGTTGGGCCATTGTCATGTTCCTCAACATGTTCCTGATTGGTTGAAGTTGTTTCCATGTGGTGGGGTGTATTTTCCTGCAGGGGTAGACCAGCGACATTTGGGATTTCCATTAGCATGAGGGAGTGTGTTTGTTGTAGGACAATGTTTATTTGGGTGTCTAAGTCTCATCAACAAGGATGTTAAAATCCAAGGTTTTCCAGCAGAACAGCACATAGTACCAATATGATCAATGTTATTCACTTCACCTGTCAGTCATAATTTTGTGGCTGATCGGTGTATAAATGAATGAAACAACAACTTCTTGTGTTACTGACCTGCTCCAAAACAAGGTCATTAGCATAACATGCTGTTTATCTGCTTTACTACAGACTTTGAGCTTTCTGCTGTCACCTGCGGTTCAGACAAAGCAGCAGCTTTATCTTATTTTCCAAGGTCTCACCACTGGATTCACTTACATCAGTCTGCATTTCTACTTTGTTTAAATATACCAGTCCAGTATAGGTATGGTCTAGCCCACAGGTGTCAAACTCTGGTCCTTGAGGGCCCCTATCCAGCATGTTTTAGATGTTTCCCTCTTCCAGCACACCTTATTCAAATGATCAGCTCAATCATCAAGCTCTGCAAAAGCCTGATAACGACCCTGATCCTTTGAATCAGGTGTGTTGGAAGAGTGAAACATCTAAAACATGCAGGATAGTGGCCCTCGAGGACCAGGATTGGACACCCCTGGTCTAGCCTATGTGTTCTCAGGGAGTTTATACACTTGCTGACAGCAAAAATGAAAAAATAATGAATGTCCCACTTCTTATTAATGCTATTCCTTAACATCAAGGTTCACCCTACACCCTGGTGAACACTCTCTCAGTCCAGACACGTTGGTTAATCCATGTATTAATAAAGGAACTTTATATTTAAAATCAGAATGCCTTGAATACTTTTTGGATGGCCAACCTATATGAAGGAGTTTTATTAATAAGAAATGGGTCAGTTATTATTTTTTCATCTGTCCACTGGCTCTACCCTTGAAGAGCACCTGATTTTATAATTTCATATTTTTATTCACCCCACACTAGTGGTCTAGACCCAGTGCAGCACAGACTTTTTTTTCTTCATTAATGTGTAAACAGCTTGAAAATTTGATTCAGATGGCACACATTTTTAATAATGTATAACCTGCTGGGTAGTTATGTTTTATGTTTTTGTAAGTGAGCAAGATATCAGTCCAAAAATAATAATAATTCAATTATATATGGAAAAAATGAATTCATACTTTGCAGTTTTGGAGTTACTATTGCTACTGCTACTATTACTACTACCACTACTGCTGCTGCTGCTGCTGTTGCTGCTGCTAATACTACTACTACTACTATTAATATGTAGAAGAAGAAGAAGAAGAAGAAGAAGAAGAAGAAGAAGAAGAACAAGGAGAAGAAGGAGAAGGATAAGAAGAAGAAGAAGAAGAAGAAGAAGAAGAAGAAGAAGAAGAAGAAGAAGAAGAAGAAGAAGAAGAAGAAGAAGAAGAAGAAGAAGAAGAAGAAGAAGTTGTTGCTGGTGGTATTGTACCACATCCTAAAAGCTGGAACATTAAAAATGTATTTTTTCAATAAATTTACTCGGTTATGTAATCTCTAGTAAGAATTATTTAGATTTGATTTTCTTGTACAGAAAGTTGTAATTTTTGTTACTTTCACCCTCAACAGTGTTCAGTCTCAGGACACTAGATGGGGCTGTAACCACATCTACAAAGATGTTAACTTTACAAGACAAACCGGTAGAAATCCCAGCAGTTCCTATACTATATATTCCTGTTTTAATACTCTTTCTACAGTCTGTTGTCTCTATATTCTGCTTTTTACTATCCCTGGGCCAGTAGCGAGAACTGAGGTTAGTTATTGTTATTATTGCATGAGTCTATTAGATTTATTCCTTGTTTCTTCTTTGAACTTTCCATCGTATACTATCCGACATTTTGACCTTTGGTACTTAGAGAAACAAACTAAATATTCAGGTTTCAAGGACGACACTTTTACAACTTCCTCATCACTAATCAACTTCTTCTTACTGTCTTCCTTTTTTAGTATATTAAATTCTGATGCATCATGCCATTTCTTTTGTTGTCATTTTTATTTTTCTTGTCACTACACGACACTTCTTGCAAAACCACTTTCAACTAAGTTTCATGGTTGTAAATAAAATGTATTGAAATTAAAATGAAAACCAAACTGTTAATTAAGTGCAGCTGCAGTATCAAAATCCCCAGAAGTGGATACAGTTCATTACTTTTTGGCAGGTGCCGCTTGTTTTGTTCTTTACTCTATGTTACTCTAGTCATTATTTCTTCTATTTTCTGTTTCTCAGGATGCATCCCTCCTCTAAATTTCCTGTGCTCTACGTTGCTTTGGTGTGCTCGTCTTCTGCTTCATAAGTTGTTTTTTTTTTTTCATCTTTTTCCCTGTGCCGCAATGCTGCTTTGTTTTGGATTGCGTGCGAGACAGTGGAAGACTCACTGGCACCCACAACTGCCAGACAAACAGACAAATGAAATGCAGGAAAGGAATGAAGGAACGGACAGCTGAATGGACAGGGAACAAGCTGTCCTAATTGGTCATTATTTTTCCTGCTAATCTATATTTTCCTCCCTGCTAACCCCCAACACAGATGTGAGGAGTGGAAGGGAGGACAGAGCAGAGAGGGGGGGTCCTCCGAGGCCTGGTCTGCTCTCAACAGTGGCTTGAGCAGCGACCGTGAACATTGCGGTCTGCTTTTGTGTCTTGTTTAGTCAAGGGAAGGAGGCTCAGTGGAAACCAGCAGAGGAGGGTGTAGGGGTCAGAGTTGAGACTTGCAGGTGGTGCTGGTGGTTAGGAGCCAGCAGACCATAACGCTGGCCGGAACACACACGAATGCTTATGTACCCACATGCGTACTGGTGTACTATCCTATGACTCTGGGCATAATATGTCTACATAAATATACCTTAACCAAACGAGCAAAGACTCGCACAAAAACCCTATTCATTCATTCACCAACCCTAATGTGGCTTCCTGTCATTTGAATTATGCAAAAACATAGAATCATGAAAGAAAGTATTGCTTAGTTAGAATATGTGTGTGTGTTGGTGTTTGTGTTCATACTGTCAGACACCCCTGCATGCAGCACAGTCAGGTCAAAGCAGCACAGAGGTGTGGGACAACGTGGCGCTGCTGCACAAGTGAGATGTCTGGTAGACATGATGGCGCTGGGAGGAGAGAGTTCAAGACCCCGCTACTCTGAAGTAAAGCTGGAATGGCAGAAAGTATACAAAAAATACTCGACAAGTTGAGCAATAATATTAATAACTTAAAGAATGCATTTGTTGCAAGCTAATATTGCACACCTTATTTTTTGTTTGAAGTGAACATTTCTCATTGTTCACCTTTGTTGTGTTTCGTAGCTTTCCTCTTGATAATTAGAGGCAATACCAAGTTGTCAGCCTGCTAGCGATCAACATTTTGTTTTAAAAGGTGAAATGAGCGAATCACTTACAAGATGTGTAGTTTATTGGACATCTGCAATATTTGAGGACAGCAGGAATACATTTCTTAAATGTTCTCGTATTGGTAGAGTTAGTATTACAGAACTGAGGTACAAAATGGAAGTGTCGCTGAGGAAATCTTGGGTGCTGCTACTGTGTTTTTTTGTGTTTATCCCTACTATTCTTGTTTCTACACAAAGTCCAGCAGAGAGCTACTGGTCCAAGAAGCCCCACACAGAGAAGAAGCACCAGGTCCAACATGTATCTCTGGTACCATGGTTGTACCAGTGAAACTGGCCTTAAATGAGTTCCACCTCCACTGTGTAGAATGTGTTCTACCCACTGAATGAGTCGTAGGGCTGGAGGGACAGGATGGGATTTGTGGATCCTGCTGAGGGACAAAGCTGAAGACTTGAACCTAGAAAAGGGAGAAATGATGGGAGTATTTAAGAAAAAGAAAGGGGGACAGGTTCCAGTTATCTCTGCCCTCCACTGGCATTGCAAATGTTGGTCATCCTTCCATTCACATACCTGATGTCCTCTATTAGTGTTTGAATGGTGGCACTGAGCAGTTCCCTGCTTATGTGTGTGGGGTTGATGCTGAGGCCAAGTCCCTTTGTTTCAGCCCTCACCACATTATCGAACTGGTCTCCAAACAGAGGGATTCCCAGCACAGGAACAGCATGGTACACTGCCTGAAGCAGGCTGTTTTGTCCACCATGTGTGATAAAGAGACGTGCTTTTTTGTGGCCTGTGGGATCAATGGAAAAAAAAGTTGCATTTAGTAAAGGAAGTAGTACTGTTGGGTCCAGCACCGATTGATTAAACATACAAATGAGAACCATCTGTCTTACAAATTAGGTTTTAAACAATGTAGACCAAACCACTGCTAACCTTATTTTTAATGCAGGACAGGTGGGGATATATACACACAAAGCACAGCAGAAATATTTCACAATACTGCAGTGACCAGATGACACCTCCATGGTTCATTCATTCTGAATTGTATCTCACTTATTAAACTTATTTACTCAGCATTTAAAGCAAAACTCTCTGTCTGCAGCTGTCTTGATTGAGTTTCTGACAATAATCTCTCATGAAATTCCATCTTTCAGATAGTCCACAGCACCCACAGTAGACATTCCTTTTGACAGTCTATAATATACTGTGGCTGTCTTTTGTTTTTGCTGAAAAGGGTAACAAAAGACAGAGTGTACCTACCCAACAGGTCATTAATAGGCAGCCAGTCCACTAGCCTTAGATTGGGAGGTCTGTCCATGTGATGCGGCCACTGCTGAGAGTCATACCTGCAAGAAAAACACTGCAGATTTTGGAATGTCCCACAACTTACTGAAATGAACTAAAAAATGCAGGTTAAGTTAAAACTGATATTTTTATGCCTCTATGTATTGTATGATGCTTTTACCTCCACAGTACCCCCTGAGGGATCCTGGAGAAGCCAGCCACCAGTTCTACAAGCAGAGAGTCCACAGAGACTGAAGAGACCATAGACCCCAGAGTCACGACGATGAAACCTGCTTCTCCAAAACTTGAGATCCACAACTCAAGATCCTGCAGGAACACAAGGGTTGGATAAAGAAAGTAGGCAGAGAGACATTTGAAGAGATTTGAGTGATGCAGGATGAGAGGGAAATGGAAATATGCAGGGAGTAGAGGAAATCGAAAGGAAAGGGGGACAATGAAAGGTAAAGACAGGAAAAAAAGGTTAGTTAATATGAAAACCTGAGACTCATATTTATATTTTAGGTGCAAGTATCAAAAGAGAGACCTGCTCCAGAGGCTTTGCTGGTTTATTAAGCAGACCTCCCACCAGCACAGTGTAGGGCATAAGAGGCTGAGGGAACTCCAGGGAAAAGTCAGTATTGAAGGCCCAGAGTTCAGCTCCTTGATGTAACTTGTTCAGCCCACCACGTGGTGGGCCGGACTCAAGATGGCGCTCAGCAACGTCCTTAAATATCGACCACACAATTTCCTGACCTTTGATAAAGGACATGAGACATAAAAAACAAAAACAAAGTTGCACGGTCAATATTTGTTGAAAGTCATTCCGATAAAATAATAATACTAACTTATTTCCTATTAAAAGGTTTTAGCTAAACCACTTCTGACCAGTTTTAAAGAACACTCAAAGCATTCTTTCCATAAGATGTAGGAAGCAGGTCTTCGATGCCAGGAAATTATAATTTCATATGATGATTAAAGATCTTACTGCTATCTGTAGGCTACTGCAGATCAAAACATTAATAGACTGAAGAAAAGAAGCCAAATATAAATGAGCTTAGACCTCATTTAATCCCCCTCACGATGTGCACATCAGTTTCAGTGTAATATTAGCAAAAATTATGTAAATAGCTTTAACTTAAATAAAAAAGAAATATTTGTGAAATATGAAATTAATAATTAAATTACCTATTTCAAAATACTGTTACAGAGTCAGTATATTACAAGTGAGAGGATAATCAGATCTAGTATAGAATATACAAACTTAGTACATTCATGATATCACTATGTCTAGAGTGCTACAGACAGACAAACAGTGCTGTAAAGGTGTGTGCTACTAAACAACCCAGATAACACCTTTGGCAGTATGTGATCTTCAGTGTAAAAACATTCTTACCTACAGGAGCCAAGAACGAATAAAAAAGGTTCTTTGCACGACCCCAGAGGCTCATGTGGTTGGTAAGCTGGGAGCCGAAGACTGGAATGTAGGAGATTGGGCTGGGGAGTGCGATGGACAGAGGACCATTCAGAGTGCCAGGATAGAAAGCTACAGAACGGACACCTGGAGTAAATCAAGAGTAAAGTGCATGAAGCATTTTGAGCTGCTGGTTTATTCATAACTGTTGATAGATTTCAATGAGAACACAAAAAATCTGGCCAACTGTTTGAACGAGCATATTTAAGTATATCTGCTATCTGAAAACAATGTAAGTTCCATAGTATTGGTGCATGGTATATTACTGTAACAATGGTCAGATTTGATAGTAGCTATGAATAAAAATAAAGTGACATGAAGGGCAGGTATACCAAGTTTGTGTGCCAGGATGAAGGAGCACGGGTTAAAAGCATCAAGGATGGCAAGGTCATAGCTTTCCCTCTGGAGGAAAGTTATTATTTCTTTGTCCTCCAACAGCTTGTCACACTGGAAGGACAAGTGTCCCATGAAGTTTAAAAAGCCATTAAAATTGTCCCTGATAAGAGAAAAAGAAAAGAGGGAGACAGAACTAATTTAAACCTAATCTGTTAAAAGTGATGTTAGAGACAACTATTTTATATATTGCATTTTCACATTAATTTAAAGATGGTTCAGAAATGACAAATTGGGCATCGGTATAACACACATCCAGGAGCTCATCTATTTCTCCTACTGTTCTTGCATGTGCCAACAAGTCTCCTAAAATAAGTGCATTACCTTCCCAGTAAAAACTGTGTTTGTTGCTCCAGGAACCAGGCATTGTACTCTTTGATGTATTTTTCTCCTAAGGACCAGGTGCTTCTCTTATAACTGTCTGCATGATTGGCGTAGGAAAGACCTTGGAGGAGTAGAAATGTGCATTGTGTGTATTTACAATACAGTGACAAAAATATTTTTAGCTGTATGTATAGTCTGTGTGTGTCTGCACAATATACCTGTAATAACAGGGTTGCCCAGTTGCAAGAGCATGCGGACCTCATGGCCATGTTGGTGTAAGTTATGAGAAATTTCGTCTAACAATAAGTAGTGGCTTCCTCCTATGGGGGAGAAGAGTAGTAGTTTCCAAAATAAACCATGCCATCAGTTGGAAATACAAATATATGGCTTGTGGTTTGCAAAATACTGTATGACTACTATACTATATAATACACAATGATACAATTTATTTTCTTAAGGGGGCAGTCCAAAGAGGAACTGTTTATTATTTCAAGAACACCGTAAAATTACCTACAATAAATACTGCCATCATTACTAGTTAAGGGCTCTTTAACAATCACTACTCCACTACTCACCAATCAGACAGACAGTCAGGATCTTGGCAGACTGAAGCAGTGGAAGAGCCAGAAGAGGAAACATCCAATATACAATCTCCATGCTGTTATTAGAGGACCGTGCACTGACCTGCAGGCAACGTGCTCCTCTTCCAATTCGAAAGCAAACTGTAATAAAAACCGTCCTGCTAGAAGAACAATTCCTTGAGAGGAGGTTTACCCTTTTAACGCTGCAGATCCAGTGAGCGACAACAGGAGACAACTCCTAAAACAGAGCTGTGATTCAGAAAAGTTTTCAGAAGAAATGGATTAGTCAAATAAAATGGATTACCAAAATATAATGCAGAACACTCACATTCTTTGCAAACTCATCCTTTCACCAAGTTAGGTCCGGTCTTTTCTCATATCCGTCTGAGCCAGGAGTACAGCTTCTTTTATACAGTCTGCAGTGTCAAGTTGAAACGAGGGAAACCCCAAATCCTTTGTAGTGTACTTAAAATGTATCCAGTATGCTTTATCTTGCAACAAAAGTAAAAAGTCCGACATTAAGGCGATGATTTGTTCCTTATTGTTCGACAGGTCTGCAAGTCTGATTCTGTCTATGTGACACATGTGAGAAGCTCTATTTTCTCTAAAAGTCAGACACTGAGAAGTCCAAGAGCCCTGGACCTGAAGTGATAATGAAAGGGAGGGAAAGAGAGAAGGGGTGGTGGGACAGGGGGACGAGGGGTTCCCCAAGCCCCCATTGTATCAAATTAGACAAATGGAAATGTTAAGCGGAGTTTCATTCTCTCAAGATTCCTGACGAAAAACAATTCCCTCCAAAAATAAGAGCAAGAAAGCACTTATTTAATTAGTGATAACAATGATATTATATTTGTTGTGGCAACTTCACTTAATTTGGATAAACGATGCATTAATAAGTAAATTAAAATAATGTCATCGGTGGTGACAAAAAAACTATCCTACAACACAGACTGTTATTTAATCATTTATTTAAAATTGTTTAGATATCGCTTATTAAAAATCATTTTTTACAAGGCATGCACATTAATTTGACTGGTAGGAAGGCTGCAGTGACTACAAAATAGAGCAGCTACCATAAAACATTAGTGCTGAATGAACTGTGATAGGGCTGTGGATGCCCTGGCAGCCTGTGACTGGCAAGTCAGGCTTGACATGTAGGTTATCCTGGACAATGCACTCATTGTAACCGCAACCGGTGCTTTTCTGTGTCAGAGAGGTCATTAGAAAAACAAGTCAGTCAGAAAAACTGCTGGAGTGTATCAGAAAAAAAAAGCGAGTCAGAGGGGTCAATCCCACCACCATTGATGTTATTATTATTGTCGTTGCAAATATGTTCCAATTCCAGCCTTCATTAGTTATAGTCATTTCTGAATCAAGGTTTGATTGTGCATCTATTCTTTCAACATTTGAAATAAGCATAAACATTTTAAACATAAGTGTAATGAAAAGATCTCAAAAAATGGCCAAAGCAACATGTTTGCTTAGGTAAAAGAGTTCTTCATAATGCAGACAGCAGCATGTGTATGGACTCTATCTTGTCTTGTCCTTTAGGAAACTGCCAGACTGTCTGACTCCCCTTCATCCTTATGTGCCAGTAGTACCCTATGGATGTTCTGAGAGACAAAGCAAGAAAGAGAGAAATTTGAAACATAGAAAAGGATACAGATGCAAAAATAAAGGTAAAGAGGGAGAGACAGATGAGCTTAATCTTCATGTAGATTTGTCCACATTAAAAAAAGCAGAGAGAATAATATTACACATGGTGTTGGACAGTCAGGATAAGTATGGGTGATTGATTGTGGCAGCAGAGGACAGATGATGTGTAATTTTGGTGTGAATAAGGGAACAAAGAAAATACAGATGAGTCAACACTGAGACTTACTACAAGCTGGTAGTGTCTCGAGGTCTCCAACAGGGCCTGGAAGAAAGGTTGCTGAGAGAGAACGGAGAACGAGATATGATCCTCAGGCTTGTATCCCAGCTCTCTGAATACCTGCACAAGGCTCTGGAGGCCAGCAGAAATTAATAGTATTACCATATGGGCAGAGACTCTTTGGCTTTTCAAATGCACAGAGATATTCTGCAAACCCACAGACACAACAATTCCTAGCTGGTCTAACTTATCACGAGTTAGACCAGCTAGGAAGGTGCATGTTAACTGATTTGAAGTGAATTATATAAAGGCATGGACACTCCCCTAAATACATAAATTATGGTTGCATTAAAACCACTCATGTGTTGTCCTTCACAGTCGCAAAACAAGTCAGCAAGGTATAACACTCCATTGTAAATCTCACAAGCACCTACAAAATTTCTAGTCACACCATAAAGTTGTGTTTTGAAGCTTAAAGAAAATAAATTCGAAGACTGATGGCAAAACAAACTCTTGCTAAAGGGAGATCAATTTTTCTAATGCTTGGTCACTCATTTCTTTCCCTACTTGTTACAACCATTCATTTAAACTTTCTTAAGGATGTACTTTAGTGTGCTCCTCCTGACTTGGGCAGCCTGGACAAAGGGGGCTGTTGTCCTTCATCTTGGAGACTTGGTGGCAGATGACAGCAAGGAGAGCAGAGATCGACACTTCCTGCTCCCCAAACAAACTGCTTGATGCACACAGAGTCTCTTGTTCCGTGTCGTCTCCATTAAGTTCTAAGGAGGTGACCTCTGCAGCCTCTTCCATACGTGGTATAGACTGTAACCACAGCACACAATGGTAACATTTGCATGTTTCATTCCCAAACAAACTGCCAACCACTAAAAAAGTCTGTCACCTGTTGTTAGAAATCATTGTTGTCATTATTTAAAATGACATCATTAGTTTCTAGCATAATTCTGGACCGTCTGACAAACGTTGTTGATAAAAATATTGTTTTGGCAACAGAAGAAAGCAGTGGATTTTATTTAATTTTCTGTGTACTCACCTTGACAAGATGGTCCAGTGAGGAGTGCTTGAGATGTTGCCCCAGCACAAGATTCAGCGCTCTGATGAAACCCTGTCTGGGGTTGGGGTCGGCTGCAAAGTACTGCAGCATGGAAACGTAATCCAGTCGAGGGGGAGAGAAGGAGTGGTCTGCAAACAACTGGAAAAAGAACTAACAACAACCAAGAAAAGTGTTAGTGTTAATTTAGTTATTTTATATAATTTTCATTTGAACAAAGTGGATGAGATGGACAGATGATGTGCAATTCTGAAAAGCAGAAACCACTACTAGTTTCTGCTTTAGGTTAAGTCCTTCCTATCTACGTTCATTAAAGGCCTAAATGTCTGTGATGGTGTTTGTATACCACAGACACCTTAGTTTACCATTTAAGGAATTTAAATAAACTAAGTTGTCAGGCATTAAAGTCAGTTACCTTTCGTAGGTTAGCCAGACGGTCATAAGGTGCAGGCTCAGAGGGGTCCTCAGCAGAAGTCTCGACATTCTCATTGGAAAACCACAACTCTATCTGTTGGCAAAGCCAGTAAGCAAAGTAACTTAACCATACAGGGATCTACAGATTTATTTTTATACTACATAGAGTACACATTATAATCTTAATGTGTTGTCATATTAACTTGAACTCAGCCCTGCTTATAGAACAAGAGTCTGAGTACACAGTAATGGCACAGAGGGGGGCATACTAGATGTGAGTGGATAGAGGACTCATTACATCACTACATACAGGTTTATCCACGGTAGAGGGTCTTAAGGTAATTGAAAACACAGTAAAACTGATAAAATGACTTTTCATCTGCGAATCAAAGCAGGTGACTTTGCACAAAAATGGAGGAAATGGACATTATTCAAAGACAAAGATAATGCTCACTCAACTGACTGAGAATTTGCATGCCCCCTCTTGTATTACTTTAATTTTTTTCTTTCTCTGTTCTCTGTATAAAAAACAAAACTAAATAAAAAGTTTAAAAAAACACAGTAAAACTGTCTAACCAGCAAATTAGCAAACCTGTAGGTACTGTTCCTTGTGTATATAGCCTGTGTCACCAGCATCTGCTGCCCTGAAATGTTGTAGCACAGTCAGCAGCTGTGTTAAGGAGGGAAATGGCCAAGGGAGAGCAGCACTGAGCAGAAACCGATGCCAGTCTACCATGTCGTACTCGTCCATTAGTAAAGTTACAATTTCCATCACCTGGGGACAAGAAAGAAAATAACAATGCTTGACAAAGCTATGTAAAGTGTCTTTTATTTGACTGTTTAGACTATGGAAACAATTGAACAATGTGGTGCAGGAATGCTTTTTGTTTTGTTTAGTTTTGCTATTAATTTATGCCTTATTTGCATAAATATCAATTTAACAATGGCATCAAGGATGATGTGATACAAAAAAAATGATTAAAAATAAAAAAATAAAAATATTTTAAGTGGCATTAGTGTGTATGTCCCTCAGATTATGATATATGGTCACACATTGTACAGCTAGGTCTGCTTTATGTTTCTTTTTACTTTTTGCTCTCTCTGTACTGGGTTGTAGTCAGCTATGAGGTGTGTAGAAAAGACATATATTGGCCAACTACCTGTGTTTCATTCTTGTCCATCCAGGGCTCAGGCAAAATGTTTCTGTCCATTTTACCAGAGGTGACATATTTGAGAAAACTGGAGAAGTCAGAACCGGACATGACCCCTGAAAGTCAGAAAGCAGGGAAAAGGAATGATGGATGGATCCTGGATAGGAGAATCAATTAAGCCAGTTACACCTTTGCTAATATCCCCTGTATGCACCTGATGGAGCAATGTGGCATAGCCTTTGGTAGAGTGACTCTAGCTGAGTGATCGTTGGGGTGGACTGGGTGGGTTTCTCCAAAGGGGGTGGTTGGGGAGAGGGAGCATAGCTTGGTACCATGTGGCAATCTCCATTCAGAAAGAAGTCAGAACATTCCTGGAGAAGCGAGTAAGGAGAGTGTAGTCAAATGTCACACTGCTGAAAAACAACTCCAATTCTAATATCTAAGATTACACAAGAGAAAAGTGAGCATAAAGGTATTACATACCAACACCAGCTTATTCTGCAGCTTAGCACCAGCCTCTATGTGGTGGCGAACCACATCTGATAACTGGTCAATACTACAGAAAGAAAACACATCGATAAAATGTTAAATAAGTCTTCTATGTACAATCTATGACAAAAAACACTCTGTCTGACCTACATTTTTTTTACAAGCAGTATGCATTTTCCTATTATCAAATAATAGTTTCAAAGTAACTTCAGGGGCACTTAAAGACCAGCATTTGAATATCATTAGTATTCTGTAAAGTTCAACAATGTACTTTCAGGGCATGCATTCCTTCATACATATAACATTATGATATGACATAGTGATAAAATACAAAGCAAGTATCACACGCAATCAAAAACAACACTAATATAACAGATCCCATTGTACCATACCTCTTCATTTCTGCAAGATAGTGTGCCTCTAACCACTTCTGCATGCTGCTAAATGTCTGTTCTGCTCTGCTTTGCAGGGAGTGTACCGTCACCAGACCATGGCCTTTTGCTAGCGCCAAGCGCACTTTTGCTCTATTACCTAGAGAATGCACACATTCCCACAAACACAATTACATAAACATATTGAGCATATTTTGGGTGTATATGATCATAATTGCAAAGACACACATGCATACAAATTAAAACAGATGCATCTGTCTGTATATCACTGACATCACACTGATTTTCAAAAAACACTTGGACATTTATATTAGTCAATATGGGATGATTAAATATATTAAGAAATGACAAAACCACTACATCTCACAATATATGTGTGTGTGTGTGTGTGTGTGTGTGTGTGTGTGTGTGTGTGTGTGTGTGTGTGTGTGTGTGTGTGTGTGTGTGTACCCTCGTGAATCAATGCAGCTGCAAGTTCTTTATGTATTTTTTCTCTAACTTCCTGATCACGAGTCATCTCTGCCTTGTTGTCCTCAGCTGGTGGAGGACTGAGTGCCGGAGGTGGGGTTGATGGACCTGAGCAACAGAACGGATGAGAAGGATAATGACATGAAAGACCTACTGAAACATACAGTACACTACATGCTAGAAGGTACCGCTCCAGTTTAATACTCTACAAAAGACATGCCTTGCTGTTTTTTTGCTGACTCCTTTCCTTTTTTCATTTTCTTTGTACTTGTGGAGGCCTTCTCTTTCTCCTCCTTCTCCTTCTCCTTTTCCTTCTCCTTCTCTTGTTGTTTCTCCCTCTGCTCTTTTGTCTCCCCCTGGTGGGCTTCTGCTGACACCTACACAAATGTATAACCCATACAAGTCAGAAATGCCATAATATGCTCATGCAAACTCTGACACTGATCCACAGAGCATTACCAATATGTCGATGGCAGCGAGAGCTTCCTCATAGTCACAGATCAGTTTCTCCTCTGGTTGCTGGAGTAGATAATAAAAGGGGTCAATATATGTCAATACTATTGATATATTATTTATTGATTAATATATTATGTAAGTGCCAGAGTGTTTTAAGGTACAAGTTTACAAAATACATTTAAATTTACTGAGAATGACAAAATTTTACTTTGTCAACCTTAAAAAAATAGTGAACAACATGAAACAACTAAAATAAAGACAGCAAGGTGTATAATACAGTATAATATCTGTGAATTAGTTACAGGTATTAATAAGCACTAAAGAATTTAAGGTAATGAAAAGTACATTAAGAAAGACAAGACATCTGACCTTAACAGGGTCTGTGTGATCCTGGCCTTTCGTCTCAGAGACCCCATTTGAGGAGTCTGGACATCTGAGGAGGGGAGTAAGGGAGCAGAAGAGGGAACTGTTTATCTACACATGCTTTTTGAGTGGGAAGTATTTGAGCGGGCATAAAACACTTCCGAAAACTTAAAGGAAACACTGTATGCACTACAGCTTCTTCCTTACAATTTTGTTTTCCTTTTGTCCTCTCCATCATCCATGTGACTTAACACACTTGTACTACTGGTGAAGCAAAATAAATCTTTCACTTTCTGTATTCATTTCCCATAAAGTATTCACAGCATGGTCAACATATTTTACTATGTTCTATTAACATGTTTAAATTGTTTCTTGCCTCTCATTCAGATCCTTAGTTTCTGGGGTCTCCAGTAGGGGGATATCTGCACATTTGGAGGGTGGTTCAGGCAGCACCTGCTTGTACATGCTCAAATAGTAGACCTTGAGAAAATGGAAGGTTTTCTGGAAACGGTTCAACTCCACCTATACAGCATAAGCAATTCCAGATTATGATTTTGCCAAAAAATAAGTCGCACTGAAAAGATATTGTAGTCGAACAACATGTATGCTTTTAACACAACAAAATAGTCTTTATAAAACGGCAGAATTACAATGGCCAAAAAAATTCCTTTAGTCAGTTTAGTTAGACAGAAACTACAAAGTTACCTGTATTAGTGATGAGTGGTGGTTGATGAGGACTGTGGTGTGTTCCTCCAACCAGCCGTCCCACATGAGAACAGCCCTCTCGTGCTCATCCTCCTCCTTGCGCTTGTCACTAATGTCCCACAAACGTTCACGCAGTCCCTGTACAGGTATCAGAACAGCATCAATATATTTTATAGTTTTATTTTTAAAACATTTTTTTAACCCTATTTTCATGAATAATTTAAAAATATTTGTTTTGTATTACAGCACAAGTTCTCCTTACATCCAGTCTCATGTGTAGCTCTGCGATGGTTTCCTCGTCTTCTCTCATATAATCAGGCATGCTGTTGAAATCCTTTTGCCACTGAGACACCAACTCTTGCTTTACATCCGGACGCCTCAAATAATGCTTGTAACCCTCTCTGCAGACACCAAGAACCAGAAAATAGGTATTAATAAATACAATGTATATCTAAAATTCCACACATTTCCTGTTGACTTGTAAAATATTTCTGACAAAGGACAAAAAATAAGGATCTGTGACTATAAACATAAATGACAAAATCCAGTACTAAGTTAATAAGATATTATTGGCTCTGGGTGTGCTCAAAGGTTATCAGTATCCACACTGTTAGATTTACACAGCATAAATGTTTTTTCTGATTTTTCACATCATGCAAAGACTCAAATAAACAGAAAGCTTCCCATTATGTTCGTTTTAATGTGCTCTTCTGCTGTTAGTGTGAAACATGAATTAAATACATTTTCATACTACCAAAATTGTTGACAGAATACCTGATGTTGTATAGGTGATGATTAAGATCAGTGCGTTGTGAGCGCAGCTGCTGCATCACTGTCTGTACATTGTTCACATAAGAATCACACAATTCATCCCAGAAAGGAGACAGGTACTCTGGTACCTCCTAGAGATAGATAATGAGTGGAAGACATGAACAAAGGAGGGGGCATGAGAAAATAAAGAACAACAATAATAATAATAATAAAAGCCACAGTGTCAGATGTCACATAACTGAAACAAAGTGAAAGGAAATACAGGCAGGAGACCACAAGCTTGCAAGCTAAATCTGATTAGAAAAGGCCCCTTTGCTTTAACCCCCAGTCAGAGCATTTAAATGTCATGTCATATCTTGTTGACAAATCCACATTTTTCAGGACAGAAAGAGATTACAGGTGCTCCCCAAACTGTAACAAGTAAAACAAAGATTAATAGGACTCTATTAAATAGAAGTTGCTTCCTACTGAGAGGATCGGTTCATCCACATAGGCCTGGCTGGATGAAGTTGGACAGAAGAAGGAAGACTCAGTTGGGTTCTTGGCGACTGCTTGAGAGTCATCATTGGACACTGAAGAAACTGACACATTCCCAGAGTGCCCTATTTTTTAGCCAGAAGAAAAATACATACATATTCACTAAATTATTACATTTATTAATTATAACACTAAAATAATCATAATTACTGAATGCTCATTAATGAATATTAGTCACAGTCTCATAATAACTTACTTGAATCAAATATAAAACTGATCATGAAAGTTTTCATTTTTGATTACAGCAGTGAAAATGCAATTTAGCACCAAACTGCTCCAAAATAGTGCCAATCATCCCTAACAGATATTGGTAATCACATTTAAATAAAACAAGTCAGTCAATATAATGCTATCAAAGGCACTTTACATTTATGACTCTATTCTGCGCGTTCAATTTCTTAAACTCAAACAGACTTAGTGGTCTCGCAGGTAAAGTTTCTTTTCAAATCTGTGCTATATCAGATATGTAAATTTAAAAAATGAAACGTGTCCACATGTGATATGTGAAAAATTCTAATCTACCATCCAAAAGACATCAGTTTAAACATGTCTCCACATCATGTTCATGATAAATATGTGCTACTCTTTTATATATATATATATACATATACATATATATATACATATATATATATATATATATATATATATATATATATATATATATATATATATATATATATATATGTATATATATATATATATATATATATATATGTATATATATATTTATGTGTGTGTATATGTATATACCAATAAAACTGCAAAATTTATTTTGTGACCAAAACCGACTATAAAATAACAAGTTTAATGTGTAATTGCCAGACTACAGATTAAGGCACCTCTAGGAGAGTGTGTGTTGGATTTGGGGCGTGGCGTCTCACTTCTGACTTTTTCTTCTTTAAGGCTGGAGTGGCACTCTTTTGGGTCAAGCTCTTTGTCTGTCTGGGCAGGAGGTTGGTCTACAGGTGGAGCTGTGGCCGAAGAAGAAAAGTTTGGAGGTTTTGCTCTGTCTGGCACTACATCTTTCACAGGAGGTGTGGCAAGAGCTGATGAGAGAATGTGTCATAATACTGTGAGCAGATCGTCTTTTGATTCAGGAAGACATGTTTTCTATTGAAATTCACACCATATTTTGTAGAAACAGACATAAACTTGTCATCAGGGTCTGATAAAATGAAAAGCAGGAATTCAACAACCACCTACCTTCTTGTGTTTTCTTCATAACTTGTTGCAGCATAGACTCCACTCTGCTGTAAAGTTCATTGTCATCTACATTTGCATCAACACGGACCAAAATGTTTTGCTTTCCACCAAACCATTTCTGTAGTTCTGGCCAGTTTTCCTGAAAACCTGTGATCCTTGAGGAGGAAAGTCATGTTAGATACTAAACACACTGTTGTGCAGCAAAAGTACTGTATTCCTTTCTGTTTATCCTCCCATTTGATTCTTCTTTTTTACCCATGGGGAATCTGTGCCAGATACAAGTTCTTGTCTGTGGATTGGGATGTTGTATCAACAGCAGTATCTTTATCTGCACCTGGTTTGGGAGCAAAACCACATAAACACATTTAACCCGCTACTTGTGTATGTATCATACACGAACTATCAAACAGATAACGTTTGATGGCACACAGGCACATAGTGTTAAGATCAGTGTAACATACCTATATGACTGAATGCACGTTTGACCACACACTCATCAGGGACGTCCAGCAGCATGGCCAAGTCCAGCACAGGCGCAGGAGGTGGTGGACGTTTGGGTGGATTAGGATCAGCAGCAAGGTTCATCCTGCTGTTCACAACTTCATTCCCTACATCTACAGACCCACCCAGGGCTTTCTCTAGCAGGTGGGCCTGGGTGATGTCCACTGGAAAACCATCCAAGATCCAACCTGACTGAGCTGGAATCCGTCTATTGAGGACACAACAAATATTTCACTGTCTAGGAACAGTTTGTGGGTTTTTTGTTTATTTTGTCTAAACTGTCTATAAAAGAAAGATTGTACCACTGACTTTATTTATCTGAAATACTGGTGATGTGCTCTTAAAATGAACAGTATTTTACAGCAAGACAGGTTGTGTGCTCACCTGATTGCCTCTACTATAATATCTACTAACAGCTCATTGGGGATGGCCTTTCCTTTCCTCAGCTCATTTTCTACAGCTGCTCCATGTATGGCACGGCTAGACAGCTAATTAACAGAGACATGCAAGAAAAAAAGCTCTTCATTTCTAATAGGTACACAATAGTTTTTTGGGGAAAACATTTATGACTCAGTTGTTTAAATCATTACACATTTTTTATTGCTAAGAAAAGCTGATTTGTTTGTTTGTAGTTGGTAGTCTTGTGAATTGAATACAAGTTATACTCACTCTTGAGTTACTGTCTTTATTTTCCTCTTGAGCAACAAGATCTGAAAAAAGTGAAATTATAAGTGATACATATCACATAAAATAAGCAGCTGTGAATAAATACGTTATAATATATAGTTCAAAACAGCATAGAAAAGAATCAAGTCAGCTTCAGTAACCCACCAGATTTTAATAATGTGGATGATGTGAGCAGTTGTTCTTTGTTTTCCTCTCCCTGCAGCTGTGTGTCCTGTACTTTCTGTCCAAAAAAGGTGGTTTTTATTTCAGATCAATTAAGGCACTTGGTTTACAGATTCATACATTTTGCAATGACAAATCATTTCAGAGAAAAATGATGTGCTTAGATTTATATAAGAGGTACTACTAAAAGTACAATCCTGTTGTTCTTAATCTGACTAACCTCCTCTCCATTCTTGCAAGCGTTTACTGCCTCCTGAATTAGTGTGTCAGTCGATAAGACACAGATGCTATGCGCTAAAACAGAAAACATTGCACATACTCAGCAACAAAGAAGTCATGTTCAATATATAATTTCAGTAAAGACATAATAAAGTGGGGTGACATTATGTTTATACGTGTGCTTTCATCTGTGTTTGGAGTGCATGCCTTTAGCAATCTGAGCCAAGCAGTTGGTCTTGCCAGAGCAAATCTTGCCCAGGACACAGGCCTTGATGGTAAAGCGAGGAAATACAGGTGACAGTTTCACGATGGGTGGATGAACTATGTTCCTCAGTCGGTGGACAACATGTCCAAGAATGTTGTTGTTGCCTGGGGGTAATTTTGTCTCCCCTGCTTCCTCTGGCCACGTCCACTCACCTACCATATTCTGAAAATTTAACATGCTTCTATTTAGTTGCAATATACACTTTGTCATTGTCAAAAAAATTAAATCTGGTTGGCTCTCTGTAGTCTAAGTTATTTGGTCTATAGGCAAGCTAAACACACAAACATGCATTTATGATTTAAAAACACACTGCACTCATGTTTTAAACTCACAGTGTATTCATCATAATCCTGATTGTTGAGTGTCTCTTGCTTCTTAAGCTCTACAGGATCTAGTTGGGTGGAAAACAGTGGCTGGTGGCCCTTTACCAGCTCAAAGAGAGGGAGGCCCCTGAACAGCAAATCTTTCCACTCTCTCATCAGCTTCCCTGGAATCAGACTGAACATGACAGCAGAAAAAAATGAAAGGAGGCAAAACTAGACTTAATAAGTGGAATTGTGGTTAAAATGAGATCTGAATCATACATCTGGAAATAGTTTGAACCACTTAATTCACAACTAACTGCAATGCACAGCACTTAAGTCTTCTAAATTTGTCATTTTTTTGGCTGAGCCTGAAAAGTATTAAACTTTCAACAGAAATTCTTAATCTGACTCTGAGTAGGAGTGAATATTGAGCTGGGTTGTGAGGAGAGTGTATACTGGATATACAGATATGGTGTATTTGATCATAAGAAGAAGCAGACAGGATATTGATATCTCCTGACTTTATTTGACCACTGGCCAATTGTACAGGAATAATTGCAATATTCGTAATTTTTCACAGATATTTAACTCACTTTAGAATTAGCACTACAACACAATGTTAATTTTTTTTTAACATTACATGAAATATTTCAGTCTTCTGTCAAATTTCAGTTCATTGGGACTTTCCTAAAATACCTTTCTGCATCAGAAAGAAACAATAATGAAAGAAACAAACCAATATTTAAGAGGTATATGGTATATACCCAAACTACACTTTGTTGTTTATGTTCTTATTAACTTAATTTGAATTGAATTTAATTTTTTTTTGTTGAAATGAATAAATAAATAAAGCTTGCAAACAGAGTAGAGAATTTGACCTTTCACTCCTGCAGTCCCATCCTTCAGATCATGAAGTTACCAAGTAGAAACACCTTCACAACTTACATACTGTACATTCTCAATATAATACTACCAAATGACACATTTTTTATAACTTGGAATTACCACATATTCACTAACTGCCTGGGGAAGTGATGTGTTTAAAGGTTTAGAGCCCAAAAACTATTTGCATGTTTCTACTGTACTTTTAAAAGCAGCTATGTTACGTACTTTCCAGTGAGCAGTCGATATTCTCCAACCTTAGTTGCCAAGTCCACTATCTGATCCAAAATGTCCTTGCAGCTCTTAAAGTGCTTCTTGTATCTGTTTTGAGCTCGCTCAGCAGCAATCCTGTTACAGAATTCAAGCTCCTTTCTGATCTCCTCTGCATGGTCCAACTTAGCCTGCTGGGTCAAAACCTATACCAGGCCCCAGTCAGAAAGATGGAACGAGTAGAGAGGACATGACATTAATGTTCCTGCTAGTCACCACTGCTGTAGCTAATTAAGGAAGATAAACGGTGTTACAGGGGTTATTTATTGTCTCAAACTCATACCGATGCATTTTTGGAGAAAACTTTAAGGAGAAACAACTGAAAAAAGAATTTGAATCACTGTTGCTTTTGTGTAAATGGCAATTGACTGCAGGATTTCAGACTTAATGTCCCAACATTTTACTTAGGGGTTGTTTGAGAAATTCAATTATTGACAACACCATTGCACCATGACCATACCATACTATATAGCCTACTGAATATTTAGAGAATTTCTTTGGTCATTTTATATAACCTTGTCAACATTGTCAACAAATCTCATGAAAAATTAAAAACCGATGATGAATTGCTACTGCCAACTGGTACTGCTGTGTAACTGAAGCCTGATTTAGCTTATTCCTCTTTACCACAGGGCTCTATTGTTGTCCAAACACAATTATACAGCAGTGAGCAACACTGTTGCACTATGTGATATGACCAATGCATCTGTGTGCCTCAGGAATTTTCCTGTTCGCTTTCGTCTTTTCATGGGATTTGCTGTCAAACAGAAAATATTAGGTAATCACCAAAGGAATCACTTAACACTTACTATGTGAATAACACTGAACTGAGTATCTCTTTTTTCTACTAAATCAGTCATTTATAATATATTGTGTGATCACTGGAAGGACAAAACAGATAGACATATAAATGTTGATGACATGATTCACACAGTCTTACTCGACCTTGTATTTCTACAAAAGTCCCTCTGTCTCTTTCTTTCTTTTCATAATACTAAAAACCCTGTTGATACTCTACAAACTATCTGAAATCCACTTTTTTTGTTTCTACAACACCACTCATACTATCATTGACAAAGCCTAATACAAAGGGACAATAGAGAGGGCTAGTCTTCTTCCTTATTCATCCTATCTCACCGCCTCCCTGTCCAGAGCTTCCTGGAAATCCCTCTCCCTCCGCTGCTGGTACTGCTGCTCTCTGAACAGGCGGTTCTCCCGAATCACCTCCTTCTGCATACGCATCTGCAGTAACTGAGTTGCCAAACGCTGCTCCTGCCGAGTCTGACGTGTCAGACGGCTCACCAGCTGCTCCTCTCGCCGTGCCTCCTGAAGCGTAGGGCAGAGATGGCTGATTAGTTGATTGATTTTGGATTGAAATGATGAATGTCAAAGAACAGACATTGTGAGGTCAAAGAGAATCAGATGTATAAAATATTATTTTAAAGTGTATTTTCCATATGGTCTACAAAAAGATGATTGACTACATATGAATATCTAGACAGATATACTGAATTAATTGATAAGGCTGGGTGTATTAACAATTGTTAATGAGAAGTTTAACCTCTTGAGCTTCATGGGCCTTGAACTGCTCCACCAGGAATCTGTCTGCTCTTTTCTTTCTCTGCTCACAAGCTACAGCATTCTCCTCCAGCCTCTGTCGGATCTCCTGTATATACTTGCTATTGGACTGCAATGTTATTTTATTTCCACTTTCAGGGACTTCACAGCCCTGGTTGCTGTTACCACGGAGGAAATCTGCAGGGAAGTGCTGACCACTAGAACTGAAAAGGTTCAAATCATATATAAAGTTGTCGTATGATGGTGAACATCTGAGGTAAAATTGCATTAATAAAAGCATTTAAATGGCAGTGTACTACATAAATTCAACACTAATTCAATGAATGCTTCCTTCTTTCTTACCTTAAGGAGGAAGCAAAACCAGAAGTAACCAGTTTCTTTCTGTTTGTCTCAAACTGGGCTATTTCAGTCTGGACCGTCTGCATTAGGAAAAGGGACACCAATGCAATATGACCATCATCAAGCTAAAAATTAAATTCCACACTATGCTAGTAAATTATAATAGCATTCATTTGGATCCCACCTGTGCTTGTCGTTCTTTGCGTTGCAGCTGCCGCTGCTGCTGCTGCTGTCTCTTCTTTAGGTTAAGCTGTAAAGTGCAGGGAGGTAGCTTGTTCACCTGGACATTAGTGGCCTGGTTAGAAGTCATGTCACTGTGATTCTGATGACACATCTGCTGCTGCAACATACAGAGCTTAAATGTTCAACATTGCAATTAGCATGAACTTTCCTTTATTCCACTGTCAAGCAGCTGGGATTTAAGTGTTTAAGGCATTTCAAAAAGTATGCTATAATGTAGCATAGTGTGAATTATGAATGCTATATGTAAAAGTAATGTCTAACACCAAAAATACTGCAAAGAATTGTAACTTATGATAGAAAGTGCAAGTAAAAAGTTTTATTGATAACAATTTAAATGTGGAGAAATGAGTAGCCTTAAATTCAGGTGAGAAATTTAGACATAATTATGGTAAATGTTTACAGGGGAAAGGCATGACAACACTGCAATTTACTTTTCATAGTCTCCAGTACCTTCTCACCATCCTTCATTCTTTTTTCATCCTGGACTTTGAGTCGTCTCTTTTGCTGGATAGGGTGGGTCACCACAGACCTGTCGCACCATTGCTGGGATTTATCCCCATAGTGCTGAGGAATTTTCTGAAGCTTCAGCTCTGCATCACGTTTCACTACCTGATGCAGTCGCTATATATGAAAAGAAAAAGGATTGAAACACAGGATTCGGGAAATAATGATGGTACATTAAGGTAGAAATGTGGAAACACATTAAAGACATTCAAAGACTAAAAAAAAGTCAAAGCTGCAATATAAAACCATACAGTTCTTTAGTATTGGTAAAGAGAAGAACAATTTATCTCTATATAGTTTTACTGATTAACACCTAAACGTAAATTGATACAAATAAGCAAAAAAAAAATGCATAAATAAAGGTGTGATGGATTGTGACAGAAACCTGAAAGGGCTATTGATCAGAACATGCTGTTGCCCAAAGAGACTGTCATTTTACCACATGCACATACTACACACACCTATACAGCCCCCTTACATCAGAGTAGATCTCATGCTCTTTCTTGTGCAGGTTTGCGCTGGCTGCAGGCTGCATGATTTCCATCATTGTCCCACTGATTTCTGCTTTCTTATTCTTTTCAAGTGAGACATACAGTTGGTGAAGAAGGCGTGTGGCAGCACCCGGTTTCTCCTGCATAAGGTCTTGGGCTTTGTTTATGTCGAAGGAGATCCCCAGTAACTTGAGAGTCGGCTCAATGCGGGTAAAATTATTCAGTTTGGAGATGGAGGTGCTTTGAGAAAATGTGTGATTAAAATGAATAGTTATCAACATTTTAACACACCACTAAGATACTTTCCAACAAAAAAAAGCAAAGGAACTAGACTGATTCCTGGAAAAGACAGAGAGGGAAACTTACTCTTTCTTCATGAACATACTGAAATCCTTCTGCAGCTTATATTTATGCAGAACCTCCCCAATTAGGTAGCCACTGGAGAAATCATTGGCAAAGGTGTCTGGCTCTGTGAAGATGAGTATGCAGTCATTTACACAAGCATAAGCAGAGCACTGTGTGTGTGTACAGTGTAGATAGATAGATAGATAGATAGATAGATAGATAGATAGATAGATAGATAGATAGATAGATAGATAGATAGATAGACAGATAGATAGACAGACAGATAGATGACTTCCAGCTTCCAGAAGCTTGGCAGAGGAGGAATAGCCCAGCGTGATAATGATCCAGAACACACTGTCCAAATCACACAACACTTTCTTAAAAAAAAGAAGAAACTGAAAACCGTGGTCACTGACACCTTTGGGGTATTTTAAGAGAAAAATACAGCAAGAATCTCTTCAGAAATATGGTATCCTCAATGCCAAGTAGGGTTAAGTATGTTATTTTAAATAAGGGAGGGCATACAAAATACTTTTGTTGTGACTTTTATCCCATTGAGTTCCAAATGTGGGGCCTGGATTTTGAATATAGTAATAATATTATTTATACACTAGAGGAAATAATGTAACTGTTAAGAGGCTATACATTTTTGAAACATTTGACTCTTATTGCTCACTTCTTCACTATTATGTTTACCGTTAGAGCCATTCCAATACATTATCAAAAACATTTTAAAATGACTAGCTTGAGTAGTGTCTGGACATTCCGACTTAACTAACTTACCAGTAAATACTCATCAAACGTGTTAAGTAATTAAAATTGATCAAGTTTTATCTTTTATATTTGTAGCTTTATAAACCCGTGTGTCCTTACCCGTTAACGCGTTAAAGTAGCCGAAGTAGCGAAATCAACTGTCGAGTTAGCGTTTGCTTCATGAAGCTAGCAGTTAGCTAAATTTGCTGTAGCTGTATTGACACTCACCGACAGCCTTTGACAGCCGGAGGTCCTGGTTCAGCCACCTGCACAATATATCCGACATTGGCTTTCTGTCACTGTTAGTTTTCAGCTCAGACAAAGCACTATAAACTGTTGCCAACAGTATGACTCTTTAGCTCACTAATAACGGCTGAAAAACAGACAACCGAGGAAATCCCGACGGCGCACCGTTGCCATGGTGACATATCAACAGAGTGTTTGAGGAGGGCTCCTGGGAAAGCAGGCAGCCCCTGGATCGGCTGTAATTTCACATGAAAATAGAAATTAAATGACTACAAACTGATTCAAAACCTCGTATTTGAGGTCAACAATGATTATAGTATCTTTAGCCATATTTGCAGCCATCCTTCACTCCAATGAAACAAAGGAAAGACTCACATTAATCAGAAAAATTACCTTAACATGAACATTGATCACACTGATGATGGCAAATGGCAACAGACACATATTTAAAAATACTTGGAGAACTGAACACCACTGACAAACTCAGAAGTGGCCAGACAAATCACTTTATTGCCTTTAAACAAGTAGCATTTCAGTTTGTATTATTAGTGTTAACATTTATTTATTCACTCAGAAGTAATTCACCATCTGTTTTCATTCAATAACTAATAATCTGCAAAATATCATGAATTTTAAAGCATTATTTCAGTAACAAAGCCATTTTTCTGATGCACAACGCTTCAGTCATGTTGTCATGCACAACATTAGTCAGTATTAGTGTTTTAAAGCCGCAGGGTAACATAAACATGGAGTTTAAGGGTTTACGAGCCACTGTTTTGTAGTAATAGTTTATGCAGCATGCATCAACTTCACAAAAACATCTAGGACAAGAGATGAAGATGTGTAAGGCAGCAGGTTCACCCAGCTGTAAACACCATGAAATTGTAGTGTTCTGCAGAGTAAGTGTAAGCTCCAATTTAAAATGTGAATGGACAATTTAAAAAGGTAAACTGAATGTCAGCAGCACACTGGCCTTAATCATACTGTGTCTGGCAAAGCCACTCTGCAGCAATAAGGTAGCAATGCAAAGCAGGCTAAACTAATGAAGCAGGCTCACAATTACAATTCAGTTTACATGATTCTTCAGCAACACTTTTCATGTGTTTAAGCACACAGCAAATATACATTTTATAGGACTCGACACAAACATTTGCCTTCTTTCTCTCAAGAAAACTGGTTAGTCATCTTTATAGTATAGGACATGTAATTTCATCTAATATAAAACAATGTTACATTTTGTATTGTAAAAACAAAAAATGAAAGAAAATTACAATTATGTACAGGTAGTTGCATAAAAAAAGATTTAAAGGAAAATAAAAAGGTGCCATTTTGTTGAACCAAATCAACACAAATCATGTAACACGTAGCATGTAACAAATAATCTTCGAAGCAATGCTCGTTTAAGAAAGCACGTTTCAAAGAAAAGCAATCTGCACACATATTTAAATACTCAAAAATATATCCACCCTTTAACACTGCCTACACGCAATTACTGATCTCACACAATGCAAGTGATTGGTTCATGCATTACTCAGAGTGACTGATGCAAGGTATAGCTTTTTCCTCCTTAATCAAGCTTAAGAAAAAGTCCTGATCAGTTTGGTCAGACAAATAAAGGGGGGATACATTTTTGTCAGTAGTCAAAGAGGACTGACTGCCTGCCTGTTACCAGTTCATCTGTGAAGACATCCATTATAGTTAATCTGAGTCATAATTCATGTCACAGTAGTTTTACTTAAAGCTTGTTGGCTGGAGGCACTGAGAAACAACAAACCACAGGCTGCCACACAGGCAAGCCCTGGCTTGACTCTAAAAAATACAATAAAATAATATAACATCCTGTTTACTGGATGTCAAAGGATAAGCTCTGCATATTGATGCGTTTGGGAAGCCCAGCCAATGGTGCGTCCTTAGCACACATCGTACCCAAGTGATTGTGATCACCATCATGGTGAACCTGAAGTGCTGTCAAGTGACCAAGGTAATTTCCCCAGCCTTGGTCAACAAAAGCAAAATGACAGCATTTCTGGAAAATGTCTTTCATTTCTAATTTATGCTTTCCCCACTGGTCCCCTTTTCCAACTATAAAACCTATAAGTTTTCTGCAAAACAAACTGCAACAAAGAGGGAGTGACATTAAAACATAAAACGATAAATGTAGTGTGGTGTAGACTTGGAAAAACAAGCTTGAAAGCATCCAAAATCTATTTCAAATCCATTATTGCCCAACTCTCTGGGCTTGAAAAAAACAATCAAAGAGTTCTTTGCTTTCACCCAAATATACTGAGGGAGTTGAGTAGCAAAAATTAAAAACTGAACTGCTTACTAAAACTGAATAAAACAAACATCAGTTGTAAATTACGCTCAGTGCAAGTAGAATATATAAGTCCAACGTAATGTATTTTTGATCAGTTGTGAACGGCATTTCTGTAAGTTATCTTTTAACAACCATTTAGGCGTAAGGCAGTGTGTGAAAGGTGATACGGTGCAAATCACTGGAAGCATTACTTTTGTCAAGGCAAATAAAACATTGAAATTACCAACCCAGGTTAATTCTTATACATGAAAATGCTAATACCAATCATCGACCTCAGGATGATGCACAACACATGGCATGAAAAGTAAAAGACACTGGCCTGTCAGTGAAATGTGTCTGTTAACAAGAAAAAAATAAACTCTACTGGTTCAGGAAGACAAAACAAAAACACTCAAAAAGTAACAAAATAGTGTGTTCATTCATTAAATTACAACAGTTTGAATTCATGTTCTAGCTTATATCAGTGTATATCCAATGGGCTCATCACCCGCACAATTCCAGACCATAATAGAAAACACCACTCCTGTATCTCAGTACAGTTAAGACTGTTCTCATAAGTGCATCTGTCAATTAACATCCATTCAACCAATAACTAGTGAAAAATAGATCATGATGGAAGCTAATTTTGATACTGATACAGGAAGTGATAACTTTACAATTAGTTTTCTTTCCTTTCAGTGGCTCATCAGCTGTCAAAAAGCAGCCAAGACCATCCCAACAGTGGACCAACAGAAGACATGGATACTGTAATGGGAGAAGCGTTTTCTGTTCTCTCAGCTGTCTTCTATTGCAACTGTCCTTTGTAGTGTTCATCCAAAAAAAGTTCCGCGGTTTTACGGTGCTGTCATTTGGTTTGAAACTTTCGTGCTTTCAGTTTTCTTCAGCGGTGTAGTACAATTTACGTCACCAAAAATAAAAACATCTGAAATGCAAGCTAAAAAATTGGACATATTACAGTGAAACACAGGATATGCCACTATGAAATGCCCATTACACCGTGTCACAAAAAAGACAGTGAGAGGATCTAACAGCCACCAGGTTTCCAGGGGGTGCAATAAATATGGTGGAAAGGGGAAAAAAAGGACAAATCGTCTGAAAGGATTTGTTGTCAGGATAGAAATGTTTTGATATAGAAATATACAGATTTTGATTTATGATATTCGCACTAAAGAGAAAATAACTAGATATGTATTTCTGTATGTTTGGTAAGAACACCTTAAAAAGCATTGTTAACCTTCTGTCAGAATGAAACTGAAACAATGTAGTGCTACATCAGAGGGGGATATTTACCTAAACCATACAGGTTAGGCTTGTTGATACATGACACTGGTTAGAGTAATGAATAAGAGAGTTTCAGTTAACCCCTCTGGCCTGGATGCTATGTAGTGAAAGTGAGATGATCTCATGGTTTTGTGGATGACAGCAGGTTGGTGAACCATGTTGCTGCCGATGATGACTGCTGTCGTTTCTCTTCTTCATGTTCCTCTCCATCGGGGAGGAGGAACTGAGTGGAAGCGATAGAGGTGGGGGATCCCAGAGAAGGTGCCAGGCTCCCCCTTTCCTCAGCCTCCACAGTGGAGTCCAAATGCCAGGAACCCTGGGGTTTGTAGCCCCCAGAACAGGCAGCCTGGGGCTGTAAGAAAGGCTCTGAAGCTAGGCCCATGTCATCGCTTGGGGCTCGAGGCTGCATCTGAGGCCGGTAACCTCCACCGCCATAGCTGACAGAGTGATCGGCCTGGGGTTGGTGGCCCTCAGAGGAGCCCTGCGAATCCAGCTGGAAGACCAAAGAGGACCCGGAGGTCTGGATCCCTGTGTATGTTACATCTGTGTGTGCTGAATCCAACGAAGACGCAGAAGAAGCAGAGGAGTCTGGAAAACGGGGTCTTATGGGCCGCTCATCTACCACTTGGTTGTAGTAGCGTAATGACGCTGGCTCATCTGTGTCGACTGGCTCATCTCCTATTCCCCTCCCCTCGTCATCCTCGTCTTCTTCAGGAATGACGACGAGCACTTCCTTACTGGAATCCCACTCAGGCTTTTCTACAATATGAACCATACTGTGGGGAGATGGCTTCACATCCATTGGGCCCTGAAGGACACACAGAGAAATTTAATGTCTTTTCTTTGGATGTGATAAGAGAAATGAAAATAGGGAACAATGAGTTAAAAGCACACAAGGAAGTTAATCATGAGTGGATTAAGCTGATACTGTACCTGTGCACTGGACCAATCACTGGGCAGCTTGGGTTCAGGTATGTCTGGATAGAATGCCTTTTTCACCCTGGTACAAACAAAATGCATACATTATCATCCAGTGCCTAAATAAATTTTAAAAAATGCCTCCTAATAGCTCCTCATTGATACAGTATAGAGAATATACTGCTGTTTATATCCAGTTCATGCAGATGTCCTTTAAATGTTGCTTAGCACATACAGTGGTCCCTTGTCTATCGCGGGGGTTAGATTTCAGAAATCCCCGTGATAAGTGAAAATCTGCGAAGTAGCAACCATTCATTTTATTATTTATATATATTTTAAGGCTTTATAAACCCTCCCCACACTTGGGTTTGGTGCCAGAAGCCTTAGAAGGCGCAGAACGTTTGGGCGACATTGTAGGGCGTGCAATAAATTCAATTTTTTATGAAGATTTCACAAAAACACAACACCACAACATAACACGACGCGCAGCGATCAGACATCGATGTGAAATGGACAAGGCGAGATGCTGAACACATGCTATACACAGGACACGGAGGAGACTGATGCTACATCGCTGAGACAACCAGCACCCAGGATACAGAACACAATGCTCTGGTTGGTTGCCTCCTATCCATCAGTCAAAAGTGTGTAGTGTACGATCTCACAGGGGCAAACTAGCTCAAGCGGAAGTGGCCGTAGCTGCGTTTTCTATACGTGCGAGTCCTTGTCTACTCATCTGCTCTACACAATGTATCTTATTTTTATTTAACACTCTTCTTAATCCATGATACAAAATTAGATATATACAATTTAAAAATCTGTGAACAGTGAGACCATGAAAAGTGAACCGCGATATGGCGAGGGACTTCTTAAATTATCAGTGGAACACACAGACACAAGAGACAAACACATAATAACAGACTCACCACTTCCTTTTCTTGTAGCAAATGAAGGTGGCAATGGCCAGTAATAAGGACATGATTCCCAAAGAAGCCAAGATTTCCAGGATCAGCCAATCATCTGTGAAGACAGGAGAATAAAAATATTTAAAAGATTTGACTTGACACAAGATGACTATTTTTCAGTATAAATCACTGTGTAAACTAAACCCATTAGCATTTATATATAAAATACACCTCCTCCAGCATCAAATAATGGTATAATCAACAGTCTTTGTTGATTGCCAGTGCTAGATGTACAAACATAAATATATATTCACGTACTGTATTGTTCCAGCGTTATGAAGGCAGTGGTGCCTGAGTTCTCCCCTGCTGAAGTGTAGGCCTTGACAGTAAACTTATAAGAGCCCATAGAGAGACCCTTTACTGTGTAGCTCCTTGTATCCAGATCTGACAAATTGGCTGTTCAAAGGACAGGGTGGAAAACAAAAATGGAGATGCACGGTAAGGAAGGAGAACAGGAGAGGGAAAAATGACGCTGAAAGTGAGTTAGTTTATCAGGACACAAAATGCACTTCAACGTATTTTGATGAATCTTGTAATACCAGAATTATGTATTTTCCCTTTTCCTTTTACCTAGAAGTGTGAGCTGGGAACCATTACTGATGTAAACATTGTAGCCCAGGAGGAAGCCTCTTCTGTCAACCATTGGAATTGATCCCCAGGTAAGGAGAACGTCGGAGCCTTGCTGACTGCTTGACAGACTGACAGACCCAGAAGGAACTGTGACAGGCGCAAGGGGAGGGACATAAGAAAAGAGGAGTGGTTGGAGGCATAACAAAGAGGGTGAGAACAAAGAGACAGCAATTAAAATAAAAAGCATGATTTCTGATGTAATTGCTTCTTCTAAAAGGACAAGCTCTCCTCATGCAGTGCTATCCTTACCCAGCGTCTGTGTGTACCCCTGCCAGCGCTGCAGCAGTTCTGGGGAATCTGTGGGGCAGCTGTACAGTGAAAAGCTGTATCTCACACCTGGTTGGAAATTGGCTGATGGAAAAGAAAGAGACTGTTACATATTATAAAATAAAATGGTTTCCAAATCAGCCCCATATTGGGAGACACTTGAGATTAAGGTTGTGGTTGAGTACGCAGAGAGTTGAAGATCTTGTTAATTTTTAAATTGCTGCGATAGTGGAGATTATAGGCCGTACCAACTATAAAAATACAGCTGAATACATCTGAAATGCTCTGTTTTTACAGACCAGCATGCCTTACATACCTGACTCAATGGAGACATTAGTGTTTCCTGCAGGCACCTTGATCCAATCCACAGGACAGTCATATGTGCAGGAGGTTTCATGCCATTCTACCACATAATTACAGGTGGCGATGGCATTGCTCTGCCAGAACAGAGGGAAGCCTTTGTCTGTATAAACTGCCCTGGACACAGTCGGGAGTTCCACATCTGGAAAAAAGAAAACATACATACAGCAACGTGGAAGCAACATGTCTTCCTTGTCTCTTTTTATAAGTAACTATGGCTAAGGTTTTGAGACACTTGGAAAAACACTGAAAAACCATCCAGCTACTCTGGATCCAGCTACACACACACACCCTCTGCTTCCACATACCTGTCAAACGTAGAGATACACTTGCAGGCTGAGACAACCCATCAGCGTTCTTTGCAAACACAGTTGCTATGACTTTACTGGCACCGCTGATCTGTGTGAGATTGACTGGTACAGCACTAGTATTCGGTGATAAGATTTCTGTGTGCTGTAGACTTTCTTCAGGGTTCCAGAAAGTGACTTCATAACCTGTGATCAGACCGTGGCTCTGGCTTCGTGTTAGAGGCTAAAGGAAATTAAAATGAAAGGGAGGAATGAAAGAAAGGGGCAGGGACGGTAAAGACAGACTCTTTTACTCATCAGATATTCAGGGTAAATATTCACAATAGATCAAATGTTTTGAATGTCGAAATAGTGAAGGAGAATAAAAGTAGAAAGAAGAAAGAAAGACAGAGACAACAAATAAACTAAAACAGAAGGCAGGCAATATAAATAAACATGATGTAAATCTGTGCTCTCTGCAGTAATAAATAGCATAAAGCAAATTGCTAATTGTAAGTGTAACTCAATTCAAAGATGAAATAAAAGACATTACCTTCCAAATGACCTGCCCAGTTCCGTCTCTGTTACTCCACATCCACACATCAGGGGCATCTGGAACTGAGAGAGGACAAAAAACACATAACTGAACTGAAATATGTCAACACTGCTGCTCTTTCATTACGGCAATTAAACGACAATCCTACTCAATGTAATAATTATTTAAAATTAAGTTAGTATGTAGCAACATTAAACACTTACTTAAAATCAGTAAATATGAACCGCTCATTCGTTTATCAATCAAATAAAAAAATTACTGACAGATTAATGAAAGAAAATAATCATTACTTGTAGCCCTGACTTGCTAAATATCTGCTAGAAAAGAGGAGATACACAATATAATCCTTTACCGTAAGTCTTGGTTTTGAAGGAATATGGTTTACTCCAGTTTCCCCACTTCCAGAAATTCTGCTGGGCACCGCAGCGGATCTGAACACTGTAATCCTCATCAGGATGCAGGTCCAACAGAACCACAGACCGCAGACCAACACCAGTGAAGGTACGCTGAGCACACACATCAGAATTCATAAATAACAAATGTAACACGCAGGAGAGAACATGCTGACAAGCTTTCACTTGTTGTAAGCAATGTGGTAGAAGAAGGGAGGTGATACTATCTGACTGACAAACTGTGTATCCACAACATGCATGCAAAAAAAAATTCACCTTTGTTTTGTTGCTATCGGTAGTGAGCTCGACCTGACAGACAAGAGCCAGGGAAGAATAGCTGTTGTACTTCCACTGCCACAGCACAGTGGCATTCCAGGCATGCACGACAGAGCCCAACTCAACTGGAGCTACTGGACACACTAAGGAGACGAGGTGAAACAACATCAGTAAACTGAGGACAACAAAAATCCCATTTGATTTCTATATTTCTGTTCTACCTCTACTTTTGAAAGCTATTCTAAATTATTTTATTGGTGTGTATATATGTGCAGAGATTGTGACTTGGCTACAGTTGAGCCGCCTACCTCTGTGGCTGAGTTCAGCAGCGTCAGTGAGGCTGTACTGACCAAGAGGATTCACAGCTACCAGTGTCCAGTTACCCTCCCACTGAGGCACGCTGCACTCTCTCTGCTGCTGTGAGCTGCCATCAACACAGTGCCTGCAAACAAAACAGAAAACAAGCACAAAACAATAAGCAGCAGACTCGCTGAGAGTGTGACAATAAACACAACCTAATTCAATTAAAATAAAATATAATCACTTCAAATACTCAGTCTAACCTACAAAAGAGGACACATTCCCAGACACATTCTGGCCAGCTTTCAGACCGTTCCTGTAAAAGGTCTGGAAGACAGCCAATCTGCTATCAAATGGACACCAAGAAGCAAGTGGTTACTTAGACTAAGTGCTATATATTTCTCGTCTTCCTCTCTCTCTTGGTTGATGTCTTTTCTGTAAAGAAAACATTTTTTTAGAGAAAACAGAGGGAAGAATAATAAATAATTCAGAGATATTATCTCAGACCCAAAGTGGCGCTGCACAGTCACGGCCACGGCCAAAGAAAAAAACAAATCTGCAATCTGCCACTGCCACAGCTGCTCCAACCAATTATGACTTTGAGACAAATATACTTGAACTTTTGATTCAGTTTTGTAGTGTTTCGGATCTGAAAGAGATATGCAGTGTGGCGCGTTTGGCTCTCCAAAGCTTTAAAAAATGGCTACAATCCTTTATTTTCACTGTATACTATTTGGTATTAGCATCAATGTTTTCTGTATTATTATTATTATTGTTTTTAATAATAATGTAATTGTTGTTCATTTTGTTGTGGTTATTGCTGTTGGTAAAACTGTTATTATTATTCTTGTTTGTTATGATTGTTGTTGGTATTGGTCCGGTTGTTGTTACTGTTGTCATTGTTTTAGGGGGTTATTCACTCTAATTTATAATTTTGATTGGGTATAAGGAGATTTTTTTTTAAATCTCGGTCTGTTTGTCCGAGGACTTATTAATATTTCAAAATCCCCTTAAGTGTCTATTAGCCATAAAACCTACAGTTGTTCGGCCTCAAAACTGTGGCGCTGTTACTGAACAAAATTGAGTGTTTTGGGCGAAAGATGTTAAGGGTTTTCACAGCAACGTTGTTGGTGTGGTTCACATTTTCACATGTGTTGGTTTGTTTTGGTGGTGATTTAGTTTGTGCAAAGGAAAGAAAAGTCCAAGACAAACTTAGCTTTTTGAAGGTGGACTTATGATCTGTCCAAACTGTATGCAAGATAAGTCTCGGAAACCCTGAGAATGTCCATCATTATACCTGCTGTTAATAAGCATCATTATAAGAATTCAACAAATCTTTGTTGCAGTCTTTGCCAGACTGTAAGATATCGATTTGAGGAATGAACTGGAGTGGTGTGAAAATCTGATTATAAATTACTGACTGAATTTCTCTTTTGGCTGCAATTTGGCCATGTGATTTTAGCAATAATATTAAAAATTATGTAACTATTAAATCCTTTTTTCTCTCAATACAAAACTCCAAATCTCAGACGTGTTGAGCTTGTGTCCTGCCCCATGTATTTTAGAATTTATAGGGTTCTTTTTATGAATGAAGGAGTGTGTACAGCTGGGTGCTCAACGTATTTAAAATTTAAAAGTAAACTACTGTGTTTGCAAGAATGACTGTGTACCTTTTGTTCACTGAGTAGCGAGTTCTTCGCTTGCCATACAAGTGAGTGTCTCGTCCTTCATTCCACTGGCACACAGCTGAGGTTAAATCATGAGTCTCACACACAAAATCACTGGGTTGTGGTGGATCTGGAGATGAGAACAATCACACACAGAGCATAAGTAAAGATTGTGAAGATATACACAATTGCAGAGATGTATTTTAAAGACAAGCTTCTGTCTGACTAACTCCTCCTCTCTACCACCCCAACCACATTTGCCTATATTTTACATGACAACCATTCACATTCTTATTTAACTGTGTTTTCGTCTTACATCCAACAAACACAACTGTTCCCGTCAGTATTGACGACAGGGGCGAGAAACAAGGCACGTTGGCTCCCGAACTCCGAGATGGTCCCTGATTAAACGCTGTAGTGGCATAGGTTCGTCTACTCAGCCGTGTTGCATTCAGGACTGTGGCGCTGTAGCGGATGTGACCAAAGACACTCCCCTCTTCCACAATGCAACAGAAGGTGGTGTTGCTCCCCACAGGTACAATTATGTCCAGGGGGTACATCTGGGAATTCTTATTGCTGGGGAGATCTCTTCCTGAAAAGAAGAAGAAATGAAGAACCAAAGTAAGTAAGATGTAAACAGACAACTCTGTTTATGTACAAGGGAAAGCCACTGGTTTGTCTGAAAAGATACATTTCAGAAAGGAAAGCCTTTTAACTTTGCATTAATTAATAATTAATCCCAAACTAACTGAGCAGCAAATATGTTACTCTAAATACAAATGTTTCGTAATATATATGGGGGTAATTTTTTGCCCGCTGACCTTGAAGTATCTGAGTGTTGCTCCAGTCACTTGTCATCTGTTCATCTCTGGAGCGGACTCTGACTGACAGCGAGGTACACTCTAGAGGTTCAACTGAGGTCCAGTTCCATTCGTGCCGACCACTCGCCTGATTCACTGTCACAGACACAGTCTCCTGCAGAAAATACACACAAAACACAGTTATGGAATGAATCAGAGCAACATGGAGCTGTAGGATGGTTGCTGGCAATAGTCAAATTTTAAGCAGCATCTATGAACAAATCTATCAAACTACGCTATTACAGCAGAAAGATGCTGGAGAGGCAAATACATTAAGTGCAGCTTTGAAAGTGATCCATGATGTGATCTTTTAGAATTTGACTGGCAAATCATCCAGGCTGATGCCAGTCTACTGCCAGTACTAGCAGATATATCGGTATCAGTAAATATGTCAGGCAATAAGTAATGCACTGAAGTACATAAATGCCAAAGATACAGTATATTTTAAAACAAATGTCAGTCTGTCATAGTTTCTCCACCAGAGAGTAGCTTATTTTTAAACTGTAAAATTTAGCTTTCATCACATTTATTGATTAATTTATTGTGATCTAATGCAACTGTTAAAAAACTGTTTATATGAGCAATACTAAAAACCTTTATTTTTCTTATGGACTTTGTAAAGCCAGTTCATCATTGTATTAGCTGAATGCCAATGTCATCAATTATTGTCAAATATCTATACCATAACTGCCTCTAATATACAGCTCCTTTCATATGAGAATGTAAAAAAACTGGTAGTATAACTGTGCAGTAAGAAAACCTGAGAGCAAATTGACCAAGAAAGAAATGTTCTTACATAAAAGACAGTTTCATTGAATTCAGTCCTTAGAATGATGAGGTCAAAGGTCGTAGCTGCTCCTCCCAACCAGGATATGGATAGTTGCTGTGTATTCATGTTGGCTGACAGGCTCACCTGCTCAGGTACAGTAATGGCTGTGAAAAAACAATACATCAGATAAAGAATTAGCGATTACAGCATACATTGTAGAGACAATATGCATCAACCTCACAGGATCAAAAAAATCAAACCTTTCCATATGGACTTTTTAATGCTACATCAGTATTGAATACATTGAGCATTTCAGACTGATTGATTTATCTGAATGTCTACCTTTAAGGTACTGTTGTTCTTACCAATTCTGGCATGAGTATGTGTAGCTGAGAGGCCCAAGAGGATACAGATGAGCCCGACGAGGCCACAGATAGGCTTTGAATTTGGACCGACACTTAAGCCAGGCATGATTATCAACTGGCCGAGCCACTGTCTGTAGATCCTAAAGCGATGATCTTCTCCACTACAGCAACACCATGCTAGACATCCTGAGAGGCAGACAGAGGGAGCCCTGTGGGAAACGAATAGAAAAACAATAGTAAATATCTGATGAATGTAATAGAGATCCATTGACACAGAACACATAACAACAAAGAAAATAACACCAATGCTGTACAATAATGGCCAAAATGAGAATCACAATTATTTAGAAAAACATCGAAATCCAGATATTTATCATGATTACTCACTGATTTTAGGGACAACATATTCTTATCACACTTTTACATTTGGATAAATAGAGCACTGCATTCATTTTCATTTGGGCAACATGAAGGCTAATGCACAAATCTCTGCACTTCAAATAAGACTCTTCTTCGCCTGAATTCAGTGCCTGTCCTGCAAGAACAATATAATTATTGTTATATTCGAAGATCTGCCTAATCAATAGATGCTACAACTTTCTACAACGTACAATTAACATCTCACTGGCAGACTATAGTAGAAGCTAGCTGGGCAGCTGTGCAGAGAGAAAGCCTCCAGTATCCCCAGTGAACAGGGAGTTAAAATAAGGTGCTCTACTGTTCAATTTACCAAAATTGAAACCAACTGATTCTGTCTACATGGGCTGTTTCCTATTCACAGAATTTTCTATGAGCAACGTTTTCTGTGAGTAGAGTGCATTTTAAATGTCAACATTGCAGTCGATCGTGTTTGTCATTTATTGGGTAACCTATTTTGGTTCAAATAAAACTCCTCAACTCTCGTGGTGCTGGACTGAATGCTGCTGAGGAGTTGTATTTAAAAAGTCAAAAGTCAACTTTATTGTCAATTGTGCCATATGCACAGGACATGGATGGGACTGAAATGCAGTTTCTCTCAGACCCCGTTGCGAACCAGCAAGGCACAGTAGAAAAACAAAAAAAAGAAGACACTAAGAAACAAGCAATGCAATGGATAGTGCAAAGTGTAGTAAAAGTCCTTTGTCCTTTGAGTTGTGCAAACATAATGCTTTTATTCATGATATTAACTACTCTGGCATGCACTGCGTTCATAAAATGCCTCTTAAGATAAGATTTGCTTAGTTTGCTCCCGTCGCTGCCAGGCTCAGGGGAGGAACTGCTATCTGTTGAACTGTGTTGCATTTCTACCATGACTCCCTCACAAACGCATGCCAAAACCAGAAGCGCCACTGCCAGGAAAAGCTAAATTCTACATCAGCGCAAGAAAACACATCTTTCTGACAGCTGCTTTAAGGCTAGATGTCGAAATCCACAAGTTGGAGAATGCTGTTTACATAAAGCCTGCTGTGCTGCTATTCGAGGTGTGGACTGGTGCAGTTTTGAAAAGTTGAAGGATTGTTTTTGTGCACTAGCAATGTCTCGATCTGCTGGTATTGTGAATAGCCTGATTGAGATCATGCAAACAGACACAATACAACTGGATACTGACAGCTGCAGGACCAGCATGATGAACTCATACAAGATGGCTTTTGAACAGCAGCTGCAACTGCCTCTGTGTTTATTAGTAGCTATACAAATAATCCTGCCTGATGCATTCCAGCACATTTAATTACTCTCTCTAGTAGCATTTCGGTATTGAGACATATGCAGTCAAATACATGTGTCAGTAAAAGTAAACGGTGCTGCAAAACCTCAAAACCAGAGAAAAGTCACTTGGCAATTCACTTGACCCTCACACACATAAACCCCCTATTTAGAAGCAGCTGGGAGAAATGACAGCAGAGCTGAAGATACATACACAGCTACATGTCTTCCAGGGAAAATATTCAACCTACAGTGTAATCTGGTTTACAATGAATGGAAGGTCACAGTGTATTCATTTCTACTGTCAACACACTTGTTCCCACAGGCACCTCTGGCCAGAAAGTTGCGCTGCCTCAACCTGCTCACTGACTGAGGCTGCTTGTCCACAAGAACCACATGCAGCATTTAGCAGCTGGAGCAAACAGGTTAAATATATGCAATATAAATGTTGGTTAATCTGGCAAAGACAGGCAATTTACCGATTGGGTATAAATGTGCCTTTATTCATGACATTTATACATCAAAAGAATAATTGAAAAATCAAGAAAATCTATAATTAAATTATTAACTGTAATTATTAATTACTAAGAATGGACTTAACTGAACCACATTAGTAGCACTTCAACAGTAACTTGATAATGACCAAGAACAAGATGCAAAGTGTTTTATACTGGCATAAAGAAAGAAATTAGCTTAACTGCCAAAACATCTAGATAGGGAGTGTAAGATCATGACTAAGCATGTATATTGTGTGATTTTTATTCTCTGCAAAACAGAAAGCAAAATTAACATGCCCTGATGAACAAAAACAGACACTACAAGTCAGTTGTGCCCTGGTATTGATGTGCCTGCATGTGCATGTCTGTGTCTATAATTCCCGGTTTCTGTATGTGTAACTGTCACCAAGACACTGCAGAAAAGTTGTTCTGGTTTCCCTTGAGACAAGCTGGGGCAGGCCTCAAGCAGCTTGGTTGCTTGATAAAACAATGCTCTAAAGGACTACCAAGCCCATTAACGCAACAACACAAGCTGAACGCAATATGCAAAAACACACAAGCAAAGCCTGTTTCGGATAACTGAATAGGCAATAGTGAATACTGAATAGACTCTAACCTGAAGAAACATTGTGAAACAAGTAATGCTGGTACAGTGTGATGCTGTTATAATGTTAATGAGATCATTTTATCCATGATGTTGTCACTGCAAACTTCAGGAATTATACAACATTTGTTCTGTATCTGTTTTCATAACTTATCTGTATCTGCTAACAGACGAAGCTTTAATGAGGCTACACAAACAAATACAAAGTGATTCCAGAGAAGAGTACGACTAGATTATGGGGAAGGAGGATGTGAGCACTTCTTTAAATCACTTATCTTACTGCTCAGTTTTTACTTTGGAACCATTTAATTTAGTTTCATTTCTATCTAAAGTCTGATGAAAAAAGGCAAGTAAAACATAAATTCTTTGCTGGTATTAAGTCTAAAACAATCGATATAGATCATCTTGGTAACAGTTTTTCAGATACATTTTCTTTCCTCTATCTGATTTTGCAGCAACAGGAAGAATTTCAGATCTCAGATGTGCTTGCTGTTATTTAAACATGAAGCTAACATGGATAAATGTTCAGGTATCTATCCAGTTCTTTGTATTGTAACTGATTTTTCTGTGCATACTTATGGCAGTGTAACAACTGGAGGCCTGCAGATGCTTAATTAACACAGTGCAAATACTGCAGAGTCTCTTATCAGCTCTTTCTACTTTGACTTGGGTAACAAGAAAATCTGAACACTTGGCTCTTTAGTTAAGCCAAGTGTGTGCTGCTCAGACTTTCCACATGTTGGCTTGGATTTTAAAATTCTTGTAATATATGTATCTGTTTTTTTAAAAAAAAAACATCACCTTCAGGTGAAATTCAGAGGCCTGGCTCAACATAAATACAGCTGTGTGGAGTCAGTGTTTCACATACTTCTGTGCCTGTAGCAAAATGGTTTGTGAGTCGTCTGGGTTTCCACATGAACAGAGCATTTATATGTTTTAGTGGTCCTGGTTCCTAAAGACTATTCTCAAACTTTAGCACCAGGCTGAAATGTTTTACAACCTCCAACATATTCCATGACCCTTTAAACCTTGGAAAAAAAACAGCACTGATGGGAAGCGGGGGGAAAAGCTGTAGATTCTGGGAAATCTCATCAAGAAACTGATAGCTACAAATGTACACCAACACACAAATCAATACCTCTCTGCTGGGCTTCTGGTCTTTGTCCTTGCAACTGTAATAAATGTGACCACAAACTACAAAAACCACAAAGATGTTGTTGTTACTTAAAAACCAAACCTAAAGCTCATCTCTATGTCTGCACAAGTCCAATTTTAGGAAAGGGTAGGTTTGCCTAAAAAACAGCATCATGACTTGGAGTTTTCCACCTCTTTCCAAACCAAACTTTGCCACTGTTCCGTTTGACTATGTAGCGTCATAAAGCAGCCTTTTGGAGTAAGCCAGGGAAAACGTCCAGGTATACTCCCACACAAAATATACTGCAGAGAACTTACCGCCATGTGTTGGAACCATTTCTCAGAAATCTTACTTATTAAATAGGCTACTCTGTCTAATAGTTTTCTACTTCTAATAGTCAAAGCATTAAAATACTGGATCAATCTCAGTCAATATGTAACATAATCATACTCCGTTTCCACGTCTTTAAAGATTGCACAAGTCAGAGAAGGTAAACAATTACTGGCACTTGCAAAAGTAGGTGTGTGTGTGAGTGTGTGTGTGTGTGTGTGCTGCCTGGGGCACACATACACACACACACTTCACCTTTCGCTCTTTAATCAATGTTAAGTTAGCAATGAATATTTTGATTTTTTTATTATTTCAAATAATGATTCAGTGAATTTAAAAAAAAAGTAAATAAATAACAAATTGCTACCAAAAGTTTCCAAAAAACAATGATATTTTTCAACTGTTTTGCCTGACAAGCTGCGGTGAGCAAATGATTTGTCAATAGGGACTACAAAAGTCACTGATTAACATTTAGTCTACTTACTGATCTGTTTGCACTCTAGCTTAAGTCTAAAAGAATTCCTATATATAGTTTAAGTTCAAATTGAATGTTATCCCTACTTGAACCAAAACCAGAACAAAAATAAAAATGAATTGAAGCCAAAGCCAAAATTACTCACTCAAAACTACCGCTGCTCAAAGAGAAAAAAACTACTTGGTGAAAACACAACTATGAGCTTAGAAAAGTTTCATAGCTATATAAATGGATGCCAAATTGTCATAAAGCTTTCATATGCTGTAATGTTCCAGATGGATTTTGTCCCAGTCAGAAAGAGAGTAGTCCATTTGTATATACAGCCACCAACCTGAAAAGCACCTTACTATTACAACCACATTTTAAAACAACAATCAAAACCTCCGACAGCATTTTCTTTAGCCAAATCCAGCATGTGTGTGAGTGTGTGTGCCTGATCTCGGCCTACGCTAAGCAACACTGTCATTACTCTGTCATACGATGACCACTAGGACCGAAGAAATAAGCACACAGTGGCTCTAGTGTACTATATAAGTGTGGTGACATTTTGAAACATGAGCTAAAGTTGCAGCTAATTATGTCGAACCTCTGAATGTGTTGAGAGGAAGACCGGATGCTTGTGATAGAATAAGTGAAAAACAGTGGAAGATAGCAAATGAAAGTGTGTGTGTTTGCGTGCGTGCGTGTATGTGTGTGAGTGAGAAATGTCGGTGCTTTGACCTCTGTAGAAAGGGGACATTCAGTTCTGTGTGTGTGTAGTTTTTGGACTTCAACCAAACAGCATTTCCTTCCTTCCTTTTCCCGTATTCCTTTATGAATGCAAATGCAAATCTTAGAGGCAACAGGAAGTAAATGAAAGCTCACTTAAAAAACATGTTTGTTTTTACATGCATATGGAAGAAGACAAAAAAACACACACAGTGAGAGTAAAGGGCACGTCATGTCAAAACCAGCCATAAGAGAAATATATAAACTAGTCCGACTATTTTTTGACACAAACACAACCAAGTGACTGATTACAGAGAAAACACACCAACAGGGCGTCATTTGTCCTGCCAGGTACATGGAAATTCCTCTGTTTATCCATATTGTTATGGTGACTAATGCTCAGTGTTTCTCGTATGGAGTCATACTAGAATGACAGTATGTAGCATGAAATGGAACCATCTGTTTTAACAATTCACTCTTATATAGGACTACAGCAGATGCACTCCACATGAACATTTTGTGCAGGATACAGCACAAAGACCTCCTGCTCATTACTGCTGGAAAAATGAAGAGAACAACTGTACCCGAGGACAGAGCGGTCTTAAAAGTATCAAACCTAAAAGCTTACTGTTATACAAACTCAGCCTCATGTCCATTATTTTATTTTATGGTTAGTGTTGGGGTGTGTGTGTGTGTGTGTGTGTAGGGAGCAGGGTGGGGTATGAATGTAATCTTGTGTTTGTATGCGCGAGGGGTCGGGATGGGTTGGAATGATTTTAATATGATTTTAATATGTAAAGCACTTTGAATTACATTCTGTATGAAAAGCGCTTTATAAATAAAGGTTGATTTGATTTGATACATGCATGCAAATACTAACAATAATTCCTAATATACTGATTTTCAGCTCTATATTTTTTATTCTGGTACTCGTCCAGAGTAGCTTTGCTTGAGACACAGTTTTTAAAAAATCCTTATTTATCTTATACTGGCATTTTATGCAGCCACTCAGTTCATCCACTGTCTCAAACAAGTTATTTTAGCTCTGAGCTCTTTCAGGGAAGCTGCTGCTAGTGAGCATCACCTTACCACACGGGAGGGTCCAAAAGCAAACTGTAATCCTAATAAGAAAGATAATTTCTCATTCTAGAGTTGAAATGACACATGTTTGAGCCCGAATCCGAAGCCTATAACACTACTCAAGCAGACAGACGAAGGCTGCAGTTTGAGTTCGTGGGCGTACTGTACCTGGATCAGATGACCACATAAAGAATGATGAGTGATGAGCAGACATTAGCTCATCGTGAAAGTAGACAAAAACACTGGAAATCTTCTAATTCAAAGCAGAATGAAGCCTGACCTTTGTTGTGTTATTATTTGAAATGTTGGCCACATTTAATATGAACATCCAACATTGTCTGTGTAGATTGTCAGTCATCCAGGTCATAGTAATCCTGGGAGCATTGGTAAAAAAGCAACTGGATTTCACAGACGTTTCACCTCTCATCCATGAGGCTGAACTGAAGGAGCGTCTTGGACGAGAGGAAAAACGTATTCAACAACCTAAAAGAGAAGTTTAGTTGTTTTTTCACTGAAGACAAAGAAAATAATAACAGATCTCTAAGGGGCGATTTGCCTCCAATATGCAGTTCACAGACATTGGACAGTGAACACATTAATCCACCCTGTCTTGTTTTGACGCAATTACTGGATTTCATTTATTTAAGTTACTACTCTGAAATGGCCTTATAGTACGCATTGTTACCTGGAATAGTAAATAGTAGCAACCACCTACTCAGTAGGGTATATTATTACATGATTAATACAAAAAACCCTTACAATTTTCTGTGAGACCTTGCTGTATGTTTACATAGACAGGAAAACAACTCTTCTCCTGTGCAAACAGGACATATTTGGCTAAACACTATATTTGTTCGCAGCTGAGTGTAAAAATGAGCACGGTCTTGTCATTTTAAGACTAAAAGGGAGAACAAACAGCTGTATTGCAGAAATTAGCTGGGTAGTCAAAAATAATGATGAAAATAATAGCAACTTAAACAGATATCACTTATGAAAACAGTTTTATGGTGCTGCACAAAGCACAAAATATGAATTAAGTAAAAGTAAAAGGCTAATCTGACCTTCATCTGCCTGTGAACCAAACAACCACAATGCCCAAATACACATCATCATAAGGTACATGCCACCCTGGGGTCCCAACTACAGAAAACTAAAGGCACAAGGTGTCAGCATGTGATGCATCTACTCACTTCATACCTTGTAAATGTTGGTGCGTAATGAGCTATTTCTTATTCTGATGCTGCTCTTCCAATAGAAAGAGGTTAACACAGCACACATCCCTAACTGCACCATCACGGGACAGTTTGCATCACTAGCGTTAGCAGCATGATGGATACGATACCTTCACAACAAGTCGCATCTTAAACAACAAACAATGATTATACGGGACGAAGTGCTAAGTAGCTGTAATTTTAACCGTATTTCGTGAAAGAAAACCATGCAGATAATAGGAATAACATGAGCTGACGGTCATTTTAAGTTGACTTAGGGGCCAGCACCCCCGCCACATTCACGCAGGCAGGCCACTGATGTTTGGAAAGAGCACTGCTAGCTAGAGTAGCTGCCGTGTCGTTAGCTAAACGGTATTTATAAGTTAACAAATACATCTAAATTACCTCTTGTGAACGGATGAATCTTCTTCAGTGCTCTTTAGGCCAGGTATGCAGTAAATCTAGCTCCGTAGAAGTGTTGTTATTATATTTTTTACAGCTCGTATCTTCCCGATTCTGCCCCCGTGCTGTGTAGTTTGACCGTTCCCAACGATTCCAGGGTAGGCTGGGATTACTGGAATACAGTGTACCAGGATTTGATTGACGTGCACACTGACCAATGGGCTTCGAGTTTACTAAGGGGGAGGGCATTGTTGTGCAGCGTTCTTGTTACGCAGGAAACAACTCCATATAAGGGAGATGAGCGCAGTCACGACCCCGTGCTGCTCAAGTTACAGAGGACAGACTGTGTACTAGAAAGTAAATGGAGTTATGTTCATTTCATATATTATTAACCATTGGAATGCTTTCCCCCTGTACAACATACACACCCACAATTTGGAGTACTCCTCTGTGGGACCCAAATGCACCTCCGGAAGTGATGGCAAAATAATGAAGCAAGCAAGTACATTTAAATGGCATCTTTGTACAAACATAGTTTATTGAAAGTGTTTAACTGGCACACGTAAAATAATAAATAAAATAAAACATAAAAGCAAAAGTAACTACATTCAGAAACAGTACAGATAAATTAAATAAAGTGCACACTGACATGGAATAAGACAAGATAAGAAAAGATAAGATGAGATAAGATAAGATAACAAAACATAAGATGGAACTTTATTGATCCAACAGCAGGGAAATGTACATGTTAGCTACAAATGAGGCATAGAAGAAACAGAAAGAAATACAAAAGTTTAAAAAAAAGCTAAAAATGAAGATGTAAGAAAGACTTTAAATATCTTTCACATGCAAGGATGTGTCATGATGAATTTACATCTGAATATGTACAGGTATAACATGATGAATTCACATATAGATATGGACAGATATAGCATGGTGAATTTACATATGGATATGTACAAATATGGCATAGTGAATGTACGTGTGGATTTGATGGATATGGATATAGAACTGACAGATAAAAACAGCTGAAAAAAGACAGTAGATGAGGAAAAATGAAAGCATGCCAAAGAAGTGTCCAATAAAATAGAAAACACAGAATAAGATTGACTAATTAAAAGTGCAGATAAATTTGATTTAAAAAAATACAGATAGTTTAGATCAGAATTTATATATATTATTACAAGACTAATTACTTACAAACAGTGGGAAAAAAAGAAAAGTCTTTATTGCTCCTGTGGCAACATTTGAAGCAAATCTAAATTCCAAGGGGAGATGGTTCATTGTGCAGTCAAATGACTAAACAACATTTCACCATGTCTGGTCTGAACTCTGGGCACGACTACTGACCAGTCCCTGCAAATCTTACAGAGCTTCCAGGCTTGTGTTATATATTTTGGTCCTAGACCAATCTGAGACTTATACACAATAAGTAGGGCCTTAAATTCAATCTGTGTTTAACAGGAAGCCAGTGCAGGGATCTAAAAATTGGAGTAATGCATTCTCTCTTCTTGGTGTTTGTCAGTGTTCTAGCAGCAGCATTGTGAATGATGTATGTAAGTTCCCACAATTCACACTGCATGTCAGGGCCAAAACCAGTTTCAAGGAATTTTCTTTTGAAGTCCACAATAAAACTTTGCCAAGGTGTGACACCATGTCTAAAGCTTTGAGTGTATACAGGAGCACAATCAACTAAATAATTGCAAAATGGAAGAGATTTGGACTGACGAAGGAAGGCCCAGGTCTGATATATCGCAGCCAAAGTTTGGGGTTTTGGAGTTTGCAGCATTTCAAGGACTGTGACAGCAGAAGGAAAAAGACTCTCTCGTCGGATGAATCAAAAATCTAATTCTTTGCACACAACTCCAAGCACTCCATCTGGCAAACGTTAAGCACTAGTCATCATCTGGGAGTATCCCCACAAAGAAGCATGGACCCCAAGGGCAGGGCCAGGGAGACTGGTCAAAGCCCCCCCTGTCCTTCCCTCAACTGGTCACAGTTGGGAGATGGGTGCATGTGCATTTCCAAAAAACACATCTCTCAACTCTTAAATCACCTATTGCTCTTGGAATAAAGTCAGCAATATTGTGTGAGAGACAAATTTCCAGCCCAGACACTACAAAATGTTAAAATTAAACCCCAGGGACTCTGGAGAGACATGATCACGGAAGGCTTTGGGTATTTCAGTTAGAAAGTACTATTTAGGAGTTATAAACCTTTAAAATTATTAGGAGTATGCTGGATGAAACAAACCAATAAAATTAAAGTTAGTATTTTTAGTGGAACGGATGGAATAAACCATTAACAGTATAACTCATTAGTTAGAAAGTACTATGGGTGGAGTAAATCTTTAAAACTATAAATAGTTAGAAACTAATTTTTGGGGTGGGACAACCCTTTAAAGCTATGAGCTGTATTTTGGGTGAAATAAACCATTTGAACTCCCTGTAGTATTCTGGGTGGAGCAATCCTTTAAAACTATAAATGATTCACTTTGATCAATCCAGTCATCCAATTGAGAATTACATTTTTCTTTTCTACTTCACAGACATTAGCAACAAAATTAACAATTTACAATCTTGAGTAGTATAAACCTTTGGGCCCACTGCTTGTTGGTTAGAAAGCACTATTTGGGTGGAATAAACTATTTAAACTATAAATAATATTTTGGATGGAACAAACCTTTAAAACCAAAGCTCACTGGTTAGAAAGTACAATCTGGATGGAATAAACCTTTGAAACTATAATTAATATTTTGAGTGGGACACACCTTTCAAACTTTGAGTTTTGTTTTTGGTGAAATAAATCATTAAAACCATAACTTGTTAGTTAGAAAGTGCTATCTGTGTGGAGTAAACCTTTCAAACTCTAAATATTTGGACAGAAACTAATATTTTTTGAGGATTAACCCATGAAAACAATAAGCAATATTGTGTGTGGAATAAACCATTAAAACTATAAGCTGTATTTTGGGTGGAAGAAAACATTAAAACTCTCTAAAAACTTTAAATAGTTGGATAGAAAGTCATGTTTTGGGTTGAACAAACCATTAAAACCATGAGCTATATTTTGGGTGGAATAAACCATTAAAACTCTCTGGAGTATTTTGGGTGGAATAAACTATTAAATAAACTCAGTTCGAGTTGAACAGTCCTTTAAAACTATAAGCCGCTAACTTTAACCATTAGCAGGTGGCGCATACAAGGGTCCTAGAAGTGCGGTCCCACCACCGCGGTCCTGAAACTGCAGCGTCCTCGGCTGCAGACATACAACATTTATTGTAAGCACAGACTATGCAATGCAGGCTACCGTTGTAGGTAAATGCATTAATACCTCCTCATCAGTAGGAGGCAGCAGAAGTCTGGACGGAGCCTCAGGTGACTCAGTGAGGAAGAGCAGTGGGCGAGGCTTTGCTGGCACAACAGCGCCACTTTTGAGCGCTCGTTTACATTGTCAACAAAAACAGCAGAAGTTGTCAGACAGCAGTCAAGCTTCACAAAACAGTGCCTCGACGACCAGTTATATGTTTAAGGTACACTTCATTGTTTTATTTTGACTAAGTGCGATTTAATAAGGCATGAAAGTACAACTAGAAGTGACCGTTTTTAGGGCTTGTTCGCAGCACCAGAGCCCTCCTTCATAACGGTCGGTTGCTAGGAGCTAAGCTTAGCCTGCTAACAATACTGGCTCAACTACAGCTAACAAGTGCTAAAGTGCCACAAAACCTAGTCGTCGCTCGTCTAAAACATGCCTCCAAAGGAAGAAAAATAGTTTAAACTATTCAGGGATAGACGCAGAAGTGCAGCTTCACTTTGAACTTGATTTATAGCCGTTATAGTCGTTGCCAGTCAATTAAACTGTATGTCAGCCTGTTTAGCTAGGCTATGTGAGGTCAGCGTTCAGAGGGTTAACTTACATTGAAATCTGTGAGCTGTTAGGCATTTTATTGCTTTTGGATTATCAATAGAAGAAATGCAGTTTATGGTTTGACCAAATATGACAACTCAGACGTTTGGTTTGCAGACATAACTGCTCACTAATGACCACTAGTTCTTAATATCGGAGCTCTAAAAAAATGCCAACCCCATCTTGCTTGTAATACAGAGTTAGTTTAGTTAATAGATGACACTTGTTTGATTGTGTTACCCAGATTAAATAGTGTAGGCTCACCATTTGCAGTAACAAATATCCAAAAATGTAATCTTATGACAAAAAAAACTTTGCAAGTGGCAGTGTGCTATAGACAAAATTTGTGAGGAAGAGATGGAATCTGACACTTCACAGAATGCTAAAACTTAAATAAGATTGTTTGTGACCTGAAACCAGATATGTCTTAAATATCAGTAGTTAAGTTACCATACAAAAGACCCCAAAATCCCTGCATATTGTAGAACACTTGTAATGGTAAATGGTCTGCAATTATATAGGACTCTTCTACCTTTGCAGTACTAAAAGTGCTTCACAGTGTTTGTCATTTAACCTTTCTCAAATGCTGACCACCAGTTTTTAGTGACATAGCTATCATAATATGCCGACCCCTATCTTGCTGATAATACAGGCTCATTTTAGTTATTAATGACACTGGTCTTGTTTGATTGTGTGACCCAAAAATGATATCAAAATATGCTACAGAGAATTTAAAATGTTTTTTTTCCACTCAAAAACCAACTTCAGTCTCCCTGTCTTGCCCAAGGACAGTTTGGTATCCCATCAGTACCAGAATAATAGATAAGATTACAGTGCCTAGTTGAACTTGAATTATTTGCACAACTGAAAATGTGGTTAATGACTGATTTAATACATTTTTCTTTCTAGGTCAAAGATGGTTCAAGACAGTGCTCTGATCCGGCGGCAGGGTGCCCTGGACTTCATGGCGTACTATGACTTTGCCTGTGCGAGGCAGGAATCAGTCCCTCTACCTGCTGTTAAGATGAACCTTGATAAAGGGATGCTGGACTTTAATGGAGACAGGCTCAAAGTGACTGACTGGCCACCTATTCTTAGTTCTATATCCATTAACAAACACCTGCACCACATTGCAATAAGTAGCACTTACCAAGCTAGTCTAGGTTCTGGAGATGCAGGTATGTCAGAAAATAAAGCTTCTACATCATGTAACAGTAAAATAAAAATAGTTTATAATTTAATTTTAAAAATCTGAAACTTGAATGAATGATCACTTTTGTATATAAACGTTAATTATATTTTCACCCGTTTTAGATAGAAGGTACTTTAAATCTAGCTTCAGGAAGAGGATCCCCGCCATTCGCTCGAAGGACATGACATTAAAGCTGTGCAAGGCTCTAAGAGAGTGTCTGGTTGTCTCCTCCAACCTCAAGACTCTGCAGCTTAATGGACTTCCACTGAGAGAGAGGGACCTCATCATATTGACAAAGGTAAAAACAGGCACAAGATATATTTTGCAGTGTAAACAATAGAGTTTTAACTATGTTATTGTTGTTGTTGTTTTCTGTTTTTTAGAGGCACTGACAGAATCATGACCACATTAGCATTTATTCCCCACTTTTCTTTCAAGGCATGGCTAAAGTTAAATAAATGTTATTAAAGCAAAGTTTCTAAATAAAATTCTAACAAAAGCTAAGTTTATTCTCATTGATAAGTTAAATAATACTTGAGAAATACCCTTTTTAAATATTTGAGTATTGTTACATTTAGGGATAGGTACCAAGCCCTGGTAGTAAATGAGCCCTGGGGCCATTTTTTTAAGATGTCGTGCTACCGATAAGCTCTTATGGTAATGGTTCTGTTAACGGTACTTTAGAAAGTAAGAAGATCGTTGTGTTGCACATTGAATCTTATCACTAGAAGACGTGTTTGTAGCTCTCTCCGTCACTGCCTGCATCTCCGAGCAGCATCACACAGGTGATGATGGAGGAGAAATGATTGTCTCAAACTGTGATTAAACTTCACTACAGCTGATGCAGAAAATGTCTGTTGCCACAAGGGGCACAAGTCTTTTGTATGTCAGAGCAGAAAGACGATAAATCTGAGGACACGTTCAGTAAAAGTTTATCGCATACAGAGCTCGTAGTTCATTCCTCCATAACCAGGTACATTAAACAACGTTTGTTCTGTTTGCTAGCAGCCAGAACACGGAGTTAACTCAGTTGTAGAAGCACAGGCTAATGATTAGGTGAGTAAGAAGTCAGTGTTCTCCGGCCTTTTGTTAAACTGTGACTATGTTTATGAATTTAGTCTGAAATTCAGTACATCACCTGAACTGTTCAGAATTTTAGTTTAATTTTCAGAGCACAGGATTTGATGATTTTAGGACTGCAAATAAACTCTGCCTTACTTTATTTTCACTGTTTCTCAACTGAATGTTGGTGTCAGTGGTAGAAAAAGTACTTCAGCTGTTTTCTCCACTAAACTATTAAAATTACGGTAAAAATTCTGTCGAAGTCCTGTATTAATATTATACTCAAAAGTGAAGAGTGCAAGAGGTTTTATCAGCACAATGTATGACATTTACTCCATATTAGTTTCAGGTGGAGCTTTGAAGTCTGATACAATGCTGGACAGTTTCTCAAAACACATAACGCATAATGGATTATGTTGTGAACCCTCTGACACTGCAGGGTTTCCCCCAGAAAACTTGCTAAGCCCGGTGGTAGAGAAGCCCACCGCGGCCCACCGTGTTTTTGTTTTTTCAAAAAAAGTTCAAAGTTGACAGGAATTTTGAAATTATGACTATTATGTGTTATTATAAGCCATTTCTTAACAATACTTAAACATAGAGTCTTACAAAAAGGCACAATCTTAAAATACGGTTTTAACAAACACAAAAAAATACAGTTAAAATAAATAATATCATTTGTTTTCACTTAAGTTAAATCCTAGTGAATCTTAAAACAAACCATTGCTGGTCACATTTAAAAGTAAAATAAATTAAAATAAATAAAAAAGTGAAGTCTGGCGGCCCGCCAGGCCTATAAAGCACTGGGGGAACCCTGCACTGTCCACAGCGCTCTGATCATTTCCATCAACACAACATTAGTGTCTATAAAGTTTGATCTGAATCCAGTGTGTTTGAGAAAATAAAGCAATTTTTATTCTATTATTAATTTGTTTAACTTTTCTCTAAAAACTAAGCAAACAATAAAAACAATCCAAAAGTACTTATAAGAATGCTGTTAAAGTACTGGATTAATAAGCAGTAATGCTAAAAGTTGTAGTACCGTTAAAATCTTAGCGATACCCATCCCTAGTTACAGTTTTACACTCACAAACAAAATATTATACTTGTTAGTCGCAAAGTTTGCAAATTGTCTGTTTTCTATCAAATCTGTTGTCCAGTGACCTTGAGAATTCTGGTGTTGTTCACTGTAAATCTGAAATAGCATGCCCTCTACTTTGGGTTGTCATATAACAGATACTTTTCCAGTCTTGTGTGATTTCTACATAAATATTACACAATGTCCTTCTGAGTTCACTTTGCCACTGTAACGCCCTTGTTCAACAGTTTGTTTAAACCATTTAATGTTGTTACACTTTTCTATGAGCAAGTGAAAGACAAAGTACTATAATAGTAAAATATTGTTTACTGTAAACTGTGGTAAATACTGCCATCTAGAGAACATAACCTCTGGATATGTAAAATATAAAACCTGAGTAAAAAACATATTTAAGAAACTGCTCTATTTTACATTGAAAGAGTAAAAATATGTATGATATTCCAGGGCTTGTCCAAAAGCACTTCCTTGGAAAACCTGTCTCTGGCTAACTGTCCAATCACAGATGAGGGCTTAGAAGGTATGTATATTTACTATATTAAAAATATATTTTTTATTGTTCAGAAAGACTTCATTAGATTGTACTGTATGTGGTCACACTGTCTTTGTAGTAGCTATTATATACATATGTTTCAGTCATTTGCCAAAGTGTGAAGTATTCTGCAAGCATCAGGACGATAGATTTCACGGGATGCAGTCTTACCTGGAGAGGGGCAGAGCATATGGCCAACATCATCAAGGTATAACATCTAATTTTCAGAACGTCACCTGGTTTAATGGCATTAATATGTTATCGACTCTTATCTGCTGTAATGGGGTGTGATTGATTATTTATTGTAAACCCAGATCCTATTTAACAAACTGCCTATATTCTACATATTTTTCTCTCAGCACCAGGGAATGCAAAGGCATGGCACTGCCTGGGCAGAGTCTCTGAGGTATAGACAGCCACAGTTTGAGGGAATGGGAGGTCTCCGTCGTGTCACCCTTAACTGTAACTCTTTGATTGGGGACCGGGGTGCTGCTGCTCTTGCACGTGAACTGGCTGAGGACCTCTGGGTTAAAGGTTAGTAGGTCTGTCTAGGTGTGAGAATAATACCGTGAGAAAAAGAATTTAGCTCAGGCTTAATGTTTTCGTTTTTGGGATTTGAACAGCTGTGGACCTTCAGAGGTGTGGTCTGTCCAGTGGTGGAGCTCGTCGTTTGCTGGAAGCCTTGAAAACGAATTCTTCTCTGTGTGTGCTGGATATCCGTAGTAACCCCTTAGTTGGTAAGACGCTAACTCAACCAAAACTGCATGGAGCTTTTGACAATAGGATAAATTGCTGGTATGTTGTTTGTTCCACACACTATTTTTATATTCTGGGTACATTTATTTTCCAACCTCCACGTGCAGCTAGTGAATTGTGAGATTTTTATTTAGCTTTTTAGCAGTTGTGCAGTAATTCTAACAAAATTTTGACTAAGTGGTGTTTTCATACTGGGAAGTATAAAAAGCTGTAATTGCTTATAATGTAGTTGTTCAAAAAAAATCTTTAAACAAGAAACGTATATCTCTAGAAACACATTTTTCTTTACTGAATGTTTTGTTTTCTTCCCAGACAAGGACCTTATTAAAACTATAATAGAGAAAGTACTAATGAATGCTGATGGACAGTCACCAGAGGTAAGTGTGTGGAGCCTAATATTATAATTCAAAGTCTAAGAAAAGGATCATTTACATGCTAAGTAAATGATGGATATATTTGCATGCATGTTTCTACTTGTTGACAGCTGGTTGTGTCTTTCTTATGTTGTACTTTAGTACTGCTGGATCAAGCCTGCAACCACAGAGCCTCCAAAAACTTCTGGTCCAAAGAGAAGAGCACTGCCCAGTACAGTAAGAGGAAAAACTACATTTAGGATAGGTATATGCATACATGTTTCATGTGTCTCACATAATCATAAGCACCTGTCTATGATTCAGAATAGTTACCCACACAATTAATGTGTCAAAAATATATTCGATCATTTATCTGTTGACAAATTTGTGTCATTTTTTATAGTTAAAAAGGTTCATTTTCAGACACTATCTATATTGCTAGTGTCAAATATTTAGATTTTGATACTGCCAAAGTGCCAAGTTGGCTTTTAGATAAAGATTAAACACAAGGCTTCAGTAATGCCTGTACGTAAAAGCAAAGACAACCCCAGTATTGGATTTCTTTAAATCTGATGAGATAGCGTCTTTTATTTCATAATCATAATGTTTCTTTGTCCCTACTCATCTTTTGGCTTTTAATTAATCTTGAAGCATTGTAAGACCTGGATTGCTTTTCATCCTGTACTCATTTTAATAACCCTGCTGACAAGTACAAAAGAAATATGTACTTGGTGTTTAAGTGTTTGATATGGATTAGATGCTCATCTGACACCAAGTCATTTTAAACTTAAAATTATCGGTCTTTACATTCTTTTACTTGTGATGCTTAGATCCTGCTCTTTAGATACAAAGCACCCACACAGTATATCACTCCCTTATAACAAGTAATTTAAGCATTAATCAACTCATGGAAAGACTTGTGTCCTGGTGATAATTGAATAACCATACATACTACAAAGTCAGGATCATCGACTCTGTCAAATGAAATATGTTGAATAATACCTAAAAGCAGGGGTGTCCAATCCTGGTCAGGATCGTTATCAGGCTTCTGCAGAGCTTGATGATGAGCTGATCATTTGAATCAGGTGTGTTGGAAGAGGGAAACATCTAAAACATGTAGGATAGGGGCTCTCGAGGACCAGGATTTGACACCCCTGCTTTAAAGCCTTTGCATCCATCACTGCGTGTGTCCCATTGCCTGTGCTTCCAGGACAACCTCTCTGTGGCTTAAAGCTCTCTGACTGTGAATTTCCAGTTCTTTATATGGCTCTCTCTCTGTCTCTGTCTCTCTCTCTCTCTCTCTCTCTGTCTCTCTCTCTCTGGTGCAGCTACTCATAAAGGATCATCTTCTGGAGGACGGAGTTCAGGTGCTGCTCAGACACAGAAGGCCTATTCACGCTCCTGTTATGTGCCTTGGCGTGCTGCTGCGCGAGCTGGACGCCAGAGGTGAGGAGACGTTAGTGAACTAGTTGACAGAAAAAAAGAAAGAAACTGTCTTCCATTTATTAATCTAAGACATGCCACTCCTTATCCAGGTCGATTCAAATTCAGATCAAAAAGCCTGTTCAGATTGTGCTTTTTCTTGTCTGGGTTGAACATGAATGGAAAAGTAGTTTTTTTTAGTTTTCGGGTACATTTATGGATCCTAAACCAACCAGAGCAGAACATTATGTAAGTGTTAGGTAAAACATTTACATTTTCTGTATTTAGAAAAACCTTCATTAGGTATTACAGCGATGCAGAGACAGAAATTTGTTGGATTCTTTTGTTGCAGAGGTTTGCCTCCTGGAGTTACTGTGACAGACCAAAGCTTTCAGGTAGGTTTTTTATGTTTCATTTCAATTTAACTCGATTTATTTTGTATAGCACCAATTCATGACAACTATCGTCTCAAGGCACTCCATATAAAAAGGTAATTATCTTAAAAAATTTTACATAAAAAACAAATAAATCAAAAGTTTCCTTTGGATTCCTTTTAAGTAAGCAGTTGGCAACAGTGTGTTACTACACAGGAAATTACTAACTAAAGTAATTTTTTTGGACTAAGAAACGATTCCGAACCCTTTTCAGAGCAATCACATAATATGTTGAATTCACTGCAACACTATTTTTACATACATCTCTTCTCTGACTTAAATATATATGTATATCTGTTTTATTAGGGTGCAGCTACTGTGAAGTTTACTATGGAGTCTGATTCAGAGGAAGAGGAGGACGAGGAAGAAGTGGTGGTGGAAGTGGAGCAGAGACCATCATCTCTGGACGTCCAGGACAAGATTACTGGACGTCAGTTTGAACGCTTGCAGGTCAGTAACATTAAGCTGAAATAATTGCTACAGGGGGACTCTGTTTTTTGTTGTTTGTTTTGTTTGACTGAGAAGCACTTCACACTGTGTTTGTTCTGATGCACGTCCTGTAGATGGAGCTAAAAGAGTGTCGTCTGAGGCTGGCAGAAGAGCGACGGGCCAGACTGAAAGCCGAGTCTAGGCTCATGGAGGTAATTTTAATCTGAAAAATACCTAAACATGATTTTTATTTTCTTAATCTACTTTTTTGTGTTTTCATCTGCTGTAAGTTTTCTATTCAACTGTCACCAGTTTGAATATTATTGAATAAGATTGATATGATTGCATTTGAAACTTATATTAAGTTCACATAATTAATTTTGTAAATGAACAAACAAGACACTGTTTTAATGTGTCCCATTTTTCTGTCATTTTCTCATTTCTGTTTAGTATGAATTGGAAAATGCCCGACTCCGTGATGCCAACCACTCCCTGTCGGAGGCGCTAGCAACCACTGGTTCAGCATCAGCACCACCTGCTTTAAGTGCACTAGAAGATGAGGCAGTGCTGGAGAGCATTGAAAGCTCCTTTACTAAGTTTCATGCCTTCCTGGATCTCCTCAAGGATGCTGGGTGGGTATTCTTAAAACTGACCAGTACAGTATGTCTCTTTTGGCTTGGTCCCAGCCATTTTGGCTCTAGGTGCATCTAGGGAATTCAAAGAAAGGTTATTTTTAACCATGGACCTTTCAGTTTCATTATGGATCAGTGGTCATTCATTTTCTTATTAGTTGATTCATACTGGTTTATATGACCCAATGTTTGGTTACCCACCCAGTTTCATTCTCACTGAATCCCCATAAAAATAGTTTTCATTTAGTTAAACGTTTTCCCTTTGTCACGTGTACTCATTATCAGTAATCAATCTACTTATTATATTTGAAGTAATATATATATATATATAAGGTACTAGATCAAAACAATACTTTAAAATTGATTATTTTGTCAAGCAGCAATCAAAAACTGCCAAAAGTACCTAAATTACATTGGTTTTATTGCTTTGAAGACGCAACAAATGTTCAATAAATGTTTTATTACAAAGATTGTCAGTCTGCCTCGTTGTCAGAGAAGGAGATCTAATATTTGAGCTGCACGATAAATCAAAAAATCATTTTAACTAATTTCTTTTTGTTGTTGAAACAATAGACGAATTTCGTCAACGTCATAGTGATTTCTCTTATATAGCAGTGTGACACAGGTTAGGTAAATCTCTTCTAAAGCTGATGCATGCTTTTTTCATATGTGGCATGATGCATGTTTTTGTGTAGCTGTCCATCTTACTGCATGATTACAAGAATGCATGAAGATGAGCTGGAATCAAGATCCAGGATATTCTCCCATGTGACTCTGGATAGACAAATATAAACTGACGTATTAATGTCGATATGTTGTCAGCTTTCAGTTTCATTTTGAGCTGCCCTTTAACAACACAGGTCTATTTATTTTTCTCCAGTTGGGTTCCAGTATGTGGTAACCTAATACTGGCCCCAAGGTTTCATTCTGACAGGATGACCTTCATTGGCAGAACTTTCATTTTGCTTTTTAATGTTTTGTTTGTCATATATGTCTTATTTATTTTTGTTTTAATTATTTTCTTGGATTTTTTATTAATAGATAGGAAGCGAAGGAGATGGATCTAATTTTGTAGTCATCTTTGTTAAATTTTTTCATCTTTAAAAGGTTTTAGGATGTAGAATTGTGTCACATGTTGTTCCTAAATATTACGCTCAGCTCTGAATTTTCTGTAGTCACTTCCAGAAATGCACTGTGTTCCGATAATGCGTTAGTAACTGAATGTGTCAGCTTCATGTCTGAATGACCCTGGTCACTTTTCTGTAAAGGCTGTGGCAGCAGTCTTAGTAGATCAGACCTAGTAACATTTCTATATCATTTTCAACATGGCATACAAGTGCATCTCATATAATTATGTATATTTCCTGAGCATCCATTTCCGCCAGCAGGGACACAGGCTGATTGCTTCCATGCCACGCTGCATTGTTGCAGAAATTCAGGCAAAGGGAGCCCTGAACAATTATTGACAGAACATAAATGAACATACTTTTTAGAGTTTGGATATTTCTGCATTCAGTACACTGTTAGCATCAAAGTTAAAACAAGTAAAGGGTTGAAATATGTCAGTTTATGTGTACTGAGTCTAGAATATATATATTTTTCACTTTGAGTAATGTCTGATGAAAATATCCCTGATAAAATAACCTTAACCCTCGCCCTTTCCACCATATTCTAATTATGAGAGATGCATTTTTATGTCTGAAGTTTATGCTGTTGAAAGGCGTTTCTCCCAGTTAAACACCAATATTGGTCATGAGACATCAGAGTGTGCAAAAGACACAGTTCACTGTCAAAATCACAAAACACCTTTTGCATTCACTTTCCTTTACAATTTTACATTTATTACAAGCTGCAATGAAAACAGACCAAATTATTAAATACCTGTATCAGCAGATCTCAGCAAGATCTACATGTGCCTTTCCAAAGAGGAAACAAGTTGGACTCATTTACGCATGTGGCACAATGGAAAAACAACATTAGTAATTTCCGTTATTAATTATATTTATAAATGAACCCTGGCAGGGAATCAGGATAGAACAGCAACTCACACTTTTCTTTAACAGCTAATGCATTTGGTGCACTTTTCTTCACATCAAAAAGCTGAGCTGTCACTCACAGAGTTACTGTTAATAAGCTACAGCTAAATAATTTGCCACATAGCTGCCATCTTCAGGTTACATCCTGAGCGTCTTCACAGCTGTCGGGATATTTTTATATTACTATTGGTAAAGTTGAAGCTGGATTATCTTCAAACATGGACAGAATTGTTGGCGTTTAGGAAATCAGAAATAAACTAGGCTAATAATTGGACAGTTTTACAAGTTTCTATCAGGTTGGATTCAGTCTTTCATTGATCAGTGAATTATTATACATTATATATGACATAATATACTGTACAATCTCATGTGCATGACATATATCGCCTGCATAGTGTGGCGCTCTCCATCACTCTTATCAGCACGTCTGAATGAAGCTTTGAGGAACATTAATGTACAAGAAACCTATGACTGAATGCCTGAATAAGCCAGCAATGTCTGAAATGGGCTTATTTTATCATAAAAGTGTTTGCAGTTTTACACTCAATTAAGTCGTTTTCCTGAATTAAAACATTTTTTAAAAGCTGCCAGAAATGTTAGAAATCCCACATTATTGTGAACCTTTCACTGGACATTTTGAAAGTATGGTCTAAGATACCTTTTTAATCAAGCCTGCATTATGCCGACCCTCCCTACCTGCGGGCTTCAGCAGGAGGAACCAACTGAGAGAGCAGGAAGGGCCATTACAATTATATGAGGAAAGTCTGCTTTGTGCGATAACATTGTTCAGCATTGCAATGACAATATGACTTGCAACATATACGCAGATGTTGCAGTGTGTATATTAGCTATACAGATCGGTGTATAAACACTAAGCTCACTCCATAAAGACATCGTTGAACAATTTACACATGAATATCTAACGACTTGGAGTATTATTTTTTATGTCATATAGTATAACTGTTATGTATTTTAGTGTAAATTCCCCTGATTGCTTTGACATGTTTTCTTCTTGACTCAACAAAAACTTCTCGTCATTTTCCTTGCTCTTCTCTTTACTCAGCCATCACGCTAGCTAACCTTGTAGTAGCCAACAAATTAAAGGTAGCTGACAGCTAGCTGGCTCTTCATCTGGTTGCTCAAATGGCATGAATGCTTGCCCATGCATCCAGGGCTTCGTCTGTTAGGTCAAATGTTCATATGTTGACTGTGAAGGCATGGTGCATATACATATAAGGTTCTTGCATTGTGTGGCCCTGTGTAATATGTTTATTTTGTATAAAGGAGAAAAATTAAGTCAAAGCAGAAATAAATTAGAAATGTATGAGAAAAATAAAAGATCCAAATAATAATAATAAAAAAAAGATCTGTCAGAGTAAAATTTCTGGCTCACACCAGGTTCCCAGTTTCTGAGCCAAGGGGCATCTCAGACTGAAACAGAAAGCAAAGTCCTAATTACGGGAACATGTTGAAGGATATCCTTTACCTTATGGTATCTCCACATGACACTGGCCAAGATTGTGTGCACTTCCTGTCTTGTATAAGTATAGAGTTATTTCTTGTAAATTGTCATATGTATATAAATACAAGCTTGGCTTCCTGTTTCATTTTGAGATGCCCCCTAACAACACAGCACTATTTGTTTGTCCTTTTGGCTTTCTGATATTTGGGCACCTCATGCTGAACCCACAGTTTCATTCTGAGAGGATGAGTTTTGTTGACCAAAACCTAAGTTCTTTCTTGATCATTTGGGCTTTTTATTTTTGTCATAAAATTCTTATCTACTTTTGTTTTGAATATATTTATTGGGCTCTTTATTAAAAAATGGGAATCAAAGTCCATAGGCTTGGTCTAATTTTAGTGCTATCTTTGTTACCTGCATCCATCTTGTATTAAAAGTGTCCAGCTCAGTGTCCAAGGATATTCTGACAAAATAACTCTACTAAAAGTCATTTCTTCAATTAGGACTTTGTTCTGACAGGTTTTTAAAATATATGTTCAATTAATCTTTCCCTCCAACTGACTGATTCCTCATGTTACTCGCTTTTTATCCTTTTAATCACACTACACTGTCATTAATCTTTGTATCCAATGTTATGTTGGGTTCCCCAAAATTTGACAGGATGGTTCTTTAGATTTGTTGCATATGAAACTCTGGATTTCTGAATTTGTGTTTTTGAGACTATCATTGTGCAGTTTCAACTTGGAAATGGAAATTATTTTACTCATGATTTGTCTGCCAGCAAATAAAAAAAACATCATATTGGCATGTTAACCTGGTATAATGCCTGATTTTCACCAGAGAGGGTCTTTAATGTTTACCAATTATCTCTGATTATTTTAACATCCACTTCAGTACTGCATGAATGAAAAGCATGTGCCAACTCTGGATGCTCAACTGGATTGCATCTGTTTTTATAGCCTAGGTCAGCTGGCTTCAATGGCTGGAATTGACGGGTCAGATTTCCAACCTCTAGGAAGACCTCAGCTCTCCTCTACAGTCGAACTACATTTGGATGGTGCAGCATCACTGACTCAGGGAGAATTTGTGGATGTTATGGCAAAGACTGATGCTGTGTCTTTGGTAAGTACGGAATATGCAAAGCGATGTCTGGGTAACATTTTCAAGTGGCAGCTGCAATTTGATTGTGTTATACAGCCACAGTGTTTTTCAGTCTCATGTTTGCATGTAAATTGTGTATATGCATGCAGTTTTAAAACACTCTACATGACGATACACTGATCAGACATAACATTATGACCACCTGCCTAATATTGTGTTGGTCCCCCTTATGTGCTCAAAAATGCTCTGAACCATTGGGCATGGACAAGAGGACCTCTCAGGGAGTCCTATGGGGTCTGGAACCAGGACGTTGGCACTGGATCCTTTGGGTACTCTGGGTTGTGCAGTGGGGCCTCTGTCAATCAAACTTGTTCCACTGCATCCTGTTGATGCTTGATCACAATGGGGTGTAGGAAGTTTGGAGGTCAAATCAACATGTTGGGCCATTGTCTGTTCCTCAACATGTTCCTGATTGGTTGATGTTGTTTCCATGTGGTGGGGTGCATTTGCCTGCAGGGGTAGACCAGTGACATTTGTGATTTCCATTTGCATGAGGGAGTGTGTTTGTTGTGGGATAATGTTTATTTGGGTGTCTAAATCTCATCAACATGGATGTCAAAATCCAAGGTTTTCCATCAGAACACCACATAGTACCAATGTGATCAATGTTATTCACTTCACCTGTCTGTGGTCATAATGTTGTGGCTGATTAGTGTACAAGACCACAAATCTGTGCGCAATAAATGCTTTGTTGAAGAAAGAAATGTGCCTTAAATACTTCAGCTGGACATCTAAGCTGTAATACTGCTGAACCACATCAAGTGGAAACTGGGATTAGCTTGATCTGTTGTCTACCAGCTCTATGGAGGTTTGAGGATTTATATTTTTGATGACGCAAAGTTCTCTTTCACAGAACTCCATGAGCAGGACTGTCCCATGATGAAACACTTAGAGAACCTGGTTTATGCAGATAACCTCAACCTTACTTATATTATCATGTCTTTGGTTGTCATTTAACTGTATGCCATTACCTTCAAAACATGAGTTTCATCATTTCTGCATTTTCCTGCCTAAATTTTGTTTTCCAGGTGAGCACCGCCCTTCCTGCTCCCACTGGTGGACCAGTGGACACCACAACTCCCAGATCTCCATTCTCTGTAAGGACAACCTTGCATAAAGACAGGCTTCTAGATGTGACCTTCACTCAGGCTTCAGGAGATGCAGCAGACCCTGGTGCAGGCGTAGAGGAACTGCCAGATCAATATTCAAAGCCTGTTAGCCAGCATGACTCAGGTTCTGACCGCAGTTTCCATAGCCAAAAGTCTTTTGATAATAATTCTTTTGGTAAAACTTTCCAGGCTCAACCAAGCCACCCCAAAAGCAACAGCAATTCTCACAGAAGCAACAGTCCCCATGGATACAGCTTCAACAACAGCTACGCTTACAGTCGTGCTTTGCATAGCAACGGGTCTCATGGCGGTTCGTCTGTAAGTCTCAGTGACATTATAAGTGACAAGGCAGAGTCTGTGGAATCAGTGGGGTCAAGGAACAGGGGAAAGGGAAGGTCAGCGACAGTAAGTCAGTCAGGGTCAGAAGTGTTAGAGAGGGTAGCCAATCCTGAGAGGGGTGTTCTGGAGCAGCTCGGGTCTCTGGGGGTTCTGGGAGGTCAGTCGGATAATGACTCCTTCTGACCAGCTGACCGGAGATGAATGAAAACCTCTGTGTCTGTTCTCAGTGCTTTTTTCTTAAAGTTCTTTCTGTTTCCCTGTGACATTGTTGACTGTAGCTTTTTTTTTTTTACACAAGAATGGACTTATTTTTAAGTCTTTGTAAGACAAAACACCAGAATTCTTACAATTTCAATCCCAGTTATCTCAGTTTAGAAAGAGAGCAAGAGAAGTCAGTTTAAAATGTATGTAAGCCAAAAGAGAGGCAGGACGTTTGTTTTAATCAGGGATTAAAACAGGTGCATCTGCAGTGTAACATTCTCATTCAGTTAAGTGTGATAGTAGATGTTTGAGTTTCAAAACTAGCCCCACCTTAATCAAATCTAAATTCAAATCTGCAAATCAGGTTTCTCCCAGTTTGATTCTGATTCTGATCTGAGTGCAGACCAGTGTCAAAAATAAAATTAAATGTCAAAGCCATTTCATGGGAGCTTTAAGTAACAATTCAAACCTTGTTTCATGTGTTTTTCATTGCTGTTTTACATAGTATCTTTTTAATATATGTTTTTATAAAGATGTTCTGTTGTAGGATTTTATAATCTGATGTTCCTGTTGGGATATCCTGTTCAGCTCTTAAATTTATATTTTATAATAAACATGTTTGCTGGTTAACACTAAATTTGGTTGTTTTTCTGGGTTTTGAAAATTAAAAAAAAAAACCTGATAGGACTGACAAATTATTCTGACCCTGGCATTGGAGAGTTTCAAAAGACAGTGTGTTTATGTCAAAAGCTTTAGGGCATGTGCAGCACCCTAATCCAATACTAGTATTTTCTGGTCATTAAGATCAGGATGTGGTGCCACCTGACAAAAACGTTAAGAGTGCTTACTGAAAACACAGCGGTTCTTCTCAGTGCAGTGTGTTTTGATGGAATTTCCTGTTTCCTGCAGTGCACTGTAATTAAGCATTTCTAGCGGCATGTCATTGGTTAAAATTGCAGACCTGAATCTACTCTACATACAGGCACCTTTTTGTGGAACATGTCAGCTACCTTAGCAGGATCAGTATGTATTTTCCTACATTTTCTTGTTTACAGTTCCTCAAACTCTCTCCAAAGCATGATCTTTGTGGGTTTCATTCGGACAGAGTGTTCTTTTGGAAGGAACACCAAACACTCATAAAATCCAAAAGACCATCGAGAGAGAGAGAGACGTGCACAAAGAGTTTCTTTTGCAGTGTTCTTTCAGTGTAGCCTAACCTATTATGTTTGTCTTGAGATTCTTTCTCCTCAGACACCTGCTTCACAAATGTTTTTCTTCATGTTAAAGACACTGATGGAGTGATTTTGGCTCTTAAATGTAGAACAGACATAGTTTGGGATAAAATACAGTAACTTGCCACATCTGTTTATTAATTTGCTTCTGTTTATGTGTAGTTGGTGTCCTGTGTACCTGCCAGTAATGTTAAAAATAGGAAATAATGTTTAACAGGAAATAGCAAAAATATCTGAAGAAACCAAGCTGGTTTCTCAGCTGTTTTATGTGGGCTTAAGAGAATAAGTCAAGTCTGAACTGCGCTGTTTAAGAAAAATGTGTCTGTGATATATGAGGATATAAGATGAACCAGTTTCACACCTTATCTTCAGTTGCTATAGTAGCTTGGGTCACTGTTGTGGCTTGTGCAGTGATGCTCCGACAGTAAAATCAGGTGAAACCCCTCGTTTTAAACATACATCCACTGAATTAGATGATGTGCCATGCTGTGTAAAGATGATCTCAAAACAATCTCATTGCCATCGTTATGTTTGTATTAATTAGACTTACATAAAGTGCAGTAAACAAAACAGCTACATCAAATCAGTGTCTTCTGTGTTTAGTTTCCAGACTGACTCCATGCTGTTAAGGTCAGGATTTGTGGAGGCTGTTCCAGGACTCCTTGCTCTTCTTGCTGCTGATAGTTGTTAATCACTGTGGCTGTGAGTCTGGACTCATTTTCATGTCTTAAATGTCTTAAGCACAACACTGTAACAAACCTTACAAGTTGAATTCATTGCGCTAAAGAGTTTTGCTGCTACAGTCTTGTTGGATCTAGTATGACCAGCAGCTCAGAGTGGCTACTTTTAACTAACATTTTGCTATATAACTTTTTTGTTTTTGCTTTGCTGACAGTTAGTTAGAATGAAAATGAAATTAACTTCTGAAAATAAGTTCATGGAAACAATAGCTGGACGAAGCTGAAGTCACTTTTGCAAACCCAGGGTGTGGTGCCTGTAATGTTTTCCCAGGGCACAATTTCAAAGAGAAGGACATTTTGCAGACATTTAGGGGTTCCTTCTTTTACTTTCTGTTGCCTGTGTGTCCGATTGAAACTTGAATTGGTCAGTAAATACATTAACATGAGGTCAACTCAGATCTAAGGTCTATACAGAGAAACTTTTATAAGAGAAGCCTGAAAAGAACCTTCTGGTATATTTTTGTGTGGAGAGACACTTTAATAGTAATATAAAAAGAAAACGGATAAGGCCCCGACAGTGCTAAGCAAGGACTTTATCACTGTGTAATAAAAAATGAACTGCATATGTACTATTTGTGGTATGAATGAGTGTTTTGCTATCAATGTCCTGAGGACACTACGATAAGTAAATTATCAAAGTGCTTCCGCTTCTTTCGGTGTTATAGAAGCCTCTACAACAGCAGCTTTTTGTTATCACCACAGGACACAAACCCAGACTCTACTTTGCACTTTCAGTCTCAGCACTGTCAGAGCAATGCAAGGTGTTAGACAAACAATGGGAAAACTGCTGTCATGTTTTATGATCTCCACCATAACCTTTGCTGCCCCACAAATATGGCGACTCCCGAAGCAGCATTAACAAAGTGGTGAGGAAGTGTGAACAAAGAAGGAAAACCCAAAGTGGACACAGTCTGACACAACAAAAGAAACACCACATGAAAACTGACATAGAACTATAGTTGCTGCTTCGTGCCAAATTGTCTTCTATCTGGGCCAGGAAAAGATAACTTCTAAGGTCAACATGTACACTAAAGAAATTACATTACATTATAGTCATTTTGCAGAATGTTTTGTGGTCCCAAAAGCTTCTGCAAAGGCGCCAAGTGGTTTTTAACTGCATGGACACTGGTAAAGATTACAAATGAAAAGCAATAGGCCACTCGTTCATAAAAAATGTAATTTGTTACTTATTTTGGTAATTAAATGCAGCAAAACAGTAGTAGCAATTTTAAAGTGTAAAGCACAATCATCATCAATAAATATACATAATAAAGCTCTTAATGAATTTTCTGAAAGTATCCAGTGTCACCAAGGCAATGAACTATAACATTTGTTGCATATTAAATGTTCTTTCAGAATTTCAGAGAACAATCCCTCTGAAAGCAGTTTTACAACATGCTACATTTAAAGGCCTATCATGACCTTATGAAATAGGCTGTAAATAATAAACAATTTGTTAAGAAGAGCAGGAAAAATGCAGCTGTTTTATATATCGTAGAAATTTTCATTTTAATAAAGTGACATGTTTCTTTAGACAGAACTTTACATGGTTGGTTTATGTAAGTTTTAAACTGGAGTTTGATGCTTTTCTGTCGATGATATCACCATAGTCTAAGAGTTTGGAAGCATTTGCAAGTTTACAGCCGCAAAATCTGTGCAGTCAGATTTAGTTTCAGTACAAGAAGTCCCACGTTCTCCTGAAGTCACTCCTGATGAATCAACATCCAGTAAAGCTGGCACTGCATTATTCCAGTTTTATTGACGTGTTACTCTTCAGGTACTCTTCATGGCCGCTAAATCAACTTGGCAAATATTTCAGAATTTATCATTAAATGATGATAAGCCCTTTGGCAGATAGTAATCATAGCCTCTCATAAAACAGGTGCCTTGTTGGGGCAATCAAAGCTGTCGCTTTATCATTACATAACACGGGCTGTGGGCCACCGCAGGGCTGACCTGCTGCAGACAAGACCTCAGACTTATTTAACAAACTCATCTCCCTGATACACTGTGTGCTCTCAGCTAAAGCAAATAATGAAGAAATCAGACTAATGACGTACTTTTGATGGTTAAGCAAACTTCGTTTTTGGCGCAAGTTTGTTTGAGGCTGAATCTCAGCCAAATCCATGGTAGTACAGAAGTACATTTCAGATGACACAATTCATTTTCCCACTTTTTAGCATGAAAATATATATATATATATATATATACATTTAATGAAAACTACCACTTGTACTAGTTTTCCTGTCTACATTCAGCTACTTTTATATATTCTAGTTCAATTACAAACCAAACTACGATGTGCATTTCAACCCAATTGCAGCACTATCTCCATATAAATTGACAATGTGAGACCAGGAATCCATGGATTTCTGCAACTGACACTCTAAAATCTAGTACAAATTAATATGAATATGTGAATTTTGCCCCAGACACTGCTACCTACTCTGTTATCTGCCCAGTCTGCAGTACTCTAACTAAATATGTGCAACTGACGCAGAGGACAAGGTGAAGTATTAATCGCTCAGTAGTTCAAGGAAATGAAGTTTTGCACGTACACTTTGTTCCATCTTCAGTAGCACCTTATCTTTCTAATTCATTCGTGAATACATGCATGCTCTGACACAGTTGTTTGCTTGCCAAGAAGACACCAACTGTGTACAGAAGTCTATGTTGAGTACTTTAACACTGTTATCAGTGTACCATTAACATAATCTATAATTCAGTAATACTGACTGCTCAATATATCCATCAAACCAAAGTACAGACAGAAACACACACGAGTGCATGTCTTTAATTACCAGAGCAGAGCTTATTGGTGTTTCCTGAACTACTGTAATGTACTTTTATGTGACTATCACTGAAGCATTATTAAATTATTACCCAACATCTTATATATATATACATATATATGTGTATATGTATATGTATATATTGCACCATATGTATTTGAGATTTGAGACAAAGACAAAATGCTTTTCTTTTGCTCAGCATTTACAGAAATATACATGAAAAATGAAGACAGCACAAAATGAAGTTATGTGAAAGAATAATGGTGTTTAATGGTCTACAGTTATGGCCAGATTTATCATTTACTGCATTACAGAAATCATGCATGTGTTTGACAGTGCTATGAGAGGTGCTACGATGTAAAGCTACATACTATATAAATACATCTACAATCAAAATATGCCAAAATCCTGAGTTTCATCTAAACACATTGCCTGCTAATAATACAAAAGATTCCCTCCACAAACCCTCTCTTGGTCAAAACTTTAGTATGAACACATTTAGGAGCCTTCCGATTTCAACACTCCTGCAGTGAACAGGATACCCTGCAAATAAATTACAAGCATCGCACTTTTAAAAACAACACAACTCTTTACATTTCTTTTTTCCAAATGCAAATAGAATAAACTTTTTTCTTCTTCTTCTTTTAGTTATACTGTACAAACAATGTTACATTCCATGACAATTTCCAACAGGTGTTAAGACAATTTTGAGTGGTATAAATCGACAGTAAATACAGCTATAAAAGTACTCCACCAAGAACAGAACTGTTGATTGCAGAACTGTTTTCTCAAAATACAAAATTTAAGAGAAACACTCTAACGGCGATATTTCCCCGTTTTTTCAAATGTTAAAACTCTTTGACTATGGGCCATAACTTTACAAAAGTGTGGTTACACAGGTCGTGGATGGACAGGAATGTTGTTATTGGGAAAGGGTCTCCTCAGGCCCAGCAAACAAAGGGCAGATTCAATCCATGTCCAAGCCTATTCATGCATTCGTCCTGTGCTCATCAGTATTTGCCAAGCTCACACTGGGCAGCGATAAAGCCATTCTAATTACTGGGCTGTCCTTTTGAACCAGCCCGCTCCTGATTTTTAAATGGGTTGCTTAGTCGTAGTAGGTCCACATTTCGCCTCCCCTAGCAGTTTCCCTTCAATCAATTTCATATTGTCATTTTTTTTTAAATGCAACCGTCTTCACTGTCTGGAGCCTCCTTTGGTGAGCTTTTAGTTGTTCTCTTGCGAAACTGTGGTCTCCTGAGAAAAAGATAACATGAAAAACATGGAGTTTAGTCATTACATCTCTTTTGAGTCAGAAGTTAAACCAGGATTACTTAAAATTCAGTAAAGATTTGCAACGTAATATATCATCAAGTGGCTATTTGACCCCAAAAAAACAACCTCAGACATCAACAGTTGTTATGAGCAACGGGTGTGTGCCGACTTAAGTTCATTGTGTACTCACGCTCATGTTCTCCTACTATCTTATCTCCTTCGCTTGGTGTTGCAATCTAATGGACTTAGCAGTGTTATGGTCAAGGTATGCTTATACAACTCGTAGATTTCAGATAAGGCCAGTGTTGTTGGCAGAGACCCTTTACTGTGGCAGCTTTGTTTTACCTCTTCACATCTCGTATTATGTCACATTATCTCTACTATATTTCAATATGTGTTCAATTTTGGATTTTATTTCACAGTTAAATTACTTTAATTTGATTCTCCTCTCCCACTAACAGGAACACAGGCATAATATTACTTCATATTAACATGTCATCTAAAGCAACATTTTTTAAAGGATAAGCACTTGGAAACGCATCTAATGGTTAGGAAATGGAAACTTTAAGTTAATTCCTGACTCTTCAAGGGGTGCTGCTTTAACTGCTTATAGACTTAATGAGAGCAGCGAGAAACTATTAAAACGTCCCACTTCCTTCTAATTAGGTGACTCTGAGGGGTGGAGACGCCTGTGTGTTTTTAAAGTTTGTAAAGTTGCTGTGTGCAGTATAATATGCAAAAAATAACTCCTTTACAGGTGTGTACTCGTGATTTGCTTGTGTTGATTTGTAGATTTGAAGTCTCACAATGTGCATTTTAATACCTGTGTGTGCATTTATATATCTTTCACACACTTTAGGAATAGTATCCCTCTGCAGGGAGTAGTGTTGTGCTGTGCTATAATTAAAGCTTTTTCTACTGTGCTTATTGTCACAACATCGCTAACTCTGGGTTTAGTCCCCCACATTTATAGTCTGAAGTTTGGGCTTCCAAAGACAAAGAATATTCAGGGTTTAAAGATTATTGGTCAGAAGAAATGATTTTTTTCTTAGTTAACCTCAAGTTTCCTTGAATATGAGTGCAATAAGTCATTAAAAAGTTCCTTACAAATGGAGTCCTTTCTCCATATTTGCTCCAGAAAGTCATCTTGACAGTGTTCCTGTGGCCTGTCCGCTGGTCAAAGGTCTGGCAGTGATCGAAAGGGGGACTGTACAGGTGCAAACTCACTGCGGCCTCTGTGTGGCTGCCATTTTCCACACGATGCAGACCAATGGAGTCTAAAATATGCACACACACACACACATACACATACATGAACAAACAACATATGTACATAGGAGTTTTTCCCACTGGAATGCTGTGAAATAGGACAGAGTTACTGGAAGTGATGTAACCAGCAACAAAGACCAAACATCACACCAGGGCTCTGTTTGCTTTGGAAAAATACTTAAAAAGTGTTTGGGGTACAGACTTAAAAACTCTTCATTGTAAAGTTACGGCTGAGGGTGAACTCCTGTGAGACCAATTTGACGTTACATAACAGCAGAGGTTGGAAACTCGGGTATTACTGAGCTGTAAAACGGTATTAACTGAACACGTCACATCAGCATATCTTAAACCACAAAGAACATTGTTCAAGGCCTGTTTGTCCTATTGTGCTGAACACAGCTTGCTGATTTTTGACGCAGTAACAGAACAAAGTGAGAGTAACACCATGTTAAATACTAGTTTTAAAGAATCACACATTTGCCCTGTATGCACAAACAGATGTAAGTGGTATTAAAACTGAAGATGTTTCGCTTCTTACCATTTATGTAAGCAACCTTGTTCTCCTGCAGGATTCTTTGTGACTTCTGGACCATGTCTCCCTTCGCTTTGCCATCGGGCCACTCGAACAGCGTCTCCTTCAGCTGACCCTGCAGCAGCTTCATGAAACAATGGGAGTCTGTGTGGTCGTGGATGCTACTGCAGAGCGTTAAAGGAAACACAAGTATGCTGTGTCAGAGCATGTCAAGACTCTGGGCTCTTAGTGACAATTGAAAGACTGTCTAGAGAGGTAAAAATATCTGGGGATTAATGTGAGACACTTTTTGGGTTCTGGAGTTTGACTTGTTAGAAAATCGACATCTATGCTTGTAACTGTTAGTCCTACCACACACTAACTACTGGACGTTCTTACGGAAAAAGCCGAAAAGCACCTAGAAAAGTCAAATCTTCACAAGAGCAATGATGCATGTTTTACCACGCAGGTATAGCAGGAAAGTGCATTTAATAAAACCACTGGTTGACAACAGTAAATTCTAACTTTAAATAAATTAATAGCACTGCAGGAGGGTTTGACTAAACAAACGCCTTTTTCTCGTGTAAAAAACAGCTGCTAATGCGTGTCCTGTAATATGTAATCATGTAAAGACATGTCTTTGCAGGTTTGCAGCACATTAAGAAATGACCAAATTTGAATGAATGTCCTTTTTTTGTATTGGCAAATGTCAGGTTTTCCGATGACAAGGACAAAGTGATGCAATAGATTTCATCAAATAATGTCTGTTTACACAACTTTTCTGTCAGTGTCCAGAACATACTTTCATATCTGTATTAAGTAACACAGTACTTGCCAGAGCAAAGCCCTTGATCAAGTGGCAAACAGTATAAAACATTATTCAGAAAATATAATATGTACAAATGGTTTAAATTTTCAGTGGTAATAAATGAGACTGTTGATACAATTTTTTTTTTTCTCGAAAGACCACTTCATAATATAAAAAAATCAACCATCACATTAATGTTAACTTTTCCAGATGAATTATTCTTTTTCCCATGAAAGTATCTCACCTGCCGTGGCCTTCACCCCAGCAGAGCATCATGAGGTTGAACTTCCCGTTGCCGTCGTCAACCAGGTTCCTCGTGTATCTGCAAAAGACGGCAGTTAGTTAAATTAACACGTCAACATAAAACTGAAGACTAAAAGGTTTTGACTGACTCTCAAGAGGAAGTTGTGAAGCTTTTATGACAAGTTACCAGAATTGGAAAATATGCTTTGAGTGATTTGTTTAAGCTGAAACGAGTTGAATTTTAAAGTGACTACTGAAGCATGTTGAGGTTTATTTGATTTAAATGTCAAGATATGATCATTAAAATTTCACCTATGCGGCTAATTTCATTTTTCCACACAGAAAACCTACATATGTACTATGTAATGTACTGCTTCTTGAGGAAAAGGAAGAGAATCTGCAGTTTTAGTTTTACAAATGCTACAAATATATTGTGTCATCTGCACTAAGATCTGGCAGGATCATTTTATTTCCAGACAGAACTTCCTCTACCCTCCCCTTCGAGTCACAGGCCAGTCTGTGTCACTGCTTGTTCTGTAAATATGTGCCGTCACCCTGCACGTTTTGTGCTCTGGGCAAAATGAGTCAACCTCCAAATATTTTCGAGGCAGCTGCAGCTCCATGGTGGAGCATCGATCCCTGCAAAAAAAAAAAAAAACTGGCGGGTGTGTTTTCTTTCTGGGTGTTGATTGGATGTCCCCTCTCAGCCACCCTCCATTGAGCCTCACTGATCACAACACTGGGAGCCTTTTGAATAGAGCAGCCACACAGGAGCCCCCATTGCACTGAGGAATACACTGTTTTCCATGTGTTTTTTTCATGAAAAACACACAAATATAAGTCATTATATCAATATAAAGCGAATCATTTTTTTATTCGAGCAGTCTGTAAGGACAGCTGCTATGTTCTATGTAGAAAACAACAAGATTTCATTCAAATATGTTTTTTTTAGAGGACAGACATTTCTAGTAGATCTTAAGAGTTCTATAAATCAGACTTGTTATGATTTCTACTGCTTTTTGAATTTAACAACATAAAATACACGCTCAAAAATAAATAATATATATATTTTTAAAAGCAATAACACAAATATAAATCAGATAAGCAGCACTTCAAGGAAAGGTGCAAGAGTGCAAAGTGCATCAGCATAATAGATGTGTAATATCTGAATAGTTATCAGCAGCATTATGAAACACAAACTTTTAAAAAGCTTTTTTTTTTTTTTTTTTTACCTGTACTGGTCAAACTTTGCGTATTTCTTCCATTCCTGAGGGTTGCTCTCATATGATTCCATGATACCCTGGACCTCCTCCACATTGATGCAGTCACTCTCGAAGATCTTGTGCAGGATTTTGATCAGGTCGTCCAGGGTTTCTGGCTTCACCACCTCGGTCTGGTCCATCTCTGTGTTTTTTTCAGTTTGCGGATAGTTTCTCTTGAGCTTGGGGGAAAAAAACACACAACAGATTTGTCTTTCCAACTCTGCACAGTGGCTCACTTTTTATAGGCTGGTGCTGCAATTTGGGGGCGAGCTGGTGACGGACTGTACCATTATGGAAATAGGTGAACGCCCACAGCTCACAGTCTCATTTAAATTAACTTTGGCATGAAATATTGCACACACAAAACACGAGGCAGCATTTTAATCTCACTTCCTTTGTAGAAATAACTTTATTTGTATTTGGTGCATTTTAATGAAAAGATGCATCCATCTCACACATTAACGACTTGGTCTAATCCTCTGAGTGCACCACGTTGTCACTAACACAACCTCTCTTCTCCCCTCTTTTCCCCTCCTTTCTCTCTCTCTGTCTCCCACTGAGGCATTCCTTTAACAATAGCTGTGCAGCCTCTTGCTGTGGTCCTCAGAAACTCAATCAACAGAAGCAGTGGCCAAGGTGTGTGCAGAGCAGAGGCTCACAAACAAGTGGAGCTAGGGGAAGAAGAAAAACGTGGGAAAAAAGGGACTTGAATGATATCAAGGATGGTTTTTGGAAACAGAAGGTATAATTTATGCTGGGCCGGGAGTCTGTTTTCCTATTTTTCAGACCTTTCATCATCCTTGTTTTGGTTGTATTGAGTAACAGAGAGTCAGACTGTGCTCAAAAGCATAAAAACAGATTCATATATGTGAGAAAAATCATAATTATTTAAATATATGAATGGAAAGAGACAAAAAAGGGAAGAAAACTTGTGTCCTCACACTGCCAAAAAAAAGAGAGAAAGAAATCACTGTCAGGTACTCGATGATGGATTATGCAATAAGGACATGCCAGCTCTGTGGGTGTGAGTGAGCGTCGGTGGAAAAGTACTCAAGTAATTTAGTCTATGTTGTGTTATTATGAGATAATATGCAGTTAAATGGAAGAAAAAATATAAAATCAGCCCTAAAATAAAACCCATTGTCAGGGAAAGTGTGCATGCCAGTAAAAGCTCTTATTTGACAGCTGAGTCATCTGCATTTGGGTGGATTCAAATCTGTGCCAGTCTCAGATGGAAACTGAAACACTCTCTGATCAACAAGAGAGCAACCCAGCTAAATGGTTCATTTTTCTACCTCCCTGTGTGTTATATATCTTCAAAATCATGCTCAACAACATGTTTTTTTTTATATCACAGCCAACATCCTTCCACACTCCAGACAAAACATTTAATTTTTTTCATTTAGATAAACCCTTGAAGTTGGAAACATGATGTCATGAGTTGTGTTGACTTTATAATGTTGGAAATTACGTCAACTTAGTAATTTGTGTAAGTTCAACTCAAATTTCTGCATTAACTGATTTAAAATAAATTTCAAGTTGAAGTAACTTAATGAAATTGGTTCAGTGACTTCATTATTTTCACCTTGAGTTCATTACTTAAAGTTCCCTCTCCAACTCCATCTCTCCTCTTTACATACCTGGACATGTAGAAACTGTGTGTAAGAGAACCCCTCGGCTAAATCATTTCATTGAAGGGCAATGTATTTTTGCATTTTGTCAATTCCGATGGACTTCTGTGGAGGTTAGGCTACAACTGCTAATACAGTTTATGAAGCATGTTCTGCGACTACATGTAGCTGATGCTATTCATGTCAGCAGTGACATTTGTTCATCCCGCCTTTTAGTTTAGAGTAGTGGTTAATGATAAAGTTTTATTCAACAAATCTGCTCAGCTACAGAGCTCTTTCGTTTTAGGGATAGCATGATTCAGTTTTTGCTTGTTAGCTACAATGTAAAATGTAATATTATTTAGTAACATGATATTAAAAGTCTTTAGTTATTTCCATAGTGAGCCTTGAAGAAGCAAGAAAATTGCAGTTTGACGAAAGTTAGCAGCCTTTGGACTGTGGATAGCTCTGTTAGAGGATAAAACCAGTATGTACTGGAATATTCATTTCTTGTCTTTCTCACTTATTTCATCCAGTATTGCGTTTATGTTTATGTTTATGTTTATGTGACCTGTAGGAAGAGATGTTCCGTATAATATTTGTATCGTTAAAAATTAAAATTTTGGTTTTGAAAGTTGGTTACTAAGGTTGTTTTTTTCCTGCTTTCCTGGATTTGTACTTGTGAAACTAGATTAAACTGACATGATGCATCTCTTTGAAGAAAGTTATCTGTTTGTAACAACAGTTTGCTTTTGCAGCGTACAGAACTGGGCTCTGCAAAAGTATAACACTATATAACACTTTCTTATACACAAAAGTATAACACTCATATCAGTGGGTCATTTACGTGTTGTCTTTTTTTAGCGTTGCATCCCAGACGTCACATTCATTTAGCAGGTGCTTTTCTTTGACGACTGAGGTATAGTTTGACAATCGTCATTGGTAATTGTCATAGCACTGTAGTTTATTATCTGCAGGAATTAATTCTTCCATTTGTTTGGTCTACGAGTCCAAGAGAATAACCACTGTAAGCCTCAAATCTACCTTTACGGCCAAACTTGACCACTACACCCAAAAATGATGGACATGGTCTCTTCAAGGGGAGGAGCTACTGGTGCAAGCAGGTCACAGACACGCTTCTTGAGGTATGGTTAATAATCAATTTTGAATTATAGTTTAAAATGCAAGTTGTTGGCAGTCGTCCATTGAAATGATAAACATTCAGGTATTTGCTTCTTATTTCAGTTTTTTTCTTTTTTCTTAAAATTTGATGGACAAGTGATGAAACTGTCAACTTCGGTGACCAGTCCACCCCAGGATCTGACCACAAGACTGTGACCATCATCGACAAATCACAAGATCAGTGTCTGATGAATGAACATGCATTCTGTTTTAAAAATATAGATGCTGCTTTAGACTGACTGGCATGAAAACACACTCATTATTCCTGTAAAATAGTTTGAAGGGTCTTTACTTTGTTGTGTAAAAATGGTGCAGGACCTTCAGAAGTGTACCCGACTTGCTTGGAACTTTATTGCTGTGGTTTTACAAAATGTTGTGGTCTTGCTGTGATGGCATGACTTATTTGTTGTGATAGCATAATTATGTATGGTTGTAACTTATTTTCTCTAGTAATTATGGACAGTTTGTTTACATACAACTTGTGGCACAGTTTAGTTTGTGTTATAGTTTCCCCCCTACATTAAAATATGTGTTACAAATTTGAAATTTAATAAAAGTTCGTTTCAACGTATTTTGTTGCTGAGTGAATTAATTTTATGAAGCTATATCAAAAACATGAAAAAAAGTTGTGATGAAAATTGAATTGGAGCAATTTAATTGTTTAAACAGCTGCCAAATTATAAACTTGTGTTCAGAACTATGATAACTAAGTACATGATATTTAAAATGTCTTAAATATTGTAGAAACACTAGTTGGAACAACTTCATATTTCTGACTAATCAACTTAAAGCTGTGAGTTTATGCTACCAATTATTGAGTAGATGGTAATTAAAAATACTTTTGATTGTAGAGGAAAAGCTATTTCCCCTTACTTAGTTTAGTCTGTTGGTTGGACTTAATTTCATCAGAAGTTACCTCAACTCAAAAACATTGATGCAAACTGCTGTCTTGATTTCTTTTAGTTGAGCCAAAACATTTGTTTTTTACAGTGCAATGGGATTTTTTTTTTTTGGAGCTGTTTTTCAGCCAGTCTTCTCCAGTAAATCATTCCTATACATGCAGCACATTCCTTCTCAGACATATGCAGGTCAATTACTCCCAGTTCTCCAACTGTTTCCCCTAAAGACCAGAATATCCACTGTGAGGTTATTGTGCTTCACATATGGCGAAGATAAAATGTACAAAGCGTTTTTGCATACTGTAAATATCAGATACCGGTGAAAAAGTATTTGAAATATCAAGTATAACCACTTTTTAGAGGTTAACAATCTGGTGAGATTGATCACCAAACAGCTAAGCTGAGATATTCCAGGAGGAAAGCCAAGCATTTGTTTTATAAATGCCCGGGGATTACAGGAAAAACCCCTCTGGCTGAGGAAGAGTTGGCTTTTACTGGAAGCATGAAAGGTGGAGAACTTTCTTTGTATCAGCCAAGTTTCCCCCTGAGCTGCCACATCATCAGTAACAGATGTACTTTTGCTCCACCTTCTGGCTTAAACTGTGCATCAACTTTTAACCATCCATGCAGAATAATAAACTAAAGCTCTTTTAGTGAACAATATTTATTGACTGAATGGAAAATTATATTTAATCTAGTTAACTTTGTATTTTATATCTTCTCAAACATGGTGATGCAGCTTTAATATGACATGTGAGTGGCTGCAGACACAGTTATATGAATTGATTAAGTCTTTTATTTTTATTCCATTTGGATTAATAAAGAGTGGAAGTGTGGGGATAGACGGTGGTTTAAATCTTCTGTTTAGGCCTTGAGACATTTTTTTCTAATAAAAAGTAAGTAAGAATTGTTTTATAAATCTGAAATATTTCAAAACTGTGCCGAAAACCGTCTGGTCACAGATTTTTCTTCATTTCTTCATTTAATTTTGAGTTGCTTTAGTAAATTAACTTATAATTCTAAACATGTTGTCTTTGGTTTTGTCAGGCCAAGAAGCTCAAGAATTACCAACTCTCTAAATAAATTTGTCTCTTATGGAAATATAATATCTATAAAAGCAACTACAAATTACACAGATGAAAAATGGCTAGAGATAAACACTCATTTAGTATCAATATTTGCTAATTTCAGTTGCTTATTTTCATTCTTATTCTTTTAAAGTCTGTTATTAGGTTTGTGGTTATTGTGCATGCAGACTTTTTGCAGACTGTGACTTTATTGTTCTTAGCATTAGAAAACACGTGTCATACATGTAATGATCAAAGTGTTTACATCTAGCTGTATAAAAGGCTTTAGACTTACTCAATCTTCTGTGATGCTTGTTGTAATAAACACTATATGAGAATAGGACCAGATTTAATGCTAGTGTAATAAGGTGGGTGCACATTTAATTTAATAAAGCCAGTGGTAGTCCTTAGTTAAATCTGAACACCTGCACACACCACACATGCACAGCTGCAATTATATTACTTTCTTGTCTGCCTTGAGTCAGATCTGTCTATGTTCACAGGAACTGTCCATAGTGTGTGAATCACAGGTGACGCGCCATTTACTCCACTTCTTTTCTTTCTTTTAAAACACTGTGGACATAATAATTAACGAAGAAAATATCTGCTTATTAATTCCCAGAGGAATCAGGTACACCATTAAAAAGGAGACAAAGTCTTGTTTGTTCACAACAAAAGCAACATTAAAATACAGAATGTGCTGTTTTTTAATGACAGGAAAAAGTCCATGCAGGGAGCCCTCAGCACATTTATTGTTGTTTTATGGATTTATTTAACATTTTCCATTTTTATTCTGAGAAGTTTCCATTAAAAAACAGAAAGTATCCTATTATTTAAATTATCGATCATTATTTAGTGTGGAGTCAGTGGGTACTCGTTTGTACACCTTTACAAAGCAAAAAATGTCCTGTTCTTTGACAATACAGAATTAAAATACAGAAACCTGACAGTTTAAAAAAAATGTGGACAAACTGTTGATAAACAGAACATTTCCACATATTAATTATGGGACATATACTGTGCCTGTACATTTAATGTTGTTTTTTGGATTTATTCAACATTTTACTATAGATACACAATTAAATAATAGCAAATGTCCCTTTTTAAAATATAGATTTATATAAAACAACACACAAAAATGCCCCATCTTATCATTGTTGGTACATCATTAAACAGTACAAAATGTCCTGTTGTTTCACAATAGATACATGTCCAGACTTATTTTAAAAAACGCTTTGTTTACACTTTGTTTACACTTTGTTAACACTGGTTTACTTAGTTTTTGTTTTTTGTTTTTGTTTTTACTGTGGACACACTGTTTATTGGCACATTTGTTTTACAGGAGAAAGTCCATGTAATGAGTTGCCAGTACATATCCTGTTGCTTTATGGATTTATTTAACATTTGCAGTTCATAATCTGTAGATTTACTAATAAATGATAAAGAATGTCCAATTTCCTCATTGTTTGTACACTAATAAAAAACAGAAAATGTCATGCTTTTTCACAACAGATTTACCATAAAAATATAGAAAATGTCCTGATTTTGTTGCAAATGTATTTATTTATTTATTACAGTGTATTATTTATTACAGTTTATATTCTGTGGATTTACTAATAAATAATAGAAAATGTTCCATTTTCTCACTCTTTCACAAGAGATTTACTGTTAAAATAAAAATGTAATATTCAAATGGAAAAAAATGTTTTATTTGATTTTAATGAATGAATGATTTATTGTTATTATATTATTATTATTATTATTATTATTATTATTATTATTATTGTTATTATTATTATTGTTGTTATTTTACTGTGAACACATTATATTATTATTATTATTATCATCATTATTATTATTATTATTATTATTATTTTACTGTGGACACACTCTTAATTAATTTATTTGAAGGACAAAGCCCATGTAATGAGCTGCTAGTACATTTGCTGTAGTTTTAGGGATTTATCTAACATTTGCACACTATATAATATGTGCAAAACCTATAACAACATAGGCTTCTGTTTTAATCTTTTGTTTTTCAGTCACCTTTAGTGACTGAAATAAATAATTAACCTTTTTTTTGTTTCCTTCCGCGGCGGAGGTTTGAGTCCTCTCGGCTGCCGTAGCTGCAGGAGGAGGAGAGCATGACTGGTCCTTTGACGTGGAATATTTCCGTAAAGAGACGATGGAGGAGTAGCAGCGTGTAGCTCGAAGCTATCCCGTGATCACCTTAAACCGAGACGGGATTTCGACCCGAAAAACCCAGTCAGATCTGGGTCGACCGGAGCCGACGGACACCAGTCTGTGACGGACTGATCCCTTTGTGCTCCCCGCCTCCCCTCCGACCAGCTACAGTCATGATTAAAGCCATTTTAATATTCAACAACCATGGGAAACCGAGGCTGTCTAAATTCTACGAGCATTATGTGAGTAACGAGACAGTTATCTAGTGCTGCTGCTGTTATTTCTGTCTGTGTGTTTGCATGAAGGAAGGGAATTTAAAAAACCATCAGCTGTTCCTGTAATGTTACTTTTTCATGTTTTCTCGTGCAGTCAGGTAGAAATCACACATGTAACAGGCTGTTTGAATGAGAAGGAAGTGTGGACTTTTTATTTGATACACGCTGATCCTGATGTCTAAGATGTCAGCGGTGTGTCCTTTAAAAACATGAATAATTAAAGGTGTGCAGGGCGAAGCGGGGCGATCACATTCCTGCTGAGCCTGTATGGACAGGACTGTGGGATCCAGTTGTGGAGGAGATGAGCACACTGGACTGAGTTCTCTGTTTGTGTCACATGACTTTAATAACGCCCTTGTGAGTGACTCGTGAGCTCCAGACCCTCCAACATTCACTGCTGCTGCCATCAGATCACTGCCTTTAACTGGCATCACCCAGAGCACCTGGAGCTGCAGGTAACAAATGACAGCTTATGTAATGTCATTTGCCGGGCAAGCTGCGTTGGCTTGTTCTCGTAATTGGATTTATTTCTCAAAGCTGGCTGCCTGCCTCCACGTTTGATACTGGTATTACATTAACAAGGTGGAGAACACAGAGCTCCAACCACGCAAACTACATGCTAGTGCCAGAGTAGGTGTGCTGCTTAACCAACAGACAGGGACTTAGCTGATTTGCCGGCTGCGGCTACTCAAACTGACCATTAATTTCCTACAACTTAACACAAGTCCTGGTTATACACCGATCAGCCACAACATTATGACCACTGACAGGTGAAGTGAATATCATTGATCATATTGGTACTATGTGATGTTCTGCTGGAAAACCTTGGATTTTGACATCCATGTTGATGAGACTTAGACACCCAAATAAACATTGTCCCACAACAAACACACTCCCTCATGCTAATGGAAATCCCAAATGCCACTGGCCTACCCCTGCAGGAAAATGCACCCCACCACATGAAAAAACATCAAACAATCAGGAACATGTTGAGGAACATGACAATGGCCCAACATGTTGGTTTGACCTCCAAACTTCCTACACCTCATTCTGATCAAGCAACAACAGGATGAAGTGGAACAAGTTTGATTGACGGAGACCCCACTGGACAAGCCAGAGTACCCAAAGGATCCAGTGCCAACATCCTGGTTCCAGACCCCATAGGACACCCTGAGAGGTCCTCTTGTCCATGTCCAATGGTTCAGAGCATTTTTGAGCACATGATGGGGCAACACAACATTTGAAAGGTGGTCATGATGTTATGCCTGATCGGTGTATATCTCAATCATCTTCGTCGGACCTTGAACAGGAAGCGCTCAGTCAGAAACTTGGGGGCTGTTTTGGATCACAATTTCGACTTTAATTTACACATTAAGACTCTGTTTCAGTCCTGTTATCCACAAATTAGAAATATTGCCAACACTCCCTGAAACAGTGAACATTAAAAAGCTTCACCTGGAAACTAGGAATAGACCGATTATTAGCCTGGCCGATTACTGTGGCTGATATTTGGCGTGTTTTCTGATTATCAGTATTTTTATTTGCAGATTATTGATAAATAAATGTGCTACTCCTGGTTTGATGTAGCCACCTCCCTCTGAGAAGAACAGCAGACATAACTGCATGAGACAAACTCAGTTGATCCCGCATTATTTGTACACTCCTATTTCTATTTTACATGTTCACTTAGAGTCACCCTTATTAAGGAGGAAGCCTTGTTATGAATGACAGGTTCTCTGTAATCACATGCCCCATCACGGGACAGTGGTGGTGCAACGGTTAAGTCCCTGGGCTACTGATCAAAAGGTCAGAGGACCCTTGAGCAAGGCCCTTCCTGCTCCAGGGGCTCTGTGCCATGGCTGACCCTGTTCTCCAACTGGGATATGTGAAAACAACATTTCACAGTGCTGTAAAAAAATGCATTTGTGACAATAAAGGTTTCTTTTATTCGTAAAACATTACATTTATTGGGTCATTTCCTGATCACCAATTATTAGCATCGGTATCGGGCCTGGAAAAACAAACAAAAAGCAAGCAACTAGTCAGTCCCTACTGCAAACAAGGGGCATAACTCCCATTTTGTGGCATAACTATTACTATAAAGCCTCATATCAGTGTCCATGAAAACTCAAATGTTTGAAGCAATCAGAGAAAAAAAGGAGAGGAAGGCTTCGAGTTGGCCGCTGTCCACACAGCATCAGGTAGCAGAAGCATCCAAATGTAGCTTTAATCTGTTCTCCCATCAACCTTACTGACCCGACCTGTTCTGTTTCCCAAACTGAAATCCCACTTCATAGTCGCCATGTTGAGGCGAATCTAGAGGCTCAAAATGTGACCTGGGATAGGGAAGCTTGAACATCGTTTGACAAAGCGCGTTGACTATGTTGAGAACTAATACAAAAACAGTCTTTCACTTGATGAGCGACTGTCTGCTTTGCAGTCGATTCCAAGCTCAGCAGCAGAACTAGTCACAGAAACTGGACGCGGGGAGCTGATAACTCCTCTTCTGCCTTGTTTTTTTCCAACTTTTAGTACACATCACTCACAAAAAATGAGTTTACTATCATATAAAACAAAGACAAGCAGCAAATCCTTAAATATGAGAAGCTGGTGATAAATAAATTAGCAATGATGATTGATCGTCTCTGAATTGACTCAGCTCCAGAGATCTGACTGCCGGTTTTGGCGAAACAAGACGTCTGAAAATGTCACCCTGAGCTTTAGGAAAATCATATTTTACTGTTGTCTGACATTTATATCGACATAACGATTCATCAATAACAACAACAGCAGCAACAACAGAGAGGTAATTGAAGCTCTTGTCTCTGCACTTACAAACACAAGCATGCACAGCAGAGATTAAACAGCTGCTCATTTGATTGATTTTTGTTGAGCAAAAAAATCAATTGACAGTAATTAATGATTTATGTCATATTTCAAGAAAAAAAAACCCAAAATCTGCCTTTATCTTTTCAAATTGTCCCCTCTGATTATTTGAAGCTCCTCTCTGTTTAACTTCATTGGAAAGTCGATACCTTGAGCCGTCAAAACAAAACAAGGCTTCAGATAAAACCTCTCATACACCAGAATCCTGCACTGAATTCATGATAATAAAAGCAATCCTTCAGCTTCATTTTCCGCGTCGTGCAATCTCTTTATCTGGTTGGACATTAAAGCGTGCAGGATAAATTGAAATTCATTGGATTATAAGGAGCCTATGTAAACGCCATCTGTTACATTGCGAGCTGAGGTGTCAGCTTACAGGCTGGCGGGATATAAGATTTCACACTTGCTGCGAGCTGAGAAAACTATCCTCGGTTTATTTAAGTTGGTTTATTGTTAAAACACGATGTCGGTTTGTGTTGGCGGCCGTGCAGACGGTATTAGAAAGTGACATGATGTGTGTTTAGAGGCAGAGCTGCTCTGTTAGTTGAAGGTGGCCTGAGAGCATCTGTCCAGTCGACGGGGAGAGGAGGAGTGAAATAAGCGCGCAAACAAATTCACAGCACACGAACTTTGCTTGCCATCAGTGCAACTAAGTGTTTGGTCATTTTGGTGTAGCAGTATAGAGAGTTTAGATGTACAGTTTCAACAAAATCCAACCCAAAACTCTCAAGGTGAACGGTAATGTTTGACTACTGCACTATTGGTTGATTTATCTTAGCTGAGGCCACACTAGTTAATTTTCTTACAAAAGTGATGATGCAAATTTCTGTGCTGAGCTGTAGCCTTGGCTTTGAATTTTTGATAACGCTTCATTTTAATCTCTGTAGTTTCATCACTATAATTATAGGTTATAGGTATAACTGTAGCTCCTCCTGTGCACACCCAAAAGTGGACTTGGTGTATGAAAATATAATGACAAGAGCAGAATATTAGCAGAAGTTACAGTTGCTGACAGAAGCTGTTCATTAATAAACACTTAAAATGTCTTTTTATATACTTACAGTTATATCACAGTGGGTTCTTAAGTTTGTTCTTCTCGCATTTTTGCTTGTCTTGGACAGTTTCCAGTGAGAATACAGCAAGCAAATATAGTCACAATGAAACTGGGCATGCTGCTAGAGGTTATGTGCCACCTGTATAGCTCTTGAATTTCTCCCACAATGAAATTTAAGGTGGAGCAGTGTTGCTGGTGTTGCCAGAGTTTAGAGGAAAGTGGATGTTTGAGAAGGCCAGGTGTGGTCCAGAGTACATCACAAGAACCTGAGCATGTTAATCTTTTGGATATCAAGCAGTTTCTCAGCGTTTTCTTTGCTCCTGTCACAGTTTTTACTCACTGTCGGCTCATTTTTCACCGTAATATAAAATCCTTCACCTCTGTGGAAACAACACAACTGTACCTGGCAGTGCAGTAGTAGTCCCGTGCAGTACAACACAGTTATAATGCCATAAATCATAACAACAGAAAATTATTTATTTTACAAGAATCAGTTTGACGAAATAACACTGCACAACATTTTGCCCACAGGTGTTATGAACACAGCAGAAATGGTGGCTCTATAGAATATAGACATTTTACTACTTAGATTTTGATATTGTCTCATCTCTGCTCTGTGTGAACTCTGCCTGCAGTTCAGCTGAAAATTCAATGAATTTTCATCACATGACTGTTGGTCACAGCTGAGTCACTCATGACTTCACAGCTGTGCCAAGATGTGCATTTTTCCCCACAGAATCTGGTTAAAGCAAATGGTTGTCTTTTGGCAGTTTTTAAAATCCGACATCTAGAATAAAGTGATTTTAATGAAGTATCCTGATTCTAAGCTCACATTTTGTTCATCAATCAAATGTCATGTCACACATGTTTAGTTCAAGGACCACTGGAAAGTTGAAAATCTGATGATTCTTTAGTTTTTACAGTTACTTGCTCTGCTGAATGGTGTCATTTTGGTGATTTTTGATTTTTCTTAACCCTAGAACACAAACGTAACAATTAGTAACACCATCACTAACGATGGGTATATTTTGTCCGATATAATACACCTGATAAAAAAATATGTCATCATCAAACTTGTCCAGTGAAGACACAGTCTCCCTGCATCACTGACAACTGTGGGAGAGATATGTTATACATACATACAGTATATTCCACCTGAAAAATACTTTACTCTCAATCACTAACGTTGGATGAAAACCACCTGGCACTAGTGTTCTGGGGTTAAGATAGTGCCTTTTGAACCAACCTGTGGATTTTGGAGTTCAGGGGTTAAAACTCTCAACACAGGTCACATCTAAGCAAAAAGTTTCATAGTTGCTGCTATTTTTCAGTCTTGCTGCCATGTCGTTAAGCTGTGAGCACCACAGTGCTACAAGCCTCATGACCCACTTGGCTCTCCGGCCAGCTCTGTGCTGGTCTCCCTCCTCCCTCCTTGTGCTCGCTGACCTGTCATGGACCCTGAAAGGACATTAGCACCCTTCGGTGTGGCTGCCTCAGTGTTAGAGCTGCAGACAAACCAGATCTGTTTCAAGATTTCGATCGCTGAGGTCACAGTAAAAACACAAGACGACAGGTTTTTGATGCTTTCTCTTGGACTTTTTCAGTACTTTTTTTTTTTTTATCACCTAAAATATTGTTTGCCTTTTAAGCCAGAAAACAATCTAATGCTTGTCGCCCTGTCAGTTTTAAAAATGCCTCAGGATATTTGGGATTTTAAACACAATCTGATGAGATAAGCCTGCCTTGGTTGAGTTTGTACACTAAAAATTACTGCCTCGGGGTGCTGTGGTGAGTTTGGACATGACAATGAGAATCATTAATATATTAATATATGTAAAAAAAAAAAAAAAGATGTGTGAGGAGTCATTAATTTACCTGTCAAGCCTGTCTTTCGGCTAGCAGTAATGGAATGGCTCACTGGAAGCAATTAAGTGCCTGAACAACACATTGTTTACCATCCCGTCTCTGTTTTCTCATTCATCCTGCAGAGTGAAGACACAGAGCAACAGATCATCAGGGAAACCTTCCACTTGGTCTCAAAAAGAGATGAAAACGTCTGCAACTTCCTAGAAGGAGGAATGTAAGTTGTGAGGTGTCTAAATGCTAAAACAGGCAGTTTTTAACTGAAGACAAAGCAGGAATTAAATACTCCATGCGACGTGACAGGAATTCATTTCACACTATAGTGGAAAGCTCAGAGGTGCTTTAGGAAACACGATCGATAGTAACAGTGTTTGTTTGATGTTCATTTATCATTCATGAACGAGGAACTAGGTGTCGTTTTACCTCATGAAACTCCACTCGCTCTTGCGCTTGCTCTTTTTCCCCACTCAACACTGTCTGCCTGCTTAAATGATATGAAATTAAAGACACGTGAGACATTTAATACGATTAAAAAAAACACTCCAGCAGGGTGTCACAATAAGCAAACATTCAAAGCTGCTAGACAAATCACTTCATTCACAGTTCCTCTTGAGTGATTACGCAGGATTCAGAGGTTACAACATTTCCTGTAGCTACACAAACACAATCACTGATTTCTTTTTCAGTCAGACCCAGCAGCAGACCAGAGAAACACTTTCTTGAACATACACCGATCAGCCACAGCATTATGAGCGTTAAGTGAATAACATTGATCATATTGGTACTATGTGCTGTTCTGCTGGAAAACCTTGGATTTTAACATCCATGTTGATGAGACTTAGACACCCATATAAACATTGTCCCACAACAAACACACTCCCTCATGCAAATGGAAATCCAAAATGTCACTGGAGGAAAATGCACTCCTCCACATGGAAAAAACATCAACCAATCAGGAACATGTTGAGGAACATGACAATGGCCCAACATGTTGATTTGACCTCCAAACTTCCTACACCCCATTGTGGTCAAGCATCAACAGGATGCAGTGGAACAAGTTTGATTGACAGAGACCCCACTGCACAAGACAGAGAACCCAAAGGATCCAGTGCCAACGTCCTGGTTCCAGACCCCATAGGACACCCTGAGAGGTCCTCTTGTCCATGTCCAATGGTTCAAAGCATTTCTGAGCACATACGGGGGACCAACACAATATTAGGCAGGTGGTCATAATGTTATATCTGATCGGTGTATACATATAATTAATAATATCTTCTCATGTTGGTGTATGTTAGGACTTATATTTGCATGTGTTGACTAAGGACTGTTATTTCTAATGCTAATCATATCAGGTTCTTGTCAGGGTAATGTGCAGTGTTTTTCTGTGTTTGTGTGTGTAAATGGTGAACACTTACTGTACACAGCACTTTATAACCTCAGCTAGATTCTACTATTCACCCAATTTCTAACACATTAGTGGTGGCAAAGCTCCCTTTAGGAGCATCTTGAGCTTCAGTGTCCACTTCGAAACTCCAAAGTGTGTTTTCTTCTGTCCTGTGCTTCAGGTTGATCGGGGGATCAGACTACAAGCTGATCTACAGACACTACGCCACGCTCTACTTTGTGTTTTGTGTCGACTCCTCAGAGAGCGAACTAGGAATTTTAGACTTAATCCAGGTAAAAGCCTTTGAACTGTCACCATGTTTGGCGATCAGTGTTTTTCTTGACACGTTTTCAGGTTACGATCAATGGCAAGTCTGGTTTTTCCTCCCATTTCCAGGTATTTGTGGAAACGCTGGACAAATGCTTTGAGAATGTCTGTGAACTTGACCTAATTTTCCACGTTGACAAGGTAGGAAAAATCTGTCTGTAATGTAACGTGTTTATGATACTGATTGAATTTTTGAGCCCAGATTAACCTTTTATAAAACCAGAAATTGCTTGTAATATTCTGCCGTAGACATTATTACCTCATATTATAGCGTCACACTTATCTGAACTGTCATGAGCTCTAACACATTGTTGTGAAATTTGTGGCTACAAGCAACTTCGTAATACAGTTAATGTTGCAATTTAGAGCTGAATTGATTAGTTCATTAATCTTTTAATCAATTAGTGAATTAGCTTAGATGGTCGGTTAATTATTTTGGTAATTTTTCATGCAAAAAAAGGCTTTTGAGTGGCTTTTGTGGGACCAGCTGACCAATCCGAGCAGACTGGGCTTTTTGGGAATGTGGCCTTAAAGAGACAGAAGCTAAAATAGAGCATTTCAGACAAAAGCTGAGAAGACGTGCCACACAAATTTTCAACATGAGAAAAACAGTGTGTCTTTTTGGACATTCAAGCATGTAAGCATATTCTAGTAGACATGTATAATGTGGGCTCTTTAGGACGTTCAGCAGAGTCACATGATGGTTGTTGTTTCAGGTCCACAACATTCTGGCAGAGATGGTGATGGGCGGGATGGTCCTGGAGACCAACATGAACGAAATCATCACGCAGGTGGACGCCCAGAACAAGATGGAGAAGTCTGAGGTAAGTGTGACCCTGCCAGTTCAATATATGTATGACTTGACTCGTACCTCCAAACCCTCTGAGGTATCGTATCCAGTATGCAGGCATGTGTGTATGCTGCACCCTGCATGCTTCTCTCCAGTGACCTTGTGGATGCTCCCTACCTACTCTTGAGTGTTTGTGCTCTTTTTCGGCCTCCTCTCTCGCTGCTGCACTGCTCTCAACGCAGATCAAGACCCGACATACTCTCTCCTGTAGAAAATATTGTATCATAGTCATCACTTCTGCCATTTCTACGAAGACTTAAGCTGCACCATTCGTCCAATGCACCTCCAGAATCTGTGACCATTAAATCTCCCATATCATCCAAATTTGACGTAAAGCAATGAAAACAGACTGGTTGCAGGCTGTGTCTTTACACGCTCGTTATTCTAGAGGAGAATGTGATATTTCTATGCTGTTCATGTTGGAGTAAATGCTTTACAAATGTCTAGAATATGTCCTTGCTTAGATATGTGTTCTAAGCAAGGACATTGCTTTGCTTCCCATACAGCTTCTGCTAGCAGATAAGCATTCATTTAATTATCGGAAACTTTTAATCAGACAGACAGCCAGAGACAATTTCATGAAATGATTATTTTGTTCTGCAGAATGTGGATGTTAGCCTCTGATTGTCCTAAAACTTAACAGCGCTAACGATCTGGCTTTTTCTTACAAATTACTTGCAACAAACATGCTGCAGCGTCTAAACGCTAAGTCAGTGTTTTTTTGGGAATCCTATTTGCATTTTAAAGTCTCAAAGTAAATTTGATGTATTTTGTCTGCCTACACGATAAAGTGAAGGGTTACATTGTCAGGTTTTTAACTGGCTGATCGGTTGTATGCTCTAACATTAGAGGTTTGTTAACAAAGTATATATATATATTTGTTCCTAATAATCTGAGCTGCATTGTGTGCTTTTTAACCAGACAGAATCTTCCTTTTTTCCGATTGACGTTCTGTAAGCAGAGTCTCTTACTGTTCTACGATCATCAGAGCTGCCCTGTCTCTTCCCTCTTGGACCTACCGTAGACCACAGAGTTTGTTTCTCACACTGATGCTAATTGAAAGCGACACTGTTCATTTATAGGGCAGCGTCTGGGGAACAAGGAACGAGTTGTTCTCCTTCCAAACTTGCAAAGAATGATTAAGCAGCATCAGTGTTATTTCGTCAAACTGATTCTTCTCAATTAATATCTTTCTTTTTTATGTTTTTGCAACATAAAACAATTGCAGTAGAATGTTAATATCCCCTTTTTGAGCTTCCAGATGTGGTGTATGATAGGTCCTATCACTTTTTCTGTGGAGATAAACTGTAATTACTTTTAATCTGCTTTAACATTCCTCATTCCTCTTTTTCCTGACCCTGTCCAGTTCTTTCCATTCTTCTCTCTCTTTACAGACGTTTATCTTTCAGTCTACCAGGCAGGACAGGTAGACACAGGTACTGCTAAATTTACAACCAAGTACTGTAACCTTAACTGAAGTTTACTCCCCCTTGAGTCTCTCCATACGGCCCTCCATGTAATAGAAAACTGACGTCACTAACATGCAGAATGAATCTTTCGTGGCAGACCCAAAAATGTTTCTCTCTTTATCTAGGAGCACAATGCATTCACATTGATGAGGGTGCAGGAGGAGAACAATATAATGTAGAAACACCTGACAGTGTAATACAATCCAGTGTTGAATTTCTAATGTTGCATTGGATCAGAGAGGTGATCCTTTCTCGACCTGTGGTTTGTGATCCTGCATTGTGTATATTGTCAGGAGCACATGTTATATTGTCCATCCCCTGTAATTCAGAAGTTTTACAAGTGAGATGAGTTGTTTTATTTCTTTTTAAACTGCCTTATGTGAAGGTATTTTTTAAAATAATTTTCTTGGTTCTCCGACGTGACTTCCAAACACATTATTTGGCGAAAATGTTCATTATTTTAAAAGATTTGTGTCTAACTGCTTGGCAATCAAAGTTTCTCTAACCACAGCTACAGTTTAAACATTTTGGAAATATGCTTATTATCTTTCTTGCAATAATGAGAGGCTGTTCATGTCTGGAAGGTAGCTATGTAGCTAAAGCTTGCGCCTCTAAAGCTTACTAAAGTGCAGTTTACTGAGGATTATATGCTGGACTGCATCTTGGCCAGCAGAGACACAGGAATTACTAGTCCTAGCCAAGAAAAAGTCCAACACATAACCTCCCGTGAGACAGTAAATTGTTGCTTTTGCACTTCAGTTTTTGTACAGTGAGCTTTTCAGGTGCTGTTAGGTGAATTTGGTTACCTTTGGACGGAGCCAAGAGATGAAATTTACTAATTTATTTCACTTTCCCTGGGTTTGCAGTCTATATGCTAAACTGCTGGCTCAAGCTGCATAGTATGGACAGGAGAGTGGTATTGATCATCCTATCTAAGCTTGATTTATACTTCTGAGCTGAAGCCACCTATAGCGTATCTACACCTAGACATGTGCCTTACACCATAGCCAAATATGCACCTCATCAGAAATGTAACTACACAAGACCTCAACAACTGTGTTATAATATATCGTCTTCACATGGCATATTAATTTGCACAAAGACAATGCTCCTGTGAAACAAAATTTAATATGTAATAGACTGGAATTGTATCTAACTTGCTCACAGTGCAAATCCAATACCAAGTAGTCTCCTATTGTAGTCATATGCAGTTTTATTGTTTTCATAGCTCAACTAATCTTTGAATAGACTCACTATTGATTTCTTAAGTCTTCTGTTCTTCCTATGTTGCAAAAAGTATCATATTTACAACATTCATTAGCATCAGCTCGATCATGATCTGCTCCAGCAACTCGACATGGTGACACAGTAACTATCACTTTTGTTGTTTAATTGTGAAGTGACACAGAAACACCTGTGCACAAGTATAGAAATATAAATGTATAAATGCCAACAAGGGAGGATAAATCAAGAAAGAGACTGAATAAGCATATTTCCTAAAATGCGTTCTTTAAACTACTTGTAGTTTGCCTTAAACAAACCCTTTAAGCCTTTGTTATGTGATTCTTTAGCACTGATAATCCTCCCAGGCAGGAGATTGGGTGGGCAGTTTGAAAGGCCCTCTGACTTACAGCGGATCAAACCACTGTTGTGTGTTACACAGCTGCTGTTACTATTTCTGTGTATATTAGTCACACAGCATTTGATTAAAAACCCACCATAATGGACTCTAGCAGTGGGTCTCCAGGCGACCTACTGGGAGCCAAATAAACCTACTCCTGATCGCCGAGCCCATGTGCTGGATCAGCATTCCTCCCTGTCACAGACGTCTTTCCGTCCGACACAAGTCTCCTTGATTCCTGGCAGAGGGAGGAATGTCCCTCAGACAAGCGCTCCATTGACATAACCTTGTGAAAAAGAGAGGGGGATTAATCCGCATTCCAGACATACTTAACGGGTGTCATATCGCTAAATGATTTACAAGTGTGTTTCTGTGAGAGGAAATAAACCTGCAGTTCTCTGTTTTAAGTCATTTGGTCATTTTTGGGTCAGTCTGCTAAAGATTCAGTTGGGGGTGGGGATCTCTAACCACAGTGATTCTCAAATGTCACACTCGAGATAAAAACACTAAATCATTCGCTCTCCACAGACGTGTTAAAAAAAACGTCTGCTTTCCTTAAAAACACTAAATTTCTCATTGACAGTTTCACATTGAGATTCATTGTGTTAGAGTGAAGAGCCTCCTCTGTCCCCTGAGAATAGATTCCTCATTGTAGTTTAGTCCTAGTAGACTTACAACCTCCTCATATCATCAGACCTTAACACTTTAGATGTCTAAACTGCACAATGTTCTTGTTCCTCTGTTCACAAATATATATTTAGACAGACACACTTTAGCTACAGTCATGTGTAGGCTTTCCAGAAGTAGTTCGACCCACTAGAGGTACAGTATCACCTGTGTAATTATGGCTGATGCACACATTCTATACACACCTATCTATCCAAACATCATTTCCGTCTTCATATCCAAATCCATTTTTCTGCTTTATCCAATTCTCTCCTCACATTTTTACCCCTAATCGGTCCTCAAGAGTCCGGTGGGTCCACTTTTCCAAGCAATGCTGCCTTCTGTCCATATGATGAATGTCCAGTACTGCTCAGTACATCAAAACTAGTGAATGAGTGGTCTAGTGTCCTCACAAGTTGACTCATAATTGGCTCTGGTTGTGATGTAAATCCTTCTAGAAACATGATAATGCATGTGCATATGAAGCTATGAAGGCATCTGAATGTACATTTGCACACGTCGTCTGTCTCAGTAGCTGTCAGTGCTTTTGCATTTTGTCAGCAGTTGACTTGTTTATTTTTTTTGTCTAGTACTCTGTTTAGCACTGTGTGTGTGTGTGTGTGTCCAGTATTCACTGTTCAGTGTCTTTGTTGTGTACGGCATGTGTTTTGCTTCACTGGTTTGTATCTTATCAACCCTCCTTGTGTGTGTTTTGTGTGTGCGTGTGTGTGCTTGTGTGTGTGTGCGTGTGTGTATAGGCCGGTATTGCAGGAGCGCCTGCTCGTGCCGTATCAGCTGTAAAGAACATGAACCTCCCGGAAATGCCCAGAAACATCAACATTGGTGACATCAGCATAAAAGTGCCAAATTTACCCTCCTTCAAATAGTGGCAGCGAGATCCTGAACCTGCAGATGTCAGCCAATGTTTACTGTGATGCAATCTGTTTACCAAAACCTCAAAAATTACTAACTTTTATCAAAAATGATACATCTTGAAGGTACTGTGTGATTTGACACTCCTTGTTCTGGTGTTATATCTTTGTTTTTCCGATTAAAGAATGTTTTCTGTGTTTTTTTCTCTCTGTTTGAAGGAAAAATGAAGTATTTATTTAACAGTGGTACATTCCTTCTGCCTCACTGGAGATTGGCTCTAGAAGTTCGGCTCCTCCAGTACAGATCTGTGTCAGTTTGTAGCTAAAATAATTTCATGTACCTACGTGTTTACTCTAAAAGAGAAAGCCTGGCAGAAGAAAGTGACATTTTCGACAGTCTCGCTGGTTTGGCTAATCCAGACCAGAGAAATCAATTGAGGAAGAAAGTAAATGGAACCATTTTGAATCCTAAATTGAAACAGATCTGCTACAGTATTGAACAGTTATACATTACAGAATATTATAATGCAAAATACTGCAGATATGCTGTGTGACAGAAATATGGATATATATATATAGACACATGCTGAAATGTTTTTTTTCTTTTATTTGTATGCAAAATATTTTTAAATGATTTATCATGTCTTATCAAAAAAATCTTAATTTTCTTCTGTGCATGATTTTTTTTCTCTCCTTTTTCAACATAATAAACTGTTGAAACTCAACCTGTGTGTTTGGCTCGTCATATTTGTTCTATTATCTTACATTGTTTATATGTATTTGAAACGGTATATAATAAAAGAGCAGCAGCATATGTTACATTTTCCCTTGATATTCACTTTAAATTCCATTGATCACATTTTGTCTAATACCCCTGTATGTGGAAGGTAGGTGAGGGCCACATCGTGAAACATAATGTTGGCAAACTGTACCACTTTATAAAGGGATCCTTAATAACGAGGTTATAATGTAAGATGAAATTATTGCCTATATTTAATTAATTGTGCTTTTAAAAAAAATATTCCTCTCAATCTAGTTCTGGAAGGGTTTTACTTGATTTTCGTATAAATTACAACAAGACCGAAGTGCTACATTTGCAAAGTTGGAGTGTCTTGTATTAGTGCTTGTTGTTCTTTAAGAATATTTCATTTTTAAAGGGGTCAGCATAGACCGTTATGTAGATTTGATGGTGGAGGCGAAGTAAGAAAGGGGCTTTGTTTAAGTTCCCTTGCTTTAAATAAGGAACATACAAAATACAATGAATTTATCTCACTTAGCAATGTTGTTTTTGTGCAGGTGCTCCCAAGGGACAAATGTGACAAAAATGATGAGACACAGTTTCTGCAGTGTTTTTCCAACCATGCACATAAAAAGTGACAACTGGCTAAAGCTAAAAATATACACTTAGGTGCATATTTTAAAGCAGATAAGATGTTTTTTGTAGTTGTGCAAACGTATTGTATGTAAAATTCACCAACTATAAGTTTAAAACATTGTCATATATCTGAAAGGTTTATTATTACATTCGAATTTTCAAATGTTTTCAGCCATAATTTTATAGAAGTTCAATGTTGTTATAAATAGACTTCCCTATGTCCTTCCAAAATGCAGAGGAGGAAGAACTGTGACTAAAAAAACTGCATGACTGTTTCTGGCCCGGCGCCAGAAAAAGTGCATTCAATATACATGCCAATTAATTATTAAATGGAAATGACTGCGTAACAGGAATGGACTGTGCCTATTAGATAAATGTGCTTTTGCGCTTTTCTTGCAAGATTTGTCCAAAGCGTTTTCCGTAGTGACTGATGCACCTTTGGAGACATAGACATATACACATGTATGTATGTATGTATGTATGTATGTATGTATGTCTATGCTCACTCCGTCCAGCATTCACTTACAGAACACGTTAAAGAAAATTCATTATGCTGTTACAGTCGTTGGAAAACAATATTCGAAGCATTATCAGTCGTACTTTTTGTGTTGCATTTTTCTCTCTCACTTCTGTACACTTCCGGCTGCCGTAGTGCTGCGCTCCATTGCGCATCTATTACTGCGCATCTTTGCGCAGCTTTGACTGTCACGTGAATCTTGTGACAACAGGAAGCAGGAATGACAACAGTGTGAAGATACTGCTGCCGCTTTGAAAGTCTTCATCATTCATTTGCAGGAATAAGGAGCCAACAATGACTTCAATTATAAAAGAAACACAGAGGTGAGCAGCTTTTTTGTAGGTTAAATAACAAAAGAAACAAACAATACGTCCAGTAGCTAACACTAAGCTACCTGTTAGCACACGAAGACATTATCAAAGTTAACGATATATTAATTTTGTGCAACAAACGTTACACTAGCTTGGAAGTGACTTGTCTTACTGATGCCATCATTAAACTCTGTTTGGTTTTCTTGCTGTTTTGGGACATTTTATTCAGTCTGCCTTATTCCAGTGTTCTCTCCAAAACTCATTAATGCACTGTAACAATTACTTAAAATACCGTTTGTTGTAACGTTAGCAGGCATTGTGATGGACAGGAGTAAAATAGCTATTCTGTGGAATTAAAGTCAAACTTCGAGGTGTATTTAGTCAACTTAGTCAGTGCTGTCTTCTAAGAAGACACTACTAAGATGGTAACTTCAGTAAAATCTCAAATGAGTAAGTATTAAGTTCATGTTCACAGGTTACTTTGCAGTTAAAATGGTTTTGCACTTATGTTTAGCTTCCAAACAGATGTGATGCACTTTCATTTCAGGTTCAAAGTGGACAGCAGCATTGGGCTGTCAAAAGTATTTATAATACAGCCAAAACATACTATTTAACTAATGTAGTAGTGTTTGTTCAACAGTTATTATGTAATTGTCAGAAAACAATTAACAAAAGTCACACTTCTTCTAAATTAACACTTTAAAGCCTCATTATCTAAAGTGAATGTGTGTGAAAATAGTTAAACAAAAATAATGTAATGTGCCGAAACCCGAGAGTTATATTTAATTGGCAGATATTATTTTTTACAAGCTAGTCGCTTCCAATCAAAGTTGAACAACTTATATCATCATTTTAAAATGACAATCACGAAAAAAACTTACCAATACACAAACATACTTACTATAAAAGGTTTGAAATGTAAAGTCGTTACATTTTAAACCCATAACTGAGCCTAAAATCAACATATTTTTAGGAGTGACAGTTTAAAATGCAGAAGTGTTTATAGTACGGTTACTTGACCTGACTAAAGTACAGGTTGCTTTATTTTAATGGAATACATTAACGTTGTATGGACAGATAGTAAAATGTGTATACAGTGACAAGACTGCATACAGAATGTGTACTTGGCAGTAGCGACTGTGTCTGTGTGTGCAGTAGTCTTTGTTCTCAATTTATCTGCACATGGCCTAATTTTAGGCTGTTGTTTACTCTTCACACTTGGGCTTACAGTGTTTTTACACTATGGAAGTTATTGTATTAGATAAAAAGCAATGCTGTCACTGCTATGTGTTTACACTTTTTGCATTCGTTGTATAGAGGTACCTTTGAAATTCACTGACAGTATAGCATCATACTTGAGCAGTAAACTCTGATTGTTTTCCTCAACAAAAAGATCTGAGTGCTTTCTGCAACAGTGTCATTAACACTCGCGACTTTTCTTTCAAAACAGCATCAAAGAAGCGGTGACTTTCATCAACGCAATTGATGTGAACAAGTTCTCTAGGCTGATCTCTCGCATCATACAAAAGCTTCATCTGAAGGTACAGAAACGGCGCAGTGTTATCTTTGCCAAAGACAAGAGTCTTTGCTGCAAAGCTGTAGTGCGAGAGAGAGCAGTGCATGCATAATGATTTACTGGAGCATCAGTCAGGCTCAGCTCTAATGGATGCATACACAGGCCCAGCCCTGTTGATCATTCAGGTTTTTTACAAGGCATAGCTCACTGTCAAGCTAAATCCTTTATTCCAACAACAGTTTGTGTGTTTAATTAGATTCTTTTGGCTTGCTAATGGAAAGCAATACACATGTATTTAAAAAATGATAATAATGTATAATATATATTGTGACATGCTATAGTAGGTTTAACTAATTACATCAACAATGGCAGTTTGCATGATCGCTCCTTGACATGGCTTTCTGTCACTCTTAATAACAACTAAACCATTGTTCATGTGTGCTGAACATGTTCTCTTTCTACTCTGACAAGCCATGTCAGCCATGAAAAAAATCTATGCACATCAGGAAATGTGGTTGTTCTATTGAATTTATGTTATTTTAAATATGAATTTGTGTCTGCCTTCTTCCAAAATACATCTGTTTTTAACTGATATTCTAAAGGTGTTCTATATTACCTTTGGTATTGCTGTGTCAGATGCTGTGTTGGTTTATTTCATGTAAGGTACTTTAAACTGCAGTAACATTATTTTGAAAGCTACAGCTAAGATTTCTTTTTTATTACTAGACGATGTTTCGAGAACATTTTAAATCATTTAGTGTAGAAACATTAAAAGTGATGATGATTGATTAGTATAGCATAAATCTCTTTGTATTCATTTCACAGTAGTGTCATTAAAGAATAGAGACTCATTCTCAGCATTTGTGATACCGTATCTATTGTAAATGTTGCATAGAGTTTCTTATCATCTAAAGTACATGTCTATCAAAAAATTCTTGATTTATTTTAAAAATTGATTGACTATCTCAGCTTTAAAGCTAATGCTTATGCTTAATAAGTGGTTGATTGTGAAGCACAAAGGACTTTTCAGTTGTTTTTTGGTATCTTTAATACAGTGATTATTCGAGGATCTTTTCATGTACACATAGTAAACTTTTTGTTTCTTCACAGGGAGAGCGGACATTCAGTGATGAAGAGGAGGAAAAACTCCAGGCTGCTCTCTCATTGGATAAAAATGCTCTCAGTCTGGTCCTGGAAACTGCTGCCTTTATTCTAGAGCAGGTGGGTGGTCATCTGACATCCTTTGTTAAAATGTTAGAGGGGTTTTTGCTTGATTTTGTATAAATTATATCATGATTGAAAGGTTAATTTTGCTAGATTGGAGTTTCTTTGTTATTTCGGAATATTCAGTATTTTCAAGGGGTCAGCATTGGCTATCAGATGTGATGGAGACGGCTAAGTACGTAAAAGGTTCTGTTTGATTTCCCTTGCTTTAGCAATGGATTACAGTGATTTGCAGGTGCTCCCTGGAGTGACAGTGATAATGGGATAAGTTTCTGCATTGATTTTCCTGCCATGAACATAAAAAAGACAAGTTACAGCCGAAAATATACTCTTTGCTTAAATGTATATTGTAAATAACTCAATATGTTGTGTAATATGATAGGAGATTAGTGTAATGTCTGTAGCTTTTAGATTACATTGTGAGCCCATTTCTCCAGCTGGGGTCACTGTTGTATTGTGATGGTTGTATTTTCCAGTGTTGTCTTGAGTGTTAAATGAGTAGTACTGATACTATGAATATACCTGTTTATTCTCTCCTCTTTTGTTCTCATCTCCTCTCCTCTCCTCTCCTAGGCAGTGTATCATAACATAAAGCCAGCGTCTCTGCAACAACAGCTGGAGGTGATTAATCTAAGCCCAGACAAAGCTGAGGTGTTCTCTCAAACCTGGGCTACTGCTGGGCCTGAGCTGGTGGAAAGGCTGAAGCGTAATATATTCGCCCCCAAGAAGGTAAAACTAATAAATAAGCTTTTCTTTTTTGGTCCACGTCGACGATTTTCAGCACTAAATCTGAACTTCACTTACACCTTACGCCGTGATCCCATTTCGACTTAAAATCCGGTCATGTTTCAATGTTTTAATGCTAGTCTAAGACTAACAAACTTCCACAGACGAGATGGTTGTATTTTACTTCTCTTCTGTGGATACTCCTGGAACATTACAGTCATGTGATGCTAAATTGAGACTCAATATCACAGTGTCCATATTAAGACCGACCTGCTTTTGTTGAATTCCTTCCATCCGTTTGAATTACAAAGACTTCTTTTACAGCTCACAAGTTATCACATTAATTTTAAAACTTGTTTCTGTCTATACCTTGATTAAACAGTGACACTTCAAACGGCATTTCTTTCGAAGACAAGGGAATTAAGATCTAACACGGAATAAATACGCAGCATGTACGCATTAGTCACATTATGCTGGATGCGTTGTCGCTGTCATACATTTAGACATCTCACCTGCCTGTGTCTTGCAAGTCTTCTCTTTCTCTCCCCCATGAATTTGAAGCAGAAGGCTGTGACAGCCATTCATCCTGGAGATGTCCTCAGGTGCTGCTTTGACTTTGAACACAAAACTATTTAACTGTGTAACTACAATAATACTAATACTATAATAACCATGTAACTGACACGTGTATGCTTTCTATCAGCTAATTTTTCTACTGAATAGAAAGTAGGGTTTGTGTTTCTGAGAAGATGATCAATTAGGCGATAATACAGGATTTATACATTTTTATTGTCATTTGAGAAACAAGTAAATCCACTGAAGACCACCTTGTCATTTCATGCTCATATTCGATCATATTGTACATTCTTACTCATTAACCAGTGGTGATCAAACTAGGGCTGAGCTACGAAGTTGCAAATTATAAGTTAACAAACAGAACATTACTTGCCAACTAGTTTGACTGTGAAGTAACAGTGTGATTTTTTTTCAACAACAATACCAAACATATGCAGGTTCGAGCTTTTGAAATGTGAGGATTTGATGTTTTGGACTCTTGTACGGTTGGTTGGTCAAAAGTAGACATTTGTAGGTGTTTACAAATGCAGGTTCCATACCACAATAAATTTGAATATATGCAAAACATATTCACGAAAATGTACAACCCAAGTTGAACAAATGTCCGCACGCTACTTATTAGCGTATGGACTATTTACTAATATATTTTCCAACTTCAAGTTCATTAATCTGAAAACATTTGCCTTGGAAAAACTGACATGCGAGTGCAGGATTCAACAGTTAATATTTAATTCTGCTGTATACAGAGAGTTAGGGATTTATCTTCCTCTTCAGCGGACAGTAATACCTTGGTTGATTACCTGCTTTTACTGTTCAAATGAGCAAAATCCTACTTGGAATGCTAAAAGTGCCAGATATTTGATGGAGCATAAATACAGAAATGCATTAGATGATATACTGTGCTTTTCTTTCTTTAAATCTGTCTTTATGATTAATAAATTACTTCTAACAAAATGCTAAAACGCAGCATATTTACTTAATTTAGTGAATTTATTTCATTGATGCATTTTTTCAAGTTGATTCATTCGTATATTCTGAAAGTAAAATACCATCACAAAGTTTTGATGTTTATTCGTGCTAATTTGAATGTTATTGCAGTCGTGAACAGTGTGGCTGAGGCCTCTCCCACCTCACACCTGTCCTCTGATGATGTGGAAGCATCCAGACCCAATAAGTCACACATGGTTTATTATTATGGCCTCTCTCCGCATCATAAAGCACTTAACTGCCCTGCCTTGACTCGGTGCTGCTAATCTATCACACTGCTACAGCTAACTGATGAAGTATCTGTCAGTAAATCAGTCGGGCAGGTGGCGAATTGGCAAGATTGGTAAGAGGAGACACTACAAGGTTTTAGTAAGACTTAAGCGTCACGTAGACATTTTTTCACAAAAGTTAGGATGACAGTCTGACAACCTGCAGCTTGGAGGCAAGGTAACTTAAATTTGAAGAGATCAAGTAAGATTTTACAGCAGTAAATCTTCACGAGTGTGCTGACAGCTATATTCATGAGTGTGATAATCCGACTTCAATTAATAATGTTGACTGTAGGTCATCTGGTGTTTACATAATGAGCAAACAAACCAGTAATGATTTCTACTCTCAGCTGAAGAAGCTTGTGATTCTTTCTAATAGGTTTCATTTTTCAAAAAATAGAAGTTAGAAAGTTAAACATGGCAAAAAATCTAACAACAATAGTTAGTAGATCAATCATTAACCCCATTAAAAGAAATCTAATCTGCAAGTATTGTGATAAAGGCTTTATTGTTCAACGTTTTCAAGCAAAAATTGCCAATTATATGCTGGTTCCAGGCCGTCAGATGTGATGATTTACCGCTTTTCTTGGTCTTGCATTATAATACATTGAATATTTTTGATGTTTCAGACTCTAATATGAAATTACATTATATTCCAGCCTATTGTGGTGTTTTATTGACCAAAACAGTACAAAACAATGTCAGTGCTAAATAGATTAATAAAGCAAAAATGTTTTGCAAACATAAAACTGACAAACAGCAGCAATAAAGACGTGGAAAAATTAGGTCAGTAGTGAGAAGATAATAAGGATAAAACATCAGTATACGCATGAATATACAGTATACATATTTCCTCTGATGTTTTATGGAAAGTGTCATTTGTTCAGTCTTTGAAAGGGTGTCTGGGGAATTTATTAGACTGAAATGCGATGCTTTATTTTGTACAATTAAGTCGAAAGTAAAAAACCAGCTCTGTTTGTGTGTTTCAGCTTGAATATGTCGGCTGGCAGTTGAACCTGCAGATGGCTCAGTCCAGCCAAGCCAGACTGAAGTCTCCCAGTGCCGTCCTCCAACTGGGACTCCACAATGAAGACTCTGAGGTATGAATACATACATACAGTATGCATATATGCACCTTAGACATGTGCATCATTATTCTTCTCGCTCTGCTTCTCTGCTCACTCTGATATGCAGCCCAATTACTAAAAGTCTTACTATGCGCTGTAATCACGGAGCCGTTCAGTGCTTATGAAAAATGAGAAGCATCTTCAGTCTGTCCCTCCTGGTTTTTTTTTTTCTTTTGCGAGTCGATGGTAATCCCACTGGTGTCTGTCTTGACCCAGAGGTAGACGTACATCTGGCTCTAAAAGTAACTGTAGTGTAAAGACCAGAGATCAGGGAGCTTGTTATCTGAGACCTCCAGGGTCTCTTTGCTCTCTTTAGAGACTTGCACTCTAAAATTGGACAGTATGTACAATTATTGAGGGGGGTTCTCTTGTAACTGGCATTGAATTCTATCTGTTAATGCACATTATCTATGCTTGTTTGCACTAGCATTAGATTTTGTCCATATGTCTGATTTATTGTGATCATTTGTGATGATTAGCTCTGCCCTTTATGTATATTCTTAATACACAGTCTTTGTGCAGGTAATCAAAACAAAGTATTAGACAAAAGATTTTTTTCCAGCATCCTAATAAGACCTGGTCCTAAATATTTGTTTAAAGGAAAATGCATGATAGAATCTTGGTTTTGAGTTTTTTTTTTTTCCACTGTAGCACTTCCCCATTTCCATTTATTTTTATTCAGTAGTCTGTTTGGGTCCCAATTAGCTAATGCCACATACTTACTCTAATAGCCAAGACCTCATGAGCCTCCCTCACTCATTTCTTTCATTTCCACTGGGAGAGTTATAGCTCTGTAGTTGTAGCATGAGCAGTGAGAACTCAAAGAGCTGTTTCTTTCCCAAAAGAAATGATTTTCAACCTTTGAAGAATGTGATTTAATTGAAATAGTTTCTCTAGACTTAATGTTTTAATTCTCCTAACAACTACAAGCTCAAGTATGAACACATACTTGGCAAAGTGCTCAACAAATATTTGAAATATGTTCTTCAGACTGCAACTGCTGCGTAGGACTGTTGTTTGCCGACACGGATGTTGAAAATTTTAGTTATGGCCTTCAGGCATTTGAATGGTTTCTTTTAAAGCAGTTCTTGTCTCAAAATGGTGGGACTGATTATCCCCTGAGCCTGGATAGTGTTGTTCCAGCTGACTAGTCAAGTGTCTTTCTTCCACACTGCTTTGTATTCAGTCCCCAGAGAATGCCGGCTCAGCCTAAACGTGGAATTAGGCATGACATATTCAAATTGCTGCCGTCTTAAATGTGGGGCTATAGGCGTAAGCTAGAGAAAATGTATGTTTTTCTTTAGCTTTGTGAATGCGACAGCAGCGAGATATTTTTATGTTTTGGACTATTTTCAGTGGTGTTTACCCTAGGCTTGCAAAAGAGGCATTAATTTATTTAAATCCACTCACACAATTCCCCTTGTGGGAGGAGATAGCTGGGGGGCTAAAACAAGGCTGGTTAAAAGTGTAAAGGGATCAACTTCATTTAGGTGCACATCCAGCGGTGACCTGCAGGGGGCACTGTTGCCTCACAGGTTGGAAAGCATCCCTCAGGGGCAGTAAAGTATCTGAGATGGATAGGATTCCTCCTTAACTTAGTATTAAGGCAGTTTGTGCACAGTTTTTTTTCAATCAGTGTTTTCTGATTAGAGTTTTTTGACAGTAAGTTTGTTTCCTTTCAAACTCTCTGAGAATCGCTCAGTGCAACTTCTGGAATGTCAAAACACGGCAATGACTGAGAACTAAATTAGGTGTGAGTAGAAATGAAATTCAGCTGCAAGTGTCATACTAATTGCAGCGCAGATTTATAACACCCGCAATGCTAACTGTCTAAAAGAAAGGGGAAGGCAAAACTGCAGAGGGAAGAAAATGAGAGGATTAAGAGGTGATGAGGACAGACGGAGGGAGAAATAAGGTTGAGAGAGGAGGTGGAAACCTGTGTATAAAGAGTATAGGGTGAGCCATAACGAAGATGAAGAGGATAAGGGATAGAAATTTAATACAAGGAGAGGAAGGCAAGGGTAGCATCCAGGATTTTATTGATTGCTCGGAACCCAAGTGGAGAGTTAGACTCCTCCATCTGACCAGCCTCGTACTTCATTAGCACTCTCCCTGAGGAGAAGGAAGGCTGCCAGGGAGCTCCACATGTCATTCCCCAAACAATATGTGACGTGCAGTATGTCTGCAGTACAGTGGATGAGATGTTAGAAAACCCTCTTGAAATCAGAAATGAGTGGACTCCATTTTAGGATGTTCAGAGTTGCTTTGTTTTCTTTGAGATATTTATTACCAGGGAATATATTTCTCATGTGCCTCCAAAATGTGTGAAGCAACACCATATATTGGATTTATAGATCTCTGTTTCTGCTTCCATGCAACAGTCATTCCAGCACCCCACCCATGGGAGCTGCTATTTTCCTCAACTGAATTTGTATTGGGCTCAGGAAAGTTACTGTTTCTTATGGGGGAAAAAAGCATTGTGGTGCATCTGCACACAGGCAGAAGTGTCCTCTTATCCACTTCTTAACGCTATCTCTAGTTTATCCTCATGAAGGCTGCTAGAAGTGGCCTCATTTAGTCTACGTATGACGTAACACCTGTTGCATAGCTTGTTATCCCAACGGAGAGGCAGCTGAGAGAGAAAAACGACTGATTGATCTGCTGTCAAAAGAAGAGGAAAGTTAGCAGAAGAACTTGATGTTAGCAGAGGATGGAAGGGAGAAGATCAGGATGCAGGGGAGGGTGATAGGAAGGGCAAAAAAATAGAGGTAAGATGACAAGGAAGAACTTGAGAATGATAACAGAGAGATAACAGTGGGAGAGGATGGAGTTAAGTGGGGATTTGTGGAAATTTCTCTGCCGGTTCACCTTGGGATGTGTGAAGTGTGAGCGGTAATAATAGTAGTATGTATGCGATGTCTCTTTACTTCAGGGAGCCATCTTTTCAGATATTAATGGTGCACTCATCAACAAACCAAAAGCAACAGGAACGTGTGCTTTTATCTGTATTTTAAGAGGGTTTTTTGGCAAGCGTACTATCTAGACTGCTGATAACCAGATTTATTTACTTTTCAGCTGCACAGACCTTGAAATAGAAACACACAAACCACCCATTTTAATTCGGAGGTGTGTTGTCTGTAGAGGTTTGGTCTTTGTGGGATGAAGCTGCGAAGAGCTGCGAAGAGAAACAACTAAAAACACTGATGGCTTTCTGCCCAGTACATGATGCATGCACACTTGAGTCCACGGTTGTGTAGCACGTACGCATCTCCTTTTTAGTCTTTAAGTTGCTCAGTTTGTTCTTCACTTTATGCGTGTGCTCCTTTGGGTGTCTTCCTTAGGAAACTTCAAAATATGCCACAGAGGGGATTAGGAGAAAAAATAACTGATAAAATGCAGACAAAATTATTGGTTTCATTAATGTAGGTGTTTGCCTCTGCAGTAAAAATTGCCAAAAAAACACACAGCCCAACTCCCAACAGTGGTTTAGGAAGAACTTAAGTTGTGAAAGTTTAAATAAGTGAGAGTTTCTAATCGTGTGTTATTTTAGTATGAATTAGCAATGCTGTAAATATGCTTACATGTAATCGTTTTCTTATTATAGAGCATCATAAAACATGTAGAAAGCAAACAGGCCAAAGAAGAACAAACTAATAATAACGAAAGTAAGGCTAAGATTATGAAGGGGACATTAGAAAGTAAACATTAAAGATATGATAGCAAAGAAAGCTTTTAGAGTGCCATTAGTCATCTTGCAAATATTTGGCCACAGAATAAGCAGCTAAATATAAATAACGCACTTAGTTGCTTGAATAATTTGTGCAGTCGAACGCTTCAGGTGTATGACAGGTAGAAAGGAGGAATTTAGTGTCTGACTGAGGGAGAATAAGTCGGCTTTTAATGAGTGGATATCATGGATTTAAGAGCTACCACTCAACAGAAAAGTGCATCACACAGACACCCTATATCGTGTGGAAGAAAGCAGGTTTCAGTGGGTGGAGGGTGCAAAAGGTGACATCTAGTTCATTGGTTCAGAGTCTCCTTGGCTTGTGAACAAGATGTGAAGTTAACTTATAATCTCTAATAGTTCCACTAGCTGTGATCTCCAAAGGAAAGGAGTGCTTTTTACCTCGGAGTGACTTTTGAGGGCCAGAAGAAGTCATCATATGAGCTATTTTGCAAGGAGAAAGCAAAGATGGCATAAAAAGTAAGGAGCTGACAGTTTTTTTGTTCTTCCCCTGTAATTTTGCTCACAGTGTCCATCTTCCTTTTTAGTCATAAGGCACTCTGATGTCACTTTGATGAATCTAAAAGTAAAAATCCCTCACTAGTTGGTGTCTCTCTCCTGTCTGTGTCACTGTCTCGTGGCATTAGAATGAGCCACTGCTCCGTCGACCAAGGGTAGGGTGACATTTATAATACAGAACATCCACTTCCAAAGCAGCCACCGCTGATTTCAATATTTATTGTGGACACGCTAGGCTGCAGCGGCACGAGGAGAGAGCTAGTGAGCTAATGTAGCTTCCACATGCTGGCTCAGACTTCAAAGGATATCTTTAGTTGATAGCTTCAGACAGACTTGATGAGAATTGATAAAGCAAAGCTCTTCTGAGTTTCAAACCTCAAAGGGGGGAAATGTACTAAATGCTGCTTTAAGACAAATCCCAGACTTTTCCCAACAGATTTTTCTTATATTCCTCCTTTCTTATGGCCTATTCAATCAAAATTTGTAAGCAAGGACAGCATTCTCCTCGAGCTGGAGTCCCCACTGGACGCTACCGAAGTACTTGTTTCATTTCAATTAGTTTTCACTTCCCCTTAGTGCTTGAAATGACTAGTTGCTCAGTTGATTAGTTGTCAGTTTTATTTATATATATCCCAATATCACAAAGCACAAATTTCCCTCAAGGGGCTTTACAATCTGGGCAGAATACAACACCTTCTGTCTCTAAACCCTCAATGCTGATAAAGAAAAACTTTCCAAAGACTCTTTTAACTTAGCAAGAGCAATTTAGGAGGGATTCCTCTTTCAGGACATGCAGTAGGTGTGTGCCAACTATACAAATACAAACTTCAAGCACTCACATAAGGGAAACAAACACACATCAGGTAGAGAGACAAGAGTGGAAGCTGAGTTTCGGGCATAACCAGGATCCACTTCAAAACCACTGAATCTTCTGTTAGGTTCTGTCAACTAGAATGACAGATAGCCAACAGAATATTAATCAACAATAACTTTAAGAGTGAAATAATGGTTCTTTTAGTTATGTTTTGGGCTCAAATGCCAAATATAACTTGGTTTTTTTTGTTTTTTATCATTTAGCTTGAAATATTTTGGTTTTTGACTGTTACTTCGAGAAAACAAGAAATCAGAAGATGCCACTTTGAGCCCCAAAGAATTGTAATGAGAATGTGTTTCAGTTTTATAGACTAATCAATGAATTGATTGCTCCAAAAAGTGTAGTAGGATTTGTCGATTATGATGATGATCATTACTTGCAGCCTTTCTTCCTCCCTTAACAAGAAGTTCAGAGGTTAGAGGTTGGGGTCAGCACCTCTGTGCTGCTGGAGATACAGTGTTTGGCTTCAGGTCACTTCTGTCTGCTAATGGATTTTGACTGAGAGGCCTCTTCCTCTGATTAAAGTCTGGTCTCTCTTTGCGCTGAACAATCTCTACTTTTTCAATAGAAATTGAATTTTAAATGATCTTTCCTACATCCTACACCTTCTCCTAAATGCCACGCAGTGTAGCCAAATCAATATACTGAGACACAAAACTGTAACTGAGGTAAAACTGTCAACAGTCAGTTTATTGTAGCACCTGGAAATGGGAAGAAAATAAGTGTTTCTTTTCCCTCGTTGATCCGGATGAAGCTGTAGTAGTTCAGTAATCTTTCAGTTAAATTTAGACCTCAAGAATAGCTCCAGCTGAACTTACTTCAGATTTCTCATAGGCCAAGTGACTGTAAGCATCTTAAAAGCCCTGCTGTTAATTGTGCGCATTCATACGCAAGTGCCTCTGAATTGTCAGAAGGAGCACATTTCTGTCAGATCTGAGAGGAGCTGCATCATTGACTCCTCCGTATCTGCATTATTCTACTTCAGTCCGCACTTTTCAGCATCTTCCCTTTTTATTGATCCCAAAATAAATCATAATGCAATTCTTTCCTTTCCCTTTTTATTTGTGACTTATTCATGAGCGAATCTTCCATTTGTTGTTTGAAATTTTTGTGTCAAGTTGTCCCCAGCTAGCTCCAAATTATAAGCCAACTAATTCTAGTTTGCGGAAACCTGCTTGTTTTTGTTATCAAAGCATCAGACATGAAAGACTTTCTTTTTTCCTTGTGATTCTAATTTATTTTCTCTGTTCTGGCTTACAGCACCAGCGCTGTAATCACGTAGGAACGGAAGCTCTTTGTTCGAAAGCACACAGCAGCACACACACTCGCACTCTGCACACATTTTAAACCCTCCCAGTGAAGGCTGTGACTTTATTTATTAACACTGTGTGATGAGGAATGCAATTAAACATCCCGTTTTGACTTCTGCGAGGAGGTGCTGTGATCAGAGCCTCCCTGAACATCCTTCCCTGCCTCACGTGTCTCTGTCAAATCAGCATCACGAGCAGCGGGCCAAACTTTGAACACAGCACAAAGCTCTTCTGACGAGTTACATAAAGCCCCGGTTCTTGCCTCCCACATGCTGTCATCATGTAGCCCCAACAAACAACACATCCAGCGCGGATCCAACCTTTTCATTTATCGTTTGGGGGGATTACATGGCCCAATCAATATATCGGAGAGCTCTGATGTAAATGGTACTATGTTCAAATCCTTCACACCAAGCCACCCACCAGCCAGGAAGGACAAAAGCAGCTTTGTCTCAGTCTCTACTTGCCTTGCTCTACATGTCCCAAGATGCTTTGTTGCTTTGTGTGCACATCTTTTTAAGGGTCTCCCTTTCTCTCTCCATCCCTCTCTGTCTCTTTCTCCATCTCTCCCTCGCCCTTCCACTTTCCCACTGGTGATTTGTTTTTCTCCTGTGGGATTTGGGATCCCATTCATTGAGGGCGCATTGTTCGGCTCTTATCCATTCCAGTGGATGGGCCCCGAGAGGCAGAATGGGTGACTGTGGGTGCTCTCGTCTCTGCCTTCTCCCTGTCTCTCCCCCCCACCTCCACTTCTCTCCTCCCCACTGCTTGCTCCTTGCCATACGATGATGTCATGGCTTTTATTTGCTCCGGGGGTACCCATTGATTCTCTCTCCCTATTACACACTCTCTGTATCTCCCCCATCCACCCCACTATCCCCCTAACCTCCACTCCTGTTTTCCCTTTTCCAGATTCTTTCACCTCTCAAAAGGCGCCTGGAGGATTTGGGGATGTTTGGATGTTGTTTAGCACACCCACGGTACATGCTTGACACCCAGATAGGGAAGCCATCAACCCCGCAAATCCAACTGCAACTCCCATTTAAATCTCATTGATTTAACATCCCCCTTTTATTCTCACATCTCCCACTCCTGTGATCAGCTTTTATTTCTCTCTGGTATTCAGCCTGTTTTGTTTCACACCCAGTTTGCGAGGTAATCATTAATCCCCTGATAATGTGGTGCCATTTTTCCGAAGCCGGTAGCAATGGTAAAAAAGAAGTGCTTAAGGGTGAGATTTTCAGATGAGCATGTGTATTTTTTTTTCTTCATTTCAGTTTTTTTGTTGCTATTTATTTTAAAGAGCCTGCTCTGCCTCTTGGCTGAACTGTGCTGGGGTGAGAAATCTATTTCAGTTTAAACAAGACGCACTGATTGCAGAAGCACAGAGCCAAATCACATCCATTCAATCCAGTGAAAGTTGTCTGATAGGCACACACAGGGTAAAAAGGCTGCTTTTTCATTCAAACGACAGATATTGGTACTAATGTAGACATATTATCACGTCATGAACAGGTTTGGGTATTCATTGTTGTGGTTTCTGTTGTGATCGTTGCTTTGCTTTGTTTTCTGAGTTCTCTTTCACTGCCAGGATCACACTGTGATGAGAAATAATGGCAACGAAAGGATTTTGAGCTATAGCCCCCTTCCCTGCCTTGGAGTAATGATTATAATGAGTGGGTTGGAGCCTGGCACTGTTGTCATCCGACATGCAATGATAGGGCACAGAGTGCTTCCTCCGCCTGTATCAACAAATTGTCACCAGTGTCTTACTGAACACCCAACCCCTTTGATGTTACACTGGCATTTGACTGTTATGATGAAAGGTAAAGCATTGCTGCAGAAAATGATCTCTAGGTTCAGAGTGGCGTGCAGGCTGTTTGATTTACCTGCAGCAGGGGTATAGCAGTGCATGGAATACACAATCACTGTAAAGGTGTATTCAGCTAAAAAAAATGTTGTACCTGCTGTGTTGAAGCTGTGTTGATTAAATAGAAGCAATTAGTTTTCCACACAACCTGTTTTCTAATTTAACAAAAGGAGCCAAATATCAAATTTTGTCTGTACTCGAGCTGCCATACAAGAACTTTGCCTTAATTAAATACTATAAATATCCAATTAAAGAATAAAATAGTAAAGAAAATTACAAATCTGACCAAATATTTAATACTAGCTTTTGGTACTTGCATTTTAGTTGTGCGTCCAGCACTACCTACTAAACTGACTGTACTTGGGCATGAACTGAAAAGCATAGGAAAGACATGGAAAGCATCATTGTTCCTTGTCATAACTACAGTGTACTTGTTGATGACAACATATTTATGTCAGGCTTTGTGCTGTTGGTTAGTGATGAAATGTTCTACTGGAGGGGTAGCTGCTGTTGTGTCTTGCCAGTTGTACTGTAAACTCTCTCAACTCCCCTCCTTTATCTCTCTTTTTTCTCTCTTTCACATGCACACATTTCAGTCCCCCCCCTTCTCTTTCCTTGTCTATGAGAGCGACAGTGTCTACATACCACGGGGGCACAGGGTGGCTGCCTTGGCAATCGTCTAGCTCTGCCACATAGTGGAAGAAACAGGGCTCACAGCAGCCGCTACTTGTCTTGTGCAAGCCCTCTCTCTTTCTCTTTTACACACTCACACAAACACATAGATACAAACCCACACACAGCTCGGTTGCCCATGACCCCTACTCTCACCTTGTGCCAGCCTAATACATTAAAATGCCTACTGTTTCAAAATGGAGCCCTTGGCTGAAGGGGTTGAGTGCCTCTTATCCTAAAACCTGGCACATGGATGGTTAGTTAAGGCTCACACTATAACAGTTTGGCTAGCTCCTTACTTAAGCCACCCCACACACATTTAAAAGATTAAGGTTTGACGCAGCTTTTTTCAGATGCTGTCTCAGTATCATGTTGCAGTAAGCAGATTCAGAGGTGAGCACCAAGTTTGAAGGAATTAAGAGGCTTCAGTCTTGACTTGTAAAACTTGGATTTGTCAGAGACTACATTAGACATGGGTGCCACATGCAAAAAGAGCCAGAAACTCAAATGGAAATCTCTAATATTAGTTTACATTATGCATTCAATACAGAGCCATTACAGCTCTCCCATGGTGGCTGCTCTTCGGTGGAAACATCGTCATCATTTCCCAGCCCGACTGGAAAGGAGACAGTGTATGGGCTTGGCAGCAGAGGATGGTACATGACATGGCATCTTCCCGCTTTCTCCATATCAGGCAACGGTAGCTCGCTTCCACCACCATAATCATCTTGTTATGGCTCACAAATGGCTGGTGTTCCTTGGCTTGTTTTTCTTGGCGCTTGAGCTGGTGGTGTCTCCATTTTCCCTGGCTTGCAGCGTCAAGCTTCCTGATTTAGAGGCCCATAGACATGCATCTTTGGTTTAAAAAAAGACCCCTGGATGAATTTTAGGAAGTGACAGACAATGTTAGATATGTAAATGGTTGAAAATATTATTTGCTGCTCTTTGCAATGAACTGCAACTCCTGCTGGTTGTTACAAGATGATGAGGTGATTTATTACGAAGCATTAATACCATAAGAAACACTTGGCAACATATGAAAATGAAAATGAACTTGGATGGATTGAAAAGGCTGGTCTCAAATTGTAGTGAGCATTTACCAATATGTGACATGTTTGAGTATTTCTGTGTAGCAGCAACATTAAGAAACTAGCTTTATGCCACCTACACTTCTTTCTGTGGTTGCTGATTTGAGTAGACAAGAAGAAAGCATAGCTACAGGTGTTGTAATTTACGTGTCTCCATAATTACGCTCTTGAATGATGACTGCACTACTATGAAACAGTGATGTAGCCTTGGTTAACAAGTCGCATTTATGTACTTCAGTCGCATTAATAAATAAATACTTATGCACTTAACTTACAGCAGACAAGGAATGTATTGTAATGACATCTGTAACTGACTTAAAGGTCCCTTGCTGTGCAAGTTAATATAAGCTGCACATGTCCACAATGTGTTTTTCTAATTGGTCAGCTTTTTCGTTACGATTTGTTTACAAAGATGGTTCATTTCACCGTCACTGTATAACTGGTGGTTTTAGCCCTGTTCTGAATGAGCTGTTTCAGAGTCTGTCGCTTTACTGCTGCTGAACTGCTGCTGTCCCCACCTCCTTCGGGAAGAATACTCTGTGTGTCTGTGATTGACAGCTCAAAGCAAAATAGTCGATTGCACAGCAGCCAGCAGAGACACAAATGAGTGTGTCCTCTGTAAGCCACAATTTTACACTGAAATGCCGCCAATAAGTCCATGTATGTGTATGTCATACAACATTAAAGTCATAAGACCAGTATTTTAGTGGTGCCATCAAAACTAGCAGTAATCCAGATCATCAGTTGCTCAGATGCTGAGAATGCATGAAGACACTTGTGTTCGCTCTTGCAGCTAACATCGGAACATCTGTCAGGCTTTGCTTGTGACTGACACATGTTAGAGTTAGCAGAAGCAGCCCTAGAAAGTTAAGGAACCTGATGGCTGCTCAGTCTGAATGAGTTACCTTACAACCAGTGAGTAATGAGGGAGCAGGATCATGCAAAGTTTCAGGTAGACAGCTGAGGGTTCCTTACCTTGAGTGTAGCAGGACAGTAAAATTTGTACTGCTTGTAAAGCTGGGAGACTAACAAGTTGTAGGGGAGCTTTTTGGAATGGCAGGAGTACACATCTTCATATCCTCAGAGCTTTTGCTTTACAACTCAAGTGAAATGTAAGGTTAAAGAATAAACCTTTGCTTTTCTAAGACAATAGAGGAGATACAGGGATGTGCTATATCTGGACACAGTTATTATGAGTTGTCTGATTTGGTGATAGCTTCACTGGGGTTCACAGTAAGAGTGCCTCATACTACTGCAAGCACTCCTTGAGCTGCTACTGTGTCAGAAATACAGTAGCAGAGCGAATGATGCAGCCAAACAAATTCACAATATTTTGATAAAGTCAGTCAGTAATCGTTCATGAACAACAGTGATCTGGTTTCGTGCTGCCCACAGCTCGACTTGACTCCACATGAGACCGAGCACAATACCAGCAAGTTGGAGGTGTGCATAGTCTCCTGCTGCTCTTCATCAGCAAACTCACTGTGGCTTCTTTTTCCATTACTTCTTTCAATATGTAAATCTGACATGCTGCCAAAAAAATGCCAAAAATGACTGTTGTCTTGTTGAAGAATTTTTGATAAATTACTACAGTCAGTGCTCATCTCTGTGACAAATAAGACTGCTTCACAGTAACAGTCACCCCATGATTTGGATTTTAATGTGAAGTTGCGTCGCTAGAAGAGTGCTTTGTTTAATTCTTCTGCTAAAAGTGTGAAGTTTCTCTGAACTCGCCTAAAATCAAAGCTGAAGATGAGTTCCTTTGAGTAGGATTCATATTATTATTTCTAGCTTGAAGGCCAATACTGGTGTGATCGGCATCTTGTACAAGTGGTGTTGAAACTTGAAGTTTATGCTGTACATACCCTGAAAATTCTTTGACATCTTTGATCCTAAATTTAAACTTCTTGAATAAGGAAGAGGCATAGATTTCATTTTATAATGTTCTAACCGTGATATAAAACATATCAAACACAAATTCTTATTCAAACCAGAGTATTTTATGGATCTTAGAGTTTGTCTGTAGGGAATCTTGAAGAAACTATTTTATTAGTTTCAATGTTGACAGAAAGCTTTTTGAAAATAACTAGAATATGATTGCCACTGTGCCAAAAAAAAAAAATGCATCACAAGTTTGAGGCATTTTCAAATGTTTCCTCATTGGTGTGGGCAAAGCCTAAATTCAAGAGTTGAAAGGCTCGAGGGTTGAGCTGAAAGTCTTGTAAACAGTAAGCATTGGATAAATAGTCCGTAGAGGCAGCGCTTCCTCTGCCCACGGATAAACTGCCAGCTCTAGTCATTCCAGTTCAGGTTTCAGCAGTTTTTAGGTGCCTAATGTGATTTGTCTCCTTTCAACATTTGCACCCTTCATCTAAGCAGTGTGGGAGGTGAGAACAAACAATGTGAAAGCACCAGGCTATTTCCAGGCATTTCTCTTTTCTTAGTCAGGTGCCATTCAGGTAGAATATATTGTACATTTTAAACCACAGTTTAATGCTTGTACTGTTTTTATTCCTTAGATGATCTTTTATATTCAGGAAGTGCTCTTGAAAACAGAACTGTAACAATGGCAGCAGATACTGATTCTAAATGGGTAATAGCTTTAGCATGCAAGACCATGTTACAGGAAGAAACATCCATAGTGAGCAAATGATGGTTTATTGTCTGCAGTTGCAATTTTTGGATAAGCACATTTAAGCTACAGTAAATCTCATTTTACTGTGCACATTTACGCGTAATTACTTTTGCACTGTAACTCTCCTAACTTTTCCCTGTCCCTCCTACCGTCTGCTGCACGTCCCGTGATTGTTGCTCATATTTTGGTTGAGCAGAATGAATGAGATGAGGAATGTGCTGTGTGCAGTTGGTGAGGAAGCTATTTTTGGCTGCTCTAAAGGATGAGTCACTGTTACATATGAATAGATAAGGAACGGTCTTTCCATAAGTTCATAAAATTCCATCTTTCCTCCTTCATCATTACCATTGCCACATCCAAACCATGTTTAGTTTTGTTATCTTGTCATCTCGGCAACCAGTAATCTTTTTTTTCCAGTACGCATGCGACACACCTCTTTTTGGTCTCTCTCCACACTCTGTTTTTCTTTACATCCTAATGAACATACCCCCATCTGCCTGGCTCATTTGTCAGTGTGGTAATTGCCGCAGGGATCACATTGATAACTAAAGCCCATGACAGTTTGTGTGTTCAGAGCTGCGCATTTGTCACCTGCTATTAACAATATGTAGCATTTTAATTACAGTACATGCATGTCCCAGCAGTAATGGAGTTGTTGAAACTGAGACTCACAGGAGCAGATGTAAGGTGGGCCTTATGGAACCATCAGCACATCTCAAAGCACGGAATTAGTAGAAGAAATAGCATGTCCCAGCAGTGTGTGAAATATAATGGCCTGTCAAATGCGGCTGACATATGATGTCAACATTAAGAGCAGCAGCTGCATTCTTTAGAAAAAAGTGGGAATTAGGTGTGCATTTTTAAGGCAATAATAAATGCTGTCATAAACTTTGAATAGGTGTATGGATTCATCCATCATCTATCCACCGCTTAATCCTCTGTAGCGTCACAGAGGGGTTGGAGCCTTGGAGCCTGTCCCGGCCATCTCAGGGCGAAGGCAGAGGACACCCTGGACAGATCACCATTTTGTCGCAGGGCTGCACATAGAGACAAACAACTAAGCACACTCTCATTCACACCTACAAACAATTTATTCACCAGTTAACCTCAGCAACATTTGGACTGTGGGAGGAAGCCAGAGCACCTGGTGAGAGCCCATGCTGCACAGGGAGAACATGCAAACTCAGAAATATCCCAGGCTGGGATGCGAACCAGGGATCTTCTACCTGTGAGGTGCCAAATCTAACAACCCAGCCACCGTGCAGCCCTGTATGGTTTCAAATACAGATTATTTGCACTTTATCTGTTGATGGTATATTTGATTAATTGTTAGATATTCATATGCTTAGTCTATGAACATCTGAATCCCTTCTTCTCTTGCATGTCACTGTCCAAAAGTGCTTTTGTAACTAAATTCTGCAGGCAGGCAATCCCAGTTCACACAGCAATTGCCCAGATGAGCAAAAGTAACAAAGTTTGTATAAAAGAACTCTCTGAAGTTCTCTTTCACTTTCAACACAGCTGCTTCTTTACTTGTCATGTGCACAAACAAGTAAAGCACCATGAAAGCCTCATTGAGAAAATAACCAAATTTGACCAGCCAAAGTTGACCTCTTTAAATGTCACGTTTTGTCTGACCATTAATCCACAACCCAAAGATATTCAATTAACAATGTCATGAAACAGCAGAAAATCTTAGTGAAGTTACTCTGGACAACTTTTATTTAACTGATTAGACAAACTACTGATGATTAAATATCAGTAATGCACAAATCACTTCAGCACTGTTCTATACACTGCATCACTGCTGTGTTATATTCAGCATTTGAGCTCCAGTAGACCAGCTGTTCTGCTGTTTGTATGAAAACATCTTTGATCACCCCTGCTTATGCTTGAAAGAAAAGGTGCAACATACTTTCTTCTGCAAACATGAGTGATGAGCTTGACTAATGTGACAGACATCTGCCCGTGTAGCTGGAAAGACAAGCCTCACCATACAACAGGTATAAATGTTGCATCTGTCCTCGAGATAATAATTGGATTTTGAGTTTCTAAATATTGCATGATTGTCCTCCTTGTGAACACGGGGTGATTGCAGGTGTGCATCACGACAAAAGAAATATGGGATGGTGTTGAAAGAGCCTTTGTTTCTGGATAGACAGCTCAGTGAGTCACATTCGAACCTGTTTACATGTCTGCCTGTCTGTTTCCTGATAATGTGGGTCAGAGAAAATCCATCAAGGCAGCGAGAAAAAGAGACAGAAAGAAAATAGTATCCCTTATTCCACATGTGCCTGTCAGACATCCTGTCAGTCTGTGTGCTCTTTTCTGTTATCACACTCTGTAATACCTCTTATTAGCTCCAGGTCCAAGCTATCCAGCTATATTTTGTTTGCAGCTTTAGCAACCGTGTCAGTTCCCCAGTAGCATGTCTGATGGGAGCCGAACACTCTGTTCTTTGTTTAGAGCCTGTGCTATGAATTATAGATACAGGAAGCTGCTCCAATATGTCACCTTCTTAGGCTTGGCAGAACGCACACACTTGAGACTGTGAGACACAATGCAGACACACGCACACACTTTCACATACAGAAAAGCATACATTTCTAAAGTAAAATTATGCCGAAACGGAGCCAAAATCGTACACATGTAAGTAAACAAACACACAGCCGAAAACTCAGGAAGACACACTCATACAGTAGACACACACATATACACACATCAGGTGGCATGAAAACTATTCTTTGTTATTCTGAAGGCTTGTCAGTCACCCACAGCGCTCCAAATACATACAACCTGGAAATCTACTCAGGCTTTGGTTTCTGTTCCTGCTGTTGTCAGATCCAAACTCACTGCAAACACACACATAACACACAACACATATGTTGTATGTGATTCTCATCTCGGTACAAGCACAGGCATACTTGTACTATAGTATTCATATTGTCACAACGGCCTATAGGGATAAGCATGTGCTATGTTGTTTTCTGCCGCGTCTTGTGTCTTTTCTAGTCTTACCAATAACAAAATCCTCACACACATTCTCAACAGGAGGTTTTCGCGCACATTTTCACAAACTGGGAGATGGTCCATGACATGTTTTGATGTCTGCTGAGATGTTAATTTGTCACTGTTTGTTCTGTTTCTTCTCTGCTATACTTCTCCATTGTGTTATCTTGTCTTGTTTCGCAGGATGTTGGTCTTCAAAGGGCATTTCCAGTTTCATATAACATAATTTTTGTAGCTCTTGCTGGTAATAATAACATTGTACTCACCAAGTGAAAATAGATGTCAGATGGTTGCGGTCACGTCAGACATTATTCAAACAAACCCTCATGTAATCTAAGCATATTTGACAGAGTAAACAGAGGTGAATGGTAGCAGTGTTTCCTAATTATGTCTGTTGCAAGTATAAATCACATTTTTACAAAAACCCATCATAAATTAATTTTGATTTATTGTAGTTGCTTTTGCTGTTTATTCTCAGTTTTCCTGTGTATTAAGGGCTTGTAACAGGCATTTCACATGCTCTCACAGTAGTTTTACCTTCAAAGGAAGTACTTTCATTAGTCCATATAAGCTGTTTGTTAGCTCTTGCTCTGTTTGACTTTGTGTTACCAGATGTTGTCCCAACTGATGAAAACAACCAAGACCCAACTGGTAATAAAGTGGAATTGTCCTCCACTCACTTTATTCCTACGTGTTACTCTCCTGCTCAAACATGGTTTGGTCTATGTTTGGGACCATGACGAACACACTACCCTAGAGCCTGAATGCCCTAAAGTTAGACTCCCAGCTCCTCAACTCCATGATGTCACCAGGTGTCAAATGTTGAGCTTCTCCAAACATAATAATAAGCCAGAGATGACAAATGTGTCTGGAAATACTCCCAGGGGCATTTGCTCTCAATAGAGATCGTATTTTGGTTGAGAGCTGCCAAAACCACAAGGTATGAAAATTCAAACAAAGTAGCTACGAGCACATAATAGGACGCTCAATCCTGAAAGCAGCTCTGGGCCTCCACAGCTCAAGTTGGATTTTTTCATAATGACAGTTCTTAATTTGGCATCTAGCTGTTGTGTATGGTTACAATTATTTATTGGAGCATGAAAGAGTAGTGGAATAACAGATACATTCTTAAATTTAATGACGTTGTGTATAAATTGAGTAATAGTAAGTGTTGCTTACTGTGGCAGCAGTTATATTCTAAGGCCATTAGCCGACCATGATCTGCTGCTGCACTGCGACTGTTTTCTAAATGATATAAGAGAAGAGCGGGGAGAACGGAGGAGTAAGCACTTTTGTTATCATCTCCTTGTCAGATCCTCACAACCACAGCCCTCTATTACACTGCTAATAATAGAGGCAAGCTTATCACTTGGATCACTATCGCAGTAGGAAAGAGAGGGAAAATGAAAGAGAGGCTGCTGTGCAATATTGACAAAACTCATATTGTGATTTTTTTCCTCAGAATATTGTAAAGAAGAAAGGGAAACAGACAGGCAGGTAGAGAAAGATGTTGTTGTTGAAAGTCCAAAAGCAAGTAGTTATGAATGTTTGATTGGCATCCTAAAGAGGAAACATAGCCTGAGATAAAAGAGCTGTGTGTTTGCAGTCTTTATAGTGTGCTGCTGAACATGTGTGGGTGGAAATAGGTGGAACCAGGTTCTCTCTTGGTTAGAGCTGTATCTGGCAGTGCCAGTCTGCAGACTGGAGTCCCATCAAACAAGCAAAAAAACGGGTTTAGATTAGCAGATAGCTTTGCGGCATCAAGGCCCCACATATCAAAGCCAGACTCAATCCCCTGTGCTATCTGGTGTAGCCTTGATGCTAAGGTAGGACAGATAGGTGCAGATTAGCTGGGTGGTGATGCAGGGATGTGTTCGGTCAAAACAAAGCTCAGGGGATGAAAGATGGCTGCAGATGCATACATGGAAGGAAGGAAAAGCTTGTTGTTTGTTGTGGTTTCAGTTGTTTCTTCAGACGTAAGCTGACATGTTGATGTGAAGGAGGCTGAACGGGAGGCTGTTTGTTTAACTGTGTGAGGAGCTATTGAAGTTTAGCCTATTTGTGGAGCTGGAAAAGTCATTTTGAGGCAACCAAGAGCTCAGCAACATTTTTTTTGTTGTTTTAGGCTTCGTGTCAAATACTTAAATTTAACATTTAAGCCTCCAAGTCCATTATGTGTTTGACATTTATTTTTGTGCGCAACAAAGTTTAACAGGAATTTATGAGCCTATTTTTAATGGCTAGGATTATGTAGCGATGTTTCCTTGGGTTATTCTACAACTTTGATCATGAGTATGAGTCTTTTCTGTATTGTGTGGAGCAAAAACTCCCACAGAACTTGTATCAGTGTTTGTACTTCTGCGCTGTCAGAACAGTTCGGCAGAGTCTGAGGCAAGATATGAAGGCTTTGAACATGTGTAGACACACACATACACACTCACAAAAAATGTGTTTCTCTCTGAAATACATACATATGCAAACACACACTGTCCATCTCCATTTTCCTGTCTCAAACACACACATCCACAAGTACTCACACACAGACACACTGAAATAAACCCCTTTGGTCATATATTCCCTTTGCTGTGTCAGGGTGTGCTGGCTGACTTTCAGTACACTTACACTGTGCATGAGTGTGTGTGCCCATATCAGTGTGTGTGTTTTTGCAGAGAAAGCATAAGCGTGAATACACAATCACCAAAGAGTGGTCCTTTACAGAATATATCTATGAGCAGACATGTCTGGATTCTTGTCTGTACATTTGAGAGTGTATTTGAAAAAAGTTTCTTGTCAGTTATAAATAATAGAAAGAGCTGAATATGAAAGTGAAAGCAGTCAAAATGACAGATGCGTCTTTGGTGGTTTGGTCTTTTAAACACTGAAAACCAATTAGGTGGGTCAGGGGCCTGGGGAGCATGACAGAAACGAATCCAGTTCCACCGTTCTGTCATCAGCAGCTTCAATCAACACTTGGGAACGTCAAACACACTCTTTATTTCGCTCACACATGAAAGAGGTTTATGCACACATACAGGAAACGACAACAGCACCGAACAGTTTAGTTATCTGGGTGGCTCCAGAGCTATGTTTCGATTCAGCTGTCAAGTGAATTGTAAGGGGGCTTTTGAAATATAACAAAAAGTGAAATGCAAATCAGATCTCAATCAGCTGGGTTTAGTCATTAAAGTAAATGCACTTGATGTGGATGTGTGAAGATATCTACGAAGAAAAATCAAGAAACACATTTAAGAATGGACTGATGAACCAATCAGACATAACATTATGACCACCTGCCTAATATTATGTTGGTCCCCCTCATGTGCTCAAAAATGCTCTGAACCACTGGGCATGGACCAGAGGACCTCTCAGGGTGTCCTATGGGGTCTGGAACCAGGATGTTGGCAGTGGATCCTTTGGGTACTCTGGCTTGTGCAGTGGGGCCTCTGTCAATCAAACTTGTTCCACTGCATCCTGTTGATGCTTGATCACAATGGGGTGTAGGAAGTTTGGAGGTCAGATCAGCATGTTGGGCCATTGTCATGTTCCTCAACATGTTCCTGATGGTTTGATGTTTTTAATGTGGTGGGGTGCATTTTCCTGCAGGGGTAGGCCAGTGACATTTGGGATTTCCATTTGCATGAGGGAGTGTACTTGTTGTGGGACAATGTTTATTTGGGTGTCTAAGTCTCATCAACATGGATGGCAAAATTCAAGGTTTTCCATCAGAACAGCACATAGTACCAATATGATCAATGTTGTTCACTTCACCTGTCAGTGTTCAGAATGTTGTGGCTGATCGGTGTATAGTGCTCTTTCGATTCTTTGTGTCTGTTAGTGAAAAAAATATACTTATTCAATGTTCTAATGTACAAATGATTGCTTTTGCTTTCATGATGGACACCTGGCGCATCAGAGCAGGAGGAAATCTGACATTGTCTTTTTCTGGTCCACACTTTGCTGCAATATTTGAGAGTATTGAAATCAATTTCAGCTTGTGTGCCGTAACATTCCACTATTTACAAAGCGCTTACTGTTATTTGGTTTCCTGTTTTGTATTATTTTTCTATCTTGAACACTTATTCTTTTTATTCAGTATGATTTTTAGAAGAGTACTTGAGTGAATGTATCTGAATGCATTTATTACAGATTTTTCAGTGTGATCAAAAAGTGACATTGACTTAAAATCTCAAACGAAAGACGATGGCAACAATTCTATGAGAACTTATTCTCACATTTGCAGTAAAATGCTGTTTCTTTTCTGTCTTTAAAATAACTCCTAATGTGAATATTGTAAAACCACACAAAATATTGTTACAATGAACTGTTGTTTCAGTGTGAAGGCGAGTGTCTTGTATTTACGCAATACTGGAGTAGCTGATGGACATTGAGGTTGACACAATACAAAATCATAATTTATCTCTGCTGAGTAGTTCACGACTTATTCACCTTCTTCTTGAGCTGTTGACTAATTTGCTACTGGCAAATGTTAATGACATCCACAAAAGATAGTCATCTGCCTTTCCAGCACTAGACATTAACTCGTAAGGATTCCTGGGTGCAATGCGACTGCACATTTTGCATTCAGAATATGGTAAAAACTTAAATCTTCAATTTTTGAATCTGATAAATTACTGCCACAAGGAGAGCTGTTGGAATCTTGATCTTAAATTGGACTGTGGTAACTCCTGTCATGTAGGTCGTCTCGGGGGTGAATACCCACTAGTTAGTGTGATAAGGTCCAGCTCCCAGACAAAGCCATCGAACCAGCTACACTCTGAGCTGCTGAGATAGCGGTGGCCTTTTTCCTCTTTCCTCAAGCTGTGTCAGTCTGACCATTCAGCCAGCCAAATGTGCCAACCTCATCAAGGTGCTCAGCTTTGCCCTTTTCAATAATTCATCCCCAAATTTGCACGGAGGATTCGATGTTAGTCTAACAGTTTGCCATACAGGGGAGTGCTTCTCCTAATTGGAGAGACATGCAGTCCCCATCGGTCAGCATTAAATGTCATTAGACTAGAAGCCAAATAGCATGTGCTGTTTAAGGCTAAGTCACAGCCGCTAGATTGGAAGTGGCAGGCTAAACTGTGGCTGACCTGACAGGGATGAATATGATTACAAGTGCAACGTTCACATACACTCACTGCCAAGCGCACTTTATAAACATGAGCCATTCACTCGTGCTCATTCATACAAATACAGTATAAGCCTGTGAGCATGCATATTTCTAAATGGTGTCTCTCTTTCTTTTTATCCCTCAACCTTTTCTTTCTGTCTCCCACAGATTCCTTTTGTGGGTTTCTTTCTTCAGACACACACACACACATATATATATATATACAAAACCAAACAAATTCTAATGAACCGAAGCATTTTGAGCCCTGTGCTGCCTCCCCAAGTCTAACTAATGCAACATTTTAATAGCCACTGTTATTCTCTTGGAGCTAATTAGAGATTATGCAAACACACACACACACACATAGACACACATACGCATAATGCACACAAATACATACATGCAAACAGCACCCATAGTGCCGTGGAGAGGTATAATTACAAAGTCTAATTCCTGTATTGTTTTACATTATTTATGAAGCAGTGTTGCTCGTGTCACACTGACCTTCCTCTAATGATGTTGCAAACACACATAAGCATACATGTGCATATACTCACATGCATTTTTGTGTTGTACAAGCATTATGTGCAAATAGAAGTGCAGTGCGCACACACACACACACACACACACACACACACAGCCGTGTTTCATTCACTTCAAAGGGCATTATATTGATTTAAATTCATTTCCTGGAGACTTACCCTAATAATAACCATTACTTGCCTAGCCATCTAGCCATACCCCACTCTTAAACTTAACCTAACCTAACCCTAACTTCAAGCTATTTCCTCAGCCTTTAATGATTTATGTTGTGAGGGCTTACTTTTTGTCCCCAAAAGACAGGCACATCCCCAACAATCTGACTGCGTAAACAGATTTATGTCCCCACAATGTGAGTAATGCAGATACACACACACGCATGCACGCACACACACACACACACACACACTCACGCACACACACTGCTGGAAAGCCATAATTCCCCCCAGTGATCTGAATATATCCCCACATTTTAAACCAACTTTAAAAACCTTCCAAGTGGCTCCCAGCTGTGAATTGATGGTGGTTCAACAACTTGAAAGTTGCATTCATTTTCAGTTAGAATATTGTTTTGTTGAGAGCTAAATAAAAGTGGCACTGTTGCATGAAAGACAACCAACTTATTGTTTTAAGAGGGTCAGTAGCTGTTGGTACTGCTTGTGAACATTAGCATTAGTGTTATACATTTGATGTGTGTTGAATGTCTACCATTTTAGACATTTGATGCTGCAGATAATGCATTCAGTTCTGTATTTGATATAGCAATACAGACGGCTTTAGCTTGGCTGTTTAAATGATTGCCAATGGCAGAGATTATCTACTGTAGTATGAAATTTTTTTCTTAAATCTGTGCTATTCTCCTACACAGTTTTGTTCGTACCATTTGTCACTATGCAGTAGCATAGAGTGAACAATGCAGGAGATGACAGCTTGTCAGATAGGCCAGAACATGCCAGTGGTGGTGGGTGTAGAGAAATAATCCTCATTGTTCTAAGTCTAGTACAAGTGTCAGAACCCACTTGTTTATGTAGGCGTCTTCTGCGTCTATGTTTCAGAGGCTTTGGCCCCATCATACACATATGTAAGCGTGTGCAGACAACAAAGAAGCAAAGCAGACGTACTAATATACATACCATACACATGTAAAGTTTGTGCTCTTGCTCAAATGTGCACGCAAACATCACCATAGAGGGTTGTAAGTAGAATGTATCCTGCAGGTGATTTCAATTCCCTCCTGTTGTGTGTGTGTCAAGAAAGCTGGACATGCAAACAAAACAGCTGGGATTTAACTTTGCCCAAAGCTGTGAGAGAAAATCCACAGAAAACAAACGTTACCAGAGGTAAATGTCACAGTCTCCAAGTCTCCAAGGTAATATTTCTCTCATTTTTGAAACCGTTTTTTTCTTCAGTTTTCTCATGGAAGTAATCTTAAAGACATAAAGTGTAGTGCTATTTCATACTGCCAGTTTGAAGATGATCTATGAGATGTCAGGAAAAAAAGCATGTAGCAGAGACTTGAGAGCTTGTTGGTCATACAGGATAAAAAATATAAGCAACAATGTTTTGTTGCACAGTATTAGGGGTCTTGCTTTCTGTGCACTTGTGTTTTCCCCCTCTGGGCGTGCCATTTTCCTTCCACACAAAAAATTTTAGATATTGGGAATACGCCTGCTGTTGCCCTTGACCAAGGAGCTGGATCTGGCCACTGGGTGCTGCGCTGTGAGTGCCTGCTGCTTCTAATTAGTTTGGATGGGTCAAATGAGGAGGACAAGTTTCCTCAAGGGGAAGTGTAACATATCTAACATTGCTAAGAGACTTAAGTATAGTGACTTGTGGAGTCTCTAATGATGACACTCATCGTATAAATATGAATGTGAACTTATATTAAAGTGTCTTTATATTAGGAGCTGTTAATGATAAAACTTCTCAGCCAGCAACGTCTGATGTCAGTAAGATATAGATAGATGATCCTGTCTGAATTTTCTGACATGCCAGTTCATTTTTAGATGCCTTCTGCTAACCAAAGCTCATTCACGCCAATTTTAATATTCGGAAATGTGTTTGTCTGTCATGCTACAGCACACTCTCCTTTTCCTCCTTCCAACACACTCGGCTTCTACTGGCACACAAATACATACTTGAATTGCATGGCAGAAGATAGTTCTGTCAAGCGTGTAGGATTTTTTTCAGTGTGCTTGTCTATGTGTGTGCATGGGATTTCTGGGTCACCAGTTCACCCTCTGAACTCTAAAACCCACAAGCAGAAATTTGCCAAAATGACAGCGTGTATCAGAGCTAGAAACTACCAAAACAAAAAGAATTGTCATTACTTTCTGACAGTCTGTGTACTAAACATGTGACACTTGGTTCCATCGGGAACCACATTTGATCTTAAAATTGTAATATTTCAAAAAATCACCAAAAATAAACTGCTTGTTCTAACCCAGTTCTACAAAAAAAAACTAAATTCTGCGCTTAAGTTCTGACTCATCTACGATCAATACTCATGTAACTAAAATTCAGGGACTTTTCGGCTGAAATGCAGGCCGTGTTTATCCAAAGCAGACAGGAAAACAGGAAAAATGTTGTATATGTTGACTCAATTTTTTCTCTGAAATTAAATATTCAAAGAAATTCAACTTTTATTTTATTTTTTATGTATAATTTATGGCGTCATAACTTTGTCATGTTGCCCAAAGTACATTTTTTAAATTCCACCCTTTTGCTGTTTCCATAGAGGTGCACGACTTTATATTGTAATGAAAAAGAGCCCACAGTGAGCAAGAAATGTGACGGAGGTGGTTCATGCTGCCTGTCAAATAATCTCACCTGCAGAGCCTGAGAGAACAATGGACAATGAACAAAACTGCCTGCATGTCTTTTCATGTCGACTCTCTCTGGGTTTGACGCTCCTTCTTACCTGCCTGTCTTACCACAGAGCTTACGTAAATTTGGTGAGAAAGAATGTTTTTAACATTTTTTTTTGGTCTAATCGCATGAGTCATCACACATTCTACGTTCACTGCTCTACAATAATAAACACGCAATTTGTCAATGAGTGTTCCCACAAAAGAGAGGCAAACTTGACAGTTGGCTGAGAAATTACAGGAAAGAAGTATGAGAAACAAATACTTCGTTTCTGCTGGTGATAGACAGGACTGTCATTACTGTTGCTGTAACAGTGAAAAACAAACGTGTGTATGGAGAGAATAGCAGGAGGCAAACCTCAATGCTATCATCTGTTATTTATTTCGTAAAATCACTTTTGGCAATAATGCCCTTCGTATGCGTTTCCTTTCACTGTCTGGATAGGATTTAGATATGTGCAGCATCTTATTTGAATAAGGTGTCAGCTTGTTGTAAGCGTCTCTCAGTCTCTATTTACCGGTCTGGTTTCTCTTGACAGTTTCCATAAAGCATTTTCACAATTATGTCCATTAAGCACAATTTTTTTTTTTTTTGCTGAAGCCCTGTGGGGAAATGACTCTAGTCTATACCAGACTTTTGTTTGGGGTTGATAAATTCCTATGTGTGTGTGTGTGTGTGTGTGTGTGTGTGTGTGTGTGTGTGTGTGTTTGTGGTGAATGTTCTTGCTTGAGTATGCATGTCAGCCTCATTGTGACTGCCACGGGGCTGATAGCAAAGAGTGGGGTTGACAGTAGCTTCTCCTCAGCCTCGCCCGTAGACCTGGGAAACCTCGATAAGACGCCCAGGCTCTGAAGACTCTAAATAGACACATTAGTGTGGAGAGCAGAATGAAGAGATAGGGTCGTGAGGAGGAGGAGGAGGAGGAAGAAGAAGAAGGGAGGTAGGTAGGGTAGGGGATGGAGAGGATGTAAAAAAAAATCATCTTGGCAGTCGCTCCCAACAAGGCAGTTTTCTCTCTGCCGTTACGTCAAAAAATCCCCACAATCCTTTTAGTCACAGCAAAGATGGGAAAAGCCCTCAAAGGGAGACAGTTACCCACACACACACCACCTTTTAAAGGGTTCATCTTTGTCACCAATGGTTTGAAACTTAGTTAATTCTATCTGAAGGCACGCTTCAGTCTTGCCAGCAGCTGTGTTGCTCTTGCAGCTTTAAAAATCACAGTTATCTGGAATATCCCAAATTAGGTGTCTGTAGCATTAGGGTGAAGGTTTAAATTCATATACCTGTAACATGGGATAAAGTTTATTATTAACACAGGCACCACTAAGAGTTTAAAAGTTGGACAGAACCTTGCTTTGCCCCTGCAGATAAATGGGTTCAGCTTGGAATTGCATTTTCAGCGAGGCACTTAAGTCGACAGAAGTCATCCATTTTTGAGAGAGACAGCACGCAACCTGGACTCGAAACATCGGAAAAACCTTTCACAGACCTTTCCAAAATTTGCAAGATGATGAGCTTCCTTCCGCAGAAAGCATGTTTGACCTGAGATGGTGAAAGCGTGGTTTGAAAAACAACTCCGGCGTTTCAGGAGGCTACGCTTGTGCCGTCTCTCACACCTCGGAAGCCATCACGATTTGAGCGCGGAGACAGGAGGGGTTAAAGGTGGCGAGGATGTATGCCTGTCTGTGAGCGTGTGTGTTTTGTGTGCGTGTGTTGGTGCATGAGTGAGCGCACAGGAATGTGCAGTATCTGTGTCATCAGCGTGCAGATGTCGATGTTGCATGAGATAGATGGGGCAGTAGCTGAGTGTTTATGTATTGGTGCATGAGCATGTGTGTACTTTCAGGTTAGAAAAACATGGGTTGATGGATGACTGGAGGAGGAGGGAGAGAGGCAGTAAAGGGGTTGACAATGAAGACGAGAGTCGCTGGGCATGTTTTGATTTGGTCATGAAAGACTAAAGGATGGCTGTGGAATCTGGATGGCACCTGAAGCTTCTTTTCCACCTTTTTTTCTTCACTCTTTCTCTCTCTTTGCTTGGGCTTCGTTTACTTTTTCACACTTCAAGGATAAAGTACAATCAAAGCTTTCATATCTGCTTTTTTCCCCTCTGTGAGATGTTGAAAGAGGGAAAAGAATCTAGGCTACTGCATTGGGATGAGTTAGGTCTGTGATGTTATTTTGCAGGGTTGGATTTTATTTCAGGAATGCATTTCTTTAAAGCATCCTGATGTTGTGCCTACTGGTATGACAAAAAAATGTGGCTTGTGTTCTTCATGTGAATTATTTTGAATGACAGAAATTATGTTTACCCTTGTCACAATGAAAGTATTGTTATATTTTGACATCATTGTCACAATATTAATAAAGACATTATTACAGTATTGATTTGTGTTACTATCTGAGACAGGTGTAAAGATCCAGGTATAAAATAGTCAAGCTGATAATATAAGTTCATTTGTCATCTTAGAAATAGTCAGTCACTTTAATCATTTTACAGGAAAATCCTCAACAGATGGCTTGATGTTGTCAATGTAAATTTTTCCATTAAGGATGAGTCAGATTTTTTTTGAGTACGGTTCCATGACAAATGCATGAACTCCATCTGCTGACAAAGATAATGCAATACGATCGAACACTTTTGAACAGCTAGTAAACAGATTTTGTGGTCAGAGTGTCAAGTTTCTCTCCACATATATGAAAACAAAAGCATAAGTCTCTACTTTAGTGTAAATTATACCAGCTTACAATCATCAGTTTATACATTAGCATTTTGATCACATCAGGATGTTATTTCACTGAAAGTCAGTGAATCATAATATTGAAATTCCTTCAACTATGATTTGCTTTCTAGCAGAGGGTTAGATGAAATCAATACCACTGTCAGGTCTGTGAGTTAAATATGAAGCAAGAGTTGGAAGGTAGTTAGTTAACTTAGCATAGGATAAAGACTGTAAGCAGGTAGAAACAGCTTGCTTGGTCAGATGTTTTTAAATAATGTGCCGTACAGCTACCTTTAAGGCTCTACTTATAATATTTTGTCTTGTTTGTTTAATTCATTCACAAACAGATTTTTTTTTTTGTGCTATAACTAATGTTACAACACTTTGTTGTCATTGTTCGGTTGCTGTACAACCACCAGAAATGCAGCTGGTTGCCTGGCAACTGTTGTTTGGTAAAGAAATGCTTACACTCTAAGACAGAACTGATGACACCAAGGCTTATGTCCCAAAATGTCCAACTATTCCTTTGATATTATGCAGCAAAGGTTACAAGTCAACATGATGTCCCGCTTTCACCTCAACTAGCAGCGCGGCGGCTCACTCTGACACCTCAGATATGTGGCCAGTGGTGGTTGTTAGACTTGTGAATGAACCTCACGGCACAGGTTGAGCTCATTATTCTGTAATTCATTGTTCTCACTGCCAGCAGCAGTCCTGTCTGTATGGCTCATTTAGTAGTTAATTCTGTAGTCCTACTGACATACTGTTCGGTTGTCTAACGGAGATTAGAACAGTGCTGTATAAGAGCTGTGGTTACTGGATTTGCTGTATTTGTGTGTGGAATGAAAATGTTAGCTCTGAATTTTGACATTTTCTAGCAGGTAGTAGGTGGTAGGTTTGGTGCATGTTGCATCAGTAACCCTGCATTAATTTTACAGTTTTGATGTCTGCCCAACCTGCTCTCATTCCCAGGATATCAAATACTGCCTTTAGAGATGCACACAAGGTGTCCTTTGGCTTTAGTGCCACCCACGTCAATATTCTACATTGATGGATATACAGAAGTTTTTCCAATTTAAAAGACTCTCATAATGACCAGTGGAGGAGGCATAAGCTAAAGGCTCCCCAGTTTGTCTGGCCAAGAAGGGGTCCTGATAAAGCAGCAGAATGTGAACACTGTGTATATAAATATAATATTAAATTGACTGAGGGGCATTTTTTATTCAGAAATTTTAAAACTCAGTATTGAGGGAAAAAAAGGTGAATAAGTAAAGCAAATGTCTGGAGGGAAATCAGTATAGTGAGTGACATTTTTTGGTATTTTCACAGTTGCATTTTTAACTTTACTTATTATAATAATAAATAAGTTATAAGCTATAAAGCACACACAGAACGGAAACTTGATAGAAACAAATAAAGGCATGTTGTGTTGAGGAAGAAGAAGAAAACTTTGAGAGACTACTGCACAGATTTGGAGGAACCAGGTTCGATTTGTGTGTTACCCCTCGTTACAGACTGGTAAAGGTGAAAATGCACCTCTTTGCTTTTAGTCTAGGTTAAAATAAAGCTGATATCAAGGGACAAAAAGTGAAAATTTGATCCCAAAGAAATCCTGCAGTGTGAAATACATCTCCTGTAAGGTTGATGTATCTTCAATAAGCTTAAGTTCACAAAGAGTTGATTCCTTTTCTGTGTACATTGAAGCACAGCTCATTAGCCTATAGCACATTGTTCAGTCTGAGTGCCTCCTGGCTAAAGTCAGCTCCAACTGTGTAGATAATAATAACCCTGGTAACCTTTAGATAATCAGCCTCTCCCCAAGAGTGCATTAAAGTGAAAGACAACGTGTCTGTAGCATACAGTGAGACAGATGGAAAAAAGGACAATGCACTGTATAACTAGGTGGGAAATTACTGTAAATGATTTAATAACAGCAGAGGGACAAGGAAGAAAGAGAGTAAGCTTTCATATAGGTTTCCCGTTGTTTTTTTCATTTGTCACATTGTAATTGCTATAGGGCAAAAATCGAAATACTTTCATTTCCTTTTTTGTTACAGTTTGCAAAGGATCATCAAGCGCACAGATATACGGAGAGGACGGTGGCTGAGTTCAGATCTCCCACATGTTAAACAGCCAGAGTAATTTATAAATGTTGAAGTATACAGCTCCGAGGGTTAGTAACAACAGAACAGAAGTTTGTAGAAGTCACAGCACAAAGTTAGAGGTTACAAAAGTTCATTTCTCTGTTGTTGAAAATGTCCTGTTGCAGGTAGTTTTCCTAATTAGACACTTCTTTAAGTTCCGTTTTTGTTTTTCCAGTTAGGGGTCAAGATATTTCTGCCTTCTTGTGACAGGTAGTTTAGCTAATTAGGCACATTAAATCTAAAAGGTTAAAAACACTTCAGCAGAATTTATCATATCAAGTTTAGGACATGAGGAGGTGAAGGGCAGGATAACAGTACAGGGAATTGTTCCACACAATGTCTACACACATTTGAAGAATTAACTTGAGAATTCCTCATCACTGTTTTTCTCAGAGGCTTTGTTTGACGACTTCAGTCCTTTTTCTAAAATACTCATTCACTGCTGTATAAAGGCTAATTAATCTTTTCCGCAGAATGTGCTTCTCGACTTCTTGGCTTTAAAATTTAAACAGACAGAGAAACTACTGCTACCATGTCACAGCCAGCGTGTTTTCCAACTTAAATTACCACTAAATCGCTCTTAAAAATGCATTGTTGGTCGAGTATGGTTAAAACAGCTTATGTGAAATAACATTTTAGATTCATAGCTTTTGTATGACCTGCCCTGCCAGCAGGTTGAGTTCTTTGGACGCTGGCTCATTATTCAACACACTGTCCTGCCGGGTTTCCTTTCCCTTTAGCATGAGGCTAATTAGGGGGAGGGAAGTCTGGCTTTGTTGATGCGGGTGGTAGAGAGACTCAGGATATTAGGGGGGAAAAATGACTACTACAGGCCAAAGCAGCCACTCTCATTCTCTTCTGACTAATATAATGAAGCCCAGGTAGGCCTCTTTCTGTCAAGCAAGGGTGACAGAGGTGATGAAAAGAGAGGATAAAAGAGGGATTGACAAAGAATGAAAGAAATATGGGTGCAGAATGACATCCATGCGCACATCTTGCACATCCATGGTCTGAGACATTCAGGATGCCTTAATAGCAAATTTTACACCGTACATCGATTTTTATCTTTTCCCAAATTGAGTCCATCTTTTCCCCGCCACTTATCTCTAACTCTGGTCTTTGCCTGCCTTTCAGACTGTGAAATGGAGAGTGGTAATTTCCCCCGCTTCTCTCTGTATGTTAATGAAGCGCTAATCTGTTCCTGAGCGAGTGCCTTAATGAGGACGACGTGCCCCTCGCTCGGCCGGCTAGCTCCTGTTAAGCTACCATTATGGAAATAGCTCAGTGCTGCTCGTCGTCCTGGGACCGGGCTCAAATGTATGCCTTATTTCCACTTTTAAAGCTTTCTTCTCCCTCCTTAACAAGGCTGGGTGTTTCTCTGAGGGAGCGAGCAGTAGATAAACAAACATGGTAATGACTAGCACGGGGAGAGACTTCACTCACTTTGAGGTCTGGTCCTTTTCAGATGCTGGATGTTAGTCGGGCTAAATAGGCCACATAGGAGAGATTGTTGGAGATAGAGAGCACAGTGTGAGCCAAATATCGAACCTCTTCTCTCTCAGATATACACCCTACTCAACTGTCAACTGCTTTATTATTAATCAACATTATTGTGTTGATTTGTCTTTTTTTCCTCCAGTGCTGCTCTATGCATCTCATATCCCTGAAGGAGTTAAATATGTACACTGAGAAACTGAATTAACGGGGATTATTGACATTATTTTCCACTAAATTAGGGCGTTCTATTGATCGTGTCACATCCCGCTATCCATAACGCCTGCTGATGACGATAATACTTGGATGTTTTTTTTAGAGAAACACCCTAACCAGATTAAAAGTAGGAACAGATGCTGCTTGAAGCCGAACGTGTTTCAAAGACTTTTATCAAAGGATATTATGGCTTTATTCATTTTGCATGTATCTAGGCCAGACCAGCCCCTGCCACTCCCACAGACCACATATAAAGTGTGGGGTGGTGGGTGACTATGAAATGGATTAACTTCTTTCTCTTGCTTCACAATCAAAATGAAATTGCTCATCTTTTGCCTTCTCTCTGTGTCCTCCCCCCTCAATTTGCTCTCCCATCTCTTGTTTCTTTCCCCCATCCTCTTCCTTGTTCTGTGTTTGTCCCTTTTCCAGTGTTAAAAATTCAGATACTCTAGTTTGTCATTTGTGAGTCATTTTGTTGCAACAACATGTAAAAGGAGGTCAGGTGCAGACAGGCTCTTGTGCTTTTATCTTCCTTACCTTTCACAGACAGTACCTGATACTAAAAGGTGAGATTATGCTCATGTGAAGCTGACATTAAGCTGACTTTCTTATCTGGAGCAACTTCCTATCAATGCACAACTTTTTGTGAATCCTATATTCATAAGCTCCACAGAAATAAAACAGCACGAATAAGTACAATACATGGTAGGAGCTTAAATGTCGTGAGATTTTTGGAAGGAACAAGTGAGAATGAACTTAAAGTGTGTGAAATACAAGTGGGAGGTTTGGGGGTGGGAGTGAGGTGTATCCATTTTTTTTCATGCACTGCGCCGCTCACATTACACAAATTCACTACAGGGGTTGAAACCTCAGGATTCCTCTTAAGATGATGAAAAGATGTCTGAGCCTTTTCTCAGATGAGTCTTTAAGGGGTGTGCTTGGATTTAAAGACTCGCTTGAGGCTTTTGTTACAAGTTTCGAGTTCATACATCAATGAAATAGTCATGAACTGCACCAGTTTGTCAGATTAAGATTGTCAAGCTTAGGTGGTTGGGGGACTGGTTTGATGTAGGCAAAGCTTAATGGCTCGCACTGCTTTCTTTCCTTGTCCCACATGGCAAGGTTTAATCAGACTTCCATAAACCCTCCTGCATGCATTTTCTGTTCTTGTGAGCAGTTATCAGTTATGCATCATATGCTGGGCTTCAAAAGGTGAATTTTGCTACGAGATATTGTATGTGTCAGGCACAGAATTAAAATGTGCTGCGATAGAAAGTGCAGAATGAAGTTATGAAGTGGTTTGGGATGTTTTTGATGTGAAACATCAATAAGTATCTCTGAGTCTTCTAAAAAAAATGAAGAAAGTGCCCCAGATTCACTTATTAAAAATTTACAAACTGTTTTGTACATGGCATAGTGGATGTCAGTTTCTTCTCGCTGCCTTTGGCTCAGCTTTGGGCGATGCTGGCTGGAACTGTAATAGAACCAGGCTGATACATGAAGTTGGATATAAGCACAGTTATTAGAGAGAGAGAAAATGACCAAGCAAAAGAAAAAAAAGAGTTATGCAACCAAATCTGACATTTTGGTGTTTTTAAGAAAAAGTTCACATAGCTGGAAGCTTGAATTATTGATCTTTGGCATAATATTTAGGCAATAGGAATATGTGTTTACATGAGGCAGTGGAAATGCATTAAATCAGTGAGACAAGCACTTATTCTTTATAAATTGGTTTAGGCTTATAGGCTATAAGGCTGTGTGGAAATGAGCACCGCAGCATACGGCAAATGATGCATTGCAGACGCACTGGAAGGCCGATCAGAGCCAGGCTCTGTTTCTATTCAGCAGTGACCACAGTAGGGAAAGAGAAGGATAGAGGGTTTTGGGAGCTGTCATATTTCCTCAGAGAAGGGAAGGAGAGATTCCCATGTGGTTGAATAATAATGTGGCTGTGCCTCACCAGAGAGAAGTTGGGAGCAGCGGGGGTACAGAAAGGGAGGAGAGGAATTGGAACATTCGTCATAGAAGTTCACAAGTGTCACTGGTACCACAAAGAGCACTGCACTGCATTAACCCCTCAAAATTTGGTTGGTTGCGTGCATGTTTTTGTGCTTTGTTTTTGATTAAAGTTTGGGCTGCCAAGCAGTGAGAGGCTATAGCATGAAAGATGTGGTGGTGATGTGGTAGTCCCAGTCATCGCCAGCTCACAGAGGCCACTGAGGAGCACAGATGTTACTGTGCTGCCTCCGAAGCACCACGAGTGCACGCCCTCTGCAAGATGTGAGCCAGACTTGTCCTCAATATTGTAGCCTGACACTCACCCTGTTAGGAGGCACGGAGTAGACTTTACTGATTCTGGTGGTTTGCTTAGTGTGCATTGATAGCGAGACCAAAAAGAAACCCATAGCCTCATCACCAGCTGACAAATGTCTCTTATAGCCTGCATTTATCTTGGTGTTAAATCCACATTGCACTTTTCTACCCACAAGCTATAGCTTTGGCTCAATTAAAAGAATGTTGAGTTGATTCATGGGTAACTTTGCTTTCCACTGAAGTCACAACACAAGACCAAGTGATAATCGTTCACACTAACATTTCACACAACATGGCAACAAGGATTAATTTAAAACACATGACCTAATTTTTACATTTTTCTTCTCTAGCAAGGCAAATGTAGAATCATCTGTACAGAATGATGATTGTAACAGTTGGGCTAATTACAGTGAAGAATTTAAGGCAGCTTTGTGGTTCCTCTGTAGAGGTTTGTTAGAAGGTTTCAGACAAAAGGTCAAAACTACACTTAAATTGTATTGTCAAATAGAGTCATCAAGATGTATTGATGGACCATGCTTTGTCCAAACTGCCCTCACTGTAGCATCATATATTTGCTCGTCTTATTACAGCTGTTTTACAATAATTTTGTCATATACTAGTTAACTGATGGGCCTCAGTTGACCCTTTCTCTGTGTTTTAGTACAGAGAAAGAAGTTTTTTAAATTACATTTACTATGGTGCAGCTTACTAGCAATATTCAACATTCGCAGCTCGACTGAGTGAGCAAAATTAGTACATCCTCGGGTCAATATAGCGCAGCCGGCATGCACCCTGTTCTTGGTACAGCCAAGCACTTCGTCCTTGGCAAGTTATCACAGAAACTATAAGAGCCTACCTTAAGGCCCACATCAGCCCCCATGTCAAAATAGACACTGGACTGCAGTGGTGTAGTCTGCTGGCCATTGCATTCGTGAGGCAGTGGACTCCCAAAAAATATTCATAAAGCTTCTACTGACTCTGTTGCTTTACCAGCCCTCTGTGTGTACATGTTATTTGGAATAGCATGGGAGCCTGCTGCATGCATGTTCTAATCACAGCTTTTCAACATAATATAATAAAGCTGGGTATGAGAAACTGTAGCAGCAATTCACATTAGCACGCACACGTGAGCTATTACAGAAATACACAACCAGCATTTTTACACTCATTAGCACATGTCTAAAACAACCTCAGTCTAAATTTGAAAGCTGGCAGCTACACAAGAGCGATAATTGTAGATTTGTACAATTGTTCATAATCCAAATAACCGACTATTCGTTTTAAAAATCAATGGATTGCTCAACTAATAAAGTAGTAGTCGTTACTTATGGCCCTGTTTGTGATTAGTTTAGCACCAGACAGTTCAGTCTAGTCATTATGCCAACTGTCTGAGGCCAATGTGTTGCCAGTACATAATTCCAAGTAACTATTAATTTACTGTTAGACGAACTGTGATAGTTTTCTTAATAATAATGATAATAAATATACATTTTATTTCAAAGCGCCTTTCACGAAACCCAAGGACACTTAACAAGGGAATTAAAATCAATGACAGTAATTAAAAACTATACAATAAAAACAACAGTAACAAGAATAAAACAAAGAACAACAAAGATGTGCAAAGATGTTCTTCTTATTGTTTGTCTTGTGTGGCTGCTACCCTATTTCTTTCTTGGGTTAGTGTCAATGTAACCGGTGACAGCTAGCCTTACTTTACTGTATATTTGGTCTATTTTTTCCTGATTTGTAGCCACAACCAGTAAATTTGTTATCCAGTACTGTTTTCAGTGTCACTTTTCCAATAGATGTCCTCAGCATTACTGGCATTGTGTTGCGTTTGCTGGAGAGCCGTGCACCTATACACACAGCCAGGGCGGAGGAGAACCTGCTTAACAAAGGCTATGGGTTATAAGTTTCAACAACCGAGAGAGGAGAGAGGAAGACAAGGAGAGAATGAGAACGAGAAAGAGACCTTGAATGTACTCTGAGTGTGAAAAGGAAAAAAAAAACTGAATCTTAAATCTACAACATACTGCACAAATCCAACACTTAAAGGGACAGTGGCTTCACATTGGTAAAAAATACAGCAATTAACGCTGTTGGAATAATAAGTGCCTCTTTTGCTCCCTCCACTATTTGTTCATTGTCTATATTCCTTTCAGCAAAGTACTGCCAGTCCTGAAAGAAACGATCTATGTCTAAGATTACTGCCACGGTTAATAAAATAAGGAAGGCAGAATCTTTTATTCAGGGAACAGTAAGTGGCATTCAAATGTTTATTTCTGTTAAGTCTCTGAGTCCCTCATGGCCTTGGCTATTATATATGAATTAACTGTTGAAATTGCCTTAAAAAAATCCCTTTATGACTCTGCAGGAGGACCATTAAAGCGAAGCAGCAGAACTCGTGTCAAACTGCGTTTAATGTAGCAAAAGCTTGACTGCATGTTTATCAGAGTAATATTAACATACATAGCAGTGGTTCTGTTTGCAGCTGAGTTTGTTTTAGCACTCTTCCATACCTCACTTTACCGAACAGTAGTTAGAACTTATTGAGTTACTTCAGTTTTTCAAAGACGCCAGTCAGTTATTTAGCCAAGATGTTATTTCATCAGATAATGACTCTGTCCATCCAAGTGTTTGTTCTCATTGAGGGCCCCATAAAGACAAAGCGTTAGCTCTGTAGGCCTCTGCTTCTCAGAAATCCACTGTGTGTGTGTGTGTATGTGAGTGTTCATTCATTGAGGCATGCCTAGGGAGCCTGTGCATGTATCTTCATCCGTGCTTCAGTGTGTTTTTTGTCATTCTAGTTCACTGAGTGGCCCACTGGGTGCAGACAATCCCAGCCTTTGTGTGCATGTCCTGCTGCCATGCTCTGTACTGTACTGAATGTGCTCTGGGGAGTGAGGCGTGTGAAAATCCCACCCTTGCCTACCTAGACTCTGTCAGCTGTGTGTGTGTGTGTATGTGTGTACAAGAAAGAAACGGACACAGTTGAGAAAAAGAGCGCTTGTGTGTGTGAGCGTGTGTGAGCGTGTGTGTGTGTGTGTGTGTGTCGATGCATGTTTTCATGTGTGTGTAGGTTGGGAAGTGGTGGGTGAAAGAGGACACTCCACACCGAACAGCCGCTCTCTGTGCTGGACATTATAGAGGAATTCTTTATTATTCTTTTTATTTCATTAACTGGGTAACCTAATGACCAGACAAATGACCCCTAGCAGAGGCCACACTGTTCTCCCAGACTCAGCATCACTGTGGCTGCCAGTCTGACCCTTTTTCTTTGTCTGTGTTTCCCTTTGTACCCACTTTCATCATGCTTTACAATACATATATGTCTTTTAGAACACTCTCACATCTAACAGTTTGACATGAGACAGCTGGAAATGTACAGATATAATGTTTTACATTAATGATTGCTGCATTAAATGTAGGTTTTTTTTTTTTACCAGTGGCTTTATGTTATGTAGCCACTGGTGTATGTATAGAATCTTAAGAAAACGAGTATTAAGTGAAAACACCTCTGTGAGTGGACTCTGGGTCTTGTGGGGATTTTTAAGATCCACGATCATATATGTTTTTGAGCTGTGACTACAAACCCAATAATTACCCTTGTAAAGATGTGAACCATACATGAATGCAGATCATATAAACCTTTTCAAAGTAGGAGGTTTTTCTCTGAAGTGAGACTTTTGCAAGTTACCTTTCTGAATACAGGAGCTTGTATTTTGATAATCTGTCCTTGTTGAGAGTGAGATAGTGAGACTTCCAAAAGGCATACTTTGGAAGTATCTTACCTTGTGCATGCAATAAACTTCCCATGCTGCCTTCCGTGGTCTTTTATGCCAGATGCCACATACAATATGAACATTGTAGCTCTATTAATAACAGTCCTGTCTTCAGTCAACATGGAACTTTTCCAAAACGGAGGCCTGTGCATGAAAGGCAAAAATTAATTGTTAAGATGTTTGCGCCAGATTTCTGTCTTCCTGTCTCCTCCCAGTGATTCATATCTGAATGGATCCCTCACATGGAGCTCATCATCATCTATAAGTTGTTGTTGCAGTGCGTTTTGCTGCCTAGCATGTGAAGATTCAAGAGGCGGATGTGGGAACGGTACGCTCTGGTGGAAGCCGAGTCATGTTCCATTGTCTCCAACCACAACACAGGATGTGGCGGGTTCTAGTTAGGGAGGTGGATCGCCGGTACACACACAAACAAATAATGAACAATCACACACACACACTCATGCTGGACAGACAGGTGACCTCATCCACATGAGACAAAGCCAATAGGCAAAATATCCGTCATCCTATTCAGTCCACCACTGAGGATGTGATTTGTTTAGTCCCAGTAGCTGCCTCATGCTGCTTATTGTAAATGTCAAGCCTCATCATTACTGAATGAGTTTGCAGCACAATTTGGCTGTGCGGGGTGTCTCAGTGTGTTTAATGTCTTCAATGAAGGTGCTGAGTGGTTATTTAGCAAGTTTCTCTCTTTTATTCACTACGCACTTATTGTTTCCTGCTTTTGTTGCAGCACCCATTTAGAGCTGTAGGTAATGTTCCCTTTTCTTCTTCTTTTCAGGAGCTCAAACATTTGTGAGATTTATTCAAACTCTCTCCTCTCCTCTCCTCTCCTCTCCTCTCCTCTCCTCTCCTCTCCTCTCCTCTCCTCTCCTCCTCTCTCCTCTCCTCTCTCCTCTCCTCTCCTCTCCTCTCCTCTCCTCTCCTCTCCTCTCCTCTCCTCTCCTCTCCTCTCCTCTCCTCTCCTCTCCTATCCTCTCCTCTCCTCTTCTCCCCTCTCCTCCCCTCTGCCCCCTTTTATATCCATCCTTCCATCTGTCTGCTATCTCCGTTTGGGTATTTGTTTGTGTTTGTGGCCTAGCCTCTGCGAGCATGTAGACATATGCCCTGTTCTTCCTCTAATTGGTTCTCTGTATTCATGTGGGGATGCAGAAAGAGAGGATGGGAGACGGCAGGCAAAGCTGACTCTTAATAAATGTCAGTCCACGGCCCAGCTACGGATTGGACAGCTCACTGATGGGCTGTTTATAACAAGGCGTCTCTTAATGCAAGAGGAGACGAGGGCTGAGATGAAGTTACAGAGAGATAAAGAAAAGGAATACATCAAGAGAGGATGATGTTTCTTGCCAACAAGAGATGGGGAAAAGATGAGAGAGGGACAGGGAGACAGAAATTACCTCAACAGGAAGCAAGACCTCCTCTCGTGCTATTGCAGCCTGAAGGCAGTGATTGTGAAACCGCACAGTGTGTATGTGTGTGACATGAGAGAGGTCACAGACAAGTAGTGATGTACCTTTGTGAGTCTGCAAACTTGCGTGTTTGTGAATTGATTACTAATGAGGGGTACACAGAAAGATCTACCAATCAGCTAGTAAATTTACAATTACCAGTTGCATACTCCTGAGTCATGTAGAACACATTAACATACCTGAAAACTAGTCAGCAGTTCAGCAGAATAGTTAAAATTGTTGCTGAAAGTAATGGTAAATAGTCCAAATAGTTAGCAGTAACTAAAAGTGATGGGTGAATGTGTGAAATACCTAAAGGTAATTGATTAAGTAGTAGTTAAGTTAAACTTGAAATTGTTAGATATAAGAAAGAGAGAACTGGGTGAATTAGTTAGCTAAAGGGTGAGTCCATGTGTCAGATCAGACGGAATTCAAAAAATGTGTTGCTTGGGACCAAAAAACAAATTCTGGGAAACTATTTCGGCTGAATTTTGAGAATTTGATGTATTTTCAAACCTTCTCCTTCAAAAAAAAAAACATCATCTGGAATGCCACATTAAGGGTTCAATATCTCCAGAACTCAAGACAGCCATTAAATTTGGCAAAGACACTGACAAAATAGTTTTCAGTAAATCTAAGTGATTAAATGGCTCCAGCAGGTGCTACATTTTTAATCAGTGGCCTTTGAAAATTTAAAAAAATGTGCAAAATATTCAAACAAGAGTGTCAATGAAGCCCCAGCAAGTTCCTAAGTGTACATATATGGATGTAACCGTATTTCCTACTAAAAATACAAACTTTGCTCTGTTTTTCACCAAATTTTGAGGCCTCTAACGTCAGTGAGATTTAATATGTGGCAAGCACTCAAACCAAGGTTCTATTTATTTGCTATTTTGACACACCAAAATGATGATGTGGACTCATTCGTAGGACCACAAAAACTTGCGTGCATAATGGTCTGTATATGTTCATTATACACCAACAGATGAAGTGAATAACATTGGTCATATTGGTACTATGTGGTGTTCTACTGGAAAACCTTGGATTTTAACATCCATGTTGATGAGACTTAGACACCCAAATAAACATTGTCCCACAACAAACACACTCCCTCATGCAAATGGAAATCCCAAATGTCACTGGCCTGAAATCCCAAATGTCACTGGCCTACCCCCACAGGAAAATGCACCCCACCACATGGAAAAAACATCAAACAATCAGGAACATGTTGAGGAACATGACAATGGCCCAACATGTTGATTTGACCTCCAAACTTCCTACACCCCATTGTGATCAAGCATCAACAGGATGCAGTGAAACAAGTTTGATTGACAGAGGCTCCACTGCACAAGTCAGAGTACCCAAAGGATCCAGTGCCAACATCCTGGTTCCAGACCCCATAGGACACCCTGAGAGGTCCTCTTGTCCATGTTCAATGGTTCAGAGCATTTTTGAGCACATAAGAGGAACCAACACAATATTAGGCAGGTGGTCATAATGTTATGTCTGATCGGTGTATTTGCAAACCTACAAGTTACTTCCATTCTTACAACATATGAGGCTTACTTTGCCTTGCCAGATGTGTTCGTACTTGAAATGAACACTTACAGCGGTTGCAATAATACAGCGTTTGTTTAACGTAATGAATATTTTATTGAAATGTCTGTCTTTTTAATAAGCAGAAATTGGACCAAAACAACCTAAAATTAGATGATTTATTTGTATACAAAAAAATAGTAACAACAACATTTTTTAAACTATTAATAGTGTTAAACGGCATCCACATTATAGTCAGTTCATGAAAACCATGTGTTAGTGTGTATGCAAACTCAAGTGCAAATGTGGGTTTTTGTATGTGAATATTCTCAACTGAGCTTGCGTTGCTTCCTCCTGCATTTGTGTGTGATTGTTGTTGTTTGTATTTTATGTGTAGGTGAGCTTTTGTACACAGACAGGCTTGTGTATAGATGATTCTATGGGTGTGCATTATATGTGCAATGTTTTGTTTGTGTTCAAGGAGGGAAGGTGGAGTCCTTTTGTGTCCTGCTGCCTCCTCCTAGCTACTTTCTCCACACACCACAGAGCAAAAGCCCCAGTTTGTTTATTTTTTTTGTGTCTGCCTTGTTTTTCTTTTGATTGTCGTCAAAGTTCCCACTGTCTCCCCTGGCACAGCAGCATATGCTCTGCTCTTCTATGCTATTAGTTACTCCCTGTGGTTTTCAGTTTAGATAGAATGAGAGCTGTATCAAAGGGACAGTTGAAAAAGGAAGAAAGCGTTAAGAGGTATGAAATATTCTGACTGATGGAACGTTCTTTGCCAGTTCGCTAGGTGTTTTCTCCAAATCACTGAAATTAGAAAGTCTGAGTGACACGTTGGCCCCTTTACATGTTTTTGGGAGGCCCCTTGAGAATGGCTTTTCCATCATGTCATCTGTTGAATGTCTTAAGTCAGACAGAGGTTTGGAACATTTCCTCTTCTCTTCTCTTCTCTTCTCTTCTCTTCTCTTCTCTTCTCTTCTCTTCTCTTCTCTTCTCTTTTCCTTTCCTTTCCTTTCCTTTCCTTTCCTTTCCTTTCCTTTCCTCTCCTCTCCTCTCCTCTCTCCTCTCCTCTCCTCTCCTCTCCTCTTCTCCTTTCCTCCTCTCCTCCCTCTCTCCTCTCCCTCTCCCTCTCCTCTCCTCTCCTCTCCCTCTCCTCTCCTCTCCTCTCCTCTCCTCTCCCCTCTCCTCTCCTCTCCTCTCCCTCTCTCCTCCTCTCCTCTCCTCTCCTCTCCTCTCCTCTCCTCTCCTCTCCTCTCCTCTCCTCTCCTCCTCTCCTCTCCTCTCCTCTCCCCTCCGTATGTGAGCACATATCTGCTTGCTCTCATTTCTGTTATAAATACCGGTGGTGATTGACAGTTTCCAGTGTTTGGCTTTGACAGCTCTTATTTGTTGCAGTCGACGGGCTTTTAGTTGAATGGCTGACGTTTTGAGGTTCTATGTCTGTCACTGTGTGATGACTACGGGGCAGTGTTTTGGAGTGGATACCAGTTTATGGTGCCTCCCTTTCAGCATCTATATGCACAGGACATGTGTGGCTCCTGCAGGCTGCTTTTCTGAATGACTCTGGACTCAAAGGGTCATGGGAAGATTAAACATGGCAGATTTCTGAACTATTGATTTGTGTTTGTTGTTGACTGACACATTGCAGTTTAGTGTTTGCCTGTCAGACGAGTTGAATATCGAGAACTGCTGTAGGTGATTACGTGAGACGTTCAAAGCAGCTGAAGATTACCATTTAGATTTGGTTCCCATTTCGTAGTTTGGTGGTGCATTTTACTCTCTAAATGAACACCAATATGTTGTAGTGAAGGTGATGTGACAAGTTAATCAGGCACTGCGTAATTGCAAACATCGCAGTAGCATAATGGACAGATACCTGAAACATCAATTAGTGATTGAATGAAAGTCAGAGGTTTCCACATTATGCTAATAATATGTAAAACTGCTGTGGAAGAGGCAGTTTCTTTACTGCCTGACGTCTCCGAAGACACCGAAAAGGTCACTTTTTTGAGTGCGAGTCGCTTTCTCTAGGTTTAAGCACTCTTCGCTGTTGCTACTGCTCTTTTTTTTAAAGGTACACTTAAAGTTAAATGCAGCAAATGTATTCCTCTTCTCTGAACAGTTGGAAGATACTCTGGGAATTTACAAACAATCTGCAACAAACTCCACAGAGCTGCTCTGGGCCTTTTGTTATCCTTTCAGAAAATCATCATGAGATGAACTTTGCCAGGCTGTAAACTTCAGTTTTTTAATAAATGTTCACACCATTTATATATGATTATTTTTGTCAAAACTGGGAGAAGTCACAAGTAAAAAATGGCAACAAAAAAGGTAAAGAGAAAGAGGGTACCCAAAAGTGAAATAACGATACTTAGCAAAGTGCTGCTGAAGAGTGTTGGCCAACTAAACTGATATTGTGTGTCTGTCCTTGAAGCACAGTCTGATACAAACATTGACAGAACTTCATGAAAAGTAAAAACATTTTAAAACAGTATTTACATACCATTAATAATTATGATTTTCTATTTTTTTCTGGGCTTGCCTGAGTGTTTGGCTTCTGAGAAAACGTGAGATCACAGTAGATGTTTTAAAAGTGCTACCAATTTCACTGAATGAGACTTGGAAGATGTTTTATTACACACACTAGTGACTGCTTGAAAATTATTCATGTTTTACACTAAATCCAATCTAAATACTAATACCCTTTGCTGAATACACACAGTTATGATAGCACATCTGCTAACTTGCTTAGGGAATACCCTGCAGCGTGCCGGAGTCTGAGAAATGCTGGTACTAATAGATCGTGACATTTTGAAAGTTTCAAGGGTCAATAGTCAGCATACCATAATTGGCTTATTATGCCACCCCCTTCTTTTTGGAAAATGCAGTTAGGGAGCATATTAGATTTATGATATATTACATTCTGTTTGATTAGCCTGCCATAATGAGCAGAAAGCTATTAATCAACGCAACATAATGCTTAAGCCAATTTGGTATTTGTTTTTCTCCTCAGCTGCACCTTTGACCTGTCTCTTTAATTCCCCACTATCCTCCTCCGTCGTGAGTCAAGTGGCTACAAACTAGTCAGACCTCAGAAATGTTAAAGAGGTATAGACAGATGGACAGAAACACTCGCATCATAAAAGAGGAGACGGCACACCTGTAGCACTGCAGCGCATAGCAGAAATCTTTATTGGGACATAAAAAGCGTGTGTTGACAGAGCAGCTGCCTTAGCTTGAGTGTTGAGTTTAGTGACAGACTGCTGTGCAACTGAATGAGGGTGCACATGTAAACACAGGCATCTTCAAGTACACTAAACACACTCTTATGTATGTGCAAAGTAGGCCCACATTTGATCCATATCTCTCTGAGCTGCTCTCTTTTTTTACATTGCAGCTACAGATGTGTGTTTTTTATGGTTGTTAGCATTACTGGCACACAAAAAACTAACGATATGAGCTATGGAAACCATTTTAATCTCACCTTATTTCTGAAATGTCATTGTCAAAGGAAAGAATGTCACTAATAGTGAGATGCCAGTGCATTTCACATAGTTGCCTGTTTGTGGACCCAGCATGTTCATACCACCATTTTATTAAAGCATGCATGCACAGCGAAAGACAACCTTGCACTCCTTCAATAACTCCTTCTGATTATCCTTCAGCAAGATGATAAACTGCACCTTAGACAGCCAGGGGAAGCTTGTGAATGTCGCCTGGCACAAAGACAGAGCAGAGGACAGGCATACAGGTTGGCAGACATGCATGTATTGTCAGCTAACTGGCCAACAGTAGTGTGTATAGAAGAACTGCTGTAGAGCTCACTGACCATAGAGAGACAGAAAGGTCAGGCATGCAGGCAAGTTGTTAAACCAGGTAGGAAGATGGTCACTCAGTCATCAGGTTTATGTGAATATATATGTACTCATGGCAACATAAGAAGGATTGTAGATTTTTAAAATGTATTTACAGAGGTGTGGACGTGAGGCAAAGCCAAAAATAAAAAATAAAACAAAAGACGTGTGTGTGCATGTGTGCCGAGAGTAGGAGGGATAAAGAGTTGCCAACATCCAACAGCTCAGCCTCCTGTGCGTTCCATTCCTCTTCCTGCCTCTTTGTCTTCCAGTGTCAAAATTTCTCCCTGTCAGGCAAAAGCCAGCGACCAGACAGCAGCAGCAAAGCGCTCCAGTTGGACAAAACTGTCAAAGAGCTTATAGTCACAGAAGACATTTAATGTCGCAAAGTCACAGGGGACCTATAATGTACCACATCTTTCTGTAGAGCACTTCAGCTGGTGAAATTACAGTAACCTTCTCCTTTGATGCTGATTTAATGCTGTTCTGGTGTCATATTGAAAGAAGCACAAAGGCAGGAGGAGGCCTTTTTTTATTCTGAGCTTTCCCACCCAAACTTGGTTATATCTGTTTGTTTTTGTCAAGCAGGGATCAACTGCAGAACATCATGTGCATTTTTGGAATAGATGCTAACTGTGGTGACATATTTATGTTTTTAACTTTCAAACACTACCAAAACTGCTGGACTCAGTGTATGTGTTGAAACATTTATGCCATTTGTGATGCCAAGTGGGACACAGCAAGGGCCTCAAAAGTTAACACACTTTACACTTTGTGTAATCAGTTTTTCTGTTTTCGCAGCGTTCGTGTATTTTTCTGCTAATTAAGACCTGGTGTGAATGTGGCATAATTTCTGGATTAAGTGACAATCTCAAGTTTAATGAGCCTCCACATGGGTACCTAAATAGCCCAGAAGAAACAAACTTATCCACCACGGCAGGGCTATGGTTTTCTTTTCTCTCTTTATTGTTTTTTGACGTGGCTTGGTGCTCCAATAGACACAGCTGACGGTGTTTGCAGGATAAAAATTTGATGTGGGCAGTCATGTGGTGGCCGCTGCAGCAGTTGGTAATATAGTAGCATGAACCTCCTCATGCCCTTCGGTTCAGGCCATGTTTACACTCACTGTATTCTGCATTAAAAGTTGCTGCTTCTCCATTCATTACGATTCAGCTGCAGCACACAGGGGTCCTGCCTCCTACCTCTGGCCCTGGCCAAAAAATACAAGGTCATCTGACAAAAAAAAAAAGCTGAACTCGGCTCAGAATTTTTTGTACCGTGTTCCAGAAAAACACAGAGCGCATGTCTTGAAAATTACTGTGTTGCATAACATTTTATCCCTATATGTTAAGTTCGTTATCGGTACTGGAATTGTGAAATCATGTCTCATAATATTATCATAAATACAGGATTAAATCATTGTCTGGTGTTTTGGTGTCACTGATGTATCACTGAAACAGGTTTTTCTAGATTTGTGGACTCTGCTTTTATTTGGCATTCAGATTTTTTACAGTCTCAAGACAAAATAGAAAGAACAAGCAAAATTAGGTGTACAAACCATGAAATGTAAGGTACTAAAACAAGAAAAAGCCAAAGAACACAATAATGATGTTCTCCAATTATATAATAGCAGGAAGAACAGATATTTTTCATCTTACTGTACCCTGTTGTTGTTCAGAGGAGCATAGTCTTTAAATGTAATGAAACATAAAACTTGTATCAGAGGATATCGCAAAATGGTACTAGCGTTTGAATTCTGCGGATCCACACAGGTCTGTGTATGTGCTCCTACTGTACAGCACAACTCAGAAACTTACTTACTTCACTACCTTTCTCCAAGACACACAAACCATTGCACAACCACCCACGTCATTTAACCATTCTGCAGAAGATTGATTGGCACTTGTTGTTGACACTTGAGCCTGATTTGCTGCACTTCGTATCTGTCTGGTATCAACTTTGCCATGCATATTTTAAGATCGCTTCACCCAGCAGACAGCTTCACCCAGACTCTCATGTCCCCTTCTCTCTCTTTCTGTCTCTCTTTGAGTGAATTCATAGACAGCTGTGTTACATTACATTTCATTTCATATTTGTGGATATAAGACACACTCTTTGTGTCACTAAATTCTTTATAGTTTGATGTTTGCTGAGGTTGCTTTTGGTTATTTGTTGCAATCAAAGCTCACTTGGGTTATAACAGCGTTTCATTCTTTTACTTAAGCTATCATTCTCCATCCTCAAGTGTCTTCGCTTTGTCCTCTTCTCTGGCTTTCACTGTGACACTTACTTCTCCTCGACCCTCTTTGTTTTTGTCAATCTCTGCCCGTTGTCATCTTTTACTCCCTCTCCAGTGCCTTACTCTCACCATGCCTTTCCTTGCTTTTATCAGTCAGAAGTAAAAAAAGTCAGTTTCAGTGAAGCAATCAGGGGGAAAAAATGACTGCTCTGACATGTGTTTCAAATCCAAACTATATTTTATTGCACCGAGGCAAAGAATTGATGAAGAGTGCTTTTTTGCGTCCACCCAGCCCCATTAACACGGACTCCTTGTGGTGTAAGAATACTTCTACTCTGTGCCATACGCTGCGGTCTAAATTGACATCAGCAACCACTTGATGGGATAAAAGCACCACTTGTTGAAAGTGTCATTTTTTTATCAATTGGAATACATTTATTGGTTGGTTCAAGACTACAACAAACCTCTTAAAGTTGAATATCATATAATGGCTCTCTTCATAACATCAGTACAGCAGTTACAGGCTGTTCATCTAGATGACACCAAATGAATTGCTTGTTTTAGTTTTTTAATTAACTTCTTGCCAATGCTGAAATAATGAATTTTGTTACTAAATTTTCCACCATTGAATCAAGTTTTCCACCATCTGAAGGGGTGAGTAGTAGCGATGCAAATTTTTTAGGAAATTTCTTAACCGATTGTCAGTAGTGTTATCGATTTATTATTTAGATAAATTCACGACTGTATTCCACATACTGATGGAGCTATTTTTTAATAATGGATACATTATTCATAGAAAAAGCGACTTGGGTAGTTTAGCCACTTGGCTGTAGGAATGCTCTCCTAGTAGACTCCAACTCCTCATTAATACACAAGCTTGGGTTGGAAACCATTAACCACCACAGAAGTCTTTGTCATGGTGGCCTGTTGATAGCTAAATCTGCACAATGCTCTCAGCTTGCCAACATGGAACTGCCTGTAGTCCAAGTGACCATCACATCACTACAGTATTAAACACAACAAACTGCTGTCTTTACTGTCAATAAACCTTAGGAGACTCTACCTGGTGGCACAACCAGGTACTATAGCAATCTACAATCCATTTTCTGACATGCATGGCATTTGACTTATACTCTGTATTATCGGTTAATATATTTTTAATCCATTAAATGGTTAACAGCAATAAATTGATTAATCATTAATGTGCACCCGCTTCTGCATTTGTGTAAAAACCTCAATAGGAGCACCCTCTCTCTGTGAAGATCTGTGATTGGCAAGTCTCCCATCACAGGCTAGATTTTCTAAAGCCTGAAAACAGAGCTGCAAAAATCTAGTTCCCATGCAGAATTACAATACACTGAAAGGTTATTATAGACTTTTTTGCCCAATGACGGCAAAAAAAGGCTGCCTACCCCATATTTAAAGGAAATACTGGTTTAATATGCTTCAATTTGGGTTTTGTTTTTGTAGTGTTGGCCACCATTTGTATTTCCAGTATAAGTGTGTACATTGCAGTTCACTTCATTTTCTAAAATCTAGACATATGGTAACATCACTATAGCAAAGTCCAACAGGGCAAAACTCTTGAGCAATGAAGACTTTCCGATAGTCTACACAGGGACAAGACAGAGCCTGCTGTCACATTAGTGGCTCTGTGAGGCTGTAAAAAGAAAACAGACCTGCTCGACAGACCACCTGAGGTAATGGAGAAATCAAAAATTTAACCTGATGATGACACAAGATGGAAAGTCAGGAAACCAACAAAGTTCACCTACACCATGAATGCCTGCCTGGAAATCCATTTAACGGTTATCATGATATTTCATTCTGAACCAAAAATGTGAACCTCCTGGTGGCACTAGAGATAAAGAGAAGACCAAAATTCGTGTCAATCCATTTTGATATTTGTGAGATATTTTACTGTTTAAGTGAAAATGTTGATGTTTTGCTGCTCTAGATAAAATGACTGGGGACCACTGCAGTTACTAGGATTCATCCTCAGGGTATAGCAGATATCTGTGCCAAATTCATGGCAATTCATCTAATAATTGCTGAAACATTTCACTAAACAAACAAGACTGTCAACCCCTTAGTGGTGGTGGAGGAAAAGTTAGGGAATTCCTGAAGAAAGTAGGCTTCATCATCTGTGGATCCTGTTCAAAACTGCATGCCAGTAAAAATTTTTTAGAAATTTCACTGTGGGCCATAGTGGTGGAGTTGGCTACTACCTAGTTGTCTGTGATGCCACTGTTTAAACAGGATACCTACAACCATGTCAAAGTAAATGTCAAAGTGAGCACACACATAATGTCAGTGCTGTAGTTGTGTCATCCTGTATGACACAACTTCTCAGCTGAAGCAGGAAGTAACAACAAGTTTTGGTAATAATTTAATTTTTGATCTTTGCTTCCTGTCACAAATAACTTTGGTGAAAATGGGCATTTAGTTAAAACCTGACTGTCTGTGTTGACCCCTCTTAAACCTCTGCTTCGCTGTGGTATCACACTCACAGATTGCGAAAACTAGCTTGATGGTTGTGTAAACCAGGTCACGGAAATCCTAAGAGTTTCAGTAGAAGGCAGCCAATTGAACTTGGTGATTACAATATTATTAATGATAGGAATGAAGGCCAAACATGTGAAAATGATATACAGTTTGCTATAAGTCATTTTGCTTTATGTGTCCAGAGACCAAAGAATTATCATGGTGTTATCTCACAAAGAGCTATGCTGTAATCCCTAAAGAGTGTCTTTATCCCTTCCAGACTTTGTCTCATCAAGTAGAATTGTCAGAAGCCATTAGGCGTGTACTGAGAGCTGCAACGGAATATTTAGTCCAGCGTTCCAGCAGAGAAAGTTAAAGGATAGTGAGGAGAACTTTCTTTGATTGCGTTTATGAGTTTATTTTTTCCTTTATTAATTTATTCCCAATTATCCTTTTGTTGGCTTATTCTCTCTTGTGTTTGATCTCCCTTTGTGTGTAGCCGATATTGTAGTAATGTAGTCGAACACATAGTGCATATGGAACACCAAGATGCAAGTGAATTTATGATTATCTTCATGGGTTAATCCTGTTTTCTGTATCCTGACACACACACACACACACCATATTTTGGCACTGAGACAGATAAGAAGTGTATGTATGTGCGTGTGTGTGTGTATAGGGCTGTGATGATGAGGATGATGCATCCTATCCCCATTAGTGTTAGCCTAGATCTGTCAGAGCCTTGTTGGGTTACTGCCTGGTAAATTCTCAACCCTGAGGAACAATATGATGGGCCAAACACACACACACACACACACACACACACACACACATAACCCAGCAGTACCTTGAAAATCTCATCAGAAAACAATGTCAATCTCACATTCACATAAGCACAAACAGGCATGAACACACTTTCAACCTCAATCCTCGTGTAACATACAGAAAGCGTTATAGTCTGGTTTGTTGTCTTGACTTTCTTGTAGCTTAGTTTTGATCCACGTCATTTTTCACACACTGAAACTGCATTTTAGTTGCCCTCTGCCTCATTTCCGTGAGACAATAATAGAGACAGCTCAGGTGTCTGATGAGTGTTTATTTCTATTTTTCCATCCAGGCTGGCGGAGTTGCTGTGACCCAAGCACATTAAAGACTATTAACCCAAATGAATTATTATGCAGCACTGGTTTCCTCATTATAATAGTGTTTTCCACAGTGAGGATCAATAGAAGAAGATTGGCGTGAACTGAGGCTCAGATTAGCGCTGCTGGAAGCCCGGGGTGTTCATCGCTCGACCGCTTTAGCTGTATGCACAGTTTTTATTTCAAATCAAATCATTTCCGAACCGCAGCCTTGTTTCCTCTGAGAATTATCCGTCACCTTGTGGAGCCACTTTGATGTGCTTCATCTTTTCATTGTATCTCACTCTGTGGCGACACTTTAACAAGTTGTTTTATTACCTGTTGGGCTGTCTTTGCAGCGCTCCCTCTGCCGTAGCTAAATCCAAGGCTGTCCTACATTTTCCTCGTGCTGTGGAGCTGCTGGGGACTGAGGGGGTTTGACAAGAGATAACAGCCCTCTCTGCTCCCCCTTTATGGACTTTTAACGTAGCTTCTAATTAATATCTCTGCCATTAATTCGCCGTGACACATGGCCTTCCTCCACGCACCCATCCAGCAAACCAGCCACTCATTTCGCTTCAAGCCCTCAAGCCCCAGTTTAGTCTCTTAAGTGCTGAACTGCAGGGAGGAGAGCTGTAGATGGGGGTGCACAATCGGACAGGTCTCTTTCTTTTTATCTGTTTGTTTGTTTGTGTCTGTCTTCCATTCATTCTTTCGTTCTTCCCTCCTCTACCCTCCTCAATGGTGCAAGGAGTTTGGTGCCATTATCAACATTCAGTTTAACAGCTCTGAGTGCACTTTAGTTGGCTACAAGACTGCCCTTCTCATTCTGTGCTACCCAGAAACCATTTCAAATATTATAGCTATTTTCTCAACGATGGTTGTAGATAAAGTGTCTCGCCATTACACCTGATCATGGGGGTGGATTATTGTTCAGTCTTTGTTTCTGATGGGGTGCTGATGATGATAATGATGATGATAACAGTCCAATGCTGGTTGCTCTTGTTTTTTTTTGTGGTTTTTATTTGGAGCCTTGCGTCCCTTGGTACTTTTCCCAAGCCTGCAGTCTTTTCAAAGAGGGAGAAAAAAAAGCAAAAGGCTCCGGGGTGAACCTAAGAATAAGCACGTACAGTATTACAGTAATAAATTACACAGCATTTGTCATGAAACTGAATGCAGATGTAACAAACATAGAAACATTGGAGCAATGGTCATGAATCTTAATTGCATATTCCAACTTCATAAAACACAAACTACATCATCCATTATATTGCAAAAAAAAAAACTGCTTAACTTATGCGTTCCTTCATTACATCGATTTTTATTTGCTGATTTTATAGCAGCCACTATTTTCAAGCTTTAAACTTTTGTAGCTCCAATTTTGCTGAAGGAAAAAGAGAACAAAGAGAACAAGTCCTTGTTTTTGCTTCTTACCACATATTTGCAAATTGAAATCTCAGAAGTTTTAGTTTAGCATATTTTTGGCCCACTTATTTTGAAATGTGATGCAAAAATGCACTTTAAATGCTTGTTTCGTGTGTGCTTTTCCTTGTATTCTGACTGAATATGTTTTATACGATAGACTGGGCCATTTGTTTTTAAGATTGGTCATGGGAAAAGAGGAGATTGCTTTGTCTAATTTTAATATATAAAGCAGGAAAATAGTTTATGTACTTTGCTTTAGTGTCCAAATCATCAATATGACTGTTGCAGTTGTGCATGTGCAGTATTTTGGTACATATTTCATTAACTTTTTCATCAAGTAAACCAACAGAATGGTGCTGGTTTTCTCTCCACGAGCTAGTGGACAGTGACTTTGTCTTCAGTGTATTTTTAAACACTCCTCTCTGATGGATAGTACATACTGGCCACAGAGTAGTAATAATTAATGAAGGTTTTTACAGAAAGCACAAGAAGCCAGCCCAAGAAGTCTCAGTCATGACTCTTACGCATGTGCTCTTATCGCTTCAGTTGTTTTCGTGTATTTCTGAACTTGGTCTTCTTATCTGTTGAATTGTTCGTTCCCATCACTTGGATGCCTCTCTGACATGTCTAACCTTTCCTCTCTCTGTCTTCGCTCATCTCTCTCCAGGTTCAGGAAAATGTCTTTGTTGAGTTTAACCACCAGGAGCTACTTGAGTTCTACAACAAGGTCTGTTTTTTATGTTTTGGGTTTTTTTTTTCGTCTGTGTGCCGCTTTCATGCCACCTTGCATATACTGCACACTGTATCTTTGTGTTTCAGTGCATTGCATCCATCTCGTATTTCGTCCTGATTGGCGGACCTTGACCTGACAAAATCTATGTGTCTACCTGTCTCCTTCATACCTTGATGCATGTTGTTTCCTCTCTCTGGTTTTTCTTTCTCTTTCTGACTTTTTCTGCCTCTTTTTGAGTGTCTGTGCTTCTTTTGTGTACTTTTTTCCCCCCAACACTCAACATTTTTCTCCTCTTTCTTTCAGCTCGAAATCGTGCAAGGACAGTTGGATTCCCTAACTTGATGCCTGGTGCTCTTTGTTCAACCACACACACACACCATGTTGTTAGTGTTTTTGCTGACAGCTATGCCAGCTGTCAGCGGCCTAGCGATTCCATTCTTGCTCTGATTTATTAGAGAAAAATGTCAAATTTAAAGGGAGGAGTTTCTTTCCCTTTTAAGCTCCTTTTAATCCAGGTTTGTGCTCATTACTGACAGCTTAGTGTGATAAATGGGATTGTGCTTTGACTTTTTATGGTGGGAAACTCCTCTCGACATTGTCAGTATAAATTGTACTTAAATTCTTTAGTAACATTTTCCTAGACTCTCTGGTAAGTTATTGTTTGATTGCCCTTTACATTACTTATAAGCTGTAAGTAATGGTGCCAATAGTCAGCTGTCTTAAGTTGTCATTTGCATCCTAAGAAAAAGGTAAAAAGTAAGAAAAGTACCTAGCAAATGGATTTTGTAATTTTGAGAATAAACTATAATCCATGCCATTCTAATAAAATCTGAAGTGGAGGTGAAATCCATCCAAGCTGTTGTTATTTAGTGAAGGCTCATTATTTCTCATTAAGACCAACCTGGACTGCTGGTTCAACAGATGGGAGTTCTGGGAGGCACAGCGGACCTCCAGCGTGTGTGTGTGTGTGTGTGTGTGTCTGTGTGTGTCAGTGTTTGTGCACGCATGTGAGTTCATGAATATGTCCTTGTTCACGGATCTGCCCTTATGTGCATTTGTGCATAAATTCCTCACTTCTGAATCCAAGCCCGAGAAGTTCTCTGATCCCCAGGTGTTGTTTTCCCTGCGGAGATTTAGTAAAACCCAGCCCTCTCTGCTCCACTCTCGCCACTGATTCAATTTGTTTGGCTTTTTATCAAAGTCAAGTTCTCACTTTTTTAAAATGTAACAAGGGGGTTAATTGTAAATTCTTTTTTGACCAGCTCTTATGTGTATTCACTTGCTTCAGACCTGCTTACCTGTTGGTTGCATGCGTTTTTGAGGAAGAGGATGGAGAGCCCCAATTGACTTGTCAGTAGACCCATGTTCTAAATCATGTCTGTGTACATGAATAATAATTTACAGGATGATACAAGCAGCCAAAATTAATTTTCCTCCATCAGGTGACTGCCTTTGAGAGAAGTTGAGGAGTTTGGACATTGGAAAAGAGTTACTGCTTCTCCACATTGAAAGGAGCCAGCTGATTAAGATTCCTCCTGAGTGCCTTCCTTCAGAGGTTTTTTGGGAGCACCCTACTGGGAGAAGCCACCAGGACAGACCCAGAACTTGCTGGAGGGATTACATGTCTTATCCAGCCTGGTAACGCCTTAAGATCCAACAGGAGAAACTGGAGAACAATGCTAGGAAGAGGGACACCTGGAAAGACCTGCTCAGCCTGTTGCCACCAGACCCGACCCAGGATAAGTGAAAGAAAATGGATGGACAAACGGAGAATGACACCATGAGCAAAATGGGAAGAAATCAGCTTTATTTGCTGGGTGTCTGGGCTCATTTTTAGCCGGAGGGTGAGGAGCTCAAACATTTGGAAGCAGTCAGTGGCGGTGATTTGGGGATCTAATCAGGATGCTTCCTGGACATTTCATTTTGCAGGTAATCTTGAGAAGTCCCACTGAGAGGCCTGCAGAGAACACACTAGAGAAGTAATACATCCCACCTTAGCCTGGGATCCCCTTTGGATACTCCAGGAGGGGCTGGGTGTCCGGGATAAATGCATTAATGCTACTGTACTTAACCTGCTGTTGCTGCTGCCTTCACAGACCCAGATAAGTGGTGCAGAGATCAAAGTAAATAAGAGATTATGCAGATTTAATCTCCTGTGTAATTGAGGTACTTCTTTTGTGCCATTTCTTTGTTTTAGGAACACTGAAAGTGGCTCACAAAGTACATTTTCAATAAGCAGGCCCTCAGTGGGCTGTTTGTGTCAAACTTTAGCAGGTGACAAGCTGTGTTAATAGGATAATTACCATGTGGAGAGCACATAAAAACATAAATACGCCCTAAACCAAACAGCAAAATCACTCCCACTTCCACCTTGTAAAGTGAATGAACTTTGTTTTACTATGGGAACCGAACTTACAGTTGCCACCCTCAGAGATATTTAAAGGTGGCATAATACAGTGAGAAAAGAGCCAACCATCAGCGCTTTCTTTCTCTTTCCTCCTACGAAATTGTTGTCAGAGTACCAAATCTTGGCATTTTTTTGAATGGGAAAACGAACGCCCACGTACATACGCATACCCAAATACAACACAATCCAAGCAAAACAAAACAAAAACATGCTGATACAGACACTAAATCTGTAATACAAAATTGGAAAATCACTCATTGGCTGACATAACCGTCGCGTTGTGGGTCACGTCTTGAACTACTTCTATCCTCAGTGCTTTTTTTTGCTTTTTTTCCCTTCTAACTCCAGTTGACAATTTTTGCCACCATGTGAAAACGCCTGCAGCCAGAGGGAGCGCCGTGTTCCACAGCATGGAGAACAGATGGCAAGGCCGAGCAGAGATGGCTGCCTGGAAAAAAGACGAGAAAAAAAGAGACTCACACACTGAGACTCACACTGAGATCCGGCAGAACACAGCACACAGAGTCCCAATGAGAGCGATAGGAGGAGTGTGTGTGTGTCTGTGTATTTACGTCTGGTGAGTCGGGTCTCTGCATGTACTTGTCAAAGCTGTTTACATGCTCTGGTGTGTGTTATGAGGCAAACTAAGCTCTGCTGGACACCACACATAGAACACATAGTGTTTTTAGCGCAGCACCCAGTTGGGCGATTCTGTACTTTCCCTGCTTTAATAAGTCTCTGAAGGAGTTACCTCAGTATGTGGCTGTGGTCCTTTTGGACTTACTGAGCTGGGCCGCAGATGACAGACACTGATAACTGGCTTCTAGGATGCACAAAAGCCAGCAAATTATTCACTTCCCAAAACTGTGGATGGATTTAAATCTTTGTTTTTAGTTAATTCCTCCTGTGTTAAGTTGGTGTTTTCCACCATTCAAAACTATTTTTTTTAAAACCCCCCTATCACGGATGGGGAAGCTTTCTAAAAAAGAAAGATGTATCAGTGATTATTCCTGTTGTAAGGCCACGCAGAAAGCCAAACAGAAAATCGGAGGTGACTTAACCTCACTTTACCCTGTTAAGTGCTTAGTCACAGCAGGAAATGGCGTAGTGAAATTCTTTCCAGGCTTAGTGACACAGCGACCTGTGGGTTGTGTGGGGTCCAAATTGGATGTGGCCAGTTTAGTTGGACGCAATTGATACGACTGAGGAAGCTCCATTGATGGTGCTTCCTATTCAGCAGAACGGGGTAGTTTAAAGTTGGGTGCTTTCTCAATTTAGTGGGAATGCACTATAGGACTGTTGACAGGTGGTCACCATCACAAAATAATATGTGGAAATTTGCCCGAACTTTATGTGAAAGCACAAATTTACTTGAGTTCTCCTGGTGAGTACATGAATTAGACTGAACTGATTTCAAGCTTGTGTCACAGAAAGATGAGAATAACCATAATAACTATGCGTGTTTGTTAGAGTAGTCTTTCTGTCCAGTCTCGCTTTTTACCCAATTTATATTAGAAATATACACAGACCAGCCACAACATTAAGACCACTGACAGGTGAAGTGAATAACATGGATCATATTGGTACTATGTGGTGTTCTGATGGAAAACCTTGGATTTTAACATCCATGTTAATCAGACTTAGACACTGCAAATGAATGCATCACCCTTCAAAGGCATTTAATTATAAACGTGGTCTCTTTTCAATCTAAATTGTCACATTCAAATTTATTATCACAGTACGCTATTAGTTAGTAGATAATTGTGGTAGTTTCTGTGGATTTCAAAGTCTTTTAATAGACTTTTAATAGGGAAGAAACGTACTACGTATCCTAGCTTTAAGCTCTGCTGCTAAAAGCTACTGATTGAGTGGTGATTCAGTGCAACCAGCTGAGTTTAAGGATGTGTTTTTACACGTATTGAACATTTCTAGCTGCAATTGTTCTGGTATCTGAATGACAACAGTGAGAAAACTCTCAAGCATTGTCTAGCGAGTGCACTCAGGAGGGCTTCCTTCATGACTATACTGTGCATAAAGAACTCCAACTTTGTGTCTGTATACAACAAGTTTGCTGTCTAGTCTCTGCTCGTCTCGTGCCAGTTTGACAAGCGCTGCTTTCCAGCGACAAAAGGAGACATGATCACGAGTGTCTTTTGTAGAAGGCGAACAACAGCTACAGCAGTATTAACCCTTGTCTTGTGTTAGGGTCGGCACCGACCCGTTTTAAATTTTAAATGCATAAAAGAACCACATAAATTTGTTTATTGCATCAAGGCTTTTTGACTTTGTCAGGACCCTCTATTTCAACAAAATAAAACAAAAATAATGTTTTTCCCTAAATTATAAAATGCTCTAATTAAAATTATACCATTTGTGGTGTTAGGGTCGGTTTCGACCCAGTTATAAAAATAAGATTATAAAGCAATAATTAGAGCCAAAACTGAAATCATAAGTGCACTGTCAGCCAACACACTGTCAGCCAGCTCCTTCCCCAATCATGTAAGCTTTAAGGGAGTCTCATTTTGCCTTGTTTTCCTGCAATGAGGCCACGGATCCACTCATTGACAGGCAGAAATATTTTGGGGCAACAATGTCACTTTACACCTGTCAAATGATATCAAGAGCCCTCAGATTTGACAACAGAGATGCCAGAGCAAGAACTGAGAAGCTTGGACCCATAAGGGTTGTATGGGAAGGATGGGTGCAACTCCTTCCACTGATGTTCAACCCAGGGTCAGAGGTGACAATGGATGAACATCTTGTCCCGTTCCAAGGAAAATGCCCCTTCCGGCAATACATGCCCAGTAAGAAAAGGATATACAACATATAAATCTGGATAGCCTGTGATGTAAAAACCAGCTATCCCTGGAATCTACACATTTACACAGGCAAAGCTGCGAGTGGCATCCCTAAGATAAACCAAGGAAAACATGTGGTCCTCAATATGACTACTGGACTGCAGGGTCACAATATCACTTGTGACAATTACTTTTTAACCAGTTATGACCTTGGACAAGAGCTTCTTAGGAGGAAACTTACCATGGTGGACACAGTGAAGAAAAATAAACCTGAGCGGCCTGCTGAAATCTTGCAGGTGAAGGACAGGGCTCCACTTTCCTCAAAGTTTGCTTTTACAGTCACCACCTCTGTTGTCTCATATTGTCCAAAAATCCCCAAAAAACCACCAAAAACAAGTGTGATACTTCTGTACTGTGTACTCTTCATAAAGATGCAGCTATGTCATCAGGAAGTGCCAAAAAGCCCACAATTATCCTCAACTATAACAAAAAGAAAGGAGGAGTAGACAACCTGGACAAGCTGACTACAACCTACTGTACATGCCAGTGAATGACCAGGAGATGGCCAAAGGTTGTGTTTTACAAAGTCCTTCATGTGTCTGCATATAATGTATTTGTGTTGTGGACCCACATCCACCAAGGGTGGAACTCAACCAAAAAAGAAACAAAACAAGCCTTTTTCTTGAAGTGAATACATGTATGGGTCGAAACCGACCCGTAACACCATAGATGTTATTCTAGTTAATAATATTAAAATGAAAAAAAAAATAAAACTAATTTATTTCAGAAATGTGTTTTAATACCTTTCAGTAATAGTCAGGTAACACAACAACCTCTTCTTTATTTATATGATTCTCTTGAGGTTCATTTTACCATTTTTTTCATTGAAATCGAGGGGTATACTGACAAGAAAAAAGGCCCAGACACCCACATCAAAAACATTAAAACCGATATTTTCATAGACAAGGAAGCCTAACAAGGTAACCAAGAGATGAGAAACAAATTGGATGATAAAAAATTGTTTTCAGTGTATTTTACAGCAGATTTAAGACACGGGTCAAAACCGACCCGTTGACACAAGAGATGGTAACAGAAAGCTAACACAAGAGGAGGGTTAATCCGCAGATAGCACCAGTCTGCTTTTATGAGAAACAACCCTGCTCTGTGGACAGACAGGCTAATAAAAAGTGAACAATAGCAGAGAGGTAGTCACAATAAATCTGTGCTCCATCAAGAACAATCTGTTTTGCTTGTCTTTGTCTCTCACACGTGCCTGGTTATTAAAATATTTAATGATGTTCTCTCCAGCAGAAAGTGGTGACGGACCTTTTAAACTTACCTCCAGACTTCCGTGTTTCCATAGCAGTTTTTTTTAACATTCGGCCTGTTTTTAATGCACACTTGGCTTTGAATAACCAAATTGTAGTAACAGGTACCCAGTGTGTTCAGTATTCTGTCAATATGATGGTTTGACTGTTGAACTAATGTGCAGATTGGGGTATGGTAACCAACAGGAAACTGTCCATCCAAGTATAATTTTGGATATTTTTGGCACATAAGCACACTTGAACCACAGAATAATATCAGAATACTTTGGACTGTCTGTACGCCGTTTCAAAAGCTGTATGATTAACTGCTGTCAGATTGATTGAATGGATGCATTTTAAATCTACCTGAGAGCAGCCAATCACATTGCTTGAGCAGGAGGTAAGGTTAATGCAGATCTGAGATTAATAATCCTAAATTTAAATATCTTTTTTTGATTTTTGTCAAGGCAAGACTGCACGAGTAAGAAAGAGGATCTTGTTAGAGCCGAGGCACAAAAATATCTGAGCGAGTTTCTCAATTGATGTGCGTTTCTCGAGGCATGTTAAGGCGTGATCCCGCAAAATGTGAGACACCGTCAAAAGCTGACAACTATAGTATAATCTCTCCTTAGGCCATAAAACATTGGAAGCATTCTCAGACACTGCAGAAAGGCAAATTCACCTGTGAATGACATGAAATCGCATTTTTTTTCCCAGATTCACTGTTGTGAGTCTGCAGTGCTTCCATCCTTTCTTTCTTCAACCCTCCCTGACACTTATTTTGCTAATTTCTACAGCACGAATCCATCACTTCTTTCATTTTTTTACCCATTACTTTGTCTCCTTGTGACAAATGTATGAAGCAGAAGCTAATGTCTACTAACAAAAACTAAGAACACGAAGCCACCCACACTTAATGAGAAGCCCTTTTTTTTCTTCTGTCAGACGATAATTGTTCCGAGAAAGTGCAGCCTCTCACATCAGCACCACCATTAACCAGCGTCGGTGCTCTGTCAGAGCTTTTTTTAATAGCGCGCATTTATTTTGACATCATTTTCCATCTTTAGGAGAAATGATTAACATGAAAGTGAAGAGTTTCATCCTGTTACACAGAATCTGTGTGCAAATACTTTTTAAAACAGATGACTAAATTACTAAAAATTGCTTTGGATTAACAGTTCGGCTGATTTTGGCTCCCAACCAGCTCTGTCCTAAGGAAGTGTGGAAATACGTTGGCACAACAATCCCTGGAGGTAGAAAATGAGATGCCAACCTTGAAATATATTAGCAACAGTGTAGACAGAGGTTGCTCTGTTCTTCTTGTAATCCACAACTTAGAGCCGTGTCATCGTGCCCCTGTAGCCCATTTGTGACGTGTTTGAGGCATTTTGGGGAAGTAATTTAAAGTCTGTTGTCAGCCGGAGTCACCGGGAAAAGATGCATCATGATCCCCACCCAACTGGCACGGATCACAGTGTGGTGAGTTTTAAACCAGTGGATTAGCATACAACTTTAAGTCAAAAACACAGAACGCCCAAGATGGATAACTTAACAGCAGCAATTTAAAAAACATTTGAACTGATGTTACATTTCACCAGTTTGTGCAGTCAGAGCAGTGTCACGCTGCTTTGTCAAGGCCTGACTTAAAAGCTACACCCACTCTGGTGTGTGTTTTTTTTTTTTTGAAAGTTCAAGTTGATAGCTTTTTCATGAAATGAGTTCATTTTTCCTTTGAACTTTGCACTTCAGTTACTTTTGTTGCTTTGTGAACTCTGCTGTCATTAACTAGCTTTTTCTCTGACACCTCCTCTCCCTTTAACTCTCTGTCATACACACCTCTCATCACACACACACACACACACACACACACACTGTCTCTGCAGCTGCATAGTCACAATGCATGCTGAAGTGCAAACTTAAGTTGTGTGAATCTGAACCCTTTCCACTCTGGAAGTCGGTATACAGGGACCTGGCTGTATCAGTTATTAAAACGCAACCCACCAGCATTTTTAGAAGGCTGTCGAGCGTGGCACATTTAATGAAAAGGCCGCTGAGCGCTGCTGTGATAGAATGCAGCGTCGTTGTGATTCATTTGCTGTTGCTGCTATTGCATCAAATTTGGTAGAGCTGAGGTTTTAAAAACATCAACAACCAAAACAGAAGGAGACTTTACTGAATGTAAGGTTATTAATTGCCTTATAATTTACAGTTTTAGTTTGGCAGAAGTGGAAAATGCCCTTTTTAATGCTGCACTTTTCCCCAAATCTCTTTCTAGACTGGTGATTATTTCTGGAAGGTGTCTCCTATCTATAGAGCCCAAGGTTAACTTTGGCCACACAGTTGTGGAGCTGTTACTGACTGAATTTAGGGACTTTTTTCCCAGGAGGAATGTTTTTTTAAAACCATTTTAATAGTGCCAGTGGTGTTAAAATGGTCACATATCATTCCTTTGGCTTCCCTCTGCTCCAGCAACAGCTGTGTCTGGAGATGTTTGTCCCTCTGTCTGTTCCATTCTATCTACATCTCACGAACGCCTTGAGGGAGTTTCCTCCAATTTCTCCAAATCTCCATTCGGACTCAAAGATGAACTGATCAGAATTTGGCAGTCAAAGGTCACTGTGACCTCACAAAACACATTTTTGACCATAAACTGAAGAATCCACGCGCTAATTACAACAAACTTTCACCCAAATGTCAAATCGGATAAAAACGATGACGCAATGACATCTTAAATCCAAAAGGTCAGAGGCCAATTTCGCTGTGAGATCATAATGTTGTGCAAAAATACTTTTTCTGGCCATTATTCACGACATAACTTAGGAACAGATGGGTATTTTGTGACCATGTTTCACATTTGGTTAGATATTGAAGTGGTGACACAAATCCACCTTGAGACTGTGATGACTGTGTAGATCTTCTGTGCTGCTGGATTGAAGATGTGTGTACAAACCTCCATGTTTTAGAATTTCTACCTTCTTTACAGCAACATTTACATTTAAGGAACCATCGGATGGCCTCAGAATCAGCTTTACTGGCCAAGCATGTGAACTCCTAGAAGCATTTTTACTCTGTTTTTGTTTCTCTCGGTGAACTTACACACTTCAACGTCTTCGCTACGTACAGTATGTCGTGAGTGTGGACAGACATGGATGTAAACTGCATTTTGACTGGCTGGGCTGAGTGCATTCAACCACCAGGCGGTAATTCTAGTTTTACACTCTGTTATTATCCTTGTAGAGTTTGCATCTTTGCTGCAGGGCACAGACAGAAAAAGTTATAACCCCAGCGTCTTCCCTGCATGTTTATATGAAGGTTGCTGACTTGAATGGAATTTCATTTCATCTTCTTGAAATGAACTGGGACACCCAGAATCTTGTCTTCATTTTTTTTCTCCTGGCATTATGATCCTACCAACACTCTCCCACTAACTTTCCAACTTCACTATCTTCTCTACCCAGCCACGAGCTCCCACTTGACCCAGCAGTCTCCGGTTCCTGTACAGATAAAAAACACTTTACCCCCAGCCCCTTAAAGCTTCTTTTCTCCACTCTATCTTCAGAACCAAAGAGGTTCCTCTGGTTGGGGTTATTATAGCTCTTTCTGCCTCTGTCCTGTCCATCCACACTGTTTCTCCGTCTTCATACTGGTCCTCGGCTGTCTCTAAAAATCACCAGTCACTAAGCTGCTCTGGCATGCCGTATGAAGTTTCGTTTTGTCTCTTTAGTCTGCTTTATTTACCTGAGATGTGACTCCATGAGACGTCCGCCTGTATTACATTATCTGTTTCGCTGAATCACAAAACATGTCCCCAGCATTAGATCATCATATCCACAGGCAGAACTCTGATTTAATGTGTCATTTCGCTTTCTGCTGCGTCATGTCTAAAATTAGCCCACATCTTTGTTTTCTCTGCCCCAGGAGCTGCTTGTCCATCCACAGACCTGCTCCAGACAGTTTGTGAGTCCTAACATATGCCGGAGCACGATGAATGAATGTCAATATCACCAAAGCTAATAAGTTACTATGACATCGACATGTACCAAGAGTTCAATTTGCTTAATGATTTGTTTTCTCCAGTGGAATGCATGAAAGGACTTCTTTTTTAGCCCTTAAACTACAAGTCATGTATGCTTTATGTGGCTGTCAACCATCTTCCAAAGCACAAATTGAGCTGATTTGTGTTTCCACCTTGCAGAGAGCCATTCATTTTATTCATTATAGTAAAAAAAAAAAAAAAGATCTCCTTCATGGCGGTACGGGATATGAGAGACAGCAATCAATAAGTCCAGCATATCTTAGGAAAAGTTTCAAGAAATCAAACTCAGGAGACACAAAAATGTTCAAAGTTGGACATCATGAATTAAATATAATGCGGATCTGAGAGGTTCTTGTATCAGACACTCAAAGCTCAGAGCTTCCAGGAATGTAACAAAGTTTCTTCAAACGCCGGTACAGTAGTTTTTAAATGTATCGCCAAGCAATTATTTTACGACTGATAAAAAACAAATTAACTTTTCCTGCCACCAGCGGTTACTTTTAGCAAAGCTTGGGACAAAACTAAACAATCTGCTTCTAGTAGCGCTGAAAGAGTTCTATACAACTGGCATCATTACAGCCACAAATCTGTAATTAAGCCAACGTTTGCAAGCAGCTTTAGTCTACTCTGCAAAAGCTTTCCATGATCTGTAGACGCTTCTTTTATCAGAGCTGTTTTGTGATTTTTGATTTGGTGTTTGCTCATTTTATGTCTTTTTTATCTTCATGCCGTCCTGACACGAACTGACAGCAATTTGTAGTACTGAAAGCATTGTGCGCTTTGAGAAGTGGAAAACAGTAATGTTGAGTATACAGAAGACAAAGAGTATATAGCTAATGGGGCTAAAGTGTGCCAAGCCGTCTGTAAAGTGCTTTAAGTTGTCAAAGTTTTCTAACTAAGAAGCGTAGCACAGGCTCCGTAACCACAAAGCCTTCTTCATTCAAAGGTCAGACCACTGCTGCCATCCTGCTGTCCACATTGTTCAAAGCAAATACATCATTATCTCTTTCAAAACCAACTTCCTGTCCTCCTTTTTTTCTTTTTTTTCTCAAAGTCTTTGCTCTTCCAAACCCTTCCAGCTATGACCATGATGTCTTCCTCAAACTCTCATCTCTCTGTGTCTCTGTCTTTCTGCTTCCATGCTCTGCCTAGCTGGCTGCACAGTTGGCAAAATGAATAGGCACACTCATTCAGCTAGCGCCTCTCTGTTGGTCCACTGCCCTAGGTGGCAGCGCCGGGCACCCAGCCTAGTCTGGCTCGGTGTAGTCTGGTTTCCATTATGGAGCCAATCGGGACCTACCAGGCCTTACTCATGATTCACATCGTTTGCTTTCCCCTCACTCCCCAACATTATTTCTGTGAGTCATCTTTTCATCTTGCTGCCAGCAGTGATGCTTAGCCAGATGGGCAGATTTTCCAATAAACAAGCCACAGTTTTGATCTTCCGATATGATATTATGGAGTCGACCTTGGCGCAGGCAAAGTGCACCTGGCCCAAATGAGGGAATTTTGCTACTGTAGCATGAGAAATGTTTATTTTTGACAGTTTTGTCTCTGTTTTGATGTATTATATGTACTGTCAGAGCAGGTTAGTCTCACATATGGTGGTCCACATCAGTCAGTGAAATAGAAACCTAGATAACGCGTGTCCTCCTGACTTTAGTGGAGATTTATCTTTACTTTCAGCTTCTGTGAATGCACTTTATCCTATTTTTCTTGGCCCAGTATAATTTTTGATCTGTTCTAAAAGTAAATGAGCCTTTACACTCTCACTTATACTCAGATCAACAGCTTTTCATTTTTCATTCATGAGAACTACCAACAGCAGATTTAGTCAGATAGCCACCTCTGTGAGGTGGTTAAAAAGCTGAATAAAACGGGTATTAAATATTGATAGCTACACGCATGATAGCACAGTGCCTTGTGATGGTAGGGAAAAAGCTTAATCTTACTCTTAAGAGTCAATATCATCAAAAGATGGGATGTGAAAATGAAGACAGCTTTAAATCTAACAGAACAAGTTGACTAGTACGATACAAAGGGAGAAACATGTAATGTCAGATATTATTTATTTCTAACACTGCCCTATTCAGATATCCATGGCAGAAATACATAAACTAAAGGGAAGTTTGATCCCTTTGAAGTGGAGTTGAGATACTTACTATAAGCTTGTGTTATCTACAGTAGATTCTAGTTGGCACGCCCCCACTTTAGAGAAACAGACAAGCCTAGAAGAACAAAATATATTCATTAACAACCTAAAAAAAGGCTCCGCTAAGTGAATCATTATAATTTAAGTGTATGCTATATATAGAATATGTTCACTTCTTTACCTAGCTGTCAGACAGTCTTTTCTGACAGGAAACTGAACCTGATATATCACACTCTTGAGGGCCCACCAGACTCCATTGGCAAAAAGAAGAATTTTACTTACCAGAACACGGGAGTTGTTAGTCTGTTGTTAAATGGTTTGGTGTTTTAGCACATTAACTCAGATCCAAATTAATGTGTTAAAACACCAAAAGCACACAATAACACACACACAAAAGATTGATTGATGCAGTGGTAGACCAGCAACTCTTATTTTCTGCAAGGTAAAATTGCTGTTCTCGTCTAGAGAGTGTTGTGGATTTTTAAAAAGGGCCGTCTAACAGAACGTAAAGTGGTCAAAATGTTTTATATATAGCATACACTTAAATTGATTTAGACTTTTTAGCTGACCTTTTTTAGGTAGCTGAAATATATTTTGTTGCTGAACAGCATTTAGAACTGATGTTAGTGTGTAAGTGCGTGATAGTCTTGAGTGGGCCTTTTTCCTAACAGGATGGGGTTAGAGTAAACAGTCACAGTGCTAAGTTGTGTATACTTGTGGTCCTGTTGGTTTTGGAACAGCTAGAAACAGCAAGTAAAGGAAAAACAGTCTATCCAGACTATTTATATACAAAGTAATTGCTCTTTAAGCCCCCTTCTGGTCTTTTGATTGTGAAGTTTTTTTTAGTGAGAGTAACCCCACACTGCCTTTAAATGGCACAGATGTAGCTCGAATACGCAGATCTATGAAGTCCCTGCCTCTCTGCTACTTGCTGCAGCTCGAGCACACCGGCTTACCTATGGCTATGCTCAAACACTGTAAAGCTATGCTATACTACACAATGGCAAACTGTAATATTGGAATAATTCAGGAATACAGGTTTGAACTAGAGAGCGATTCTGAAGAAAAAGAATGACACAGAAAGCCCGTTTTATACACCGATCAGGCAACACTTCACCTGTCAGTGGTCATAATGTTGTGGCTGATTGGTGTAGTTGACAGGATTGGTTTTGTAGGTTTGTGGAACCCCAGAAGTCTGAATCCATGTTTTTGAGACAGTTTCAAGGTCAAAAAGCTCTATGATGGCATCGACTGCTTATGTTGCTCATGACAGGTCTTCTAGCATTTAAAAAAGCCCCATATGGTGACGTTAACAAGGTAAAAGAAAACAACTTGATTTTCACCAAGGAGGGGCTCTTTAATATACCAAAAATAATCCAGTGCTCTAAAGGCCTGTCCTGCTTTGTTCTAACTGCTAAGCTCTGAATGAACCATCAGTGTTTTGGGGGAGCGGTTTAGGTAAAGGTCAGCTGATTGCAGTTTGTATATTTCTGACATGCTTCTGGGAGAACTGGGGCCTTTATCTTCCACCAACACAATTACTGTGCCACCACCTCTCAGCGGACATTTGCTCTGTTTTGGTTCCACACAAACAGCTCACTTTCTCACACATTCTGAGCAGCAGTGTCTGCCAAAGACATCTCCAGAGTCTGGCTGGTACTGCCAAGACACGACAGCACTGTCAACACTAGACTCTCCCTCTTTCTCCCTGGTCATTCTTTCACGGCCTTCTTTTGCCCCACTTGTTCTGCTTCTTTCCCTCACACTCATCAGCGTCCCTCCTCACCAGCCCCATCATGTCTTGCCTTGTCTTGCCTTCTCCGTCAATATGTGTGACATCACCCGCGTTGTTTGTTCTTTTTGTCTTTTCTTTCTCGCTCCCTTGCTCCTCTTTGTTCTTGGTGTGTAGCCGTGGCAGATGTGGCGGCTGTTCATTGTTTGCAGTTGTGATGAATTTGAATCTGTTATGATTAGTGTTTGCGTGTGATTCTAGCCCTAATGACAGACAGCAGTTCACGGCTGTCACTGCTGTTTAGGGTCATGTTGTGTCGCGGGGTAACAAGTGGTGGCAGTAACATGCTGCCTCGCTTCTTTCGTTTATATTCCTCTGTTTTGTCCCGTTTGACTGTCGTTGGCTCGGCTGTTTAATGCTCTTATATGTGAAACGTTTTATCTCCCTTTAATGCTGCTTTTGTTTGCTCTATTTTCAGACGCCTGGATTGACTCTTCCCTGACTTTGCGTTTGATGTCATCGCATCTTGCTCTGGTTGTTATTTTCGTTTCCGCTGCTACACAAAGTGAAGCATGTCACCGCCCTGCCCTGTGATGTCCCAGGCAAGGTGGCATGAGGTGTGTATCTGCATGGTGTCTGCGGCAGTGGTGTGTTACGTAAACAGTCTCAACACAGATGGTGCAGCATGCCTCTACACATGGCAGGTTCACCGCCGGGGGAGCTCACCATCCTCCTCAGTACCTCCCATTCTGTCTGTGTCTTTGCTCTCCGTCTTATGAGTCTGTCAGTGTCTCCCACACTCTGTGTCTCTTTCGGTCTCCTGCACCTGCTGCCCCTGTCTGTACTGGTCTGTTATGCTGTCTGTCCATCTGCCTCTTTCTATGAGTGTGTGCTGCTGTCCTCAACACCACCTCATCCCACTTTAAGGAGACTTCTAATTGCAAACTGTGAAGCTGTGTCCAGTAAGAGGCATCGACTATTTGAGGAAATTGTCCTCAAATAGTCATTTCCACATTGACAAAATCACAGTGACCTTACTTCATAGTAATTTTCTTGAGCTGATATTATCTTTTTCTTTGGGGTCACAGTTTGGATACCTGTTCTTACAGGATAGAAATCTAAATCAAATTGTCGAACAGTCTAGTAGGCCAGGAACACTTCATCAGGCCGTGACCTTCAGTGTGCACAGGCGCGGTTTTCAACCAAGTGTGAAACGGCGAGATGAGAGTCAGCACCTACATGTCTGAGGCCCTGGTTCTCTACATGAAACTGGTGGATTGCTCCCTCTGGGCTGGGGAGAGTTTAAGTATCTCTGGATCTTGTTCATTATAGACAGATTGCAGCAGCGTCAGCAGTATTGTAGGTGTTGTATCAGACCATCATGGCGAGGAGGGAGCTGAGCCAGAAGGCAAACCTCTTGATTTGCCAGTTGGTCTTCAAGTATGGTCATGAGCCCTGGGTGACTAACAAAATGAGATGGGAGAGACAAGCGACTGAACTGGATTTCCTCTGTAGGGTGGCCAGTCTCAGACCTGGAGATAGGGTGGGGAGATCAAACATTCCAGAGGGAGTTTGGAGTAGAGTTGGTGCTCAGCCAGGTCGAAAGGAGCCAGCCGAGGTGATTCAGGCGTCCGATTAGGATGCCTCCTGGGTGGCTTTCTTTAAAGGATTTCTGGCTATGTCCCACTGGGAGGAGACTCCGGGGTAGACCAAGAACTCACTAGAGGGCTTTCATACCTCATCTGTCCTGGGAACATCTTGGAAGAACTGGAATGGGACATCTCCTGTATTTGCTCTCTGCCTCGGGATCCAACCATGGATAAGCAGAAGAAATGGAATTAGATGTAAAATGGTCTAATAGGCTGATTGGAGAGTCACAGTTCTCCCAGCATACATGTACACCAGACTGTCACAATGGCTGAGTTGCTCAATGGACAACTTGCTGCCATTGCATAGTGAGTTTTAGCTTCATCTTTCTGGATGAAGGTTTATAATCCCAAAATGCAGAACAAATGGTATTAAAATAGTTTGGCTCCAGCAGCTATCACTCAGATAAGTAGGCAACATCACACAGATGATATAGAAGCAACTTTTATTGTTCTTTTTTAAAATTTATTTTATTCTTACTTTTTGCAGTTTTAGGGATCATTTGAACCATAAGTACTTTGTGCCATGTTGTACTATTTTGTCAGTTGCCTGTGCTGTTTGTGAAATGTGTGTCAGGATGGAAGGCTCGACTACTGCAAGCGAAATTGACCTGTGGGTACAAATAAAGTAAGCTGAACTTGTCCAAGTAGCTTCAGTAAAAACTAACCAGCTTTCTCCTTTAGGTTCTTCAGGACATTTCTCCCTTTATTCTTCAGTTATATTATTTATTACATTGTATTGTATTTTATTACAGCTTGGATCTTATTTTCATGGGTTTAGCCACTATTTTAACTTGTTATGAGTATGTTGTATCTCCAAAAGTAATGAATACACTTGTATTCATTTATTAATATATAAAAGCAATTATATCTATACCTCAGATGCTGGTACTGTAAAAACCCCTCTTTCTACTGGAAAACTATTTGCACCCAACAGTCATGTATGTGTCGTATACTTAGACATTCATTTATTTTGTATGTTATTGCTTATTCATATGTATCTCATAGGGAGGTTGTCAGGGTGGATGGATGGGTGTTCGAAATACAGGACTTTGTAGCACTGACACAAGAATTTTTCGATCTTGTCATGTGTGTGTGGTCTTTGCCACTGTCACCAAGTGCTTGCTCCAAAAGAAATCATTAGATTCATTGGGTTTCTCACAATACTATAATACTAGCGCTACATAAATAAAATTGACTGAAAAATGGAACTGGTTAGGGTCATGACATCGTATTTAATTCTGTGCCTGGTGCTTCAAAGATGTTGCTGAGTTTTCAATTTTTAATCAGACCACAATCCTTTACTAATCTTAATGAAGTACTTTGAGTGTGTAAACATAACCATAAAAAAGTTCTCCCATGCTGTAGTTTCTGTGACAGATACACAGACACACATACTTTGGCAGTATTAATGTTTTCTCACATATTTGTTGAGTGCAGTTTTATTAAATCACTCATCTGTTTTTAATTCTCTTTTACTCAGAATTCCAGCTGCCTGAAAACTCAGACTCGGAGTCTCAATATTTTTTTATGTTTTGGAAAAACGGATTTAAATTAAATGAACTGACAAGTTGAAATCTACAACATGTGTAGTTAGCATTTTCATACCATGCATACCCGGGCCCTCAACGTCTGTATTGGCTCTCCTGCACTTTTTTGTCTGCTGTGCTTGTCGACTGCGATGGAGAAATGAGATGAGAAAATGGAAAAAGTGAAGCTTGTTTGCTTTCGCGGCATGATCAACCTGAGATCTGTCAATTTTAGGGGAGCTCTTTCATATCGTGTTTGGTTATCATTTGTACATGTTTATATTTCATTTCTTTCTGCATATTCAAATACTCCACCCATAAAACTGGAACCCAGGGATCTTATGGATAGCCAAATGAATGTCTCCCCCTGTCAAGGGCACTGTAATTTGTGATTTCCAGTGATCCACACTGGTAAGAACAGATTTCAATCTTCTGCTGAATTTTCCCAGATACACCCAGAAAGTGATGTTTTTATTTTTATCGATGGCACTTTAAAGCAATCAGACCAGTGTTGCTATTTCCTTTCTGTGATGGAGGAGTGAAATGGAGGGATGGAGTTAGAGGGTGGGAAGATATGAGAGGAGGAGGAGGAGGAGGATGAAAAGAGAAAAAGTAGGACAGAGAGATGAGTGACTGTTACAGCCTTCTGGGTAGTCTGTAGCTGGGCTTGTGTTGGACCTGATGAGGAAGTTCTGCCTCCTAGTTCAGTGAACATGGTGTGTTACAAACCAATTCAGCCAATTCAGCACAGGTGTCCTGGAGTTATGGATTAGAATTAGGTTTTCTGTCAAGTGATTCCTCCTCTTCCAGTACAACCTGCCAAGTCTGATTAGATGCTGTCAAGACGAATCTTTTATTTAGTCGTTTAAATTTCACTTTAAGACAAAAGGAAAGCCGGAATAATTTTACAGACTTCTGGGGGCCATCTGGAAGCATCAAAAGCCACAAAGAGTAAAACAAAGCAGTAGGTGTTCTACATGTTTATTCCTCAATAAGAGCTACAGATAATGTATAGGCGATGCACAGATGTAGCAGGCGATATTTTTGATTCCTGGCCAGAAAACAAAGTACTACAGATACACACATGTGACCTTGTTCTGCGCTCCACCAAAGGAAATAAGGAATAAGATAGCTGAGTGGTTATTTATAAAACAAGAAATATAGCCAACAAGCAAAGCGTAGGATTCATGGGATGAATTGTTCTGTTTACAGGCTGTGTTGAATTGAGAGCCTGGCTTTGAACAATGCATCCCTGAAATGAAGTGTCAATTTGTCACTTAACTGTGTGGTCGAAGTGGAGCTGATAATCATTTTCAGTATCAATTGCTTCTTCGAGTCATCTATCAAGCAAAAAATGCCAAATATTTTCTTTTTTTGCATCTTAAATGTGACAGTTTTCAGCATATATTTCTACTGCAGGCAAAAGGGAAGTTACCAAATTGGCAGGGCCGCCACAAAGCCTGGAATTAAAACATTATTTTTTATATGCCATTTTGACACTGTGCAATATTAACATCATTAGCATTAAGTGGAGTGTTATTGTTGGCAGAGTAAATACTCTAATGGACTGACTCTTGTATCTAAAACAATATGAGAGTATGAGAGTGTTTTAGAGATTAAAGGAAATTAAAATATAATTACAGCAGCAATTGTGAAGCTGGTCATATTTACACCTCGTGAATCTGTGTGTGTGCGTGTGTGTGTGTGTGTGTGTGTGTGTGTGTGTGTGTGTGTGTGTGTGTGTGTGTGTTTGTGTGTACATGAGTACACACTGATGAACATGCACCGATCAGGCATAACATTACGACCACCTGCTTAATATTGTATTGGTCCCCCTTATGTGCTCAAAATGCTTTGAACCATTGGTCATGGACAAGAGGACCTCTCAGGGTGTCCTATGGGGTCTGGAACCAGGACGTTGGCTCTATTGCATGGTACACTGGCTGATGAACATGCACCGATCAGGCATAACATTACGACCACCTGATAATATTGCATTGTTCCCCCTTATGTGGTCAGAAATGCTCTGAACCATTGGACATGGACAAGAGGACCTCTCAGGGTGTCCTATGGGATCTGGAACCAGGACGTTGGCACTGGATCCTTTGGGTACTCTGACTTGTGCAGTGGGGCCTCTGTCAATCAAACTTGTTCCACTGCATCCTGATCACAATGGGGTGTAGGAAGTTTGGAGGTCAAATCAACATGTTGGGTCATTGTCATGATCCTCTACATGTTCCTGATTGTTTGATGTTTTTTCCATGTGGTGGGGTGAATTTTCCTGCGGGGGTAGGCCAGTGACATTTGGGATTTCCATTAGCATGAGGGAGTGTGCTTGTTGTGGGACAATGTTTATTTGGGTGTCTAAGTCTCATCACCACGGATGACGAAATCCAAGGTTTTCCATCAGAACAGCACATAGTACCAATATGATCAATGTTGTTCACTTCACCTGTCAGTGTTGTGGCTGATCTGTGTATCACTTCTCTAGTTAAGAAGTGAACCTAAATTGCTGAAAAGGAATGAAAGCTGTTTTTTCTGTACATTAGTAGCATTTTAGAAGAAGTAAAAATATTTTTTGGCCTCTCAGAAAAAAAGAATTGAACTCGTTGTGACCTGTAACAGGAGCAGGCTTGTCCAGCTTCTGAAAAAAAACAACAACCCTACTGCGGATATGAGATGACAGATCAGAGGTCAGGTCTGTATGCAACAACTTCCTAACCTGTCACTCCAGATCTGTGTTGCTGCAGTCCTGCAGTACTTGCGCTCCCAAATTGTGCTGTCTGAAAAACTGCCCTGTGTTTTTACATTCAGCAGTGATATTAAATGAAGCACAGAAGAGAACAGAGGAGGAGCAGATCAGGGACAACCATGTTACTATGGCGTGGGCCACAGTAATGCAAACTGACGTGCTATTATTTGTTCCCTCCATTCATCTAGTTTTATTTTTGCCTGTTTTTTGTTTATCTGCAGGTGTCTTGAGGTGGGAATGTAGTAATATCAAATTCCATCTTTAATATACTTGGTTCAAAACAGAGGCGATAGTAAACAGAAATATGAAGAGGGAGCGAGATGATATTTTAAGTTTATGATTCATCTAAAACATTTCAGTTTTATTAGGTTGTTTTCCAGCACAGAAAGATATGACAAGGCGGAGCGAGGGAGGTAGTAACATGCAAAGGTCAAGAGCGAGACATCTCCACAAATCTCAGTCCAACCTTGAGTTCGTACTCGCAGCTCCGTGATTTCAGGTATCTGGTGAATGCAGTCTGAAGGTGATTTATGGAGAGAAAAAGCAGACAATAAATGCTTATATAGCAAATACTTCAATGAAATATCACAATAACAGTGTACAGTATGCTGGCTTCTCTGTACACATTTGATTTCTTCCACTAAAATCAGTAAACAAGCACTTTCCATTTGTCTTTATCTCATGATTTGCGTTACAGACATTCTACTTAATGTGTCTACTCATAAAATTAATGTGTTCAAATTGCCTAATGTTTTCTGAGTGTCTCGGTTGTAAAAGTGCTACTCAGCCGCTAAAGATCCAACCTTCGTTCATGGGCTTGGAGTGCCCTTAAAGAGGAAAAACGTGTCAGTATTAACATTTTTCTTTATTTTAGGGTTATTGGGCAATTTTGCACCACTTAGATCGTACACACGGTGTCTTAAAAGAGTACTCCACTGATTTAGATGCCAAAATCTGTGCAGCAGAACAAGATGTATTGCCGTTTTTATGGCTTTCTTGTCAAAACTCGGCGCCTACATTACCCACAATTCAAGACAAGTGCCAACAGTTAAGCTAAAGATTTGGCTGTGCTATGAAGTTTGTCATCTAACTTCATTCTAACTCCACAGATTCTGATTTTTTTTTAAAACTTCTAACCAGCTCATGATTTATCATATTTGATGAAAATCCTTCTTTAAAAGAGATTTTTCAAAATTTCAGCACCAGGTAATCATACAACTACACCTCCCAAATATTCATCTCTGATAGGAAGCTGTGAAAGAAAAACCCAAAAGCGATTGTTACTGAACAATCAGCATTAAAGAAGCTGATCCAGCGGGGAAGACAGCAGGGACAACAACAGCTATGGTGGTAATGGAGTATGACAGGACTGGCTGTGCAACTGAGGAAGTAGGGTGTTTTCTTTTCTTAATTTCAGGCTTTTATTGAATAACTGAAAGAGCTGAAGGTTTTTTGATTGGATTTTTTTTGCCTCTCTTTAAACCCTACTGAGAAGGACTTTGATCCTCAGGTTGCCTCGCTGGTGCTGAAGAAACAAGATTTTGATTGCAAAACTCAGACTCTCATCATCATCATAATGCCGCCATGCAACTTTGTGCTAATAGCATTCTAAAGGCTCAGATATCGTTTATAAATAAGTGCTGTGAAGTTGTTTGTGGTTGCCCAAAATGTGTGTTTCTGAATGATAAATTGAAAAATCTCCTCAAAGGCATCAAAATGAAATGAATATTGCTCTGTGATAGAAAATGCTGCCAAAAAACCATTCTTGGTGGAAAATATGTCTCAGAGTTGGGTAAAGTTTTATGTGTGCATAATTATTAGAAAGATGAGAGGATTTTGAATGGACTTATTTTTAAAAGCATGCTATGGCTATTTTTGTTGTGGATATTTTACAATTACTTTTTCTCATTCATCTTAATTTGCATCTGTTGTGATGTAGAGAATCAGACAACAATGGAAACAAGTTAGATTCAATTTCACAGTCAATTTGGAATCACCAATTGTGCTTGGGGGAATCAGGAGGCTACTACAAGGAAGGTTTGACATGAGACTTTCTTTGTGTAAATTGACTTGGAAAAAAACTAAAAGCCTCATCAGAGATAATGGAACAGGTTGTTATAATGGAGTGTATGAAGAATAGAAACATTACTGCTATTACTGCAAGTAAGGCAAGAGAGGCATGCTGGTGGAAAACTGTTAATCATGTAATTTATTGTATTTATTTTCCCCCCCGGTGCACTCAACACAGCTGCTTATTTTTAATGTGACAGCTGCACGTTGGAGCTTTTAAACTTTAAACTTCATTCACTTAAACATAATACTTAAGAAATGCAATTTAGTCCGACACTATTCCATAATAAAGGATACTGCTTCAGTTTTTTGGACAAATCAAAGTGAAATTAAGGTTATTGATTGAATATTCTCCACGTGATAAAGACCAATAGAAAAATCAATTTTCTATTCTGTGTTTTATTAGCTGCAGGATCAGCAGTGTGAAATAGATTTCGCAACAAATGAGGACCAAACATACACCGATCAGACATAAGATTATAACCCCCTGCTTAATGTTGCATTGGTCCCCCTTATGTGGTCAGAAATGCTCTGAACCACTGGGCATGGACAAGAGGACCTCTCAGGGTGTCCTATGGGGTCTGGAACCAGGACGTTGGCACTGGATCCTTTGGGTACTCTGACTTGTGCAGTGGGACCTCTGTCAATCAAACTTGTTCCACTGCATCCTGTTGATGCTTGATCACAATGGGGTGTAGGAAGTTTGGAGGTCAAATCAACATGTTGGGCCACTGTCATGTTCCTCAACATGTTCCTGATTGTTTGATGCTTTTTCCATGTGGTGGGGTGCATTTTCCTGCAGGGGTAGACCAGTGACATTTGGGATTTCCATTTGCATGAGGGAGTGTGCTTGTTGTGGGACAATATTTATTTGGGTGTCTAAGTCTCATCAACATGGATGTTAAAATCCAAGGTTTTCCAGCAGAACAGCACATAGTACCAATATGATCAATATTATTCACTTCACCTGTCAGTGGTCATAATGCTGTGGCTGATTGGTGTAAATTTTCTGCATGTTTGCCCTACTTTACCTGCATGGCTTTGTTCAGTAGCATTACTAACGTACAGATATAACCTATGTCATCAGCTGGAAATCGGTTTAGCTCATACAAAATATTATCAAGAGAAGATCTGGTGAAAGGATGGCATCTCTTACAGTCTATTTAAATCCCAAACTCTGAACACAAATGCCTCCGGAGCAGGTTAGCCGCCAGGTTAAACGAGATCCACCTTTGTGACATTAGAAAAACTCTTGCTTTATACTCAACACACCTCACTAACCCACTAATCTCTTCTTGTTGTGGCAGTGTGTAGATTTGTGTGTAAATGAGTGAGTGAGACCCCAGTGCCTGCTAACCCGACCAACCTCATCCATGTTTCATTACAACTCTCGGCCTCAACACCGGGACGGTTGCGTTGAATCTTTAAACTTGGCGAAAAGGGAGACGAAGAAGAACATTTAATTCTTGGGACCTTCCTAATCCCTTTGACTGCTCCCTTCAACCCCTCACTCCACACACACACACACACACACACACACACACACACACACTGGGCTGATTCTTCTGAGCACGCTGCCCCCCATCACATCCACATTATTACACAGTCGCTAATCCTGTTTCCCAAATCCCAATACCTTGGACTCCGCTGAGAAAATCCTATTGGTGCTGCACATTTCTCCATATGATTTAGCATACAGGAATCCACTGTCCTCCAGACTCCCTTTGTCTCCTTCCAGCCTGCCTTCATGATGTTTTTGTCCTGTAAATCACCTCCTTAAATCCTTGCACCCCACATCTATAATCAACAATGTCTCAAGTTCATTATGGCACACATTGTTGTGCAGAATATCTCAAGCAGACACAAAAACACACAGACAAATGGGACACTTGCCGTCTTTCTCTGCCTCCCTGCTTGCCTGCCAGTCTGTTGTTTTGCTGTAACTAACTTAGTGGTTTATTTATTGCTCTGTTTGTTTATTGATAGAGTTTTAGTTAAGAATTCATGAGGGTGTATTCTTTGCTGTGAAACTCAAGTATTTGTTACTCAGAGAGAGGAGAGGATGGGCTGTCAGATCACCTCCATTCAATCTCTACAGCCTAGTTCATAATTAATTGTGTGACGTGTGTCCCTGTGACATTTTGTGTACTTGACTGTGTGTGTGTGTGTGTGTGTGTGTGTAAATGAGGGGTTGTACGCATGCCCAAATGTGTGATAACTGACAGGCTTTTCTCAGCAGCCAGATGATGCCTACTTCACCGCTTGTCGCAACACAACTGCTCCAAGATTCCTGTGCCAACGGCGTGGATTAAGTTGTGTGTGTGTGTGATGGATATTTCGTGCTCTCTGCTTAACTGAATACCTGCAAGTGTTTTAGGAGCATCATGGGATTTCAGTCGGGTTGCATGTTTGTCATGTGTACGCACCATCTGTCCTTCACTGTACGTCTGCCTGTAGTTGTAGAGGTATTTGTGTGTGTGTCTGTGAGAGTCTATGGGCAAAGGGGCACATTAAAGAGGTGTGTGTTTGCCATGTGGTAGAATCCACACCGCTGCACACTGAGGTGGGTACAGTAAAGAAAACTGTGCATTATCTTGCATTTATGGTGATCTGTTAATAAAAAAGCTGATGCATTTTGTCCTCAGAAATGCAGAACAGGTTAAGGGGACTTTTTCTGCTTTGATTATTGCCTGCAGTCATCTTTACTGGCAGCTTGTGGGGCGGCTTATAAACTATGCAGCCTAAGAGATAAAAATCCACAACAAGAAGGTCTTGCAAATGACTCACTACAGCTTGTAAAGCTTAAATTCTGTTAGCATGAGGAAATAACGGAAGGTGACTCAGATGAGGGGTTTAATGTAATTATCAGCTCAGAGCTTCTCCCATCTGGATTTTGGTGGTTGGACAGGGCCGGAAACTATAAAAGTGATAGGGACAAAAATAGGCCTTTTGACAAATTAGAGCAATCCTCCACGTTCATTCATCTCCCTGGAAGTGTGTGTGTGTTTGTGTGTGTGTGGATGGGTGGGTGTGTGTGTGTGTGTGTGTGTGTGGGTGTGTGTGTGGGTGTGTGTGTGTGTGTGTGTGTGGGTGTATGTCCTCTTGTGTTGCCTATCTTTATGAGGCCCAGTTAGCCAGTTAGAGTTTTCAACCTTGTAGCCGAGCGTAGCCAGACCTCCACAGTGCTGTCACTGCTGGAGAATAGTCTGGCATGTAGGTTGCTAACTCTGGGGTTGTTGCTGTTTTTTGTGGCAGTGGGGGTTTTGCAACACCCACATAGTGAAAAGGGAGGAATATTAACTTTTTAAATGCACTGCAGAAATGACGAGCTTAAACCTGCATCCTGCATCCTTTAAAACAGACTCCAGACCACCAATTGTATAATGGACATACAAAGATAACTACTGCAAAAAAAAAGATTTTGTTTCCCCCCTAAACAAGCAGTGAAATTTGTTTTAATAGATTAGATTGAACGCTATAAGATACTTCTTCATAGGGCCACCTCTCATCTGAAGGTTAAGGTCGGCATCTTGGCAATGCCTGGCTCCTCCCAACTCTTAGATAATCATAACTTGAGCAAAGAAGTGGAGCTCTGTTGGGCCGTGCAAGTATTTCAAGGCCATAGACTTTCCTATGATGGCACCTACTTTCTTAATTATGCAGAACTTTAAGTCTTAAATACAATTTAAACAGATGATTTATATAAAAATTAAGTTCCCTACAATTGTCATAAATGTGGAAATTAACTACAGAGACTACAACTGTTTTCGTAAGAGGCTGTAAACATGTTTAATTCTGCTGTAAAGTTGGGCATTTTAACATGGGGGTCTATGGGGATTGTGGAGCCAGTCTCAAGTGGCCATTCAAGGAACTGCAGTTGGCTTCATTCCTCAGCTCTGGAGGTTTCTGCTTGATCAAACTATAAGACCTTTGAAGTGAGGATATTTTTAGTAGAGCAAGGACATTTTTGTAGGTCCAGCACTTTCTGATAACCCTTGAAATTGAATTTGAGGCTTAAGTTTGGTTTTATTAGGGCTAAAATCAGGTAGAAGTTAGGACAAGGATGAGGCATTTAGCAGTCATGGCCAAGGTTAGGGCAAGAAGCTGGGGTCTGCATTATGTGAATGAGTGTCCTCACAAAGAAAGAGGTGTGTGTGTGCATTCATTCCTCTCGCTCCTTCATTAACCTCCAGTCTGACCTCCCTTAACCTGTTTTCAATGCAAGGTCTCAAATTGGAAAGCGCTACAGTTCATCTCAGTGTAGCCCTGTGTGGTTGATTCACCAAAACAGGAAATACACACACACACACACACACACACACACACAGTTTTTAGCATAATAACTTGTTGAGCTGTAACATTTCATCGACCTCTGAAAAATTAATTTATTGGGTGTAGAGCCGCTGCGATGGAGGTACAGAAAACACACTGGTAACCGGTGGTAAATTGAGAAAGATAAATGGCCGTTTGAACCAAATTATATCAAGTGAATTTTGCCTCTCCATCATCATATCAAAGCAACACTCACTGGTGTCAGCTGTGATCAAGTCATCACTTCCTTTGCATTTGGTTGTTAGAGATTTATCACACGTGAAAGGGCCATTCAGTGGTTTGAGAAGCTGTGTTTGTGTACGTGTTTGTCTTAATCAAATATGAGGAAGAAGGATTCTCCGAGCTTCGCCCCATCCATCAGTGCTACCGTGCTGTGGTCCTCTTTGCACATTTGTCACAATATTTAGATGATCATGAACTATGTGAGGGATGGTAAAAGCTGCTCCGCACTTATTGTAAATGAGCTTGTCTCTGGGGAGTAAACATAACTGAGTCTCGCTCTGTGTGTCTGCAAGTGTGCGTGTCTGATCGAAAAATTTCAGACTGAGCTATTTGTTCTCTGGAGCTTAGCAGATGTGTGCCGTGCAAGTAGTATAATGGTGAAAATCACTTTGCAACATGCATGATTACCACCCATTCAACCGGCGTGAACTACTGTAATCGTGTGATCCATCGGCTAATGTGCAGCATGTGCAGGAGCCGTGTGTGAAGCCCGAAGGGAATGCATGCTGATGTGCTGGTATACATCTGCAAAATTTTGCCTCTGCTGTCAGCTGTTTGTTATGTTGAACAGCTTCTAGGTGCAGCCTTGTCACCTAAAAATGACTCTTCTGTACAGCTTTGAGGAAAAACCTACTTGTGTTTCCTCCTGGATTATGTGTCTTTGTGACATATCACATATATATAGAAGATACGAGAGTGAAGTTTGCAAAGTGACCTGCTCTCATACGAATATACTTCACAATAAGTTTTAACATTAACACACATTCAAAGTGATGTGGATATTTTCATCAAACTACTAACTGAAAGTGCGGCTATGTTTGTTGATCTTTAAATTCCATTCAAATCAATTGTGTTTGTAATTTTCCAGCAGCAGATTTAATCTCTTCAGCAGGTCATTACTAAAAGTATTAGATCTTCTGTTGATTGTTTCCCAGACTGGGATGCTAATTAACTCCACAGGCCCCTAAAGGCAGACTTTTTTTTCCCCCGCATTAATTGAGATGACTTAGTAATTAGCGTCTAAGTTGTTGCTGTGAATTACTTTATTGTCTGGAATTAGCAAAAACCTCCACCTGTTGATGGTGCAAAAGGAGAAGGTCAAAAGAATCACCAAAGTCATTAGGAACTATCCTCTGGAGACCATGAATGTGCATGCAAAGTTTCACGTAGCTCAGATTCAGTGTTCTTCTTATTATCTAAAAACACCAAGAAAATCACTTTGTTTGTGTTGCTGATGGGTATGATGGTTGTGAAATGGGCACAGCTGAACACCATTTGCAGGACCAAATTACCCATAAACACAGCCAGAATAGCTGGAGGCCTAATCAAAACAAAACAAAACAAAACAAAACAAAAAAATCGGAAATCCGCCTTGTGACATGGATACGGGCATTCGAAGGCCTTAAAAGGTTCTTTACCACGTATCCTATCAATCCTGTTGTCTTCCAGTTGTGCTGATATTTCACATAAAGCAGTCAAGCTTGATTTGTTGTTATGACAGAACAGACCACATTAATTCACGAGTCTATAAGTTCCTGACGACAAATGTCAAAACTTCCTCCTCGGCAGAAGGAGAGGTTTTTTTTCTTTCTTTTTTTCAACAGAACACACCTCATGTTTTCTGCGTACATGGGCACCTGGGTACCGCAGGTTTGATTCCAGCTCAAAGCCTTTGTTTCATGTTTCCCTTCACCCATCCTCCCTTTCACTCTTCCCCCCCTGCAGACTGGTATTAAAGCAGAGATGCCTCATAATAGTCTGCCTCTCTTGCTGCATAAAATCAGTTCAGTCTATCCACTGCATGTAAATCCATCCACCCTCTGCTTGAGTCTTGTGTTGAAGAGCAGGTGTGTGTGTTTTTTTATAGAAAAAGATGTCAACACAGAGAAGTCAAATAGGAGTCATAGCCCCATGTTTTATTCATTGTTGCTCCTCTGTGTGGCCGTGTTTTCACTTACATCCCTGTTGCTTTCAGAGAACATTTCAGAGACCTGTCCATGCCAATCAGTTCTTCGTTCTTCACCATCTGCTGGTTTAGTGATTGGAGGATGGTCACCGGGGACCAGGGGCCCTCTCTGGGCTCCAGGCCTGCCTGCAAGGCACCCTAACCAGACAGAAGAACCAGACATTCTCCTCAGGCTACTGCGTGACCCGTAACACTCTCGGGAACTATCATTTAAAAGAATAGCCTTCTGTAATTTCCTGAGATTTCACTGAGCCCACTTATGCTTATCATACTGAGCTTCACTTTTAAAAAACATTCCAATCAGTCAAGCAGCTAACAAATTATGCTAAATTTGATTACCATACTAATGGACATCTGTAAAACATCTGTATTGTGACCCTACTTAAAATCCTATTTGGTGTGTCCTGAAATATAATTGCTGTATTTGCATCTTCAATACAAACTAGAGCCATGTTTTTCTTTTTTGTTTTTGACAGACATTCAGTTTCTTTTTAGGAAAATAAAATTGTGTTTGCTTTGCCCTGAGTACTGTCTGTAGGTTATCCCTTTCAGGCACTAACAACAAGGTTGGGCTACTGTTCTGGTCATTTGTTGCTTTCACTCTAATAACAGAAGGCAACTTTAATATATATATCACCATTTTTCTGAACTCATAACTCATATGGGCAGTCTTGGCAGAACTGTAAGAGAAAATGCTGAGTAATTTGCATTGAGAAAATCAACCTGCAGCTATAAAAGTGAAAAAGACAAAAATCTGACTCTGGAACATGAAGGGAACATTTAATTCAATTTTAATTCACTTTAAATTTTTTTGAACAAGTTGAGCCTCTTACATTCCCCCAAAAAGTCTGTCACCCTTTCATGTTGCATTTATCCAGATATTTCTATGAGCCTCTGCACAAGAACTGTAGAATAAGGGTTTTTTTTCTACAAGACTCACTGTAGAAAATCATTTTTCTCAGTGGATGGACTGATTTTATGAAGTGTGTATTTTTTTTCCATTTTAGCAATAAAACATGTTCCATTTCAGTAATCGTGATAATAAATCCAATAAAGATGGATTTAATGCAACGTAAAGTCACATTGTGCCACAATTACCTGGAAAGAGAGTGCGACTGTCAGCTTTGATAAATCGAGACACACTTTATGTAAATCCAATATGTGGGGTGAGTTATACCGCCTGTATTGTGTATTAGAATAAAAGATTACAGTGAACTAATGTGAACTTAGTGTGTCATAGTGTGTGCAAACGTGTGTGTCTGCTCCATTAAGGGGTGCTGATGGTCTCACTGTAAATTAGGTTTTCCCCCACCATATATCTCAATCCAGTGTGTGCGTGTTTGTGTGTGTTTCCTTGTGCCTGTCTTCTCCTTACTATCTCCACAAGCCAGGAAGACACTTAACATCTGGAGAGGGACCCAGGTTTGGTGCGATAAAAGCCTCAGAGGAGGGAAAGCAAGAGAGGGAAAGCGAACACAAGGTGTGTGTGTGTGTGCGTGTGTGTGTGCGTGTGTGTGTGCACGAGTGTGTACCTGCGCGTAAATTGCAAAGTGAGTGTTTTCTGTGTGAGTTCATGTGTGTAGGGGGAGGGTGGGTTTACACCGAGATACAGATAGAGATACAGAGACACAAAGGGAGGAGGGCAAACGGAGAGGAGGTTGGAAAAAAAAAAAAAAGCCACGTTGCTCGCTATGAGTGGTTTTCTGGAACCGAACCGGTAACCCCTCAGCGCTGTCAGCACATTAAATGGATGAGAGCCAGCAGGCATGTAAATGGACGGACAAGATGAAAGGCGGAGGGGGGGGATGAAGAGGTGAAATGTAAAGACGACTAGGAGGAAGGAGAGGAGGAAGGTGAGCGGGCGGGAGACGGCCAAGAACAGCTGGGGAAATTGGGAGGGATGAAGAGAGGAGGTGACCCCTGGGGAGCCCCATCTCCCACATCAATTATGGAGGAAGTGTGTGTGTGTGTGTGTGTGTGTGTGTGTGTAGTGGGGGAGACAGAGAGAGCAAGAAAACACTCTTATGGCTGGAAAAACAGCTCAACAAATGCACTGGTCGTGTTCATCTAACCCGCCATCTAACCACCACTAAACTTATTTTATGGACAATATCACGACTGCAGCATAAAGACATAATAAACACAATACATGAGGTTAACTGTTGAATACAGTGATGGAAGAAATACTCTCACACTTTGGTTGAATGTAAAAGTGGAAGAAAAAATATTGCAAGTAAAGGCATTCACATTCTACTCATGTAAAAGCAGCAGTGTTATGAGAAGGTACTCATCCTGGAGATACTCCTTACAATTAACATATTCAGCTCCATTCTGAAGCCAAATACTGCTCTTTACACTCTACCACATCTATATATTTGACAGTAGGTAGTAGTAGTTTTATATGTTGAAGTAGCTACTAGTTATTTTTCAGATTTTAAGCACAAATAAATAAAACAGCTCAAATTTGCTCCATCTTGACCAGCCAACAATAAGCCTGCAGGTGAATACATCAATGACTGTAGTAAAATATAGTAGTAATATAGCAGTGACAGGGGCCATTTGCTTGTATAGAGCTTTATACTGAGTTTCTCTTTAACTGAGTTCAGTTCAGTCTTATTTATATAGCACCAATTCACAATATAAGTCATCTTAGGGCACTTCACACAGTGAGGTGAAGACCTTACAGTATTGTGTTATGGAGAAAAAACCTACACATATCCAATGATTCCTGTGAGCAAGCTCTTTGACAACAGTGGCAAAGACCATAGAGAAAACAAGATAAAAAAAACAAAAACCTGGTCTCCTTTGTCAGTGCTACAGAGTTCTGCAATTTGAACACCCATCCATCCACCCTGACAACCTCCCTCCACCCAACTACATACAATATTTAGCCCCTCCTTCACAACTAAAGACTAGTAGAAAATATAAATTAATGTAAGTTAAGGTATATGTATGAGAGCTTTTATATGTTAGTAAATAATAAACAAATGCATTAATTACTTTCTGGGGTGCGGTGTTTATATTACAAATTAAAATGGTCCAAACTGTAATAAAACACAAAGTAATCCAAGCAATTCCCTCTGACCAAGGTCTCTGACAACAGTGGGAAGAATACTGTAGAACATTTTGCATGTGGTTAGCCACTTTTATTCTAGCACCATTTTAAATCCACAAGTTTTTACTTGGAAGTCTGAATTTTTTAAGTGTTGTTTTGCTAATTTGGTATTAATTAAATCATGCCTCCCCTATTTGGCATCCATTAAGACATATACAAACTTTAAAAATGGTTCATAGCCCACTGTGATTTAGTTCTAAGCAGATATAAGGGCATTTAAGTGTGTTTCACAGTACTATCATTCACTATATGAAGAACAACAGTCTCTACTTGTGTGCCCATAAGTGGAGTATTTGCTAAATACATTATAAACATGAATCAGCTCACAGCTTAATTATTGTGTTTAGATGTTTGTATTCTGCTTAAAAATGCTAAATGGAGCAACTTAAAGTCCTACTGCTAATTATACTGTAGGATCTGAATACTTCTCTCACCACTGATTACTGTGCATTAACACGGTGCGCTTGGCTAAACTGAGGCATTTCATTATTTATATGCTCATTATATGTTTATAAAATCTTTTAAATGTAATGAACTGAAAAAGTGCAATGTTTCACCCATGAAGTACAGAAAAGGAGGGCTGGAGCACACGGCTTAATGCACAACCAAAGTAGTTTCGCAAAACACATCCTCAGATGCACCCTGAATGCACCATCGGTGGTGTATCCTGGGGTTATCGGTCTTTTCAGGTCTTTCAACATCAGACAACAACTCCCACGTGACCCAGCAGTGGTTGTTCAGGCCACATCATTAAAATACAATTACCTTGGAACTGGGGTGCAAAATACTGCTTCTGCTGCTGATTTAATGGTCTTAAGAGGATGCTTTCAAATCTAAATTGCAAAGCTGCTTGTCAAGATTCTGAAACATAAAACGGTCAAAAAACGTGAAGACAGAATAAAATTATAGACTACAGGTCAAATACAGTGGGTTGAAATCCATTACATGGCATGATGCCAAATGATGGTTTTCATTTGGCGTCCAGCTTTTTGCATAAAAATCAGGCGTTGATGTCATCACTCATGTGGCTCCACTTACTCAGCGCTGACCTGTCATTGGGAGCCAGGCTGTTAGCGCAGCAATGAACAAGCCTTAATGGTGCTCCCCCATTCACAAGTAATGTTTAGAGCCCGCAATCACCGCTTGAAATAAAAAGCTTTTTAAACACATGTGTGGGATGGGGGGGGAAGTGTGGGGTGAGACTGGGACGGATGAGTGCACACGTGTGTGTCCACGTATCATGCCTCCCCACCGGTGTCAATGTGCGTTTCTATTCATTGTACCTTTCTCCGCTTGTGTTTATGTGTGTTTCCATTCACCGCACCTTTGCTGATGAACTGTCAGCAGCTCCCCCTCCACCCTTCACAGCCTCCGCGAACGGCACGCTTTCTGCAGAGGTCAACGCAAAATGTCAAGTGTGACGGATGCTCCCTTCACAGGACGGCCGACCCCTGACCCTTCGTGTTAGAAGGCCAGGCCAGGACGGAGCCCAAATAGCATTAAAAGTCTATCCAGAGCGGGCGTAAATGCTTCTCATTATAGAACAATTGGTTTCTTGGTCCAATAATCTCAAATGGAGATCAGTACACAGATTCAGGCAATTCATCAAGCCTTCCCCTCTCATGCATATTAAGGAAGAATCAGATGGAGGCTATCACTCCATTCATATTCATGCGGTAAGATTGAGAAATACTGGGGTGGTGGTCATTTGAATTTCAATAACATGTCAGGCGTTTTTAAATTTGAAAATTAAAATTTCAGATGAAACCTTTCCCCATAACCTCATCTGACGGCTCAACCACATCCGAGAGAATACATTTCCGACCATCCACGAACGCCATCAGTGACCTGTCACAAACACAGCCTGATCTTTCACCTTTTAACCGCCAACTTTGAAATCATCCATCAGTTTGAGGATGATTAGTCTGTGTGTGTGTGTGTGTGTGTGTGTGTGAGAGAGAGAGAGAGAGAGAGAGAGGTTTAGCTGGTGCTGGTGGGGGAGGGCGGGGGAGAAGGGGGGTCCAATCTGGCGTACAGTATGAATTTCCATCTGGAGTGACAGGAAATCAATGTGGAAGTGCAGCAGTTTTTGCTCCAAACCTGGATGCAGCTGAAGTATAATCACCTCACTCCTGACCTTCAGGGCTCCGGAGTGCAACAACACACAACCATTCACACACACACACACACACACACACACATTCCTACAAATACAGTAGTGCAGACTGACAAAAACACAACAGCTGGCGCCTGTACTCTGCACACATGTGTTAGGCTGACACAAATATGCAGGTACACACACATAAACACACACAGATTATTGAACTTCTCTCTCAATCTCTCGGACACAGACACACATATTGTTGCATTAAATCTCCTGTTGGTGCATTGTACTGACTTATGAATTCATTTCCTGCAGACTTAACCATTACATACATGTACAACAGTAGTGAAGGAATGGAATAATAAAAAAAGGGTCAGTACTGGCCATGTCCTGGTTCTCACAATATGACACACCTATACCACAAATAACCAAATTCTCATGTAATATTAAGGTGGAAATAGTCTATAATATCTGTAAAAACAAACAAACAAACAATGAAACCCTCGCAGCAAAGGTGTCAGAAAATACACAATAAAAAGGTGGAGTAGTGTAACATTCAAAAACTGTAAACACAGTGAATGTAACAACAAATATCTATATTGACATTTTAACTCATTTAAATACAGTAAAACTACGTAATTAGATTTCCACAAATTGTAAACAAACAAACTACCATTTGTAAAAATACAGATTTTTAATTATGTACAGTTTTATCCTGTTTCTGTTCTTACAGTCAACATACTTTTATCTTGTATCTTATATTTATACTTTTATAATACTTTTTTATGTGGTTCAACTAGATATGACCTGTGATTTAACAAAACACAAAACAGGTAAAATATGTAAAACAGCAGATTAAAAAAATGTATTTTTATTCATAATTTTTTTCAAGTAATAGCAAATATCTGTAAACTACCTGTATCACTGTTTTAAATACAGTTTTAAAAAGTGTAAAGGTTGTATAGAATAGAAATTTATATATATAATTCACTCAAAAAATTTGAAGTGGACATTGTTATAATGGTTAATGTGTAAATTAATACTTTTAATAATACTGGAATTACACAAAACAGCAAAGATCTGCAAAACAACAGTAAATTGTTTAAAAAAATATGTTTAGGTTAAAAACTATTTTTAAAAAAGACAGTGTAGGTTCACATGACTACTTTCCTCACAATGATGATTATTTAGAGAATTATCACCCAAATCTTCAGCTTCCTGTGTTTCAGCATCTTTCAGCTTGTTGTTTTGGTTTTAATGGACACAATTATTCAAGGTTAGTTTCCTATTTTAGCTTAATTAATTATGCTGTTTCCGATAACATGTGATCAAAAATGTTAAAACGTGCTGTCAGCTCAGTGTGCAGCACAAAACAACAAAAACAAACAAGTCTGGCAGGGAAAGGCTGGTGGTTATGAGATCTGGTGAAAGCATTACATGCCACATGCAGTTTAGCAGGGCAGTCTGTTGCAGGATCAAACATCGTTGCACATTGTTATGAAACACTTTGGCTCATGTGCTTTTAGACTCAAATGCCGAAATTGTTTTAGCTGGCACTGAATGTAACTGCAGTGGAGACAAATTGGGGAAACCAGTTTAGTCTCTGATTAGACAAGCTGCCCACTATCAACTGTTTTAAATTCTAAATTTGTTCCCAAATGTTAAAAACACACACACACACACACACACTTTAGTTCCCCTGGAGGGATGACTGATCTCTGCAGTCCTCAGAGAAGAGATGGCCAGACCTGCAGCTGAGACCACACTGATTATAGTCCAGAGAGGCAGCAGGGGACAATCATGTGCACGTGTGTGTGTGTGTGTGTGTGTGTGTGTGTGTGTGTGTTTATGCATAGAGGTTAGAGATATCCAGCAGCTGTGCCCCATAGCTCTGAGGACTAAGTGACAGGTTGGTGGCTGAGCTGATGGGCAGAGGAAGGAGAGAGTTGTGATATCAGGGTGGAGCTGGAAACATGATGCAACACTGGTGGGGGGGAAGGTGAGGAAGAGCAAGAAACAATGGATACAGACACTGATGAGGGTCAAGGATGTAAAAAGTATGAATGTTGGTACTGCAGATCTCTGCTCTTTATATTTATGTGCAATGTAATGTTTTTAAAGAGTTTGAACAGTTTAGAGTCAGTGATGATAGCTTTAGGTTCAAATGTTAATTCACATACTGTCCAGGCATTTCTGCCATATTTCTTTTTTTTTTTATCTTTATTTTATCAGGTAAAAATTTTTGAGAACCAGTTCTAATTTGCAAACATGACCTAACCAAGAGGCACCAGTGGCAACAAATACACCAAACAGACATATAAACATAACATAGAACAAAAGTAAAATTTACAATATTAGACATTCTTGCCATTGTACCATAAATAAAGACATGAAAAAAACAGTGAGAAGATAGACTGAACACAAGATCAGTTTAAACTTAAATAAAATGCTTTTTGTTTGAATACACAGTAAGAAAATATATCAGTAATTTCACATTTTTTTGTTAATGCATTGTTCTGTTTTTTTAAATACACACAAAAAAGAATAAAACTCCAAAAATAGACAGCGACTCCTTACAGTCGACAGTTACCTGTCTACTGTAAAATAACATTAAAAACACAGAACTGCAAGTAACCAGAACCACAGAATTTTCACTTTATTTCCACAAACGTTTCCTTTTTTCTTAGTAGATGAAACTGTTTAATACTGTAAATATATTTGTAAAGTTAGACACAGATACAGACAGTTAATATAAAGAAAAGTCTTGGTTCTGTAAATTTACATATATGTGATTGTTAAATGAGAAATACCTTGGATAATTACAGATATTTTCACACCAAAATGTTTAATAAACGTCTTCCTCGTAAAATAATTATTATTATCAATCTGGTTAATTATATATATATTATATTTGGATCATTTTTTTCTTTTGCACTTCTAAATATTCTTGATGAAACATAAAAATCCAGAAAATGTAAAAAAAAACAACAACAATAAAAGGTAGATAATGAAAATAACTGTTTTTTGTTGTATGGTTATTTTCCCTTATGTATATATATATATATATATATATATATATATATATTTGTATTTTTTTCATTTATTTATTTATTTGTTTATTTATCTATTTTTACAGTTTAACCCGCGAAGAGGGCACACTTCTACATAGGCTTTACAAACGTTGCATATGTAGCTAAGTGCAGCACATAATTACTCATCAGATTAATTGGCGTTTTTGCTGCGCAACACTTTTACTGCATCGTGTATGCATACATTCCTTTTGACAGTGTGTGTGTGTGTGTGTGTGTGTGTGTGTGTGCGTGTGTGTGTTGCCTGCTGGCATGTAAACCCACAATATGTATGTGTGTGTGCTGGCTCAGCCACAGCCAGGCAGACCAGATGGCCTGTGTTTTACCTTCTCCTCGTCACACATCATGTGATTATGGCTGCAGGTAATCCATGCAATTATTATCAACACGAGTTATGTGTCCTGAATCAAATATAGAGATGCAGCATCATGGCAACAACAGCATGGTGTAATGCGCCCCGCGAAGAGCCACGTAACAACAGCACGGGCGGGGTTAAGGCTGAATCGGTGTGCACGATGGAACAATGTACTGGGTTTTTTTTTTGTATAGTACGCCTTATTATGCACTGAAATAGAATACATCATACATACATAGAGCTCTCACAATCCATCTGATGGCAGAGTCGAGCAAAGAGAGAACTTTTTAAGTGCTAAAATTGAGCTTCCATCTGTTTTTTTTTATCTGTATCATGCAATTATCACTGTTTAAAAGTACGAAACCCAATTAATGTAACTCATGCAGCGAAGCACTTTGACTTAACATTGTTAACACTGTAAATTTTAAATAGAAATTTCAACATATCACTTCCACAAGCGCTGGAAAATAAGATGCTCGCCTCAGTAAAAAGGCCAACAGCTTGAAACTTTTGGGGTTTTATTTCATATTTCATGCATATGATAGCATCACTGTGCCACTATGTGACCAGCCTGTGCAGATGGTCGGTTCTTCTCCGGTTCAGTGTTTGGCTTCCCTCTCTGCAGAGAGCAGTGATGGCAGCAATTAGCCAACCTCTCCACAAAGCCTCAGCTGCAAAAGATAAATTAATTGGACAGACATTCTGACAAGAAATCAATTTGTTCGGACTGGGGGCATCCTCAAACTGGACTCAGCCATTTTAAGAACAGCAGAGGGAGGACAGGCTCAGATGGGCCGACTGGCAGTCACTGTCGCAGTATTGGCCAGTTTCACTCGTCTTCAACGGCCTGCGATCTGATTGCACACTGGACAACTCTGAGGAAAGGGACAATAAACTAAGCATGCTTGAAACCTGCTAACAAAATGCTCTGTTGAATAACATATGGTGGAGAATAACAGCACACAAGGGAAAGAACTAGTCATTAGCCACATTTGAAGCATTAATACTATGCTGCGTGCATCACTTTGCTAACACGACATCCCAGCGGTGTTTTCTGTCTAATTCCAGTCAGAGTCATTTAGTTAAGGTAAAAAAAAGAAGGGAATTAGTAGTGAGACATGTTTGGTTTTGCCAAGTCAGGACTCGGTGATGTGTAGTTATAACACAGACATGCTCTATGTGTCATGACTGTGTGTAGACGAGGACTGTGTGTGTGTGTGTGTGTGTGTGTGTGTGCGTGCGTGCGTGTGTGACGACCTTGAACAACCACCAGGCAGTAAGTCACAGCTGTGAGCTGATGGATTGTACACAACTCTGACAGTGACAGACAGCACACACAGACACACATGCACACACGAACTATAAACACACTAAATTAATCAGCATCCGAATATGACACCAAACATAAAAATATGACACAGAGGTTCGGTCACCATAATGCTACTTTATTATCTTTGTAGCTGCTGATTGCTACCAACAACCTACAGCTGTGGATCTACAATCACATGATGAGAATGAAATAAAAGGACAGATGACCAACTTTCATTCAATGGTCTTCACATGCGTTGTACTGTTTTACCCAAGTAGCTGTGTTGTGTTGATTCCCTGCACTTTTGGGATGTATTAAAAAGCAATTTTAGTGAATAATGAAGTATGCTGAGCTGAAAATCAGAGTATCTAACGTCACAAAAGCCTTTTGCCCTGTTAGATCACCATGACAACTGATGCTGCACGACTAACCTGTTCAGGTTAAGTTCAGAGTTTGGGTTTCAAATAATAATCCTGACAATATTCTCTATGGGCGATACAGATTCTCAGCTGATGGAATATGTTATACCTACAAACCTGTTGAGCTGTACACTGTACACTATAAATTCATTCAGTTGGTGATGCAGTAAACGTATAAATATGTTTTTATGTCTGGTTCTGATTTGCAGTTGCATCTATTTTGCACTGCTTTTACTGCAGCTGATAGAGCACTGAACAGTAAATTGTTTAGTCCATGGGTGTTTATCACAGAGGATTTTCAGTCAATAAAAGTAATTTCACTTAGATTTGACCAAAAGCTGAAGAGATTTCCACGTAATCTCATTATGAGACAGTGTTGGACCTACATGCACTTGTTGAGTATCATGTTTAAATGAATGAAGTTTAAGAGCTCTGATGTGCAGCTGTTGTATTAGAAATAAGCAGCTGCATTGAGAATATCTTGAGTGGTAAAAGAATATATTAACTTACAGCATTAACAGTTTTCTACCAGCATTCCTCTCCCTTGCCTTATTTGCAGTAACAGCAGTTTGTACCGTAATCAATTTTTATCTCCCTCATAGCTCTTTATTATAACAACCTGTTCCTCTCGACTGAGGCAGGCTTTGTGAAATTAGATTATTTTGTGCAGACGAAGAATCAAATAAGAAGGTGAAGTAAACCTGGTTAACAAAATAAAGTTGATAACCACTGTTTGAAGTTTCTGATTGAGGATTCATACACTATATTGCCAAAAGTATTGTGACGTCTGCCTTCACACGCACATGAACTTTAATGACATCCCATTCTTAATCCGTAGGGTTTAACCACCACCTTTGGACCACCTTTTGCAACCATAACAGCCTCAACTCTCCTGGGAAGGCTGTCCACAAGGTTGAGGAGTGTGTTCATGGGAATATTTGACCATTCTTCCAGAAGCACATTTGTGAGATCAGGCACTGAATGTTGGACCAGAAGGCCTGGCTCTCAGTCTAATTCATTCCAAAGGTGTTCTGTCGGGTCGAGGTCAGGACTCTGTGCAGGCCAGTCAAGTTCCTCCACACCAAACTCTGTATTGACCTTGCTTTATGCACTGGTGCAGTCATGCTGGAACAGGAAGGGAGCATCCCCAAACTGTTCCCACAAAGTTGGGAGCATGAAATTGTCCAAAATGTCTTGGTATGCTGAAGCATTAAGAGTTCCTTTCACTGGAAATAAGGGGGCAAGCCCAAGCCCTCAAAAACAAGCCCACACCATAATTCCCCCTCCACCAAACCTTACACTTGGCACAATGCAGTCAGGCAAGTACTGTTCTCCTGGCAACCGCCAAACCCAGACTCGTCCATCAGATTCCCAGACAGAGAAGCGTGATTCATCACTCCAGAGAATGCGTCTCCACTGCTCTAGAGTCCAGTGGTGGCGTGTTTTACACCACTGCATCTGACACTCTGCATTGCACTTGGTGATGTAAGGCTTGGGTGCAGCTGCTTGGCCAAAGAAACCCATTCCATGAAGCTCTCTACAACTGTTCTTGAGCTAATCTGAAGGCCACACCAAGTTTGGACTTATTGCACAGATGGCAACCTATCACAGTACCACGATTGAATTTACTGACCTCCTGAGAGCGACCCATTCTTTCACAAATGTTTGTAGAAGCAGTCTCCATGCCTAGGTGCTTGATTTTATACACCTGTGGCCATGGAAGTGATTGGAAAACCTGAATTCAATTATTTGGAGGAGTGTCCCAATACTTTTGGCAATATAGTATATATTTTTGTTGAGTCCACCTGACTCGAGCTTCCTTCATAGTTCACTCCTCTGGTGAGTAGGGTGTCGAGCTTTTATATCAGTGCATTTTTCCATGTGCTGAGAGTGCAGAAACCTTACATAAACATGAAGACAAGAGAACCGACTTATCTGTAAGAACACAAAAACAAAATAAAAAATCTTCAAGAACCACTATACAGGAGATGGATTTATCAAGTATAGCAGCGTGGAAGGTCCCTGAACAAGAAAGAAAACCACTAGACACAGGACAGCTCGCCCATGAAAAACAACTGCAAGTGATGACAGAAAAGGAAAAAAAAAACTCTTTGAGCTTTGAAAAAGAATCCTAAATCAACAGTCGGTGGCTGCCTGGAGAGTGCAGGTGTGAAAGTAGCACGATCACACGACTGCTAACAAATATCAGGTGTGCCAGCTGATTCTGGGGCTGAATCAACAGGCATTTTTCACAGCAGAGAGTTTAGACTTTTTTTTTCCAAGTCTGTCTCGGCTGACACAATGTTCATAAGTGCATCTGACTGTTGTTTTAAGAAGGACTTGAAAAGGCAACTGGGAATAGAAAAGTCAAAACTCTGCCTGCTGATGTAACTAAGGAATCAGCTGCACACCTGATATTTGTTATTCAGGTGATCTGATGTCCTTCAAGTAAATCAATAACTTGACATGGAAAATATACATCTGTTCTTATTTATATAGCAGCAACTCCCGTGGCTCTCCAAATTTAAATATCTTCTTTGGATTAATTTAAGTGTTATTATATATTATAAACTAATTGTGGTTCTGCAATTCCTGTGAGCCACTATTTAATCCCTTTATCTCAAACACTTAGGACTGCGTCTTTACGGAAAAGGTGTGAAAAAAGTGTAATTATCATCATTTTTATGCACATAAAGGAAAAATCTATTTATTTCTTTCCAAATAGGTCTCTCTATGATAACGTCCACGCATACTATCATTTGCTTTGCCTGCTTCTTCTCACATTTCTTCGTGCTGCAGTACTTCAGCAGGATTATATAAAAACCATTCCTCTGGGGAGCATAGAGACTGCTTTCAGTGGCCACATCTGTGGCTCAGTAAAATATCCCTTTTTTTTTCATATCAGAACTGCAGTTTGGGACAACAGCCACCACTACACACAGCGACGTCGCACACCCATTGCTGGGCTGATACCACAGAGAGGCTGTAATGTGTGAAGATATGGGAGGTGTCTCATCTGGCAGAGAGAACTGCTTACGCAGGCCTGTGGTTCAAGAAAACAGATTTTGTATATCTGTCCTCGGAATACATTTTTAGGAAATCATACCCTGCAAAAGCACTTGAGAAATGAGTCTCTTTTTAAGATGTATGACACAAAGTAAAAACTATCCCATATGCACATGTACTTCAACGGAGGTAAAGCGATAAAATTACACGGGTGTCATCTTTTTAATACATCTATTATTCTCTATTCTTTTTTCACATTTGCACTATAAATCTGAGCAACAAAATTATCCTTTTATTCGAATTCTTGCTGCTAATATACGTGTGGGTTATTTGAGTCATATTTTTATTTACTTTTTTCCCTCTATACCTGAACATCCTTTGCATTACCTGTAATAATACAATCTGCTTGAGTTCACGCATCTTTTGCATCTGATCATCTGGGAGCAAAACAACATCCGATGACCTTTCCACTCCTCTCTGCACACTGAAGTAAGTGCAGCCTTGTGGGCGTGTTTCAGCATAACCCCCGGTCCTCAGTCCGAAGCTCGACTGTGTCAGAGCCAAACATGTTATACAAGCATCCATTCTTCCCACGTACAGTAATATTTTTCTCACTGGTGCTGCTGTTTTAATGCGCAGACCCAGTGAGCTCCTTGTCTCTTCCATTTACTCTAATTCCATTCAAATGAGTGCTACCAAGAATGCATTAATGTGAAGAATTCAACCTTCTAGATAATGACGGTCCATTCTTCCATTAAACCAGAGGTAATACTGGAAGGATGCTTTACTTTGTATATTATGGCTATATCACAGGCAGACTGGATAATATCGAAAATATTTAAAATCCACATCCTCCCTGTGCCAGAGACAGTTAGATAAACTTTCTACATTATCTGTCCATCTCAGTGTTAAGCCTGTCCTTTTCAGGTTGCGACTCAGATAGAAAAGTGAAAGGTTTAGTGAGATACAGACAGATAGAAGTGATTATCAGACCGAGTCTTTCACTTTTTCCATCCGATACAGCCTAATGCAGATGTCTGAATCACACAAACCAGTCAATCTCCTCAGACAACGGTTGTCTGGCTCAGACATTCTTCCTTGTCAGGTTTGTAAGCCAGCTGAAATGTTATTGAGATCCTCTTGATCTTTGCTGAAACCAACATGACAGAATAGTTTAAGCTAGGAAGCTGCTTTTTCTTTAACTGGCCGATCTGACCTACCCACTCGGTGTCGGAGTAACTGGCGGTCAAGCATGCTCACAAATCCCTCTGTGATCTTCTTGTTTTCAGGGTACAGCTGCTGAAAGAGGCGTGATCACACTCACTCTGCAACACGTTTCTTCTTACCTTTGTATCCGACAAGTCCAGACAATCCCTCTTCAACAGCAGCAGGCGCTGTATCTTTCCAGTAGAGGTCCTGGATGAATGACCACCATGTGAGATGGACGAATGATTACTACCTTTAACGGGAAGTTGACGTGTTTTCTTTATCAAATGTGGCTCTGTGCCATTTTATATTATTAGTGGAATTCATTCCAACATAGATGGTCTTGGATATTTTCTGTAGTTGGGCTCTTTCTGGGATTAAGTGATAATTTTACAGAAGAAAATAATAGTGGAAAGTTTAAGATGTGCTGGTATGAATCTGTAAATCCACCACATTGGTCCAGATTATTTCAACAGCTAGTTTCTTCAAACATTCATGGTCCCCAAAGGGTTAATTTAATTACTTTAATAATTTGACATTTCATCTAGTCACTGTAGGAGACAAATTTTTTGCCTTCATCCATTCATACATCCATTTTCTTCCACTTATCAGGAGTTTGGGTGTGGCAGCAGGGTTAAGCTCAGCTTTCCAGACATCCCTCTCCCCAGCATTGATTTACAGTTTCCTCCTGGGGGATCCCAAGACATTCCCGGGCCAATGAGATATGTAATCCCACCAGTGAGTTCTGGGTCTACCCGGGGGTCTCTGCCCAGTTGGACATACCCAGTAAACCCTCAAGAGACGTCCTAATCAGATGCCCTAACCACCTCAACTGGCACCTTCTCATGCAAAGAAGCAGTGACTCCGACCTCCCTCCGGATGTCCGAGTTAGTCACCTTATCGCTAAGGCTGAGCCCAGCCACCGTACGCAGGAAACTCATTTCGGCTGCTTGTATCTGCTACCTTACTCTTGAGATCACCAGACCAGCCAGAACTCATGACTGTTAGGTGAGGGTTGAAATGTAGATTGACTGGTGAATCAAGAGCTTTGGTGTCCGGATCAGCAACCCCTTAACCACAATGTCTGCATTTCTGCTACCGCTGCCTGAATCTGCCAGTCCATCTCATGCTCTATTTTACCATCACTTTTGAACAATATCCTGAGATAATTGAAGAAATTAACTTGGGGCAGCAACAGGAGTTATTCAGAAAAACACAGCCTCAGACTTGAAGGTGCTGACTCCCATCTTGGCCACTTCGCACTTGGCTGCAAACAGTTTGCGCTGACTTTACTACAAATGTTGGTACAGATGTTCACAGTCTGAATAGGATGACATCTCTTGACTTTTTCATCTAATGCCACCATGACAATGTGCCTACAGTGATGAATTGCTAATGTTTTTCAGAGGATAAGTTGTAGTAAACTTCCACAACTTTTCACCAATTATTCTTTTTAACTCATCCGATACTTGACATACCCTCAGCTACACTTTGGGCCATTAGCAAATATTTTCAGGATATTAGCTTTGTCAGTGAGACCATGTTTACACGCCGACATTAGCAATTATCTCAAAATATCACTTTGCCACCTTAAATCCCTCTTTAAATGGTTTGAACTGAAGAAAATGCATGTTTTGCAGAAACCACACTGTCAGCCAAATATAATGGAACAAACACCTTTTTACATCTTTAACTTCCATTTCACCAAATCATTAACGTTCTCCTCTCCTGAATGTCCGGCACTTAGCGAGAGGAGCAATGAAGTAAACAGTCATGAATCTCTGTGAGTCTTTATTGCCCATGACACGCTCATTAATTTTCTATGCCTGTGTTATTCTGAAGACTTTTTAAAAATTCGGCAACGCAACAGTGAGGGCATCACCAGGGCGAGGACTGTGCAAAATAAATATACAATGAGAGATTATATAAACAAAAGAGAAATGACAGGATTAAAAAAAAAAACCCAGCCGCATAAAAATCTAATGGATCTATGTTCTTAAGTAGTGTTATAGTGTTATAGATGCTATGGAGGAAAGAAAAAACAAATGGCAACCTGTATTCCCCCATTCAGTGTAGATGGATGATCCCTGTCAGCAAATTAACAACTATGTGGCAGCTTTCATGCATGCATGTTTTCACTTCTGTCCCCTGTTGCAGTGGCCTGAGATGACGAGAAGGAGGTGGGACTTTGAACACACTGGTCTTTTGAACCTCTATCTTTCACATTTTAGATGACTGCAAGGACAGTGACAGAAATTTCAGGTCAAGGACCATAACAGAAGCTCTATTAGTAAAGAGACGGATGCCACCTATCAATATATGAGTTAGGATTTTAGCTCATTTCACTTTGAGAATGTGTGTCCTTGAAATATTGCTAATCCAGTTTGAATGAGTGAAAGGCCTTTTACATAATTGGTTCGGCCTATTTCAAAGATTTTATGATGCAAGTGCAAACAGGTTATGAGATAATTTTTTTAAATGAACAGTCATCAGAGAAAATTGTGCTGTGTAAATGAAATATTAGGGATTTAAAATTTCATTGGAGGGTGACTAAACTCAGTAGTGTAGTCTGATTACTGATTATTACTGATTACATCTGAGGGCACAAGGCAGGGGAAAAACCGCAACAAGGGCACTGTCTGAAAAATGTAAGAGCTTTTTTTTCCTCCTATTCCCATCTGGCTTATCGCTGCATAAAGGGAGTGTGATTCTTGGTTTTAGAAATTGTTGGATGCAAGTCCCCCCTATTTCCATTGAGAGTGAGGTTTCACAGGGGGGTTTGTAGTTTTAGGTGTTGTTTGACCATCCAAGAAGCACTTATGCTAAAGCATACTGACACCTTTACGAGGGCTGATTAGAGAGTTCAAGGACTGTCAAAGTAGTCTCCTCGATACAGCGCTCCTGCAATGCTTGTAACTCCATGTAAGTCCCATTATGTAAACATGTCAAGCACTATCTGCAGTGAGCGCTGAATCTCCTAAACTGTCAAAAAGTCACCTCTTTGACTTGAATTTTATACTGAGCAAAAGGGAGAGGTTAGCCGCACAGTGGAGCAGTGGTTAGGACTGTCGCCTTACAGCTAGAAGGTCCTGGGTTCCCTTCCTGGTTTGGGATCTTTCTGTGTGGAGTTTGCATGTTCTACCTGTGCCTGCCTGGGTTTTTACCGAGTAGTCCCGCTTCCTCCCACAGTCCAAAGACATTCTGTTGTTAATTGGTGATTCTAAATTGTCTGTAGGTGTGCTTGTCTGTCTCTCTGTGTGGCCCTCCAATGGACTGGTGATCTGTCCAGGATGTAACCTGCCTTCACCCTCAACTGGGATAAACTCCAGCCCCCCTGCAACTGTACAGAGGTTGAAGCAGAGTATAGATAATAATGGATGGAAGGAGAAGTTGCATGGAGCCAAAGTGGGTGGATGAGTAGCGAGTAATGTAGCGCTGTGGCAAAAAACCCCTGTGCATATTTGCACTGCATATTTACCCTAAGACACATTCCAACCCTGTGGGATTATTTCCTGATTCACAAACACCTGAATGTTGACGAAAACAGAGGATGCTCATGGTGCGCTCTTGACCTCATGTCCGTTGTCTGATTTTGGGGTCAAATCATCCCAGCTGCTGACTGACACATAATGTTTCTTCTCTGCTTCCATGTGCAGTCAAAGGAAAAATCACAAATGTACACCGACCAGTGATCTTGTGGACTTGTGACAGTTTCTGCTGGCACACTTTACACATATGTAACCATGAGGTACTCTGTGAACCTGCAACACTAGTCTAAGAACATTCACCCCTTGTAGACTGCAATAGTAAAGGTTAAACATTTAAATATGTATATAGCACCTACAGAAAAGAGAATTTCAGGAAATCTAAGGTTTTCACAGAAATACAAACCGTCTTTTATTTTACATCCTATTTAGATATAGAAACCCTACAACTACAACTCAGAAAACATATTTCTTTAGACTTCAGATTGATAGTTTTGAAAAAACTGTCTTTCCCAGAAAAAATGGCTCCAAATTCACTTTTATTCAAGTCGCTCACAGCACAGAAAACAGTCCAGCTGCTCCAGTTTACAGGTTTGGGTGGGAGTTGTTTATACTCAGACACACTGATTAGTCTGTCCTGTGCAAAATTAACAACATATGCAAAGACATAAATCAAGTGACATTTCTCATTTTTATCTTTGTCACCCCAGTTGTGACTCTGGGCTCCTTGCAGGGTGACACCATTAATAGGAACTGCACTCCCATAAATTCTGACTTTTTGGTTCGTTATAAATTATCGTCACATTTTCCTGCCACTCGATGCACCTACGCTGTTGGAGGAAGACTCTGTCACACTCAGACCTTCTGCAAATACTACTCACACTATTTGTTCCACACTATATATATACACATACGGGGTACTGATCAGACCAATCGTAGCTCTGAACTGCAACTATGAAAACACCAGCATTTATTTGCAGAAAATGTGGAAATGCCCCGAAACAAAAATAATTGGATGTAGCTGTCGCTGTTATTTCCACCCCTCCAAGAGGCAGACAGCATTGAGAAACCAGGTCACAGATTATTGTACTATAAACTTGATTGGCATCTCCTCTCAACATTTGGAGGGTGTTTTCTCCTGGCCACTGAATCTAAGTTTCTCCACACAAACACTGTTCCACAGGATTATCCTTGCACTCCTGGCAATATCAGCCAGTTAGAGCCTTATGCCGTGTGCGTGTGTCAATGCATGTGGGTTTCGGTTTTCTCTCCCGGTGGTGTGTCTTCTTGGGCTATCTCTCCTACTCGTATGGACATTATGCTCTTAGACTTAGGGAGTATATGTGTGAGCGCGTGCACATCAAAATGTGCATATGACCACTAGATGAGTAGCAGACTTCCATCCCAAGTCCCTGAGCTCCCCTCCAACATCACCCATGGGCATTGTTTTGATCCCCACACCAGCCATTTTCCACAGCCACCTCTTAAGCCCCGTGCATACTGTACGGCATGTGTGTGTGCATGGCCACAGGGATGAATGCACAGTGCCCCCTTAAGCCTTTTGTGCTCCAAATTTACACCGTCTTGCCCTTATTCCCACTGCCAATTTCTCCCCTGCTTGTTCGTCAGTGTATGCAGCGCAAGGCTTATAACGGCAGAACAAGGCTTGGCTCTTTTCCCTGCTCACTCTGCCATCAGAAGTCTCAGAGGTATACTCCTCTTGCTGCTTCTTTAGAGCCTGAGGCTCTTTTTTTTGCAAAGCGTGAGAGACAGTTGCTCTTGCCCTCGTTCCTGCGAATCCACACTGAGAATCTTCTGCTGGATTCTTTTTGGGTTCTGAGAAGTTAGAGCTGAATGATGCATGCTTTAGTGCGTCGGATATCGTACAAGAATAGGCTGTTATCACCGCGACAGCGTTCAGCGTGCTACCCATCCCGTCGGTGCATCTTGCTCTCTCAGTGAGCCATCATATCATGGGGCCCTTAAGAGGAAGTTTTAATGGATTCCTGGTTGAAGTTCATGAACCAAGTGCAGGTTTACTGCTAATGGATTTCTTTAAATGACGCACATTTTAAATTTTGCATGAATTTGGACATCATACTGCTCAGACAGATGCAAAAAAAAGCACACTTCTATAAGCTAAAAGCCGCGTCATTCCTCATACGATGATTGACCACACTATAATTTACTCAATCTGCCCGGTTTTCCTTTTTATATCTGAATGACGCCATAATTACATCACGCAATCTATTTTAGTGTCTTTTCATTTTACATTTGTCTACGCGCTCTGCGGCTGCCAGGCTTCATGACTCAACAGCAGCAGCATGGGGGCCTGTTTCATTGTTTACAGCTTTGCAGGTCTCCCCATTTCACAACAAGGCCACCTAAATGCCTTGGAGGTACATTTAGTGTTGTTTAGGTGCTTGAGATGTACTGAAGTAATGTGTTTCCTACAGGGCTAAAATGTCTCCAGTGTGCTTTTATGTATTCGACAAGGCAATAATGTCTGCTCTGCACCGAATGTTGGCCAGCATCCAGATTTCTGCGAGACCTAATCAGCTTAATTTGAAATGGTGCAGATATTGTTCAGCGCACAAGACATAAGGTGCCGTGTGAAATATTGCTGCCAGCCATTAAACCACAGAGCTCCTCAGCAAAGAGGGAGATTACCACTGTGATGCTTTATGACCACTTGACTGCTTTTAAAATCATTATAGTCACTATCTAACAGCGAGAGAAAACAAAGGTATTGTTTGGCATTATGTATCATTGTAAGACTTCACAAAGATGCAAATAAATTATTTCTGACCAAATTAATCCAGTATTTTATTTATATTGTAGATTATTGTGAAGAGGAGTCTGTCGGGATGGTTTATAATGGAGCAGCAGTAAGCTCTGAATGTCCTCTGGAAGATTATTTTTCCGAAGAGTCCAGGATTAGATACATTCATAGAGAAAACAATTATACGTACACACACATAGCATAACACAATGATGGGGAAAACCTCACAGACATGCATACAAACACTGAGACACTTTGTCAGGCCCATAGTCAGCACTGAAGTACATATACCAATCAGCCACAACATTAAAACCACCTGCCCAATATTGTGCTGCTAAAACAGCATCTGACCCATCTGGGAATCGATGCAGAACCTCTGCAGGTGTTCTGGGACATTGGCAGTGGATCCTCTGGGTTCTGGGGGTTGCAAGGTGGATCCAGCATAATCGGATTGGGATCTGGGGAGTTTGGAGGCTGAGTCAGTGTCTCGGCCTCATTTGTCTCAGCAGAACATTGGATTGTAACAAGATGATCAATGTTGTTCACTTCACCTGTCTCTGCTTTTAACCACAGTTCTGGTTCTTTAGTCTTGCATGGTTAGAGTAACTGTGTCTGTCAATCTTTCTATCCAAGCATTGCACATTACAGCTAACAGTGTTTAGAAGAGTTAACACTCCCAAATTCCTTATTCTTTTAATGCAGTGGTCCACTCATTTAACTAGAAATCTGGACAATCAGCTTCTCATTTCTAGCCAGTGACTGGCAGTGGATTTTTATTTGGCTGAGATACATGAATTGGTGGAAAACATCTCTCCTGACTGAATTTTCTTCCTCCAGCTGGCTTGTTTGAAAAAAACTTATTGATGTTTCAGTGTAGAGTTTGTTGGTCGTGTTTGGCGGCTAAGCTTATTTGTCTTTTGATTAAAATGTGTTTGATGAATTTATGTATTTTTAAAAATAACTAATGTGCATGGAAAATATCATGCTATCTTAGATAAAATTGGTTGGGGTCGTTATAATGTAAACTGAACAATGCTTTTTATTAACATGACCTCTGATCCCACAAATTAGTCATAGTTGTATGTGTACTAGTAACCCAGCTTACATTACATTAGAGCAGATAAGATATATTTATTCCACTACTTTCCCTTACTTTTGTTTTCTGCCCTGACAGCATGACTGATATTGTTCTCTCACCTTGTGACTGTCTGTGTGTGTGGGTGTGTGTGGCATCATGAAAAAATGTGGTCCTGGAGATACCTGATCGAAGCAGGAACTAACACGAAGGTGGTTTTTAGTACTTGTTTATAGATGAAGGTGATTATATATCCATCTGTGGACAGATTGTGTCAACACGACAGATTTTGTCAACACGATGGCGTCACAACCGCACAAGATGCAATTATGAAACTTTACAGGTGTGCCAGCGAGATTATAATAAAGGCCAAGTTTGAAGACAGGTGTGGTCTGACCAGTGAGGACTAAGTTCCCATCATGTAGCTCTGGTGACTCATTAATCACAGGGCACAATGTGAGCATGTTGACGAGCATCAGTTCCAGTGTCATCCCATGGTTTGCAAAGGCTTTAAAAAAAACTCCACCACTTTCCAAAATTTTTAAAACCTGTTTTAACATGTGGAGAAATCCGAAGCTTGGAAGACCTGCCATAAAACCCTTACATTTTCATTTTTTGAGTTTGCTTTGTTTGACGAAACTTATTTCATCCATCACCATTTTAGAGTTTTTTCATACTCAATCAATACAATCATCGTTCTTTGGGGTTTGACGATTGCTCAGCTGCACCTCTTACTCTCCAGCACTGTATTTATAAGAGATAATGACAGGAAACATGTAGGAAAACAGTTCTTCATCACATTGCAGAATTTCCTCCAAAAAATAAAAAGAAAGAAAGAAAACAAAATGAAATAATCTACATAAGCCTTATGTTATTAAACAGATTTTTAATGAACTAATGTAATGTGTATATTATAAGATTACTTGACATCATTTTCTCGTATACTAATTCCCCAAGTAATTACTTGAATAAATGCTACTCAACCACACTGCCAGGAATATAATGTAATCTAAAAACAATATTAGAATCAGCTAGTGAAATTTCCACCATGTGTGGGTGGGTGATGAGATTCAAACCTCCAAATTCACACAAAAATTACAGAGGTCATGACCTGAGCGTCCTCATGTAGCCCACACCAGACTAATGCACACACACTCTCTCTCTCACACACACACACACACACACACACACACACATGCAGGATTGCTCAACAGACACACAGACTCCAGTACGTAGCTCACATGTACTTACACCATGACACATTAATGACATACGAACCAACACAGTGAACGACCATTAGGGGGCCTATTGACTCCCATTAATGACTCATACAGACTTCTATTAATTCACAGGGGACTCATTATTCCTGATTGTGTTAATGCTTGTGTGTGAGGGCAGATGTGCGCGTCTGTCTACCTCCCTGTCTATTTGGACTTTATTTAAATCTCTGTGCTTTTTTTGTCATTTGACAGATAATTATCCCTTCTGCTTGTTTATCTGCCTATTTTTTCTGCCTTTGTGTCTATTTCTTTTGTGTCTGTAGCGGCGGCAGCTATATCTGAGTAAAAAAGAAAAAAAAAGACAGTAGGATGTGTGCCATTAAGAGCAGTGACGGATGTAGACAGTATCAGTGGGAGGATAATGATTGCTGGATGGGACAGTGCGGATTAGCGTGCGGCTAAGCTTGTTGTGACCACAGATTGCGGGGCACTCGAAATGAGCACTGCCAGGCCACAGCCAAAGCAAGGTGGATTAGAGCTGCGAGGGAATGGTGGGGGCGGAGGCCTGTTGGCTGCATGAATGACTAGAAGGCTGACTTAAAGGCTAGCTGACTACAGGGTTTAATGCTTGGCTTTCTGGCTGGTTTGCTCATCGGCTGCTGGGTGACTGCTTTGTTGCTGGGATTGCTTGAAGCCTGGCCGGCTGCCCTCTGTGGCTGTCAAGGAAAAGAGATGCTGGACTTTCAGGTCATAATGCCACATCATGAGCCAGATTTAATTGACTGCTAGTGATTCATAATAGAAATATTTGCAGCACGACATTTCCACTGCAACTGTTAATCAACAAGTGAGTTATACTTACTAGGTGCATTAAAGTATTTGCACACTAAATTACAAATCTGAAGCTGTTTCTTTTGGATTCTTTTCTGGATTCTGCAACACCAGGGACAGCAAACATCAAGGAGTAGCAGATTTCTTGTTGCTCATCACAGATTGAGCTCCCATTTTATTAGGAGCTAAAACTGAAGCACAACAACCTTACAATAAATCCTAAGTTTAAAGAGAGCTGCTGCTAAACTGATAAATAAGTATACACTGATCAGCCCCCTTATGTGCTCAAAAATGCTCTGAACCATTGGTCATGGACAAGAGGACCTCTCAGGGTGTCCTATGGGGTCTGGAACCAGGACGTTGGCACTGGATCCTTTGGGTGCTCTGGCTTGTGCAGTGGGGCCTCTGTCAATCAAACTTGTTCCACTGCATCCTGTTGATGCTTGATCATAATGGGGTGTAGGAAGTTTGGAGGTCAGATCAACATGTTGGTCCATTGTCATGTTCCTCAACATGTTCCTGATTGTTTAATGTTTTTCCATGTGGTGGGGTGCATTTTCCTGCAGGGGTAGGCCAGTGACATTTGGGATTTCCATCTGCATGAGGGAGTGTGCTTGTTTGGGACAATGTTTATTTGGGTGTCTAAGTCTCATCAACATGGATGTTAAAATCCAAGTTTTTCCATCAGAACAACACATAGTACCAATATGATCAATGTTATTCACTTCACCTGTCAGTGGTTTTAATGTTGTGGCTGATTGGTGTATATTGAAACACTACCCTAAAAATATGCAAAATAATTACATTTTTGTTTGCTAACTGAATTGAATTTATTAGCATATCTGCACTAACAAAGTCCACAGAGACAGCATTCAACATTGGAGGTTGCCAAAGGGAATACATTTTTTTTTTTAAATTAACTTGCCCACCTTAACTTATTGGTGCAGCTTAAAGTGAAAATACACTGTCCACTAAAACTACTCTCAGTTATTTGAGCAGAGACAACATTTTCCTCAATGCTATGAATGGAATTATAAGCCAATAATCATTGCAGAAATAGTGACAGCAACATTCAGCAACAATCAGACACACTTTTACATCATGTTTGTGCACCTGCTTGTAAGAGCGCCGAGAAAACAAGTGAAGTGATTACAGTTTTTCAGTGAAGAGCATACAAACAATCCATACGAGTAGCTCTGTGTTCTGTTACATGTTGTCTTCATCTCTGTTTATCAATTCCCCTCCCCTGTTGTGACCCCTTAAAAACCCACCTGTGAAACACACCCTGACAACTCTGCGATCAAACCGGCTCGCACTAGTCATCATTAGATACGATTGTGCTCTTGTCATGTTGAAAGAGACTCAGTGGTGAATATCTGAATCTTGATCTCTGAATAGTGCAACAACACACGGGTTCCTGAAAGGAAACTGCACAATGCAGCATTGTGGAGGCAGCGACAGGCCTCATTAGCTGCACCACATCCTGGTTATCTGATCTCCCTGCAGACCGACTTGTACCAGTGATTCTAACTTATGACTCACCTCAGCATCAAAGGCCTGAGTGTCAAACTACCTGCCAAAGCCATGTCTCATGACAAAATGGTGCCAAGGATGTGCTATCGCCTGAAACTGGAGACAACGATGTGAAATAGGAGCTTTTCTGGTCACTGTTAGTCAGCAGTGATAATGTGGAGGTGATGAGATTTGTCTTCATGTTTGCTGAGACATGAATGTAAGGAGAGTTGTACTGCGGGTATTTTAGGGTTAGTCCAAGTGCCGCCAAGATAAGATGACAAGATAACAAGTTTATTCAACTGCGTTTATCCTTTGTGTTTGCCAGTTCAATGTTCTCGTTTGCCCAACTCTTTAAATAACCTTTCTTCAAGATCCCTTCTTTTACAAACTAAGAAGACATGTTCCATGGCTTGATTTCTTGTAATGAATGCACATGAATACACTGTTATACAAAAGGCTGAATGGCTGAACTAAATTTTCATCTTCAAAGCAATGCCTATATTAAAAAGTTGGGGATCATGTTTGACTCGTAATTACATTTTTACAATTTAAAAAGTTATTTCATGTGATCATCTTCTTCCTATTATCTATTAAAGTTAATTTGAGAAGCTGTTGGCAAACATGTTCTTCTTTATACATCTAAAATATGTTGTGTGGAGTAACATTAGCAATCATTTGGCCCACTTGATAAATGTAAGTCCAATATTCACTCTCCCTTCAGCTTGGTTTATGGTCCCCAGACTCCTGATTAAAAGTGTTTGGTGCTGTGCAGATAGTGTGCAGTGTTTTTTATAGAGCTTTTGTACTCTGCTGTTGCTGAAACAGGGCTGGTGAGACTTAAGGTGGATGCCTGGGAGAATGATGAGTTAAAAGACACTAAAGTGCTCCACAGAGCTTAGGAAAAATAAAGATTTAGGTCATGTTGCTGTCTGTTTTGATCTCTTATGAGCCACCCTTTTGCCATATATGTAGTCATGTGATCAAAATGTTGATCATTGTTGCTTTAAGTATGAGAGTTACCCAGTCATAGTTAGCTACATCATTTCCCCAAACATCTGAATGGTTTCAATTCATAATCCTGATACATTTAATGTTCTGTAGCGGGTTAAAAATGCTGCTGCAAGGATTTTAAATTGATCTAAAAGTAAAATAAATTATCGTCCCTGTTTTGGTATGTCTCCATTGTTATGCAGTTACCTTCAGAGAATCCTGAAAGAGTTTATGATTTGCATATAATCGCTTTGGCCATCTCCGCCGAGAACACCAAAGTGCTTGCACAAATGGCTCCAAGGACACACATTCCACATTTTAACATCCCCATTTCAGAGAATCCTCTGGAACAGATGGATCACTTTACCCACCTTGGAAGTTTCCCCTCAAAGCAATGCAACTCCGAAAAGGATGTGGAGAGCAGGATTTGTCTTCAGAAACAAAGACATAAAACAACCACCCAAGCTGTTGTCTTTTACACCTCACTGTATGGATGCAAAACATGGACCCTGTGCCATCGAGACTTCAGGAAACTTGTGCACCTTTACCTGCAGTCGTTTCAATCTATCATTAACATCAGTGGGAGGACTATGTCACCAACTTTTCAGTCCTTGAGAAAAATCAGGCATCAAATATGCCTCAGATGGAGAAGTTCCATGCGTTAAATGCACCACACTTCCACTACAGATCCTCTAAAGCAAACTCGGCACCAGCAAATGACCCCACAGTTGTTGTCTGCAATGTCACAATGTCAGCTCAAGACTGTGAAGAAGACCAACATCTTCATAAAAAGCTGTGAGAAGCAAGTGGCTTAAAACAATCTCAATTGCAGCTGCTCTGTCTGAACAAGACAAAGACAAAAGGTCTGCGAGGTTTTACCGCGACTACCTCCTTGTAGCTGGGGCAACTTGGACAGATGCTTGTTTCAACTAAGGATAGTTTATCCAGTTACCTGTACTACCAACACAATAAATAAGAAATAAATAGACAAGAAAGTAATATGCTATGGGATTTGATTATGCCAGTATACACTGCACTTGTGAGCAGCTAATACCTGCAATACATTGAACTCCTCCTAATGTACATTAGTGTAAAAGGTGATTTAGAGTGTCTCCTGCACCAACCTGCAGAACAGAAATCTGCTTCATCAAATGACAATAAAGAGAACAGGCCTCGTCCCTCTGCTCAAAACTTTGTCTTTTTATGCTTATTGGGTGTGAAGTTAAAGAAATAATTTTCACTTAAGTTTAAAGTGCTTTCATCCATTTTTGCGTGCTTTGTATCAGAAGTAGAATCTTACTCTAAGAAATGTTTCTCAGATCTCGAGGGGTTGATGGTGGTATTACAAGCAGAGAAGAAAAGTGTATTTGAGGTCACAAAAGTACAATATTTTCTTTTAAAAGGGATTCTTTATCAAAAGAACCTTCAAATCCTCTGCAAAAACCAGGGCTTGGTTTTCCCCAAACAGTGTTGCAAAAAAATCCGACACCTAAAGAAGTTCCCAGTGTAGCGATAACAACCTGAGGCAGAGAAACAAGTGAAAAAGTCAAGGACAAATCACAGTCTTCATGACAAGAATTTTATTTTCTTTTTTTTAATTACATTTTGCATTAAATTAAAGAGTTTTTTCTTTACAACATACATTAAGCTGTGAATCAGATGTTAAGGAAGTGGAGAGAGTAGGGCAAAAAACTTTGTGACGTCACAATATCTTACAAGCTTACAAAGTTCAAAAGTTTGAGAAGTTGAGAAGAGAGTCGATTTGCATCTAATAGCAGTGTATTATAACAAGGGTGAAAGACAAAAAAGGCACACACCAAAGAACCTCACTGTCCACAGCAGCCTTCACAGTCGAAACCTAATCCAGTCTTTAAAATGTTCAAACCCTCCTCGGATAGCAGGACGCTTGACGTTGCTGAATCTTGAATGCACCCGCGGCTAAACTCGCTCGTCTACACAGGATGTGGACATTTAACCTTCTGACCCAGACAGGTTTTCTTGTTCACATTCTGCGTGGACATGACAGTTCTCCAAGGCGAGAGCCAACACAGCTGAACAAGAAATGTTTAGTCCAGCAGATCAACATTATTCCAGGCCTGGGAAAGTTGCTGGTTCATGCACTCAATGCATTGGAGGGTGTAAACATAGCCTTTATTTGTGCCCAATCAACAGTTTACAACAAAGCCAAGTCTGGAGTGAACACACACCTTGAAGCTAATCTTGGGTCTTTTGCACTTTGAAGATGATAGCTTTAATTAATTATTTGGATAACTGCTTGAACTGACCCCAGACCATGTTTCTGATGGGACACCTTCCTCCCTGCGTCTACTGTATGTACAACATGGCAGTCGGGTCACAGATCCTCCACGTTCCTTCTTATTTTAGCTGTGGATTGAGACATAGTTGGCTTTCCTCCATTGAGAAACAGAAAAAAAACGGCTTGATATCAAGAAAACTTTTCACCTATCTACACATACAACACTAAGGGAGTGCTCCACTGATTTAAGTGTTTAGGTGAGGGGGTGGGGGTAATCAATAAAAATCCTCATGTAAAAAGGAAGTGAAAGCAAAAAAAGAAGGTCTGATTAGTCAAACTCTCAGCCGCTCATAAGGCCTTGATAATGAGAGTTAGTGAACATAAAACTAAACTTCCTCAAACTGTTTTCTCTTACATAAAAAAGGGGGTTAAATCATTTTTTAATATCGTTTTAAAACTTTCTTCACAGGAACCAGCCTGTTTTACTGCCTAACAAATGAATGTTACGATGCATTCAAGAAGCCTAGAGTCGTGTTAGTACACCGGGTGCTTGTGTGCATCCATGTACTGTACGTTTGTTGCGGTGTTGTCATTGCATTATTATTATTGCAGTGCACAAGACAGATAAACGTACGTTGGCCTTCTCAAGTAACACATGTTAATTGTTCAGTTTATCAGTCAATTAACTGTCACTCCAAACAAACAAGACAGCAAAAAAACAACAACAAAAAAACAAGTAAAAACAAATACCAGGACTTTTAAATTGTAGAAAATAGAAAATCAAAAAACACTCACAACGTCTTCATCGACACTGCCAGCACAACATAAAGGGTTGCTTTAAGCGCATTAATGGCACAATCAGAAATGAACCACAAAGATGAGTGTGTGTGTGTGTGTTGTGTGTGTGTGTGTGTGTGTTTATGTGTGTGTGCTGGAGAGAAAAAGAAGGAAAGGAGCTGCTCCTTTCCTGTGTTTCCTCCCCAGACTGTAAGTGTGTTATGTCTAGGGACCAGAATTACAACAATAACACCTACATTCTTTAATTGCATTTTTATCAAACCAGGGAAATATCATGACGTAAGAAAAAATAAAAAATACGACAAGGAGACAAAGTTAAACAGCTATTAAAAGAAAACATTGTTACTACTTCAGGGTGTAAGGCACAAATTTACATGTGGAAAAAAAAGAAGCAGGCAATACAGATGTTTTGATACGTTTTTCCTTTTTTCGCCTGCTCATCTGCGTGACGCTGCGAGGAAAAAGACGATACGTTCCGAAGGTGGAGGCGCATCGCTCCGTTTGCTTGCAGCCTCACTTGCAGCTTCTTTTTCTATGTGTGTACGCAGATTCCTGCACTGTTGCCGCAGCTGCTTCTCTTGTATTTGCAACATGCAACAGTGAGCTTTGATGGCACCGGTAAGCCAGCAACCAATTAGGATGAATGTTTCTGACTCACACAAAACCACAGTGCTGATTGGGGTTGGGGGGGATGCTCATTGGAGGAGTGAAAGGGTGAGATTCAGGAAGTCTTTTTTTAATGATTGGTCTGAAACAATGGAAATTCTGGTCCATAAAGGTAAAAGTCCTGGTCTGGCACAGTTTAAATAAATATTTCCTCCTCGTCACGCATATCTCAAGCTGCAGGTCCCACTGAGCACACGGTAAGACCTAGTGGACCTTTAGTCATCAAGAAAGTTCTACTGGCTCCAGTTTAATGACTTTAAATATTTTTTTCTCACACTTGATTAATTAATATTAAAAGATCTCTTCTTTGTCCTCTCTCTCTCCCCAAGCCTAGAAAGTCAGTCTGTTTTTTTTCCAAAAGCACTTAATAAAAATAAATACAACAAGCTATTAGTATTAACAGTCATGTGTTAATCAGTAACCAGTACAGTAGAAGATTCTTCTGGCCCAGGCCTCTGAATCAGACCCAGGCAGGACTTGATTGCTGTAACACTGAGAGGCTTTTCACAGTTTCCGACAGAACCCAGGCAGCTGTCTGGCCTTTCAGTCCAATCTCTCTGAGTGCTTGTTCGCTCAGATTCTCCATTCCTCAAGGTACTGTACAACAATTATTCTCCGACTCCCCCCCCCGCCACGTTGTCTTCTTATGTGCTTTTACCAGCATGATAAAGTTTCGAGTCCCTGTGACCAAAGACACCACAAACAAGAGAGCGATCGTCTTGAATGCTACAGGGTGCCGTTGGATGAAATATTCAGGACGAGCATCATCTTCTTTTTCAGTAGCACACGTTCCCATGCATGTGTTTGCACAGGAACTGGGAGCCGGCCAGAGCAGGAGCTCGGTGACGGCAACAAATGACGACAACCATTGTATATTTACATATTTATATAAAAAGAAAGTGTTTTCTTAAAAAAACTGTGTTGCATTTTCCACTGTAATGTACACCAAAAACAAACAAAAACACTAAAAGGAGATGCAAGTTGTACAGTATTCCCTGTTTTTTTCTCTCGTTCAGAAAACACCTTTCACTACTGTCTTTTCACATTGGACCAACGGGGAAATGAACTGACTATGTGCCGGAGTCACTGGACTTGACTTTTGTCGAGAGTGAGACTACGGAGGGTTTGGGTGGGACATCAGGCTTGAGATGCTTGATGCCCGTTCGAGGCAGTGAACCGTAGGAACTCATTCCAGGCTGCCGGGACAGAGATATGCCCTGTGCTGTCATTTGTATGGAGTCCACCCTCTGAGGTGCAGGTGGTGGAGTCTCCACACGGTTGAAGCTGTGATGTCTCGCCAAATGGGAGGAGTTAGATGAGTTGGTGTTGTGCTTCTTGAGGGCGGAGGATCCAGAAGCAGCAGATGCTGATCCTTTCCGGAGCCCGTAGACCGACGAGTGGACCTCCAGGCGTTTGCCCATCTGTGGGACAGCAGGAGGGACTGTAAGGGAGGCCTCTCGTTGGGGCACGCGCGGTGGCAGCACCCCATCTGGATCCACCATGTTGAGGTTGTGACATGGGCTCTTCATTGTCTTGTACTCCAGGGTGGCCCCCTGGTCGTCCATGACCCCGTGGCCCATGCTCATATCGCTGTGATGGGGCTGCTCCACGTACTCATGCTGGTAGGACTGCTGGTGCTGCTGCAGATGAGGCTGGAGCTGGTGTTGATGCTGCGGCAGAGGTAGGACTACCACGCTGGGGATGTGCCCCGGTGAGGCCCTCAGGGGCAGGTCTGTAGAGATAACAGGGGAGCCCATAGGTGGCATGTCCTTGGTGCAAGCGTTGATGAGGTTCTGGTTTCTCTCCCACTCACGGCTGCCCCGGCTAGGCTTACGACGTGGCTGCATGGGAGTGGATTCAGGCGTTGGCAGAGCAGCAAGGTCCAGGTGATGCTGGTCTGCTTTAATCAGCATCTTCCCATTTGGTGTCAGTCTCCCATTGTGCATCAAAGGCGTGAGGATGGCCTCAGGGCGACCATCTTTGGCCTGCGTCTCAAACAGGCCAGTGAGCTTGGTCACACTGTTCATGGATCCCCGGCGGGAGTGGAGGTGGTGGCTGTCCTTTTCCTTGCGGCCTGTTAGGTCCATGTCTCGCCGCCGGTGGTCACAGACACAGTAGACGATGATGCCAGAGAAGATGGCCCCCATGGCAAACGCGAGGATGACGGCGATGGCCAACAGGGTCACGGGGACGAGCTGGTCTCGACCCTTCTGGTAGCTCTCACGGATCACACCTGCAGAGAGGCAGAGATGAAATTCAGACCAGCAAGAATAAAAGAAGGGGAGATTCCACTGCTGTTAGGGGCTGTTTTGTAGGAACTTGCTTCTAAGAATAAAGAGCTGTTGGGAAAGATGTTTATTATTAGACTAACCAAAAAAATAGAAAACAATACTCAATTACAATAATTAAAAGATATTTTCTGGGTAAAAAGATTAGAGGTTTAAATAATTTCAAGAAAAACATGCAAATGAAGGAGGATTTATTCCATCATAAGGAACATCTTTTCAAAACAGGCACAAATGGTAGCTTGAAGTAGCAACATTCAATATTTCCCGAAAATCCAATCTTAGACTGAAAATGCGTTTTGGAGGGGTGATTATGATTCACATTTTAAATCCCAGATAAAACCTTCTGCTGAAATGAAAAAAGATATGAGCACAGATAAAGGAGCCTGAAATACCCGAACCCTTTCTTCTCATAGATGCAAATGGGAGACTTTTCATAAAGCTTGGATCCAATCTCATGAATCACAGAGAATACATTAAAAAGCCTCTGATTAGGCGCTAAATCCAATGAGCTGTGTCATCAGTGTCTTATGAAAGCGCCACTTTCAAAGACTGGCAAAGACGCGCTGCGATATGGCAAAATAAAAGATAATTCAATAAAGGCGGCTATGAAGTATTTTAGCGTGGAGAGAGTGGGAGCAGCAGGTTGTGTGTACTGAAAACAGGGTCAACAATGATCTGCGCACACAGATACATGAGCTGTGGACACATGCACCTCCTACATACACACACACACGCTCTCAGATGATAACCTGCAGCCTGTTGATGAATGTAGACATCTAATGCAGCACGCTGTTCGCTGGGTGGACTGGGTTAAGCACACCGGTCCACAGTAGAGAGATTTATAATGCGTTCACACATGACCTGTGGCCAACACAGATCAGTTACCACAGACAGAGGATTAGGCAGGTGGGCTCAATCACTTAAAAAGCTCCTGCAGCGCTACCACTCGTCTTGATAGCGTGACTGGGTTACACGTGTGCATCGTGCTCATCATCTTTTCTAGCATGGTATGTATTACTCCCCACAGCATTTTTTGATTACCATGTGTATACTGGTAAATAAAACCTGCAAAACTGTAAAATGCATTAAAAAGATGGTATCTGGGTGAAACATGTAAGTAAATTAAGCTGATATCCGTGTGCATGAATGGAATTCTTGTAATTCATTATGTCGGAGAGTGTTTCCCATACAGAGGAGGCATGTTTACTGTGAATCTACGCTCTAAAATAAGCACTAGGTGGGTGACAGGATTTGAACAGCATTCAAAAAAAAAATCATTTCATTTACTAGAAATCTGTTTGAGGTGGGAGGAATGGCTGAAAGTGGCTATGACTGTGCCATTTTTTGTTTCATTTCTTAAGATCTGCTTATACTGAGTTGCTTTCAACTAGTATCTTCTGGCTCTGATATACTTTACTTCAAGTTTACTTAGCTTATTCCCCAACAAGCACACTGCACCCTATACCATCCATGCAGCTCAATTATCAGTGATGAGCTGCTACCATGAATTTTTAGCGCATCGCTCTGATCAAAACAGCTGTCAACAAGCAGATCGATGCAATTTCGCCTTTTTATGCTCCCAAATCACACTCTTCTTCCTTCTCGCAAGGCATCCGTGTTTCAATTTGCTCTGTAATTTTTCAAAAGAAGACGCCAACAAAACAAAGCATTAGTTGCAATAATTCTCAAAAATCCTGAAGGGGCTGCGTAATCATGTTTGGCTTTTCAGCTCGGCTGTGTCGCTGAGGAAGTACTCGGAGAATATCTTTTTTCTGCGTCTCCTCGCTAAGACACAACACAGACACAGAGACAGCATGGTAATCTGTTCTCATGGAGCTGAAATCCAGACTCTCTCAAACTAACATCCATAATCCTCACTCGCTGCAGTCATACTTCATTAGTCCAACAACATGACTTAAAACCCATTTTTTCTAGCCGGAATAAAGCACTGAGCAGTGACTCAGTCTCTGTGTGGACTTTAAAGCTCAACCAGGATTAAAAAAAAAGAGCAGTTACATTTGCTCTGATCGTTCCTCATTCATTGTAAAAACAAAACTTCACTTTTCTCTTTAATAGAGTCCTGACAGCATGCAGCTGAGCCATACCTCATTTCACGTTAAACAAAAGCTCTGAAAACATCTTTTCTGGCCCAAAATGGTTTCTTATCAAGGGCGAACCCAGCCGTGTGGATAGTGTGTGAAGTGATGAGTGTTATCTGCAGCCAAGCATTAAGGTTTGACAAGTGTTATGGTGTGGACTCGTGTGACCAAAAGGCCAAACTGTCTGATGAAACATCTGCTTCTCATCTCACACAGTAACAACGGAGAGAGATACTCGCTGCCATCTTTCACTTTGGTGACTTTCCTGTGTCCTTTTGTTTTTTCTGCTACTTGTCTCCTTTACTGAAACAATGAATCACTTTTCTGACTTTCTTCTCGTTTCAGAGTGTTTTCTTTCGCACCGCTCGGCTTCCATATGGTGAGTGTTCTATTCAGTGGAAACTGGGAAGGCTGTAATTACAACCTTGTGGTCTTTGTGACTTATCATCCTTTGGCAGAAGCGACAGTGGTGACGGGTGCTGTCCTGCGAAACAAAGATGAGATGGAGGAAGAATTCAGCCTCACTTGAGGTGAGGAGGCCTGAAAATCTCCAAAAGGCCATTTGTGTAAAGAGAATGAAAGTGCAAGCATACACAAATACTTTGGCAAATTTCTCTTTTATCCATAATCCCTGTTAAATGTAAATACGTTCATTCATCTCTGTCTATGGCACTTACATGCTGAGAGAGAGCCAGTCAAAACTGTTATGAATTTTCATGACGGTGAATTTATAGCTGCTAAAGGTTAACTTTCTTCGACCGAGCATTCGGGTCTCACATTGAATAACAAAGCCGGAGGGCAGCAGAGCCAAATGGTTGTCCATTCCTGTGAACTGTGCAGCTGGATCTTTGTCTCCTATTCTGGGTGAGGGAGCCGAGGTTAAAGCCCTATTTAACCTGCACTGCATGGCTCTTCCTGATTAAAAAAAATTGCTTTCATTCCTTTTTCTCCTCACCCAACCATCGCTCACTCCTCTCTCACACACTCACTTCCAGAAGATACCTATAGCCCACAGCCTTGGGTAAAAACACAAAAGGAAGAACGAGGAAACTTTGAAGACTTCCATCTTTCATGCGAGGAATTGTTTCTCATCCCGACATCAAAGCAAATGAAGGTTGCCACAGAGGACACGGGGAGCCGTCTCCGGCGAATCACAGGACTTGGGGGTTCAGAACGAAGGTGGCTGCACTGCTCATTTCCCGATGCCCATTTGTGATCTTCAGAAAACTTTTTCAAAACTTCCGCAACGTGACCTTGAAAACTATCAAAGTGCTGCTAAAACCCACAGATTTTCTGCTTTAGTCCTCATCTTGTCGGGGTTCTGACTATACAGTGACTTGTAATCTTCTGGTTTCGACTCTTGCCTCGCCCCCAGAACACCGCATGAGGAGGCATCCTGCAGCTCGACACTTCTCTCGGCGGCTGAATTGATTTGAATTTCACACCGCCTCGGGCCTCAACATTCAGATATTAAACACATATCTCAGATACTCAGATATTTCTTGCTGTCAAAACAGGCTGGATCGGCAACACTTACTTGTAAATCAGAAACATTGTAATCTGCTGTGACTGGAACTCGTGAATGCTCGCTCTCTATCTGTCTGACACACGTAGACACTCTTTTAATCTCTGCAGAGGCACCAGCTGACTTAAGCCCACAGAGCTCGTCTTTGTGTTGGTGTTTGGAGAACTTCAAAGGCAGTTGAACATCACAGGGGTTACGGCGAGGGACCTAACCTCTGACTACAGGCCGCTACACAAAGACATTGTCTGTAAAATGATAAAAATCTCAATTAGACTCAACTGCACTTGCTGATGTGTCACTTGTTGAAAGACCGAACAGGACTTTTGACAGCCAAAGAATGGAGCAGAAGAAAAGATGCCTTACGTTGCTGCAGTGGGAGCTTCAGAAACTCTTTTTTTTTGTTAGCTTGTTGTCATCTTTAAAAAAAAAGGACATTGCTGTTTAGATGATGACAACAATTCATTAAGTTCTATTTAAGCCCCGGTTAGGATATTATCCCATTAAGTCCTGTGTATGTTTGCGTTCAAGAGGCACTTGCATTAATGGTGTTATTCAATATTAAAGCATTCATCAGACAATCCTGAGTCGCTGCACTGCATACTGATGAGCCAGTTAAGACATAATTAAACCCCTAATTATATCATTTTGCACCTCAGGTATTAACACTGATGTACTAACCTATCCAACTCCCTGCATACAAAGTGTAGTATTTAATAGTCGCAGGAAATCAACCTAAATTAAACATCCTTGGGAACATTTTTCATCAGCCGTTTGATGCCTCGAATTGACACTTGCTACTGTTTGCATAACTGGGTGATGGATTTGTTAAAGTACACGGCCCAGCGTGAATAACACGGCTAATACAATTAATTCGATTCTCTCCGAATTTCAGTCACATGTTGACACAGCGAAGGCTAAAGCTCCCTGACAGCAGAGATTTTACTCAGAAAGAATTAATGACATTTTTATAAAAACACTCCCTTTTTCCGCAGCGAAAAACTGGTAGTTTGAAATCCCATGTTGCTTTTTGTCTGTAAAATCTTGACTCCTGTTAATTAGTATTCAATCTTGATGAGTCACCGTTGTACAGATGGTAGCCCCGGTCGAGTGGAATTTTATTTAACGCTATGATTTGCTGAAAATGTGTGGCCAGCTTCTCTGAATGACTAAAGTGCTACGTGTGAACTGATATGCATTGTGGTTCATCCAATTACAAATGCAGGCATCGGGAATGGTTGAGAAATGTTTGAGTACACAACACATAGTACCACCCGAGAACAAAGGCTCAGCTTGTAGCGGCTTGATGAGTCGCTCACTCATGGACATCGTGAACGTGACAATTTAAATTCAGTTCAAAGTGGAACAATGACAGTTGAATGTGGGCTAGACGAGCTTCAAACGCACAAAAGGATGAGCTGCCGTGATATGAGATTCAGTCTCACATGGCCAAAAAGACAAAGTGAAGCCTTTGTATGAACCGGCGATGGCGAGGAGTCTGACTGAGCAGCGTAACCAAAACATAAAAATGTAAAAGTAAGCTACAAATGTGTGTCGAAAACAAAGGCGATTTGAGAAGAACAATAAGCTAATCAGTGGAGGAAATGATGGCTTATGGCTTGACGTCAGCCGGGGAAGTGCGTATGCTGGGAAAACGTCCAGTCCACTGTTTCTATTATGATTCACAATGAGCTGCAAATAATTCGTCTGCTTCACAAAGGCCCATCACAATCTTTGGCCAGTAAGAAACATTAAATCCTCTGCTTCATATAACTGTGAAGGTGTTAGAATGACAGGAATATTGCTTGCAGGATCGTTTAATTCAGAAAAAATAGTTTTTCTCTCTGCTTCGCTGCATTCGTCCTGTCTTAAAGGGTCACTCCAGCAACTTTTAACTGAAATCCTATCATCCCCTTTTATAGGATTAACCTAAATCCTATCATTCAAACTGCAAGGACACATGAAACTAACATCAAATTTCCCTATGTGCTCCCTTAAAACATTGCCTGCCAGAGAGCAGAGTTCATGGTAAACTAAGCCTAAGCCTCGATTACCTGGAATCTTGTCGGCTCATCTCCAGAGTAGGGCAATTTGGAACAAGAGTCATCCCCATAATAATCAGGCAACCAAGAAATCCCTCCTTATCTTTTTTTTGCTCACTGGTGGGAGAAAAAATGTAGCTGAAAGATTATGTGTGATAGTTATACACTGGACACATTCACAAGAAATGGTGACTACACTGCTCTGCTGCATTTGCAGAACTAATATGTAGAAAACCTGTGGTTTAAGTCAACCTTCTGAACTACACAAGTTGACTTTTTAGATTTTTGTGTCAGAACAGTTATAGTTACAGTTGCAAAGCCCAGTTTAAGCTCTTCTAGGGGCCTGTAGTCAGACAGAATCAAGACAATTCATGACAACACACTGCAAAACACTGTTAAAACCTGCATAAACAAAAAAACATGTCATTTTCTCTGCTATTACTGTACAGATTTGATAGTTTCCCCCATAACTACAGGTAGCACTTAAGATTGACACAGCATCCCCGATAATGATGGCGAAAAGTTCCTTCAACTGCTCTCCAGAAAGTGAGATGAAGTGAAATTCTCAGGCTATTGTGACTTTTCTGGCATGAAAAAAATCGTGCCGCATCCCTGTCTGAGCCGGGTCATACTCTGCCTCTATCACAGCAGCCTCACCTTGGCACAGAGGTGTCAGAGAGCTGCCTGCAGCAGAAAATAACCCTTGCAGAGCAGCTGTCAATTGACAGTTGGCATTACTGCGAGATCCTGACATGGAGGGAAATCACATTCCTAAATAAATAAATTACAGTAGCTCTTGTGTAACGGAGGAGAAATTTCATCAAACTGTTGTGGAAAATCTAAAAGATACATATCGTGGGTCTTTGCTTCACATCAGGTCTGTAATTATCAAGATGAAAAACTCGGCGTCGTCCTCTTCTTTTTCTTCTTCTCCAGTGGCAGCAAAGTGACACTTGTGAACGCTGCTTTTAATGAATTACAGCCTTGTGGTATGGCACCAGGGAACCGAAACATCTCATCAGATAACCGTGTCTCCTGGTAATTGTGTTTGTATATTATTTTCCCAATTACGCTGTGGTAAGAAATGGAAATGCTGTCTAAATTATATGTGTAAACAACCATTTCTCTGATGTAGAAAGCGCTATACTGTGTTTTCCACTCAGTTCATCAACAAAGATGAAACTAATGTCGTCTGATAGAGCAGTCCTTCAATAAATCCCATTTTGTGAAAGTTATAATCAGTTGAAACTGTTCCAGAGAGGCAATGCTGATCATTCTAAAGGCGGTGGTGCTGTGGAGTCCCATTATATTATACAGAGTGGTATTTCTGTTGTTTAGCCACCCATCACTGATACGAAAGGCAGCACAACGCTGTTTGCTGATGGTTAATAAAGTAAATATATCCTGTCTCACTGTACTTAAAGTCACTGTTGCCTTTTCCAAGACCATTACTGACTGCTTTGGGTGCCTTAATAGAATCCAAACCCCTAACACAAAACCTAAATCGTGCTTTTGTTGCTATGAGAGGACACTGTTGGAGAACAAAATACCTTTTCTGGGAATGTTTTGTTGATTAATTAATTTCGCAATTTGCCAGTTAATTACCAGCCTCATTACGATGATAAAATGCAATCTGGGTGGCATTACGTCTACTTCAAAATAGCCTTGCTTGGAGGAAGTTAGCAGTATATAAATGTGATTTCTAGGAGACGGGCGGCACTGGATGTAATTTTTTTCGGTTTTGACGTTCAGCTGTTTCACCCAAGATTAGTTGGGTAATCATAAAATATAGAACGTAAACTGTTCAGGGTTGAAATTGTGGCTCACGAATGACTGAGAGGGATGGAGAGAAACACCGTTGTTCGCCGTGTTCAGCTACAATATCTTACGTCCTTCGTGATTCTCCTTTCTGCTGTTCTGTTTGTTCGAATCTCTCAGCCAGTTTGTCTACCTGCTATCTCCTTACCTCATTTTGTAACCTTCACTGCTACGTTATTGTCCTGCTCCGTTTAATAAATCTTTATCATGTGTCCCCCTATTCCCTCATTTCCCACATCTCTCTCTCTCTCCCACTTCTGTTGTCTCTCTCCATCCCTTGTTCCTTCCACCTCTCTCCCCTCTCCTTCTTCCCTTGGATAGCTGCTGTAATGAACCCATAAATTGGAGCAACACAGCGGTGGCTACAGGTCGGGGTTGGGGGAGGGGGAGGGTGGATGTAAAGGGGGGAGGGAGAGCTGACAGAGAAAGGGGGAGACAGGTAGAGTAGAGGAGAGAAAGCAAAAGGAGGGCGCAGGGGGCAAGGATTCATTCCTGCAGACAGGGGGGAAGAGATATGACTCCAGTTGGAGAAGAGACAGACTACAAGGGGGGGGGAAGAGACAGAATAGGAGGAGGAGGAGGTGCAGAAATGGAGGAATGGAGGTGTGGTGGGGGAGGCTCCGTAAATTGGTTCAGGAATTAATTTGCACTAGGTAAGGTATAGCCTTGGAACATGCCATCCCAGTCAGATGAGAGGTCCTGTGGAAGGGAGACTGATCACAATGGCAGCAGATGGTGGAAAGTGGCGGGGCTAGCGGAGGGGTTTATTTTGGGAGTGGGAGGGCGACGGGAGCAAAAATGGGGAGGAGGTGTATGAATGAGAAAAATATAACAGAGACAGAAGAGAAAGACAGACAGACAGACAGACAGACAGACAGACGAGCTCAAATGTACTGTGAAAACCCAAGCGGCCACCTGGCTAGGCCGAAACGCCTGACAATGATGCTGCCGGGTGCTAAATATCACCAGTGTGTGAATGCAGCAATTTCTAATTACTCTGGTGGTGCTGGGCTAATACATATTGGCAGCACTGTAATATTCATTAGCAGATAAGATTCCACAATGTCTCAACTGCGAATGAAAAAGTTAGGGAGTAATTGTAACGTCTTCTTAAATCGCAGGAGAGCTCACAAATGGCTCTGGATGTGAGCTAATACACCGTCACTGAAGCATAAACTTGAGATTGATTGTTTGGTTAAATGTTTATCCCGTATTTTTTTCTGTAAAATGGCCCATGTGTGTTTATCTCTGTGCCGTTAAAATGCAGATAAAACGACTTATTTGCTTAGTTTCTGACTTTTTTTTTTATCCCATTTTCACTCTCACATATGCAGTTTGCTAAGTTTCCACAGTACACTTGACACCTGAAGCCAATAATACTGAGGGTGACAGGAAGGAAGTGGAGGCAGGATGGGTGGAGCGGGAAATGAGTACTGTTGACTGTGGTGCTCAATTTGCCATGCTGAAAAGCATTAAGCTGCATGGAGGCAAAACTGTGCTTAATACCATCAAAGCAATCAACACAGGAAAAACGGCAAATATATAAATAGCAAAAAGAAAAAAAAAGAAAGAAAACAGTCTCAGACCAAGCCATGCAAAATATCAAGAACTGCTCACAAGAAACCACGGAAATCAGGAGAAACAAAGAAAATCTCATCAGAGCTGAATTTCAGAGAAAAAGGGAAATAAAAAGACTGTAGCGCTGGATAAATAGTGAAACAAGCTGCCAAAAGGTGTCTCATTAAAATAATAATACAAGAATAATAATAATAACAAATGATCATACAGAAAAAACAGCAGGAAGCTTTGTTTTGAAATGTGAGGCCCTGTTGCAGTCACCTGAGCAATGAACACCCACGTTTCCCTGAGAATAAGAGGGATATTTCTGGAAATCTTTATTACTGTAAGACATCTTTTAAGTTATTGCTGCTTATGTTTGATTCTCAGCATTCCTCGCCATTTTCTTTGTGAGGCTCCAGTAACGTTACACCTGCTCAGGTGAAGGCAACAAGGGGAGCGACAGCATGTTGTGATGCTGGCTGTAGGCATGCTGTCTGAAGTCTCTGCCACCATTGTGCTTGGATCTACCTACTGGTGCCTCGCTGCTTCCAGCTGACATGCTGCAGTCACTCTGCTGTGCCTCTGTTTATTCCATCGACAGGAGCTGCTCAAACGTACATTGTGGGAAGACTGAACCGACTTTATTTCAGTGTTTGAAACGAGAGACGATTTTAGCTAGCCCCATTTTGCAGCTCTTGTGTGGAAAAAAACTTTACATTTGAGTCACATCTCAAAGTCTTTTTGAGCTCTTTTGAACTTCTTGAATGTATTTATGTGGCGCAGGTATAAATCGACCCATCAATCTTACGTGTCAACACTTCAGTCTTCAAAAACTCTTGAATGGAAAAATATTCTGTATGTTCTTTGTTAGGCTGAAACTGTATTTACTCCCCAGGCAGCTGGAAATGGCATATATTTCTTTTTCTTTTGTTCTTTAGCAAAACACAAACTTCAATGTGAAAATCTCTTAGTCTTAGCTTATTAGCTGCTGTTTTTTCCTGTCTCTCTTTCTTTTCATATAGTATATCTATAGAAAGCGTCTACTAGTCTGCACACACGATGAATCTCCATCATTTTAATCAATATCTCCTCAAGGCCATGACGGTGCTGCCTCTAATAGCATGAGCTATACAATGTAGCTTGGGCATGTTGCACGTGGTTTTAATGGGATCTGTTAAAGGCCTGCGTGTTTTATTAAGGGATAAAACATGGATCTGCAGCACCGCAGTGACCTTTTTTCTTCCCTCCAATGTGTGTGTGTGTTGCCCCTCTCGTCTCCTCCCCCCATTTTTTCCTTTTCTCTCTCTGTCTCATTTATCCAGCGTGCTGTCCTTGAGGCGGTTCAGCATTAGGCAGGTTGTTAACACAGAGAAAAGGGCGTTCAATGTCATGTCACTGTGTTGCAAGCATGACAGAGCCGGGGACTGGGCCATCTTCTCCAGGAAATAAATACATTGCCATCTTCCTTTTCAGAGTGTAATGGTCTGGATATTACATCTCCTGTGGGACATTACCGTCCACGGTTAATAAATCCATCCTAAAGAGTCTCTGTGTGAATGTTTGTGTGTGCGTACATGCCTTTTAATGAGTGTGCGTGCGCCTGCATATGTATTTGTCTCGTAGGTGTGCTTGTGTCCGTTTCTGTAGGGGGTTTACGTGCACAGCGTGAGGCAATTTGTCCCCTGGAGAGAAAGTGATCCACTACCTCTACACCTCGTCAGCTGGAAGCAGCCAGGCAGCCGTAAATCTCAATTACGCAAAAACCCCTCCCATCCCCGTTCATCCCTCCCCCCCTCCTCACCCTCCCTTGCCACAGGTGACAATGGACCAAACTGACTGCTCGCTCTTGCGTTCCAAGGCTTACCATTGACTTCGGGCTGAGTCTGAGAGGGCACGGCCACGTAGGGGTCCTCCCCTTTGTCTGAACTCATGGGGGGGTCCTTCCGCTCCACCATGCGGCCCCGCCCTAGGGGCCCCTCCGCGGCCTCGGGGAGGGCCGAGGTGGGAAGTGAGAGGGTGTGGTGATGGTGGTGGTGATGGTGGCCTGCCGGACACAACACAGGTTAACTGACGCTCGAGGCAGACATGGACAGGCTTCAGTGCACGCAAGCAGAGGCCAGCAGGGCTGCACACTCACATCAACACAACTAGTCCTCTAGTGAAGCACACACAGACATGGAAACACACACAAGGACAGCTGCTGGGCTGTGTGAGGCATCGAAATTGTTTCTCCCTGTGACCCTGGGCAACTCATTAGCAAATGTGTGTGTGTGTGTGTGTGTGTGTGTGTGTGTGTGTGTTTCTCAGGATAGACACGTGTTTCTTTTTTTCCCCTGTCATTCTCTGCGCCTCTCTGTCGTTCTCAGTCTCTCCCCTCCTGTTCTGACTGACATGTCAAAGCTCCGTTGGGCCTGTCAGAGCAGAGCACAGTACAATTGTATTCCTCCACAGTCACCATAGGGTGCCTACCTTTGATATGAAGGACAAGAGACAAACTTTCTTTTCATCGCTCCTGTTGAGAAGTCTGCCTGTAACTTTTCCTCAGCTGCAAAGCACTTCCAACTCCGTTCGAGTTCCTCCCACTGCCTTTTCTCGAGCTTTCTTTAAATCGAACTTTTCAATCAGTTTTGCGGCAATTCATTTTCATGCATGCGGATAACTTTAAGTCATAAAGTGTCTCTTTGAGGTGAAACAAAGGATAGTTTTCTAAGCACATTCACAACTCCTCGTTTGACTCTATGCTTTGGACTGTTTGTCACACAAAATGTGCAACTGAGGCTCTAGAAATTCTACTTTTTTGACATTATATAGAGTAAATTTTAAATCAGTTAATTGAAAAAGAAAATTGGTGGACTAATTGACATTGACACTGATCCACACACGCACTACATGTCTCTCTGTGGAAATGGATTCACTCAAAGTGCAAATGCAACAAAGCAATCTTTCCTTTGCGGATGATGGATCATATATATCTCCTCTCTATATCTGCATGTCGCCCAAACAATCTGTTTTTCCTGCATCCGCTTGTCTCGGTTTTCTCATTTTCTTCCATAGGCAGAATTTGTGCATAAGCTTTGTCTGACTGTTTATTTTTGAACCATGCTAAATCACATTACCATCCCACATGCTTACAGTTAAGCCACCCTACACAATTTTTTCACAAGCTGTATATTGTGTTTAGTATAATGTATTTAAGCCACGTGTTTTTTAAAAATGTTTTTAAAATCTTCCCTAGATGAAGAGTGACAACACTTTTATCAGCAGACCTCTTGCGGAGCTCAACCCCCAGTTACCGTTTTGATGCGCTCTCTCCACGGAGGAGGTGACAGCCATGTGTGTGTGCGCGTGAGCTCCTTTTGACAATATGTGTTTATGCTCGTGTCTGAAGATGGGGAGGAATATTTGAGGACTAGCGCTGATGCTGCTGGTAGAATACGCACAACAGACACCCACACACACACAACACCACCCAGTGCCTCCTCCTCCTCTGTGTGGCGTGGCAATCATTAAAATGATTTATTTAACTATTGGCCCAAGGCTGAGAGATTAGTGTGACAGGCCTATTTTATAATTCATTCCCCCACCGCCAGGGGAAGTGCAATTCAGGCAGATGACACACATAGAGAGAGCTCGGAGCCTCGGAGCTCCTCCACGGATCAGGAGGGGAAAAAAGCCCTAAACTGCCGACGGATGCACATCCCTCTCTTTCTACAGATTAAAAGAGAGGCGAGGGTGTCTAGTCTGGAGTAGGAGAGAGGAGAATAGAGAGGGGGGCATTTATTTTATCTTCAAATCCATATCAACCCCTGACAGATAGATGGAGGGGCTGGGGCCGTGGCTGAGACTTTGTTTGGGGCGGTTGTAAACTGGGTGTTGCCTTTGCTTGTTTGTGTGTGCGTGTCTGAAAACACACAGCCAAGCCTGTGGGAGCGCACTCAGCACTATGGGGGCACACAGCAACACAGATGCTTTTTCCATGACCCTGGATCTCCAAAAGGAAGGAGAATCACAGTGGGGGTACAGCTACAGGAGGGAGAGAGGGAGAGAGATGGAGAGAGCACTGGGCTTTCTGGAATGACTTCAAAATATCTATTCTTGTCATTCTGTATGGATCTGACTGTTTTGATCTGGCAGCTGCGAGGTATGTGTGTGTGAAAGAGAGAGAGATTCACCGAAAACCGAAAAAATGCGCCCCACGATTAGATAAAAATTAAGGTGGATAGGAGTGGAGGTGTGGGTGATAGGAGTGACTTTGCTGCGGGTTAATCACATCTGTTTATCATTCTTTTAAAAAAAGTGAGACAGAGAGACTCGAGTGATAGAAACGCTATCAATCAGCCGGCAGTGAAGTGTGACTGTGACATTGTGTTGTGCGATCGGGAGCGCAAACATATCTGCGAGAAGAAGCCGGCAGGAAAAACTGTGTGTGCATGTACGCCTGTTTACATTAGCCCTTTTTCAATTAAACGTCTTTGACTGTCCAAAGAGTCTGTGCAATTGGCAGAAGCATTGTTCTCGACTCTAAACAGAGCAGTTTAACATGTCTCTCTCTCTCTCTCTCTCTCTGTCGACACATGTCCAGTTTAATGCGCACGCTAAGGCATCGCTTCACCATCAAGGCCTTAAACCAGCCACCAACAACCAGATCCATCCAATTAGCGAAGCAAAGGTCAGGGCTAATCGATGCTACTGCACAGGGGACAAAGAGTACGGGGGCGGTTGGAACAAGAAAGGAGAGAAGGTCTAATAGAACTAATAGAATCAGAATCAGCATTAGAGATTTTTAATCCTGATTTCCAACTCCACGACCTTTCATTCTAAACATCAAAGGGGCTGGATGAGGGGGAAACACTGCAAGGAATGAATGTGACCGGCTGTGCTTTAATGTTTCATTACCTTGGTAACTGGAAGGGATGTCTATCGAGAAGAAGGAACGAAATCAATTCAGTTAAAACCTCGAGTCATTAATAACCCGTCTTTACACATGTGGGAGGAGTTTTCATTTCCTTGAGAGGGGATGATTGACTGACTAGATGAGGAGGTGTGGCTGAAGTTAAAGAGCAGCTCTTTTATTTGATTGCCTGTGCAGTGCATGAGGATACTTACCGTTCAGTGCCACAAAGGTATCTGGAAGAAAAAGACAGAACAGACATGAGGAGAAACCTGTTACTGTGTGCAGTAAAGGCAGCTTATGCTTTAACATGATCAAAAGCCATGACTTTAAAGTAATTCAGAATCGACTGGGTGCTCGATATTCCCCCAACTTCTAATCAGAGGTGATCTATATGGCTTCTACAGCTAATGAAGGTTCAACACGACGGGTTCCCTTGACTAAACATACTGATGAAACCGAAGGGAAGATGCGCCGCTGTTATTTACGCTGAGTAAACATTCAAAATTGAGATGAAATGGACTAAGACGGGTGATTTAATGTCAACTTGTTTTGAAGTTTCTTTTGCAAGTTCAACAGCTCAGTTGAATATCAACAGGGTATCGTATTTGACAAATCTAAACGGTTATCCAGGACATGAAAAGATCAAATATACAGTCTTCATATGCGCCAGACCCTGTGTTGAGGGAAAAAGAGACCTTTCAAGACTTTTGAGGCCGACTTGGTTGAGAGCCCCGTCTTGTTTTGTGTTTCAAAACGAGCCCTGTGACTGCCCACAAGTAAAATCCCTTCCCTGTGTGGCGCTGAATGTTTGTGTTGTGTTTTCAGAGTGATTTGCAAGAAGGAACCCGGTCTTTGCCCAATGGGACACAACACTCTATTGACCGGGGGACCAGAGAAACAGCGGGAGAAGGACAGAAGAGGACGAGAGCCGAAAGGGACAGATGGATGGAAGAGGCTGAAAGAGAGGATTGTGAGGGCGGAACAGACGGGGGGAGGAAAAAGGTGACAGCAGCAAAGAAGGAGACGGAGGGCTGAGAGAAGAGGGAGATGGAGTTAACAGAGAAGAGAGAAATGGCGGTGGCGGTGGTGTTGGTGGTGGTGGTGGGGGTATGGAATAGAGGAGGAAAGATAAGAGTGAAGAGGGCCTGCTTACTTTGGCAGTCTCCCAGGCCATCTGTGTTACCATGCTCCACGTCCTGCTCAAAGGCTGATCTGCGGGGAACAGAGACATCATGGTCAGCAGCGGAAAACAGGCCAGGCCATGCAGGCTCGCCACACCTAACAAAGTAACAACGCTATAGGAGGCTACTACAAAAAACACCACCAAACACAGAAAATCCTATGCTAGCACACTGTGTGAGCTGTAGAGAGCCTGATGCTGGATCGAAATCAAAGAACACCTAGCAGGTGCCCTGGAGGCCTAAAATCATGCATGAAGAATGCAGGCAGGCGAGGAAATCCATAGCTGGCCTGGGACTCATTGCCAGTAGTGTTAGATAAAAATAGACTTGTTTTATTTGTCAGTAATAAAAACAGTTTTCTTATGTTGTATAGCAAAACAGAGAAACACTTTGAATGCTTTTTTTCTTTCCTGCAAGGATTAGGATGTGATGCCCCCCCACCCCCACCTCCGAAGCCTGTAAGGTAAATGTAAAGCAGCTAGTTAGCTTAGCACAAAAAAGGTAAACAGGGAAATAGAAAGCCAGCATCGGTTGCTAGGCAACCATCTGAGACTCCAGACTACTCCGTTCATAAAATGTCTCATTGTCATTCATTGGTTTTGTTTAAGGATTAAACAAACTAGGTATGACTAAGAACAGGTAGCCAGAGATGTCACTTTTTGAACAGAGTAGAGCAAGTACCTGTCCTGTAGTCTTTATGCTAAGCTAAGCTAACTTGCTGCTGCTTTCTTCCTCAAATGTGTTGGACATGATGGTGGTATTGTTCATCTTATCTAACTGTGCAGAAAGAAAAAAAATGTATATCCCAATATGTTGTTTTCATGGGAACTTCACTTTGTCCAATCTTTTCTTCCTTTGACGCAGTATCTGACTTCATCTAGGTTCAGTAGAGATGTGAGTAGTTATAATCACATGGGCCTGGACCGGAGCAGCGAGGGGTAACCATGCTTGAGGGCCATCATATGACACAGAGGGAGAGAGTTTTTTGGAGATGTTATTTTCTGATGCAATCTGCACCGAGACCTGTTTTCTCCCTGAAAGACCACCAAGCAGGCAGTAAGGAGATCTGTGAAACAGAGCGGACCAACTGTCAACCGGGATCACAGTCACGCATGACAGCTTTTCACAGTCCTCCTCAGCTCCCTCCCCACTACAGTCCTCCCCCTCCTGCCTGTCCGCCCGCCTCTCATCCTCCTCACCCTCCACTGGTCACAATTATGGCATGAAGAAGAGTGATTTTCCAAAACAGCATCGCCCACCCCTTGTGCCCTGATCGGATTTGAAAATGTGAACCTGACAAGAGCAGGAGATTTCAGGGGGAAAGATACAGTTGGATCTGAAACCAAAGTCAAAGTCACTACTGTACGTATATTCAAATGCTGGAGATGCATGCATTAATTTATTAGTCACCTTCCTGCCCTCCAGTTTTACAGAACCCTAATTGGAATGGAGATGGTGAATTTCACCCTCTCGATAACCATTTCCCTTTCAAAATAAAGCCCACAACAACAGGAGCAGCATCCTCGTTTCGTATCTGGGGGGTACAGTTAATCGGCTTATCTGATTTGCTTATCGCATGCAGTCATAATCACAAAGCAGACGCAGAGTTGCACAACTGAACCTGTCTAAGCACAAATGCAGTCGAAGCATTCCCGGTATCTGCGGATTTTCCTCACAGACATCGTCACCTCCTCCCACTCGGCAATGAAAGGCTGTTCAGCTTCTTTGACAGGAGACCAAAACACAGGCAACCTTGTGGTCATGGCTTCCTATATAGGTTGATAATAACATTACCGGCTGTGGTGAGACTGTTTTGACACAAAGATTACAAGGTTTAAATCCCATTGGTCTTGAGATTAATTAACAATGAGTGGTCGCACTACAGATGCAGAGTCTGGGCCTTTCTTGGCACATATGAAAGTGATTGAACCACAGTGTGAACCTTTACTTGAAGGGCTCAGGTCCCGCAGTGGCCTGTATTATCGCAACAGAAGTGCAGTCTGCTCAAATGTGACACTACAGACAGCTTAGCTCAGGGTTAAGGTCCCACTGCAACCCCATAATGCATATTTAAATCAGATTCAAGCTGCACTGTAACATAACTGGAGGCGTCCAAGGCCCTCGTTTTATATCATCTTGCATCAGATGTGATTATTATGTGAGATGTGTGGTTGCACGGGGGGTACTTGGTTGCTGAAATGCAGGTCAGGCATAATAGCATTAATTATTCATAACAGTAGTGAATGGGCAACCAGGGACCTAGCATACTGTACATACAGTGTAAAGTCAGCGTGCACAATGCTTCCTCAAAGTCGCCCATTCATTTTGATTCATGGCTTTGTTTGAAAAAGGAAAAGGCTGTTCATCAGGCAACAGGCCAGCACATGGGCACATTTAATCCTCCAGAGAGAAGTCAAGGTTTGAGACAATGGCTGAAACTTTTAACCAATTGTCATTAATATGCTGGTTGTCAGAGAAACACAATTGTGTATCCAGTTTACACAATATCAGGCGCTCAGAATCATATGCAATTATATGCATGAACATGGGGTGACTGGGGACCATATTGCAGGAGACCAGAGTGCAAGCTGTTTATAGGCAGTAGGTATAAGAGGCATAACTCCACATGGGAAAGCTGGCACGCTAGCATCAGGGCCAGATGGAAGAAGAAAGGACGGGAGGCTTGCAAGAGAGAAAGAATATGTCAGAGGAAAGATAGAAAAAGAAAGATGGATATAAATAGACACACAGACAGAGACGGACATACGCAGGTAAGAAGATGCAGAGATGGCGCTACAGCAACTAATGAGAAAGAAAAAGTAAGAAAGGGAGGCTGATGTTTGGAAAGGAAATGTGTCTCCTCTACAGAGACCTGTTTATATGAGCAAACAACTAAATATTTTCCCCTCCCTAATTTCATCCCTCCTCCTGTCCGGCTGGGCAAATGTTTTGAATAGCTCACCACAGACCAGCAGATCCTACCAGACCTAATCCCCTCCCTCCCTCTCTCTCTCTCTCTCTCTCTTTCTCTCTCACTTAGAAATATTGTACAGTAAAGAAGCGAGGTCATCTGCCCCCTTAATGCCTCTGTGTCGGCTCCTGCTCCGAAGTGGAAACTCAATCAGAGCAGCCCCACCGCTTCGGCTTTGCAGAATAATAATAGAATGGGCAACGGGTGTGTGGTTTTTTAAAGCTACGCAAGTTTTTGTGTGCACATGTGGCTACGTGTGCCTTTGGTGCACTGGCACGTCAGACCAATCATTCTACAGCGTGGGGATCAAATTCATTCACCGTCAAATAGCCAGTGGAGCGCTGGTCCTTTTGTTATGACTTCATCTGTAAAATGTTTTTTCCCACCGCAAAACTCCACATGCTGTTTGTTCAGAAAGCATAATCTGTTTCTGTGTCATAACTACAGCCACAAATTATAGTTACTGCAAACCACCAAGCCTTCCCAAGCGCGGCGTACCCAACCCCGAGCCTGGGGCAAACAGCACTTTCCTTCCATTCATTCTTCCAATAGCCCCTTAAGCTAGAGGAAACTGCACTAACACACCATAAAATTAGGAAGATCACAGATACGGCAAACTGAGAGAGGAACTGCAACAGGTATCACAGTAAAGGTGCAATAAAAGCTATAAATGTAACACATACTGTACTTATCTATAGGTATGGTGTAGGATAATGTTGTGAGTATTTGCTTTAAATAATGCAAACTCAGATATCAAGTTTTTTTTTTTCCGTCAGTTTCACAAGGATCTAAATATTGGAAAAACCTTGAGCCTCAGCTGCTGTTAGTGTAGGAAGAAATAGGCTGTTAGAGGCAGAAGCCAGAACTGTAGAAAATGGGAACCTGTATTTATCCAAAAATCAATCTGCAGCCCCAAAAGTAAACTGATATAAACTGGAAAAAAAATTGTATTTTGAGCTATATGATTGGATGTTTTCAAGTAAAACTGTTCCCTGGTAGTTTCACGGTAGCGGACTCATGGTACAGTAAGTTTTTTTTGTGACAAAAATCTGTTTATTTCACACTAATTTACGCTTCTTTTTTTAATTTCAGAGAGCTGCATCACCAAAATATTCCCCTTCCAGATTGCAACTGTCTTGTGACTGTGCTTGTGTTTACTTACTTGATGTTGCCGACCACCTGTCTGCAGGCCCCTTCTGATACCCAACCACAGTACGGGTCTCTGGAGGCTATACAGGACCTGCAGGACAATTACACACACCATGAGCTTCACAGTGTATTGTACACTGGAACGCTGATTTACTCGTGCTTTGAAATACACTGATCAGGCATAACATTATGACCAGCTGCCTCATATTGTGTTGGACCTCCTTTTGTGCTCAAAAATGCTCTGAACCATTGGGCATGGACAAGAGGACCTCTCGGGGGCTCCTATGGGGTCTGGAACCAGGATGTTGGCAGTGGATCCTTTGGGTACTCTGGCTTGTCCAGTGGGGCCTCTGTCAATCAAACTTGTTCCACTGCATCCTGTTGATGCTTGATCAGAATGGGGTGTAGGAAGTTTGGAGGTCAAATCAACATGTTGGGTCATTGTCATGTTTCTCAACATGTTCCTGATTGATGTTTTTTCCATGTGGTGAGGTGCATTTTCCTGTGGGGGTAGACCAGTGACATTTGGGATTTCCATTTTAATGAGGGAGTGTGTTTGTTGTGGGACAATGTTTATTTGGGTGTCTAAGTCTGATCAACACAGATGTTAAAATCTAAGGTTTTCCATCAGAACACCACATAGTACCAATATGATCAATGTTATTCACTTCACCTGTCAGTGGTCATAATGTTGTGACTGATCAGTGTAGTTTGACTCTTTAGGTAGAAAGGATCAGCATCAAACTTACTTCTTGCATCGTCCGTGCCTTTCACAGCGGGACAGCGGCACTTTAACCACACAGGAAGTGAAGGCGACCCACAGAGCATGGCTCTTGCTGTCTATCTGCATACCGACAATGCGTTTGTCTTCCACGCCATCTATACTGCACCTAGAGGAGGCAAGAGCCAAGGATAAAACACAGATTGTTAAGTCTTTCTTTCAACTATTTGGTAATTTAAGTCTAAGGGAAAAGTTGGACCCACAAATTGAGATGCAACAGTTTATTTAAGGAAAAAAGGGGAGATTAAGATGTGGCAGGGAGACAAACTATGAGGTCAGGTTGGGGGGAACAGAGATAATGCTGGACTTGAGAACATGGGGTCAGGAACGGAGTGGGAGATAAAGAGAGATAAAGAAAGGGGTGATACAGATAAACAGACAGATGGGCTCTGTGTGCAGTCAGCAATAACGCTGCACTTAACTGTAAAATCCACTAACCCAAACCCCTCCTACTTCACAATTCCTCCATCCCTGCTAGTCTTCTTTGTCTCCACCGCCCCACAAGAGCACACTCTAATCCCTTTGGGCGTGTCAAGCATCTTTCTATCCCTTCTCTCCCTCCATTCCTCTCACCATCCCGCCATCCAGCTCCTGGGATTTAATCTTCCCCTTCGCAGAGCTCTGGTCCTGCATTAACGCTCTCAATTAGAGCTTAGAGTCCATCTACACTGGGTAATGCACGGCAAGTGGGCCTAACGCTGATCCGGCCAGTCAGCCAGCCAGGCAGGGAGGCGAGCGGGCAAAGTCACTTACTGTACGCGAGTAAAGCCAGATGGCCAGCAGCCGACGGATGCTCGGCCTCAGCCACAGAGACAGAGTAGAGCAGAGGAGGGATATAAGGTGGGAGAGTAGTGAGGTTCTGCCCTTTGTCCCCTACATGCAGCTCATCAGATGGTTGCAGCATGTTGGATAACAAACAGCGGTAAGCTTGAAAGCTCTCCCATCAAGTCCTCACTCTTCTTCTTCTTCTTCTCGGCTGTCTAACACAATAATGTATTCTCCACTCGGCTTCTTCAACACTCTCCGCTCTCCCTTCTGTAGTTGTGCTGCCATTCATTCCCTCTCATCCATTACCGCGCAACTAAATATTTGCTTTGGCAGGGTCGTACTCTGGGTTTTCTTCCCCCTCCAAACACACAACAATGCTCAGCTCGGCCCTGTGTACCAAGTTCATGCACACGCATCCATACATGCAGCAACAGACGTGTAATGTATTAGTGAGAGATCCCAGGCTGGCTCTGAAGACAAACACAGACCTCGGCATGATTGTGTGTGTGTGTGTGTGTGTGTGTTTCCTTTAATCAGCCAGCGTTTTGGAGGAGCTGGGCTCTGCTGTGGTCGGGAACCACAGCGCTACGTTATCCAGAGCCTTAGGGTCTATGTCTTTAATTTAGTAGCTGTGGTTGGGCAGAATGTAACCTGATAAAACTCTTTTAAATGATAGAGTAGCCATCTGGTTGGCTGGCTTTACTATGCAGCTTGGGTCAGGGGAGCTGACTGGTCGTGATGGAGCTGGTGGGTTGGTGGGTTGGCTCAGTCGGTTGATGGTGGAAACATGCAAAATTAAACACATTCTCTCTCTATAGCGCACACACATTGCAATAACCTTTTCTTCGTTTGTAGCAACTGTATCCATGTGTTTCTCAATTTCTATCCATCTCTCTCACACATTCCCATGTATACCCGGAGTCACATACTTGTCAGGGTTGTAGACGTTCAGCTCCTCTAAAAACAGGCTGTCGTTGAGGAAGCCATTATTCATTTTGGCCAGGAACTTGAGGATGATGCCTTTCTCAGATCCCAGGAACACCACTGTGTGGTTCCTGTTGGGACCAGCCTCACTGTCCACCACGATGCGTGTCAGACGATACCTGGAATAAGGAAGTAGAATATATCAACCAGTCAATTAATTAGTCAGTTTTCCCACCAACAGAGCAGCAGGTTTGCCTGTTGGAGGAGCAACAGATGGTGGTGAACATCACCAGCAGGGGTTCGACTCCATCCCAATACTGTACATGCAAAAACTGAGTGAGATGTGCAATAATAAAAACATACAACAGCAACGAGTAAAATAAATAAATAAGAGCAAGAAAAAAAGAGTGATGGTAATTTCCAAGATAATAATTATATAATCAATCAGTCAATTAATGTGCCTTTCATCATGCACATCAGTTGTCTAAAAGAGACTAAAGAACAGCAGGAGACTTTTATTAATCTGAATAATTGATTGTTATTTTATTAGAATCAGATCGCTATAGGGCATGTCAGGTGGTCCCTACGAGAAAAACATTATAAAAAAAAAAAGAAGTGTTTTTTTAGGTAACAGACAACAAGCGCTTCCTTATTTTCTAAATGACAGCTGCTGATCTCACATTTTGGCTCAGCACCAGCTGGACGCGCATGAAACTCCAATGATACCAAACAGATTCAGGTTAGCAAATTAGACACCTGCCAGTCAGTGAGTTTTGGAGTGTTGCCCTATTTTGCTTGCAGGCTTTAATATAAAAAATGCAGACGGATCAAATAATACGAACAGGTTTTTCAAAAAATAAAATATTGCTCGAAGCTATTTATTGTTCATCTGATTTCATTGCACTGCAGATGCTGGTTTCTATCTCTCTATTAGTTTTGGGGCCAATAAACGGATCAAAAAAGGTATCTGTTTGCGCATCACTGTGTATTATGCAAATGCTTGTTTTCATTATTTTTTAATTGAAGGAGATGGGATTTAAAGATTAAAGATGAGAGCTTATCCGAAAATCCAGGAAGTCCACTTTTACCCTCATTAATGTTTACTGTATATTGTCTGTGTGAAGTGGTCGAGAAGCGATGCACCAGTAAAACAGCTATTACTCTGGAAGAGCATTGCTTTGCAGGTGATGACAATAAATGTAGCCCAACTGGAGCATTGCTTTATACCATGAGCCCATTCAAAAACAAGGTCACATCCTCTTATTCTATTCACCACTTCTGTTTTCCTAAAATATCTCTTAAAAAGCACCGTGTCACCGGCTTTATCCAATCAATATTAACAACAATCTAGAGGTCTGATGCGGTTTTGATCCCTTCAATCATAACCGGAGCTCCAAGGACTGTGTCAATGGGATTTGATCTCAGTGAAATAATACAATATCAAAGAATCATACATTCACTGCCTTCCCTATTCAAGATAATAAAAATCACAAGAGGGGATTTCTTTGGAGTGTCTACCCCCTCCAAGTGATTCATTGTGCCCAGCCAGCTGAGGTCCCTGCCACACAGCACTGCGAGTCTCAAGACAGAAAAGCCTTTTAAAATTGAAAGAAAAAAAAGCTCTTGCTGGATATTGGGGTGTCCTCTCAGAGGTGTAACAAGGATCAAAACCTATTACTGATTTCATTTCCAAATGACTTCAGCTCCACTGTAGTATTCCACATCGAAACTGTGGCAGATGTCATAAAGGGCCTAACTCCTCTTCCTCCCCTTGTGCCTTCACAATGCTTTTTGAGTTTACATAATACTTTTAACTACTGCCTTTGACTTGCATGCAAAGCTGTGCTCATTGTGCTGGCATTTCACATCAAATTAAACAGTCTGATTGCTGATTATGTAAAGACAGACACACTGTGTCATTCATAATGTAGTCATATGATGTAGCACGCTAATGAACAGAGAGAATCACAGGGAATAACCTTGATGAAAGCTGTTCATGTTCTAAGCTAGTATGTAGGTCAGATCTCAGCAAAGTAGCAGAAAGATGTGATATGATGCGAAGAACCTTGTAAAACCTATGAAGAATTCTTTATGTAGCTGATCTTTAAAGTGATGTTACCACCGCTGAGGCTTGTCAGGGGTCTGGCTTGGCTCTCCTAACCTTAAATCTTGAGCAGCTGCAACCAGAACCAGGTCCAGAATTTTAAAAAAAAATAGATTTTCTACTTTTTTTACCAAATGCACCGTCAGCTCCTTTCGCCTCGCTGAGGGGATGGCAGTGTGCTGTCGCATTCCCCCTGGAGGCTGGCTGAAATCTCTGTGTGTAGTGTAAGTAAAAGCCAGACAGACCTTTATGATCAAACGGTATCGGCCACAGCGCACTGGCTTTTGGGAAATGAGCTCAACTGCAGAAACTCAAGAGAGAAGCCGACCACAGAACAAAAAGAAATACTTTTTCCTCCAGTATCCTCTCTTTGAAATACCCCCCCAGGACTTAAACATGCAAAGGGATGAACTTGTGTTTTTAATAAGGGTTCATACGTGTTCACATGTAACTAACACATTTCAGCATGAAGATATACATCGCTTAGTATTCAGACTGTTTACTACGTCTTCTTCACATCACTACTCAGTCACTCTGGGAGGAGGATAGTATAGCGTAGATTGGCGTATCCTTTACTTTAAGGAAAATAGGTCAGCGGCTGGTTTCGCGTTGGAGTACTACTGTCTTTTAATGAGCCTGACTCTCTGAGCAGCACTTCATGTAATTATTGTCCTGGGCTGAAGAGGCTCGCAGACGACTGCGGCCGTTGGAGTGTGTAATACTCACCGAACCATGGTCTTGAGAAACCAAGGCCTGTTAGCAATGGAGGGCACGGCCTCATCCATCAGAGGATGCATCTTGATGAAGTTGAGTGTGTCGTCGGGGAACTCATTGGATACCTTGTACCTCTCCATGGATGGAGTGCCGGCACAGTTCCCAGGCCTGCAAATAAAGAGGAGGGGGAGGTGATGAAGGGGAGGGTTGATGGCAGAGAGAGAAAAAAAATGGTTAGAGGAAAGAGAAAAAAGCGCAAATGAAAAACCTCCACATTTACTGTAGGGAGAATGAGCTATTTTTCATGGTGAAAGGTCCAATAGAAGACAGAAAGTTCGACTTCCCTAAAATCAATGAGAGTGCGGCTTTAAATGGCTAAAAAAAACAGGCTTGGGCCGAATAGGAGGACACACGATGTCTTCTTTTCACTGGGTTTGGGGCGAAGCACTGAAACTTTCTATCTATCTGATCCTTTTACAGGGAGTTGGTGAGCTTCTTGTAAAAGAGAAGCAGCTTTTGATAGCATATCCCCTTTACAGGCATCTCACCTCAGAGAGCTTGTAAAACCCCTTTACTGCGTGGTCTTTGATACCCTGCCACAGCCCATAATCCACACCAGGTCCTAGAAATATTAGCCAGCTGGACACTGAATGTCTGAGACTGTCAACATGCAAGGACCGAGCCCTATACAATATATATTTGTGTGCACTCAAGAGAAATGTAAAATCTTCTTTTATGTAATTCTCTGGAAGGTGGAGATGTGAAATTGTGAGTGCAGGGAACCTAATAATGTAGAAACGCCATTCCGTGCATCCCTAAACACATCTATATCACGTCTTTATCACATCATTACGCAGGATGGGAGGGAATTTTAAAAAGAATGCATTTCAGTAAGAGAAAGTGAAGTGATACAGTGTGAAATCTAGAGTGAAAACAGTATGGAGGGTGATTTTTTTTTTTAACTATTCAAGGTCGAAATTTTTGAAGTATGGAAAACAGATTACAGATTAATTCAAGCCAGCAGCTGCCTGTGTTAAGTTAACCTCCAAACTGATACCGTTAAATTAAGTGTGAGCGTTTCCAAAGCCATTATTCACTGTAAAAAAAAGAAAAAAAATGCAGTAATAGTCTTTTTCTTTACTGTAGCTACATTTATGTCCATGCACATATGGAGAGCTGAACGGAAACAGACATCTCTTAAATACGAGAATCTGTAAATGATTCAGTATGAGTGTCTACCACATGGAGGAACAGTCTGCTAGGGGGCCAGACCTAAGTGGCATTGTTACAACTCTCCGTCTGTTTGCCTGCAGATAAAAGGTCTGAACACACCAGAGGATGGATATGAAATCCATCACATCAATTACTGCAGAAACAACGGCGAGGATATCTGATCACTGCTGCGTCTGACCTTGTTGAACATAAACAAGCAATTACATGCTAATTGAGGTAAGTGGGTAAACTCACATCTATATATATATGTACACTCATTCACACAATGCATGGAGATGTATGCATAAAATGTTGGCGAGGAGCCGCCTCCTCAGACATATGGGAATTTAAAAAACAACACACGCAGGGTATCAACAATTATCACGGCCCAGATCTTTGAAGCAAATCAGCTTTTTTTTCTGGGGGATAGGAGAGTAGCTCTTAGCGCACTAATTAGCGAACAATAGATGGGAGATTGATCAGGTTGGTACATTTGTGGAATTAGCCAGCCATCTGTAAAATGATCTCATGCTTCATTTGTTGATAGCGATGCAGCTGCGTGTGGGGGAGAGAGGTGAGGTATGGGTGCAACTCTGATAAAAATGGGTGGCCTCTGTGCGTACAGTGTGTGGGTGTGACGCAATGTGACACAGGATGTGCAACCCTGAAATAAGGTGGGAATTTAATTTAAAACAATGTATGCAATATGAGTCAAAATATCCCGTATCAACACGTTATAATTCAGCAAGGCATTGATTAGGGGGGCTGTGTATCTTCTGTGGCTGCATGTGTGAAAGAGCTGGGAGTGAGAAGAAAGAAAGGAAGTGAGCAACTCTGTCTCTATATATATGTGCGACTGTGTTAAATCCCACGATGTGCCAGTGTGTGTCTATGTGTGTGTGCAGTAGTTAATTAACCACTGACGTACCTCGGCTTTGGAACCTTCTCTTCAGGAAAAGGCGTCCAGGTGGAGTCTGGGGATTTCTGCTCTTTGAAACGCCCCGTGAACGTGTTGGCCACCTCCGCCATGTCATAAGCACACACCGCCGAACCTGGAATACTGCCACGACAAAACACACTCATGAAAAAAACCCTAAATAAACAGTCCTCTTGACTGAACATATCAAAGAAGAACCTTGCCAATTCTGGATTATCACCAAAAGACAGAAAAATGGACTTACAATCCACTTTCAGAAGGGTTAAATCCCTTGAGGATTTCCCTTATTTTAGCTGTTGCATGTCTAAACCAAGGGGTACTGTCAACTTTTGAATACTGTCAAGGTTTCAGCACGTTGTAAAAATAAGAGGTACCAAGTTCTTTATTCTCATTTACCTTATTTATACAAACAGACACATTTAAGGGTAAAAAATTGAATTTGCAAGCAATTCCTATTCTGTACTTCTTCAGCATTGCATGTACTGGTGTCTGTGCTGTACTTATATTAATATACTAATCTATGAGTTACAGTGTCTGAGCCTCCTCAGTCATTTCCTCAGTCTCTTGTTCTACACTGGGTTTCCCCAAAAGCCTCAAGGCATCAAAATCCATCACAAGTCCACTGTCAGGCTCAAAATATAGACAACAGATTATCTTATTATTGCTTTTCATTTTAAGGGGGAAAAACGCCCCTCTTGTGACCGCCACGAAGCCACTAATGTCTGCGCGGAATCAATGCATAGCAGATTATTGAGTCACTTTTCTGTTTTTCAGGCAACAGCTTTCCGAAATAAAAAAAATAAGCGCTGTTTACAAAGAGAGAAATCATTTTCCCCTCTCTCAGCTGGCTGGATTTTCTTGCTGTTGCATCATGGGTTAAGCCCATCATGTAGCCATTGGGGAGACAGCATAAACAAGGGCAGTATTATAGAGAGCAAGGTCAGAGAGTTGTTAATTCTTGGCTTAGCGACTAAATTACAGTAATTGCCCTCTGTATCAGATATGTACAGAAAGTTAGACAGTCATATGCCTGTTTATCTCAGGCTGCTAACAAGGTGAACAAGTCGGCCAGTTAGCGGGTGACTCGGTCATGCAGCGACCCAGCCAGACATCCAGACAGACAGTTAAACAACACAAACCCCCAGTGCTGCCTGCAGTCTAATGTGCTCCCCCTAATTTCACCCTCTCACTATGAAATGGAAAATTAATGCAAGGATCAAAACCGGCGCTTATAGAAAATTTCAGAGGCACTGCTTCATTGCGTTTTAATGTCCATTAACCATGCTCAATTGCATTGTCACAAGCAATTGTCTTATCTGCTAAAAAGCAGCCATAAAATGGAAAATTACAATATGTGTGAGCTATCAGCACAGCTCTATGGCTTTGTGGTAATTTTCAATTTAGATAAAAACTCCCACTGCCTGTGAATGTGAAAGCAGTTCCGAACATGAATTGTAAAAGGGGAAAAATAAGATTAAACACCTGCATGTCAAAAGGGCAACAGAAGTGTTTTGACAGAAGATGTAAATGTTGACCCAGTAGGCTCAAAAATTACATGTCGCCAAGAGGCACACGCTTCCAGTGTTAACAAAGGTCACACTGTCACAATGTTGATGAATTGAGGGCGTTTTAAAAAGTATCTCAAACTGAGAAGAATAATCAGGATAATAAATGGAAAGTGCAAAAGAGCTGTTGACATGCGTGAACTTATTTGAGATGAGAGGAAAAGCTGAATAAAATGGCCTCAATCAACGTGGTTTAGTGTGGATGTTTAAATGCCGAAAATGCTGATTTAGTTTTCCATTCTTTACCTGTTGTAAGGAGTGGAGAAAGTTGCCATGACGACATCCCTCCCATTGATGTGAATGACATCTGTGACTGCCTGCAGGATATTGAAGTAGAAGTGGGAGTCGCCAGGGATGGAGCAGTTTAGCCTGGACTTGAGAAACGAGGTCCACTGCTTCTCCAGGACACGGGGCGAGCCTCCTCGGTCGTTCTTACAAACCCTTGCCACCCGAGGAAACACCACCTTAGCAAGGCACACACAGTTGAATATCTTAAGATTTTACATCACCAGTCACTCTGTATGCTATTCATTTGGCATTACACTCCTATAGCACTGTGAGACTCATTACTGGCAGTTCAAAAAAGGGGACCATAATTGTTGCTGCAGAGCCAGAAATACATAAATAGTGTGATCCAATTCACATAGTACCATACTATGTAGTATGCCAGAAAGAGATTTAGCATGTCCCAATAATAGTATGTCAAATGCAGTATGCCAAAAATACCAGAATGTCCTACTAAATTGGGTTGCATGTCGCAGTATGCAAGTCAGCATGCTTCTCTGGTCACACAATCCTCTGTGCACACACATAGATTACAGCTCACTACAGACTGTGATATATACACGAGCAAGACAGTCAAAGTTTAAGGTAGAATGTTGGAGCAAAGTAGTATGTCCCAGTCGTATACATAATACATGCAACACTTTGTAAGGGCAGCTGCAGTACATCCTGAAAGTAAAAAGAGAAAGTCTGTGATTTGGAATGCAACAACACTTGAGGCAATTTCTTATATTTCCCCTCTGGAGCCACAAAAGGCTTCACACTACTTATACTCACATACATAGTAGTAGTCCTTAGAAACAATTAACAGGTGTGTAAAATTGATGGAGTTGCCCTTTAAGGCCAGATGTTGATATATTAAAACTGATTAACAAGTTGGTGACTTGATAATCAGATTAATTGGATGGTACAAGCTGCCACCGGCAGTGCATTTTATACGGCATTTTCCTGCCCTTTTGCCATCTGTGTGTTACTGTTTTCCAAATCCCCAACAACAACAACAGCCATGGAGCTAGCAGCCTACACTCAAAAAAGGGTACGTTTTGAAGAGTTAGATCACACAATAAGGCAGGCCGGCTTCTTTCTTTCCATGAATTAGCCATTTGTTCTAACAGTGTGGACATACGCTCATACTCCATGCAAGCTGCAATTTGCAGGGCTGAAAAATGAAGCCGACAGTCAAGTGCAGAAAAACTGCAGCTCCTCAGATTGTCACTTGAGGCTGGCTCCCAAAGTCAGTCAACCTTCATAGACACCCATATTAAAATGGACAACACAAATAAACATGCTTACAGGCTGGTACAAAAAATAGTTTTGGTCTTTACGGGTCATTTCCCCATTCGTGACAGCTGCATTAGTGGTAAATTTTTGTTTAACCCACCCATTTAGAGTGTGTTAAGGCTTAAAATTATTCATAACTAAGGGCACGGCCACTTTGAGTGATGGGTAGGTACCGTCAAAGAAAGACTGTATCATGGGCCCCCTAAGCTCCATTCATTTTCCACCTCTTTTGTGCATTTTTGGACTACAAGGGAGTTGAGCAGAGTCAGAAACAGTAAAGATGGTGACACCAGAGAGCTTCAAAACTTTAAAAAACCTGTGGGTGAAGTCACACAGGGTCCATCCACCTTCATGAACATTTATTTAGTAATCTAATTATCTTGTAAAATTATTTAAGAAAACTGGAGATGCAAGTGTGTGAAAACAACCGATAAAAGATAATAAATTCCTTTGTACTGAACTGTGATCTTGTGTATTGATCTTTCACATTGTTTTCAGAGTAGGAAATTCATAAAGCATCAATAGTACATTAATTAGCTCACTTAATGATCCTTGTCAGCAGATATATTTTTTAACAAGCATGGATGAAAAGTCCACAAAGTACAAAACTGCATTTCCAAGAAAACTAGACCAACTCAGAAAAGGTGGACCTTATGCTGACATTGTTTTCTCAACTGCTGCTTCCAAAGTCAAGACTAAATTTTTATAGGACAAGAAGCTTTAGCATCGGCTCCCCTGCAGTCCTCACTATAGGCCCTGTTTGACTGACAGAAATCCTTGGGAGACACCACAGTGTCTTAATCCAGTGTTTCATCACTTTATGGCAAATTAAAGATAGAGGAGTAAATTGGTGTGTTTGATGCACTGTTAAAGAATCAGCACCTGGCAACGCAGAGCTAAAACTACACAGCTTCAAATAGGAGCCAGCGCTGTAATTACAACTCTGCCGTAGGATCACGTAGCCAGTATTGTAATTAGCTGTTGTTACACTATACTTAACAGCTATAAATCTAACCCTGACCTGAAATTGACAGTGTGAATGGGAGCAAACATGCATTTAAACCAGATCCCTAAACACACACCCACAGACAGCCACACACACACACACACACACCCTCACCATGCATACGCCACAATCCTCCACTTCCCCATTGACCCACATACAAATATGAACTCAGAAAATGCAGCAATTCCAGCTAAGAAAAACACACATTTACACTAAAACCTACACGGGCCTGTTCACCGAGACTCGAGAGCGTTGAGATTACAGAAAACGCATTAAGTAGATCAGGTGAGACTGTCAAGTGCAATGTGGAATTATTTCGGCTTTACACTTTGGGGTTCGGCTTCACATTTCCAGACGAGCTTATCTGTGTGTTATTTAGTCACAACTAGGTATACACAGACACATAAATGGTGCGAATATACACACATATGCGGCTCAATTACACCGAGCAAATACCTTACTCGAGGCTTGTTAATTCGCTTGAGTAATGAAATATTTATCCTTTTGTGTTTCCCAGATAACAATGTAACAACCCAATATTAAAGCTAAAGCAAACACAAACCTGCCACAGTGGATTTATCAGTTTGCCATAAAGCACAGACAACTGTTTACATTGTCAGCGAGGGCCATTGTACTGTGTAATAATGAAGAGATATCACTCGCTGAATGTTAAATTGCTCTCTGCGCCATCAGTTCAACCACCACATGCATAATTACACTGACGTTGCTTTCAAAAAACACCCGGTAGATCAAGAGGCCTGATCTGTATTCGTCTCCTCTCTTTTTCACCCTCTCCCGTGTGTTTCCTTTCATTCATCCCGCAAAATACACGTTGAGCAATTCATTTCCATATTATCTTCTTCCTGGTGTCCAATTAAACTTTCTCAGGGCAGGGTCCAAAACTGAATCGGGGAGATTAATAGAGAAATGTCTGTCCCTCTGGTGCAATACCTGAGGAAAGCCTGTTTCTTCCTCAACCTTTCCATTTCCACTCATTTCTCAGAGACACTTGGGTGGAATTCCTCTCGGGAGACATCGAGACGATAGGTCAAACGGGTGCGCTGTGGGACGCATGCGGACGTGCAATTCAAGTGATATATTTAGACTTCAAAATGGGATCTATTTTAGGTCCTGTATCCTGCCCAGTATTTTGGCTGTTGCTGAGAAATGTTTTTCGGCACTTTACAGCTCCTGAAAGCCTCCTTCCAGTTATGTGATATACCCATATCCTGTTAGTTTCCTCAGGCACTTCCCGATTCTCCTGGTAAATAGGAAGTCACCTCTGATTAGAGTTCAAACAATAGCAGAGGAGTCAGGCCTGTGCTTACCTTCCCCATTGTGTTGTACTCCATAGCAATTTCGCGAAAGAAGAAGTAGATGAAGTCCCCATAATCGACAGCCTGGACGAAATAGGGCTCTGCAGGAGGAAAGAAAATATGAGTCAAAGTGACGTTTTGCCATGACAAAACAGTTCTGACACCATATTTCACAGTAAACAGCCGGAATATCTGTCATATTATGCAGAAAAGCACCGACTGTGAGCCTTGAGAGCCTCAATCTATCATCCATCATATCAGCAAAACAATTTGCATGCAGGAAAAGACGGATCACTCTATTGAGTTTTGACAGACCGGACTTGTGCTTGTTTCTCCCCGGGGCAGAGCAATTTCTACTCTACCAGGGCAGGTTGGCAAAATGATTGCATTAAACAGAGCGTGTAGCATTAGCATAAGTGCTCCTGCTCTTCATACTTTCATTCAGACATGGAGGCACAGAGACATGTTTGCGCAGAAATCATAAATCACAGAAAACATAAACTTGTGGTCAAGCGTGCATGTCCAAAGTCTAGTTTGTTTTCCAACTTGTCAGACAGTGTGGTGCTTTCCAACCACAGGGACTTTGTTTGTGTGTCCCCCACTCACCTTTCAGCCATTTGGAGTCGTGTTTGACAGTGCGCAGAGTCGGGCTGTCTCCAAGGCTACGATAGATGACCGCATCGATCGCTAGAAAGTCTGTTACGGTGGCCGAGTACAGCTTGCCATCTGGAGGAGGGAACACAGAGACAGAAAGAGCAATAAGGAGGAAAGATGGAGACAAAGAAGGGGAGAAGAATGACGAGAGAAAGGCATAATGGAAAAGAAAAAAGGTGAAGGGAGTCAAGTTAAATCAAGAGGAGAAACACATAAAGCCACCATAAAGCCGCTCAGAGATTCTTGCTCTCTGTGGCTGGGTACACAAACATGTTTCAGATGGCTCAGACCTGGAAAATGAATGAATCACACAAACCGAGGGGACTCTTTGATGGACAACAAACAGGCTGTACACACACTTAAACATGCTGCACATTTGTAATTGCCCAATCTTGCAAACACTCTTCAAAAGCGCAAACACTGAAGCCCTGCACTCACATAGAGTCTTAGAAACCCACAGACGCACACTGGCATGCACACACGCACACACACACACGCATCATAAACACAATTCACCACCAGAATGACCTCAGCCTGCCGTGGCTCAGAACCACAGTGGAAACTCAAACTACATAATTGAAAGGATAGCAGTCAGAGGAACCCCCTTGATTACTCAGTGCTTCCAGCTCCTTCCAAGCAGCTCTGCTACACATTAACTGGTCAAGCTAGGCATTTACTCCCGTCTTCTGCTTTGAACCGGCGGGGACAGCTCATCAATACCGCCATAAATCGGTTCACAGCAAATGCGAACGGGGGACTGGATTTCTTTAGCAGCCTGTGGGTCCGTTGCATCAGAAGCATCGCACCCCGCCAACGGAAAAGTGACTCATTCCTGTCCCATCCATTTGTGACTTATTTTTAATCTTATGCATTCTGAAGCAAAGAGAATGAGAGACAAAGAGGATGATAGGAAAGTACAATAAAAGCCAGAGACAGACGACTCCGTTTTTTAAATTTTTGCCATAATGCTATTGATGTGTTTCCAAAGGGCTCTATTATAAGAAGTGAATTCCTGACACAGAGCAAATGTAGCCCCAAGTTTGATGATTTGCTCTAGTGCATGTAACATAGATTGGCTTTCGTTCTGACATGTTGTCAGAGCACTGCCATTAGAATAAACCGCAGGGTATTAAGAACAATATTAAATACAACCGCAACTAATCCCTTACCCAAATACACTCAACTTTCCCATCTAGCTCAGACATGTTCCAGTGTTTAATAGCTGCAGATAGGAGAAAATTGAGAGTAATGTTTTTGCCTCATGGCAGTCAGTGAACACACAAACATAATCTACTTTCACCTCATGGAAACTTGTGTGTCTCTAATGTAAAACCACAGGACGGAGGTTGAGGTGAAAATTGCAGCGACGATGAATGCAATAAAGATAATTGTCAGCTCCAAACAGAGAGATTTGTTTAATCTTACCTGCAAAGAGGGCGACATTGGCATGCTTGGCATCGTATGGACAGCGTGCCATCCCACTGATCTCCTCTCCCAGAGCCTCCAAGGTGTCCATCTGGGGTCACAAAGAAGGGGAAAGGTCAAGAGAGGGTCAAAACAATGCGGTGTGTGGTGTCAGACAAAACAAAGGGCTTCAAATAATACGTAGGAAGTGTCGGCTCCCAGTTGGATGTAAAGATCTAAGGGGGAAAACGAGACATGTGTTCAAACGTCGAAACAATGACAATCCGAAGGAAATACTAAAAAAGACTCTGTGTAAGTGGAGAAATGTGGTGTGTATAGCTCCAGAAAGCTGTGTTCCCCAAGCCCAGGAATGTGTCCATCTAACTCTGACCTAAACTAATATCCCGTGGATGCCACTCCGGTGTCCTACTGAGGGCTGTCAAAGCAGCCCATCTGAGAGTATCTGGGAAACCGCCATGAAGAGAGATGGAAAAAAAACCCAGACATTTTCCACAGAAACATGTTTCACAGTATGGGTGAATGCGGTTTGCTTCCCCCTGCCATCTTTTATCCTTCAATTGTGCTGGTGTTAAAGAAGAGTTTTAACAACCCTCAAGACAGATCCTCAACCCATTTACTGCAGTGCTTCCCCCTGCCCTGATTTCTAAAGTGTGTGTTCTTGCTGTGAAGAGGGAAAAAAACGGGCAGAGGAAAAATGGGTGAGCACACAGCCCTGAGCAAGGGAACGTGAGAAATTTTTACTAAACCACAGTATTTTTTAAATAGTAGATCATACAAAAGTCATTATTTTTCAGCTTGAACTTTGTCTTATGCTACGAGCTTTTCCTCAGGCAAAACTTGTTCCCTGATTTAGTACATTTCTAATTCTCATTTTAATTCTGCACATGGACAGTCTAAAAAGTTGCATTTTCTTTGCACAGTTTTGTTGTCCAGTCTCGTTTCTCTGCCCTCTTCGGAGCCATTGTCCGCTGCTTGAGAAGCACCAAGTTTATGTCGTAGTGTGACGATGTGTGTGCATTGGAATTTAGACAAGTTTTTCTTGTTTTGTGCCCAGCTGAGTTGCAGCAGAGCATGGCAGAGGATCAGATGTGGGTGAAAGGTCAGTATCATCCCGCCATGGGTAGGCTTGTCTTCCCCAGCAGGCCTCAGGATGCTCTTTTACTCTGGCTGAAGACCAGGGATACATGCAAACACACACGCTCAAGAAGAGAAAGAAAAAGCCATATTGCAGTGACCAGAGGCTGAGGTCAGGGAAGATTACTATACACACACAGTTTGCCAACGGAGAGCACAACGCACGGCCATTTTTCCTCTCTATCTCCACTTCTGTCTCATACTCCACTTCCTCACTTTCTGCCTTTCTCTTGACAAAGAGACTCGTGGCTTGCCAAGGCAGCAAACTGCTTACGCCGCCCTTTCTGGTCTCTAAACAGGTCATTTTGTTTTCTATTCCTGTCTCGGCGGAAACGGTTATCATCTGCCCACTAAAAAGGTCACACACACGCCGGCGCAATGCTGGAAAAGCTTGCCAGAGAAATTGTTGAGGCTGATTTGGCAGGGAAAATTACAAGTGACCTTTTACAACAAACACAGAACCACCAGCAGCAGTGCATTTCTCGATTTCTCATTCCTTCTGTTTCATCAGGAAATTACAGGAGGATAATATATGGAGGCAAGCTGGACATATATTGTTATTAGACGTGGGGGGAAGACTGTAATTATAGATTAGGCTGAGTTAATCATAAGAGACGTGAGTAGCTGAAGGTCAGGTGTGTCCACTGAATCAGAGCGTCTGGGTGCACTGAGTGACACAGGAACTTGGTTAAGCCTGAAACGTCAGCAGCTTCTGTGTCATCTACCTAACACAAACTCTGACACATCACAAACATGCGCTCGCATATCTCTCTCGCCGCAGCAGCAGCAACGTCCCCCCACCCTTCCATCTCCGCACTTGATTTCACCAAGGTAGTGACCTCTGTCTGCTGGGCTTGGCTGGCTGTCACTAATCCATTCCTGCCATTTGAACAGAGGAAGACACTCCCAGCCCTGCTGCAGATATACGTACGGCTCCCGTCTCCTGTCAAGTTGGAATGCGCGGGAGAAACAACAGCCCTGAGCTCACTTCCATGACATTAGCCTTGTCTAGACCAATATCCAGTATTATTTTGAAAAAAACAGCAATACATATCCACAAAACTGCCACACTAAGTCACAACGTTTCAAACATTACCATAAAGAAATTTGATGTTTAAACAGCCAGATGGGTTTCTTTTTTTTTACCTTGTTTACCAGGAAATTGGTATTATGCTGTCAACTCTATGAGTCAAAAACATAAAAAAAGAAGTGCTCTCGCTTTGTAGGACCACAATTCAAAGTAACAGGAAAGGGAGCAGTAGCACTGTCACACTTTGTCAGGCCCGCCTTAACGACACACTGTTCTGTAGGGATCTGGTGCAACTCAGCACATGAATGTACAGTAACCTCGGCCTGGGGTGATGTGTATCTAGATGAATTAATTACTACCGCAGCTCACTGGTGTTTTCCATAGGCTATATGCTAATTAATTAGACAAACACAATGTAGTTTCAAAACATGCCCATCAGGACTGTTATAATTGGTACAGCTTCAGTATTCAGGGTGAGGGACAAGTTCTGATTCCGTGCCTCTGTTGTTGTTGTTTTTTGTTGTTTTTTTTGGTTTCATTTTATGAGAACTCTTTCATGGGCTTTATTTATCATTGCTGAAGGATTTGTGAATCTTACCGAGGACAAACATAGGGTAAACTGAGCCAGCGTCCCACTTATTAACTATTCACTCAGAACAGCTTCCTTGAATATTATGGATGTGTTTATTTTATAGGATCAGTGCAGTAAAGGGCATATTTACTGCGGTCTCTCCTCGTGCAAATCGGTGGTTTCCAAAGTAATAAACGGTTTAAGAATTTCATGATTTGCTCCTAATTGTTGACAGACCGACTCCGCTGGTTCTGGCATTCTGACAAATGTTTACATCTGTGACCTAGAGTTTGCAGCTGGGTTGACTCCCGGCATTCTTTCTTTCTTTTTTTTTGCATGCAATCCATAGTTCCACCTGCAACAACCTTCTCCATCTATAAAGGTCAAGTGCACGAGTTCACACCTGGGCCAGAAGCGGTTGCGTAAACCAAAACAAGGACACATCTCCCTTGGAGATTAATAGTCATGGCCCATTTCTCTGCAACCTGTTTCAGAGCAGTGGGAGAATGAAACCTTTCCCTGACCACCTTTTACACCAGAGCAGGAAACTGGAGTCTTTGCAGCTGGTGAGAGAAATATGATTTTAACCGACAGGAGGAGAACCTCATTTATCAGAACCTTCACCTTGTAAAATCTCATCACCCAGGAATGGTGAACAAATATTGCGCAAACGTGACAATAGTGCAGTTAAATGGTTGCCCTCGCTGATGCACAGTTAATAATTGATTACCTTTTAGACTACATTGCCTTGTAGCGTTAGTCAAACAGCGTCTGTTAAAGGCAAGCGTGGATGTATTTTCACCTAGCTTCATTACAATAAATCCCTCTGTGCATAAGAATCATTTCAAATGCAAAGACTTGGCACGCATGAAATTTCCCGGTACACCTCGGTCCACCAGTATCAAGTGGAGGACGCATCACCTGGGAGTCGCTGCCTCCAAGACTCCCCACTGATTCCCCCCCGCCTCACTCGGCAACAGGCGATGAAACTGACTCCAGTCATATATCAGCCCAGCTGGATGGGGTGTTTATTATTACAACACAGCGAGGGAGTGACAGAGGGAGAAAGCAACAGAAGGAAAGATGGCAGAGTAGTGGGAGCAATGAAGGGGGGGAGAGGAATTAAGGCTGGCAGGGGGAGGAGAGAGGAGAGAGGAGGCGAGAGGTAGGAGGGAGGATGAATAGAAGAAAAAAAGAGGGAGTTGGGTGCTGTGTGGTGCTGAGGGAGGACTGCGCTGCCAAGGTGTCTGTCTGTGTTTTCTCTGTATGCATGCATTTCTATGTCACACTGTCTGTTTGTGTAGCGCTGACGCCGCTAACACACAGCGAAGAGATGAAGCTAATGAAGAGAGAAAACTAATTGATAGGTTTGTTCGGAGAGAGGTAAAAATAAATAAATAAAGAGGGAACCAGGAAGGGAAGGTGTTTGGACAGAACATGGGGTGTTGCTGGTTTGGTCAGGCGCCCTCTTTGCCCCCTTTGACTCCCCCTTTCTGTCCTCCCTCCACCTCTGCACCCCTCCCTCGCCTCCCATTCCCTCCCGCTTGCCCTCGCAGCATTGTTGATTAATGTGGGATGAGGCTGGCCCCAAAACAGAAGCTCTTTTCAGCCCTGTCACGCTGGGGAGATGGAGAGGCAAACTGTGGCCAAGGTGGATTTAACCACAAACACACACACAACACACAACACACACACACCACACTACACACACTTTTTGACCATGCAGTGTGGATGAGCCCAGCACGCCATCAAAGGCCTGGTATCTGCCCAGAGGGTCTGCCAGTCTGCCAGCAGTGCAGTGTGTGTGTGTCTGATGCTTTTATAGAAATGTGTGTGTTGTGAGGTTTGCCTGTTTGCACAGTTGTCAGTGTTTGGATGAATGCATGCGCACCTTTTTCCTATACATGTGCCCGGGCATTTGTGTGTGCATTTTTGTGTGGGTGTTTCTCTCAGTATCTTTTTGCAGCCTTTACATATAATCAGATTTTAGTGATATTATAATTTATTCTCAACTAAATGTCTATTTTAATCATACAAGTAATTACAGTTTAGTTAGTAGAATTATGTTTTAAGGTAAGGACCAATTACAAGCACATCAGCTGACTCAAGGAGTAGCTCAACTGAGACAATACGAACAAATATTTTAATGAGCACTGTTTCATTTTTCCACACAATTAATGAATCAAACAGATTTTTGTATCAATCGGATATTTATGTCCTGCTCAAGCATTCATGTGTGTGCACATGCGTGGCCATTTTACCAAACACTCTGGCTCTCTGGCAGACTCGCAGCAATATCAGTGCAGTAACAGCTACAACACAAACCTTGAAACCATAACCGGAGGCGCTATAAAAGCTAACCACGCCTGATAAATGCGGAGACATAAATTCCACTTTCCCTGCAGGAGGACTCAGTGAATTGAAAGGACGCTCAGTCTGTGTGCTTAGCATGCTGAACCACAAAGGCAACGGAGCGGAGATGTCTTGTTTTTCTGGTAAACAGATCTAGTGAACCAAAGCAGGAGAGTTTTCCCCACAGGCCACCTAGATAACATCTCCGTGTGCTGTGACCATCCTAACAAACCAAACAATAACATCCTTGAGGACAGAGCCGCTGCTGTGCTCCTCCGTCTTTCTGTCCCTTCTTACTGTCTGCTTGTCTGTCTGAGTGTTTCTTTCTTGCTTGTACGACGCCTTTCATAGATGACTTCTCTGGATGAGAGTTGAGGTCTCACTCCACAATATAACTCTTCCTGATGCTTTTGTTAAATGACACTGATTCTGATCTTTGGTTTGTTTTGAGCAGATTCAGATTCAGTCACAATCTGTGCCTTAGAGTGTAATAAAACTTAGATAAACACCAAGACAATTGCTAACTTTGCTGTCCTCACAGTCGGTCCGCCGAGCTGCTTTAGAGTCACGAACATTGTCTTGTGAATGAACTACGACTGACTCACTGTAAATGGCAATTCTGCCCACTTCTCACACTGAAGCATCAACAAAAACGCCAGATTTATGTCACCAGGAGAGAAAAAAATCAGGACATTTTCTGCTGCAGTTTGAACACAGCCCATCTGCTTTTTATGTTTGTCCATCTGCTTACCCGTATACCGAGCTTTTATTCTTCGCTCTGCGTCTATTTTTTATTGACATCTCTATTTTGGTCCAACGAGTCGATCTCACTGTCTACCTGCTCGCTTTTATTGACCCAAGGTCAATAAAATGCATCATTTCTTTTCACGGTTTTGCTTTTCCTGAAGGAATCTTGAAACCATTCCAGACATGCCCACGTGAATATGACCAGGACGATGTTTACAGGAGAAGGTTGAATCGGATTTCAGGACTGTGCTGTTACTTGCATTTCACATAGTATATGTGTGTGTGTGTGTGTGTGTGTGTGTGTGCGCATGAAAGCTGGTATGTTGTTAGGTTTCTCCGCTTCTAAATTGAGCGTGTCAAAGTACACCTGGAGATAAAGACACAGGAGGAGGGCCTGCTGAGTTGTGAAAGTCATCCATCTATGTCCATAGCACCATAGCTCACCCACCTCTACAGTGGCTGGGGTCAAAAAAATACCCCTAAGAGTGTCTGCGTGTGCGTCACAGAGCAAGAAACACAAAGTGCAAAGGAGTTTAAAAATGTTATATGTGCACACTATGTATGACCTATCGCTGAGTTTAAAAAAGGGCAAAGCGCGCTGAGGAGTAGCTTTTATATATGTGTAAATGTGTACGAGAGGATAGAATCATATGCTTCCTTACCTTGTAGGTTCGACAGGAGGGGTTGAAAGCATTTGTCCCGCAAACAAACAAAGTGTCGTCATTTTGCTGCAGGAGGACTTTGATGAAATTGTGACACTCATCCTATAGGGTGCACAGGGCAGGAGAGAAGAGCAGGACAAAAACAAGACAGGAAGTCAATGGCGACATTTGTGTTTTTTTATAATCAACGTTTTTATGCACAACCTGTGGTTTGTGTGTCTCTTATTTCATTTTAAGTGCAGCGTGTAGCGCTTCACGGACAGCCAGAGTCATGTGCAACAAGCATTAAGCATGTAATGATGAAATGTAAGATTTCTTCACGGCAAATTAAGACATATTTAGAGCAGACACTAATGTACCATTTCACGTCTTTCTCAAACAATAATCAAATACTTCTTTTAAATCCAGAGAAAATTAGTATTATACTGCCATTAGATATGAAAATCCCACTGAAGTGCTCTGCTACCATAATAAATTGTCATAGCAGTAGGTTATATGAACTGCAGGAAGTGCGTTATTGCACCTTCAGGGTCTGGTGTCTGTTAATGTAAGCGAGAGACAAAGAAAGAGACTGTCAGCAGTTACATCTATTACAGGTTGTCTGCAGCGTGTAATGTGCAACTGACTAGAGAAGTGTTTTGTGAGAAACAGGGTGACATTTGTTCTATAAATGAAGTTAGGGTGTTTGTGTGTTTGCCTGTGTGTGTTTTCTCTACCTTATGCTTCCCTTTCATTCTGCAGGTGTCCACATCTGCCTGTCTGGACTTCCATGTCATTTTCTGAAGAAAAAAAAAGACATAAAACATAAAGGAGAGAACGTGAGAAAAAGAGTCAGAAAACAAATAAGCTAAACACGAAGGCAGGAGGAGAAAAAAAGCAGACAGCCTTATAGAGTTCAATAATCCATCCATCCTGTGATCAATAATCATCATCTGAGATTCCCCAACATTGATTTCCCTCATAAGCCACGTGCTCTGAGGTGAACTTTATTCTAAGCACTGGTTGGAGATCAGTTTACCTCCTTGAACGTCTAATTCTCTGCCAGAGAGAAGGGAAATACGACACTGACCCCGGATCAGAACAGAGTCTGTCCAAGGACAGATCCTTAGTTGGTTTCTGTGGATTGATAGGCCGACCATCCTTGTGCACACACACATACAGACACACTGCCTTGGCCTGTGGGTCAGCCATCGCCCAAACCCATCAGTCAGCTAAAGGCACACACACACACCCTCTTTCACTGTCACACACACGAATCAGTCAGTGCTAAGTCATATCTGCTACCCGGCCACATTAACACACGTATACACTCTGGCCTGTGTGGCCTGAGGGTCGACGCTCAGCCACAGGTTCAGACCACTGCGTAGCCGCCACTGTTGTACAACATGTTTGGAGCTGAGCCACTGATTAAAGACCCTCAGTCATCAATCAATCTGCGCGTCTCCCACCAGCCTTTCATCTGCAGCCTGCTCTCATTAAGACCCACTCGTCAGGCTCTGACATTGAAGTGGATGAGGTGGAGGGATGGCGGGTTGTTGTATACACCAGAGCGGCCCTATTTGAATTCTGTTTGCATGCATTATGTTAAGGGCAAGTGATGCCAGCGAGGAGTGGTTGGAATGGAACGAAGAGTGGGTTATTACAGCTGAGGGCCTATGTAAATATGAGGTGCTTTTTTATGAATAATCTGAAAGTACACAATAGGATCCTCTTTCTGCTCTGCATCCATCTTGTCTTTCTCGCCCTTCTGTAATTTATCTCATCTTTGTTTTCCTCTTTTTTTCCTCCCCTGCTCGTCCTCTCCTCTCCTCTCCTATCTGTCCCTCCCTCCTGCACTTCCTCCACTGTCTTCTCAGCTTCCTTTACACACCCATCAGACCTTCTACTGTCCCACTGATGAGCGTGGATGACGCAGGCAGGTTTGCTAGCTGATTGATTGGATAATCTTCTTAACGGGGTCACCGTGAGTAAGACTGCTGGCAGGCACACACTTGCATGCACACATTCGCCCACGTGCACTCGCCAAATACACAGCGACACCGGGAGCAGCGCGAGGTTATTAGGGTTACATTGTCAATCACGGCATGCTGAGAACAACACACCCTCAAAGAGACAGACGTCTCACTCACCTTACTGAAAAAGATCTCGTCACTGTTGGCAGTGTCTGTGTCCACCGTGTATATGTGATCCCTGTAAAGCGATTGAGGCAGGGTGAGAGATGGAGGAGAGAGAGAGAGAGGGAGAGGGATTGAGAAAAAGCAGAGGGAGAGATGAGAAGATAAGAGGTCAGACAGCAGCAGACAGTCAAAAATTCAACAAACAATAAACCCATTTCTTTTCTTCCCTCTCTGTTTTCCCCCTGCAGGCAGCAAACAACGTCAGAAAATGGGGCTTTGTGTAAACTTTGTTCAAACTTCAAAATATGACAATAAACAAAAGCAGGCCAGAGCTATTTGCTCTGTCAGACAGAAACAGTCAACAAAGGTTTAGAGCGCTGTGGCGCAGGCCGGGGGACAAAAGCCTCTTTGTCCCACAGAAAGGTCTTGATGGGGGGTGAGGGAGGAGGGAAGGTTGAGACGGGAGGTGCCAAGTCACTCAGAGCTGTTCAGGTCAATTAAGCCTAGTGTTTGAGCCACAGGAAATCTATACTAACACTCATTATAGCTCAGACAAGAAGACTTATGTGTGCTGGCCTGGAAATACACAGGCTTCTCCTGTATTACACAGTCCAGCCATAAAGGCCCCAACAGGGCATATGGAAGACATAAAACTCACAGGGGTTAACAACATCACAGACAGACGGACCGGCTGGTTGACCACCAGGCAAAGCTACACCTACTTACTGGGGGAGAATTAGGGTGCAGACATGGAGGGTGGAGGGTTGAAGGTGTGTAGGTGGTGTTAAGGGAGGAGGAGGAGGAGAAGGAGAGAGAAAAGGAGGATTTATCTCGTTTGAGAACCAAAGGTGACCATGCCAAACGATGTAACTGCTTTAATTTGTTGGAGATTAGCTGTTGAACGTGTTTTTAATCAAAGTGTGTAACAGTGGCATCGTCAGGCTCACGGCTTAATTACGTTCCAGCTCCCCAACCTGCGCTCAGCCAGGCAGCCCGCCTTGCTCTCTCATTAACTAAATCTAATAAAGTCTTTGGAGGAACAGGCATCTTGAAATGAATCCACTTATATTGCTTTCCTGGGGGCCACCGCCATCTCCTCGAGGATAAAAACCAGTCCACCGTACATTATCAGCGACGATACTTAAATTGAATAATTAATCTTTGAGAGCAGTTGAAATTAAGAAAACACTTGTGCTTTGTCGGTTGGAGAGGAGATTGTGACGAAATCTGCTTTTTACTTGATTTGCGTCACGCGAATCCTCCACACAGCACCACGATTTACTCACTTCAGCAAATGTTTTTGTGCTATCATGCCTTAACCAGGGTGGTGTGTGGCTGTTTTTAGTTTCTGAATATATAGTCCATTAATAATCATATGGCTTACAGGTCACTTTAGATACTAAGCAAACAGTATTATAATCTTTAAGGCTCTTCAGCCAAATTTATTTCCTAAAAAATTCTGCCCAACTAAAATTAAAAACACTTTCACATAAAAGCAAAGAGTGAAGTCATCTCTGGGTCACCGAGATGCATCCTTCATTCCAAGTTCACTTGCTCAAGCAAATGCCAGATGCTGACTTTCATGGTGCAGTCTGCCGCGATTAAAAATTGACAATCCCCGGCCAAACCCACAAACTCCACTGTGAAATGTTTTTCATTGAGGCTCACTGCTTGCACTATCGTTGCTCTACTCTTCTGCTAATTGAACCAGACTGAATTTCCTGGGTTACCCAACGGCCACTCTGTGTTCCAGCGTTTCTGTCACCTTGTTTCCAATGTAACGGGATACACAACAATCAAACTTAGTGAGTCGACGGGAGGCTTAATTATTAAAAAGTCTAGCTTGTAACTTGTCAAAGCAAAAGAAATAAATCAATCCAGTTAAAAGTTAAAATACAGACAGACAAGAAGCATTTAAATGGAAAAATGATGGCTGATAACAGTGACAGATGATATCACCGCAATGTGCCGCTCCGCCTCCTAAAGTTCTGCGAGTCGTTCGTTTAACTTCATCATTCATATCTTTATATTAAAATTCAAACTTTATATTAAAAGAGACTCAACTAAATCAAAAGCCATTGAAACAGAGGATTACCAGGCGGATTTAGTGTAATCCCTCGGGTTATTTTACTGCCTGCAATTTTAAAACAGCTCATGAGTAATCTGTAATTGACTGCTCCATAATTTTTGACAGTAACCTTCCCATTTATCCTCCCCGTCTTGTGCCTCTCTCATCCCGGCCGCTGACAGCGTCCTCGAGGGCCGAGGCCTTCCAGCCGCGGGGTTTTGGGTTCCAGCAGAGATTAGAGGGAGCCAAGCGATGAGGTGTCCCTCAAACATCCTGACTGGAGATGGAGGAGGACAATGGAGCGGCTGTGTCTGTGTCAACACCAGCTCTACAAACACACACATGTGCGAGGAGACTCCCCTACTCTTTTTCTTTTTTACTCTAACTCAACCACACACACGCACACACACACACACGCGCACCCTTTTCCCTGCACCTGAACTCATATTACAACAGATTCACTTCCCCTCTGGTGTCACATTCATATCACTTCACAAAGGAAAGAAAGCAGAGGCAGAGTGTTCAAGGACAACTCTGCTGGCATCGTGCTGTATATTATCCACCATAAACTACAAATCCAATATAGTTAACATTAGTGCGGATCATTTTCCAAAGCAAACCCGAAGTTTAAAAATTGATTTCCTACCTTCCAGGCAGCCGGCGGTTTACATTTATTTAATAACACATGAAAGTCAACTTGGAGAGTTAAAGTCTGCTTGAAGTACATGATCCATCATAGCCAATATTTCAATGTCAATATTGTCATAGGCTGTGCCCTGACATTTAAAAGCTCTGGATTCACAAACTATTCTTCTTACTTGAGTTATTAAGCAATGAAATCAAAGTGGATTTTGATTACTGATTAAATTGCAGATTTCATCTTTATTTTACTGATAAATAAATAAAGAAATACTTTACATTATGTCAAAAATGGCAAAAATGCTCCACACAATTTCCTTGACTGCAAGTTGACCTCTAAAAAGTCATGTTTTTGTCTGACCAACCTCCAAACTCAGAAATAATCAGCTAAAATTAGGGCATCAATCTCCTAAACCACTATATAAAACAAAGTAGACAAGACTCATCATTATTTCTCTGCCCCATATATGGTCCAACACAGCTGTTTTTGCGATGATTTATCTGTATTTTATCTCAGCTTTTGTAAAACTCTCTTGTTATGAGCCTTCAAACACCAAAAGGGAAGCCATTCCTCTGACCCAGCAGCTGAAAACAGAGTGCAATTTCAAGAGAATTCCTGCCTGCTGAGAGCAGTTCAGACTAAACACTGTTTTGAGTAAAAGCTGCTGTCCTGTTGGGGCAAAAATGTGGTCAGTCTAGACTCGGCTTACAAACTAATTTTATTATGCAACAGCCCTTTTTCATTTGTGCTGAGCAGTTCGCTGTGAATACACAAACATGTGTCCTATTGTCTATTGTTTCCAAGAATAGAATCCATTTATATTACTGATGTGCAAGGTTTTCTTATGAAATTATTTATAAGGATGAAAACTGCTGTATTCTTCCACTCAATTTGCATACAGAACGGGGACTAATCCAGGCATTTTAGACCAGGTGAATTCTTTAAGATAAAGTTCTGTGTAATTTATAAGAGCAAAATGACAAAAAATAGTTAATGTGTTCTTATGTTCTTCAAAATTAGTTCAAGTTCTTCTATAGATGGATATGTTTCAGGAACATTTGCATTTTCTGAACCTATTTATTCTGGTTTATACTGGGGGTAAAATCATACTTTATTTTTGAACTGTATTTCCTATTAACACTTTGGAGCATGTTGGCTGGAAGTTGTGGACTTAAGCCCCATTTTGTTAACCTAAATTTGTCAATATTTCAGCATATCTGCATTAAAAAGCAATGAATTAGTTGAAAGCATTTCACAGTGTACTCATGGGTGGATTGATAACTATCGATGACCCCATGACGCTGAAGAAATTAAAGAAAGCCCAGTAATTCCTGAGTAAGTTCTGGTGTTGGAAGAAGCATTGGTTTTCTATAATTTTCTCAGGAAATTCATGGATGTCAAGTCATACTGGAAGTCACACAATGTGTGTGCATCATGTCTGTTTAGACTCGTTATGGCTGAATATACTCAGAAGGCGTACTGTTTTTATGCAACTTGCAGCAACGGCATGATGTTGTCTAAGAATTTAGAGTGTCGTGGCAACTACTGCTGCTCTGTCTGTTTTGGTAAATGTGGGCTAAATCAGTGGGCCAAACTAAAAAAAACTAACTTCCCATTGTTAGTAGAACATGGCGTGCACTTGTCCCTTTCATCTTAGGTAGTGACTTTACCTCTCGTCTCTCCCTTGGGAAGCTGAACTTCACACCCTGAAATCCACGCCAACCACTTCACCAAATCGTCTTGGTTCAAATCAGTTTCAGGCTTCCAGGCCCGTCAGAACCTGTCTAATGTGACTAGGCCTTTACTTGGAAGCAACTTTATTAACTGAAATCCCCTGGGAGAAGTTTTGTTGCATGTCATTGGCTTTCCCATTATTTTTCTACTCTCCGCTGTGAATCAAACAGTCCGAGGGTGGAACAATGTGGTTACTCAAATCACAAGGTCCTATAGGAGCTGCGGTGCTGATGATGAAATTGGAAGCACCGTGAGATTCTGAGGGAAACGAAATAACAGAAGCCTTTGACAGCGGATGAGCGCAGAACATTGGGTGTCAATGTGAATCACTTGGCGTAGGCTTCGCATTTCCCGAAATTCGGTGACAAAAATGTGTGAGTAGGACGGAAGGTATGCAAATATCCTCTTAGGCACAAATATAGAGGCTGTAAAAGGATGGTTACACACTGAGAGAAAGAGCTGAATGATCGAGTCAAGACAGTGGACCAACTGAGCGTGGGCAGAAGTGTGAGATTGAGTGCAACACAGTGACAGAGGGTCTCCGTCGGACATGTAGCCATGCGTGGCCATGAGAACACAGGGTCTTTGTGTGTAAGAATGTCGTTTTCATAACAGCGCATTTCTTCTGTGGTGACCGCAGGCCAGCTTGGTCCATCTGCTGGGTCTTTGTCAAACTATCTCGCACTCCAGTGGCAGAAAAGAGGGGAATGTGATTAGCATGCACCCCACACCTTATGACACCACCCCACTTTCCACAAATCAAATGCCTGCACATCCACCCTCCTCCCTACCTCCCACCCTTTCACTCCCATCACCCTCTTCACCCATATTCCTCCCACTTCATAACTGGATCATGGGCGGTAGAGGAGGGCCCATTGTACTTTGTTTTGGCTCTCACTGGTTCAAATCCTCTTCACAAAGTGGATGGGAGGGAACCAGGGAAGCCAGCAGGCACCTTTGGGCTGTGAAGGGAGTTGTTGAAGTTCTGAATGGACCGAGGGCATCGAGAGGCCCTCGGTGATGCGGTACCATGAAATGCAACAAGCCAGGGTTCACTCACCCCCAAACTGAGGCAGGTTGTTCTTTTGGAAGGTTGAAGCTCTCATTACAGTTTTCTACATTCCCTCCATAATTCCTTTTAGCGTGTGTTTGTATATTGCTGTATGTGTGTTTTTGTGCAGGACCGTTTTGGAGGGGTGAAGGGCATGTTTGGAGCACACACATTTAGTGCAATTAAGCAGACGCGCATAATGACTGCAATTACATTTATTGGTTAAAATTCATCAGTTGTCTCAAAGTATTTTACACAACTCCATTTTTTATTTCTATGGAGCCCATTAAGGAAGGGAATAAATCATTTGTGCTCTAAGTTTGTAATTTGTACTTTTGAATCACTTTCCTTGTGCTTATGAATTATTTGGGTACATTAACAGAACACGCCATTAAGCAATGTAGCAGTAGATGTTCAATGCTTAATATACATACTGTATGAATTAACATATTTATGTTCAAAACTGCATTAAACCAACTCTGCTCATTTAAACTGGATTAACTATTATAGGACACCACTTACATTAATTTCTTTTGATTAAATTGCATTACTGTGCAGCCGGGATGAGGAGGGTGTCAGGTTTGGGAACGTCAGAGCTGCATTTCTGATTTTTGCTAATGACTTGGTTTTGTTGACTTCATCAGGCTGTGAACTTTAGGATGCACTGGGATGGTTTGCAACTGGTATGAGAGTAAAAACCTTGAGAGAGTATGAGAGTTTTAGGCCACGATTCTTTGTCAGAAACTGGTGAATTGTTACCTCTGGGTTTGGGGTGAATTGCCGTCCAAAGCAAAGAAGTTTAAGTTTCTCATGGTATTTACTGAAATAATGACACTACGGATGCAAGCAGCCAAAATGGGTTTCCTCCATAGTGTGGCTGGGCTCACAGCCTTTGAAATAGGGCAAGGAGCTTGCACATCTGGAAGGAGGTCGGAGTAGAATCGCTGTTCCGTTGCATCAAAAGAAACCAGCTGAGGTGTTTCCGGCACTTGATTAGGATGCCTTCTGAGGTTTTCCATGCAACTGGGAGGAGACGCCAGGGTGGACCGAGAACTCACTGGTGTGATTGCATATCTTATCTGGCCTGGAAACATCTTTGGATGCCCCAGGAAGAAGTGGAAAATTTTGCTGGGGAGGGGGGCATCTGGAATGTCCTACTTAGCCTGCCTGCATAGCAACTGACCCCAGATATGCAGAGAAAATGGATGGATGGATGGATGGATGGATGGATGGATGGATGGATGGATGGATGGATGGATGGATGGATGGATGGATGGAAAGCTTTATAAAGGTATACAGTATGTAACATTAGGTACAGGTGGCCAGAAATGTTTAACGTACTTAACATCTTGAGCGTATAAAAGAATGTCTCAATGGTGAAGGACAAATGCAATGAATGTAATAGCTTGAAAGGTTGATGTAAAGGAAACAAGACAGTGTTTCTTTAGGCCCCTCAGTACTAAAGCATACTTAAGCCTGGTACCTACGCTCAGAATGCTCCCTATTTACTACCCAGAGTAGCCAGAAAAACCTATAACTTCATTTCCTGCAGTTGTAATAATGTGACATTGATTCGAGAGCACAATATACTACAATCATGTTTGTTGGCAAAATTATTGCATGTATTGAAACAGTAGGAGAAAGGCCGTATCTACCATGCTTGCAGAGTTGCGTTTTGAATGCTCCAGCTTCTAATGCAGGTGATTATGATTACTGGAGCTGCAAGCTTTGTTTCAGAGTGGACGTGGCTGGATGTCGTTGGTGCTGCGAGCGAAGGGAGAGGAGGCAACCGTGTAATCCCAGTCATTAGTGGGTTTTAACAGGATTTGGTGGAGCTACAATAATGGAGACTCTAGTGGCCTCCACTGCGAGACCCAACAGGGAAGAGCAGCGGCCACAGAGGCACGACTGTTCCAGAGGATTCAACTGAGAGAAGGTAATCTGGATTTTTGAGTGTGTGTGTGTGTCTCCGTGTGACTGCTAATGGCAACCACAAATTCTGGTCCTTCCACTCTCACACACACACACACACATCACTCTGTCTGTCTCTCTCTCTCTCTCAGACACACACACACACACACACACACACACACACACACTCACACACTCACACACACACAGATTCCCAGGCTTCCCAGCCTCATAGAGGGGTGTAAACAGAGTGTGGCTGGCGTTACCATGGTAGAGGCTGACTGAGGCCTGAGAATGGCGACTATGCCCTGCATGTGGAGAGACCTGGGACATGCTCGCTAGGCAGAGTATACAGTAAGACAAGCATGTATGGACTGGCTGTCTCATTCACTGCATGTCTTTTTCCCTTTATGTCCTCAAACCTTAAACTAAATCCAGTGTCATTCCACATGGGTCACCTTCTCATAGTTTCATTCCTTTCGGTAACATTGTGATCATTAATACAAACTCTAAATTGGAGGGGGGTGGTGTGGAGCAAAAATATGTTGAAAGCATACAATTTGAACTAAACAATCATACTGACCATTATATCACTAAAATTTAACTTGGATTCTCTGTTTCATTCGTTTTTCCACTATTATTGTTAATGATTGATATAAATTGTTGGGTGGAGTGTGTGATTATTTTTTTTAAAGGAGGACAATCTTAATAAGAAAAGCAAGAGGTAAGATTATTAACCACACCAAGTTTACAGATTGGTTTTCTTGAGACTCATCGATATTTTAGTTTTGCTCATCTTCACATCTCAGAATAAAGTGGCTTAGATAATGTGGCTAAAATGTTAGCTTGTTAACAACCAGTCCAATTGTCATCAAACATTTCCTACATCTCAGCTGTTTCATTGAGGAAAAATAGGGCTATCTGTACTGATGAAAATGACAGAGGGTTAGGCTACAAAAATATGACTGAAATTCTGAAAGAATTCATTCTAACATTGTCCTAGCAGACTGCATTGGTGACATGGGACACGCTGCAAAAGGCGACGGTTTTACCTTTGCTGTAGGATTAAACTGCAGGTCCTTAGATTTACTACTAACCAAAGACAGAGTCAACAAATCAAAAGAAGATTGGAGGGGGGGTTATACAACACAAAAAGCAAAGCAAGGTAAGTCTGACATTTGGACAAATTTTCCAGTTGTTACTGACAAAGTTGGAAAAGAATTGGACTTCATTGTGACAAATTTGCAAAGTATTGGGGCGCCGGCTCAACCGGCTGAGCCTTTGAGGTGCAGCAATATTTTCGCACATTTGTCACAATGAAGTCCAATTCTTTTCCAACCTTTGTCATTACCAGGACTAGAGTCTCCACCACAGAGGCCTGGGTTTGATCCCAGCCCAGTGCCATTTTCTGCACTTTGTCTCTCTGGTCTTCTCTTTGGCTGTCTATACAATAAAGACTTAAAGAAATGAAAGCCTGGCAAAAAAAATGTGCAAAGCACTGGCACTGCAACAAATCTGGTACCTCTGGATTGCTCTGTTCTTCTTGGTCAAAGTAAACTCTCCTTCAAAGGTAAAACACTTCTTCCTGCAAACATTAAACTAGACAAGATTGAGAAATGTAAGAAATGTTGACTGACTGCCCTAGAATAATTAATTCTCATGAATGTAACTGTAGTTTTACTGTGTTATGGCTGACAGCTATGCGTCTCTTTAATGATGTTTGTGGGTTCCGGCTGGAGTAGACACACACACGTTGCAGGAGTGGGCGGTAATGGTCAGAAATCCAGTTAGAGCGGGATTAAGAATACAGTCCCACGCAGGCCTTTACATTCCACCTCTAAAATAGCTGCTTGAATAAGTGAGCACAGATAAGGTTGAGGTCATCTTACACAAACATATATATATGTATATATATATATATCCACACTCTAAAAGGTTTAAAACTCAAAGTAGTTTTTTCAAAGGTAGAGGTCAAAGAACACACACAGTTTCTGCTGTGCAGCCTCAGGACTCAGAGCAATGAGCTGCACATTCTCAAAGTAAAAATGTCTGAGAAATGAGATCAGAATTTTTTTTTCTGACTGCTACATGGCAAGTGGCTTCAATCAAATCAGTTAATTGAACACACACACACACAGTGAGGAAAGTCATCATGACACGGCTTACTTACTCTTGCATACACACAAACAGCCATATTCATACACACAGCCGGACTCACACTCGAACACAGATATTTTTGCAGATATCAGAATGATAAATCTCCAACTGCACGATGATGAATTCCCTCAGAGTGCTGTACATAGTGTACCCTGACCGTGAAATATGGACCTCTGGAATGGGAATCCTCCTGCGTCCATCTCTCACTGAACAGTTTATTGCTTTTACTAAACGTGACTCTGCTGCTAAACACCTAAAATGCACATGACAGCAGACACACATAAACCACGGGGCTCGTACATGTCGAAGTTTTTATGTTCATTACCTGCGCTTTAATATACATCATGTCTCAGTCCATCATGGGTAACATGTAGCTGATTGCTACAATAAAAACTATCAGCAGCCTGGTACAAGGTCGGCTCTCGTGTTCATCGCTCTGACTCCACAAACACCTCTGGCTATGAGTCATAAGCAATTATCTCTCTTTTATTTCCAGTGTTTCTCTTAAACAGGGTTTTGTTAGCAAAAAATCTGCTGTGCACCCTTTCTGTTAAGAGCAGATATTTGAGGAAAAAAGAGACAAATCAACAGTCAGTCCCATGCCAGTCTTGTTAAAACTGAACAAGCAAGAGGGTTTTTGATATCCTGCATATGAAAGGACGGCAGCCTCATATCTTATCAAGCTGTAGTGTCCCTCTGGATAATGCACTTGATGAAAACTGAGCCACCGAATAAGATTCAGAATATTAAGGGACTCAACTGGTCATGAACTGAATTCATAATCAACAATACAATATATATGAGTCTAAGAAGGCTAATAATATTTTATAAATATTGGAAAAGCCATATGACCTCATCAGCAAAGGGCCATTTTCTTCAGCACTCATCCACATAAAGTGAATAAAACAGGACATTGAAAAAACCATCAGATTTCACCAAATCAATACCTTTAATTCAAGGCTAAAGACTCAGTATAAATTATCAATCGCTGCATCTGTTGCCGAGTTCCTCCATTGCCAAAGACTTGACTCTTTCCCTCTATGGATTAAGGCACTTTTGTCTATTTAGAATTTCATCAGTTGCTATGTTTGTATGCATCTCACAGCTTAAAAATCTTGTGATTTTTTTTTTTTGCCAGAGCCAAAACAGGAGCCAAAGGGATTTAATACACTGAGCAGTCATTCAAAAAACAGCCCGAAACAGTGTTGGGCTTTGGACTGCGTTCACAGTGGCCATCTGCAAGCTGCTGCGCACCAAGAACTGAGGCTCACTCGTCTAGAGGCATGATGGCAAAGCTGTGTGATGCTGGCCCCAGAATAAACAAGTCATTTGACTGGACAACCATCATAAAAGCAACTATTGATGTCGTTTTTTTCTCTTTCTTTCGGCGGCATTGTGCGTTGTTTCGTAGCCCGAGTCTTGATGGGTCGACTGTTGGCTCGGTTTCACATTGATTTCTGAAGTGGTAATTGTCTCCGCTGTTTGCCTTAAACTGTTTGTCATTTAACTTTTACATGTCTTCATCGATATCCTGTTAGAGCCGATGGACGTTATCGACTCCGGCATTCTTCTCTGTGTCAGGATCAATGGCGGTCACCCGACTCGGTCTAATCTGAGGCAGCCATTCCAGTCACTTAGGGGTCACATACCTCGGCCATGTGTCGGCATTCCCAGTCTGCTTTCAGCAAGTATGCGAGTGTGGGACTGACGCACCAGGTGACCTCACACAGGCACAAGTTGCAGCACATACGATCCCTGGCTGCGGCTCCCACACACCCGCCGGCACAGCAACACATGCTCGCCATCCCCAACGTATATCCATATACACACACATGTGGTTGTATATCGGACCTAATAAATCACTTTTAAATCCACCGGACAACTGGTCAGCATACTAAATTGGGGCGACACATACCCTCTCTCTTTCAAACACACACTAACCCCTCACATACACACACCCCTCCAATAAACCCTCTGTACTTCATTTCCCTCCCCTGCCCCTCAGGCCCCTGCCACCCCATGTGGAGCAGGTGGGCGACAGGCAGTCCAAAGTCTCTGGCACCATCACCACCACACATGCATGCACACACACATACACACATAAACACACACACACACAGGCTCTCTCTTTCGCTCAGTTTCCTTTCTCACTCTCTACACACCTCCTCTTAATGACCACAGATATTTTAAAAAGCTCTGCCACTTAAAGCAGCAGCCTCCCGTCCGCCACTTAATTTGACATGCTTGGGAAGAAAACAAAGAAAGACCCCTATTGTGGCTTTGAACAGCATCCAATCAAGCCTGCCACTCAATTAGCCATGGCCGGCACAAGAACACGCACATAAGGATCCGTTTTATTAAGACCTTTTCAATTGCCGCTTTAACAGTACAGGCCACCGCGCAATCAAACCTCCATTGAAGGTAAATGCGGCCGTGGGTTGCTTCCGACATGGACCTGACTGTTTTCCAGATCGCTCACTTTGCGGCGAGGTTGAAGTACCATGAACATTTTTAAAATACAGATGACAAGAGAGACGACGGAATCCATATCGATCCTCTCCATGGCTCCAGATGGTGTAATTGAGTTATATTATCTCAGAAAGATGAGTCACACAAAATAAATTTTTAAAAAAATGCACAGGTGAAAAAAAATTGTCGAAAAGCAATAAAGGCAAGTAACAGACATGGGAGGGGAAAACGCCAGACAAAGCAACAAAGAGTTTTAAAATTGATCTGTGTGGGGCTAAGAGGCTGCCAACAAAAAGAGGCCTGTATTTATCCTGTATTAGTGTTTATTGACAACACAGAACGTGCATTAAGACCGTCTGGATGGTGCATTTAGATCATAAAAAAGGAAACTCTTTTCTTTGAGGTTAGTTTTTAACTGAGCTGTAGTTTCATCTCTGTGAATGCATGGGTGCGTGTGTGGGAGAGTTTGCATGTCTGCTTGGATGTTTAAAAAAAACAGGGCACACGTCTTCAGGGACATCGTACAAGGTAAAAGGGGTTTTGGCAGATGGTGAGCTCAAAATAGAAAACAACACGGAGGTAATGAAAGAAAAAGTCCAAGCTGCAAAGTGATTTAAAGTCTCAGCATTTTGCTCAGAATTAGTCCCTCATGATTCCCAAAACCCTTAAAAGAACGCAGCACAGCAGGACACCGAAGTTTGGTTTGATGGCCCAACTGCTGTGGATTTCACAGCCCTTGGTTATTATGGAGTTAAAACTAGATCACACGTTCACAAAGCAACAGTAATATGAGAGGAGATGATGAAGGATTTAATAATCCTGGTGAAACCACACTTGCTCAGTTTGATTAATCCTACTCTATAACGGCCTGCACTTTTATTCCACATGGAAAAGTAGTAAAACTTACATTTATGTCAGTCTGTCCCTCTGTCTGAAATATTAAATTCAATTTAGTTGTCATCTAAAGTAAATTGTAATCTTTACATAGTGAGGTGAAGACTCTACCAAGGAAACCTAACAAATCCAAAGATTCCCTTGGATGCCCTTTGAGAAAGCATTCAGCAACACTGCGAAGAAAATAGTATTTGAGGAGCACATAAAAAAATCGGATTAAACAGATGCTATGACCTACCTGGCAGCGATGTATAACGTCCTGTTCATGATCATGATGAGCTGGATGTCCAGTTTGTGCCGCTGCGTGTTGTTCCTTCCAGGTTTGTGGCCTACAAACGCCGGATACTGCTTTGTGTCTGCGAAGACGGGGACAAAAAATTAATCCCTGCACGTGATAACCTTACATTTAATACTGCAGTAATGGCTTTAGGAAATTATGAATTTCACAGCTTCTGTCAGGCGTCTCATGGGCTTTAAGTCAAATGTCAACTCATGCTTCTTAGCTGTGCAAGGAAACGCCACCGCAATTGGTGGTTGAGCTCCTCCCGCAACCATAAATTGTCGACTAAAAATACGCCGCACTGTACCATGCAATCGTTCTATTGTTAGTGGCTTTGGATGAAAGCGCCTGGTTTGAATAAACAGTCTGATAGTAGGAGTGTAGGTCTATGTGAGGCTGGCTGGGTTTGTGTTTTAGCTCTCCTGGCCAGGAGATACAGTGTTCTGCCCGTAGAGAGAAGAACAGGACAGCAGAGAGGCAGAAACACAGACAGAAACAGAGGAAACAATGACCGTATCTTTATAGCCTGCCACAGCGTTTACACTATCACACACAGCATTAGGAGCCCAACAGAAAAATAGCGGATTATCCTTTGATGTGGGGTGGGCTCCATTTCAAATGCTGCCTTAAGTCCTTGATTTTAGTGTGTGTAGAGGGCCTATCCTCGGGCGCCAAATTACTCTCCATGCCTTCAGAATTTGTTCAGTGTTGGGGGCTGGTGGAGGTTGCCGAGGAAGCAAAGGGTTGAGAGGGATGTGGAGGAGCAAAGGGATAGAACAAGTGAGACAGATACCAAGAGGGGGATTTACGAAGTAGAAAACAAAGAGGAAAGGGAAAAGAGTGCAGGCGGAGAGCGAGGGAGGACTTGTAATGAGAGGAAGGACGGTGCTCAAGAAGAGAAAGAGAGAAACAACTGAAGAAAAGAAGAGTAAAGAATATACTTACAGTTGCCATGTGAGATGCTAATAGGTTCGCTGTCTTCGGGGAAGCCCGCCCCGGCTATTTGCAGTAGCGTGAAGTAGAGTAACAAGGCCTCTGACCTCATGGTCGCACCAACACTGCTGCTGCTGCTGGTCCTCTGCTACAGATTTGCCTCAGCCTGGACAAAGAGAGACAGGAGTGGAAGGAGGAGATTGAGGGAAAGAGTGAAGGGACAGAAAAAACAAAGTTTGTCAAATTGTGTTTCCATCAGACTACCTCATCAGTTTCTACCCCTCTGTGGTTTCTACATTCTTGGTGCAAAACAAAGAAGTGCAGAAGCAGGTGGGAGGTGAGGAGAGGCAGAGAAAGAAAGGAGTAAACCAAACAAATTCAAGTCCACCTGAATTAGCTGTTTGTGCATTTTGCACGGCTCATTGCAGTCTGTCAGAGATATATTTATATATGCAATTTCGATGACTCAAGTAAGCCGCATTGCAAGCGAAACAGAATTAATTGGATTAGGGTGGTAATATGCGTCATAGATCGATGGCAGGCAGAGAAGATCTCTGTGTTTCTCTCATCCTGTCTCCCTCTCTCTCTCTGTGTGACAGGGTCTTAGTGAAGTGGCAGAGCTCTTGTTGAGATTACCCCGCTGTAAAGTATCAACAGTACTTTGAGATGGGGAGGGACAGCGTGGCAGCTACCTAATTTCCTACTTGCCAGTCTCTTGCCAGGGTAGCAATCCCAAACTGCAACAGGTCGATGATTCCCTCTAAATCTGTGCATCAGTACAGTTAATAAACACTCCATTTTACCACAGAAATGGTTTAAGAGCCACCTGAAGGCTTGTACTTTCCTTTCTCTCCTCTTCGTGACATTTCTCATTGCACTTGGTGTCTACTTTAAATACCAAATGTTGACTCACTTTCTCACTCAGTGAGCATGACAACTGCACAAAATGACTGGATGTTTTTTCCTTGATCATTTATCTTTAAAGCCTGGAAAAGGCAATGTACTCAGCCGGCTAATTTCCTAATGTAACTTATATGCGCTCACTAAAGTGGATTTTACAGCAGATGCCCTACATTGTGTTGATGTAATGTCTTCATAGTACAAACCATGGCAACTGAGCTTTTCTTACCGGCAGTTTGTGGCAACCAATTACACTCATAAATCATCCCAGACAATTATTGCGTCTGTAATCTAATCAAGAATAAAGCATTTAATTTGCATAAAGCACCTTCTTCTTCTCGACTAAAGCTGCAGGGGTGTGATGTTGCCGGGTAGATGGAGTAAGGGGGATCCTTCAGGGATGAAGAATTGAATAAAATAGTCGATTTCATTTGGTCCAGTCTGATAAAAGTTGTTTATCCCACGCTGTATTTTCATTCGCTATTGTATGTCCAAGGGGAGCAGGAAGACGGAGGGAGAAAAAGAGAAGTGGTGGTGGTGGTGGTGGGGGGTTACTTTCTCTTTTCTTTGTCATGTCTCTCTCTCCCTCCCTCTCCTCCCCCCTCCCTCTCTCTCCCTCTCTCCATGCTCCTGTGAATCTCATTCAGGAGAGGAATGAAAACACTATTCACTGGTAGAATCATTTTAACACTGAGGAGAATACCAATACTAAAGCCTGGATACGACCTTGATCTCACAAGCTGCTCCGTTCTCCTCCCCTCCTTTTCGCCTACTCCTCTTATCCTTACACTGCTTTTTGTACCACATTCTATATTTTATGAAGGGAAAAATACAAAAATGGATTTTCCCTGACCCTCCCCTTCCTCACACTGTGAAGGCTGCCTGAGCTGCACTTGTGCTCCACATTCCAACTTTGTCTAAATTGTAAGTACAGATTGGATTTTCTTTTTTTCCTGTAGAGTACAGTTAACCTCTCAGAGGGATGAGACATGCTTCTCTCCTGAACCTTGGCCCGGAAGTTCTCCAGTAATTGACTGATTGATGAGCAGGAAGTGGCATAGACGGAGAGGTGAGCCCTGAGGGAGCTGGCACAGTGAATGATGGATGGAGGCTGTGCTGACCGAGAAAACAAGATGCGATGTGGCTCTGTGTGGTCTGATAAAAGCAAGTAATTCTGTAATTGTATTTTTAGACAGGACCTGATTATGTCAGAATCAAACCAAAAACTATAATAGCTGCCTCTTCCATATGAGCACAGATACTGTAGTTGTATTGTTAGTTGAAATTAACCTCAGAGGATCAATCATATTTGCAGACTTTTCTCCTGTAATCGGCGGCTGCTGAAAGGGAGGCACATCCTCCATCTATATCAGTAAGTTGTAATAGGATGCTAAAAACTGTTAGCTAAACCATCTCACACTGCCTCCTGTGATACACCAAATTAAATTGAGCACAAAATGACTTAAGTGAAACCCGTAAGCCTTCCAGTGGCCCTTTCATTACCAGCTGCCACACATGAGTAACAGGAGGGAGCGAGACACAGTCTGTCTTTACCAAATTACACTCTTTCTGTGGAAGAGCAAATTGCTTCCTTGTGTGCAAGTGTGACTGTGTGTGTGTGTGTGGTGCGTGTGTTAGAGCCTGATCTGAAATGCTACTTTTGTGCGGCACTGTAGACATCTGTTTAAACATACACATAAGGTGCGAATATCGAGATGCGGGAATCAAGGCTCGAGCATGTGCTCACACTTCAACTAATAAATTACCTGCAAAAAGCCACACTTGTGCAGGTGGAAGTGTGTGGATTTCCTCTCTAGTAAAAGCTTCCCTTGAAAAACAACCAAAGAGAAGACATAAAGAGTAACAGTGGATCCCTGTGCCTCCTCCTCGGGCTTTTAATAGATAATAACATTTTAAGAACCTTAACTGCTATTCCCTCACACCTCCTGCACACTCGCGGTGATAAAGTAGCTGTTTGCATGTGTGTGCATAAATGTGTGTGTGTGTGCGCGAAGCAAAAAGGCAATAGAGGGGAGAGTTAATCAAGCTGGATGCTGGCAGGAGGCCACCAGCAGGTAATAAAAACACAAGGACCCCCCAGAATCCCTCTACATACCACGCCATCTTATGAATAACTATACAACTTGTGATGCACACAGCTAGGAGCATAAGCATTAGAAAAAAGTCACATAAATTAAAACTATATTAGCAATAACCAACTCGACGCAGACAATCACTAACACACAGTCGCCCATGGGGGCCGACCTAAGCTGCATTAGCTTTAACAATAAACACATTAGCAGGCCTAATGATGTTATGCTGCTGTTGCATCAACATGTTAGCTATGGGTGCTTGGAGCTTAAACATGCTCACAGTAACACACATTAATTATAAAGACAAGGTCAGCCACGGTGGGCTTCAGGTGAGGAAAAGGAAGGAAATGCTTCCTAACATTTAGCTACACGTTTAGTTTGTCAGTCCGGTTAACCTTCTGAGCCCCAAGCAGTCTTCAGGCGTTTTCACTCCAGTCACATTTTTCCTCTTTTTTCACTGCGTTATTAAGTCCTGCACCTTAATGGAAACAGCAAATCCGTGGCTAGAAGTACAGAAAACTCAAAACATGTCTTTCGTGCAGTATGACAAAGCTATAATGTCTTAAACTGTATAAAAAGAGGAAAAAGGAAAACAAAAGATGAATCTCTGCGATTATATATTTTACAACACAGGACTCGGCATGTAGAACATTTTTCGACTGCTCGCAGGTGTTACCATTATAAGCGGGAACATATTGTTTTTTTTCATGCTATAGATATTTTACTACTTACAGTCTTAATTTATTTCCATACTTGTCTTCCTCTGGTCTAAACACAGCCTGCAGTTCAGCTGATAGTCTCTGAATTTTTTGCCACATGACTGTTTGACACAGCTGGGTGATGAGTGGTGTGGCGGCTGCACAAAGGAGCACAGAATTGTTTAGTTTTATACAAAATCTGGTTAATGCAAGTTCTTTATTTTGCGCTAATTTATAAATGCAACATGTAGAATAATATAATTTTGATCAAATACTACAAATTCATGCTCACATTTGGTAATGTTTTCTGATGGAATGACACACCACACGTGTAGTTTCAGGATCAACAGAAAGTTTAAAATCTGCAAATTCCTTGCTTATTTTTACAGTTTCTGGCTCTGATTAATGCTCCAGTGTTGATGATTTCATGCCTTTTAAACCCATTTTGGGAGTTCAGAGAGTTAAACTACATGAAAAAAACACAAGTTCACATGATGAAGATTGGTTGGGCAGACACAAACACACACAAACACGCACAAACAAACACAACCAGTTAATCCTGAGATGGTCACAGCTGTTCATCTCCTGAAACACCCGCTCTTTAAGTGCATTGGAGTGAGAGGCTACCATTTGATTACATTTCAGTAGACCTGTTGATGATAGACTGTTGCTTCTGAATGTCTTCAGAGACCAGATACCCAAGAAAAACAACAGGTTTTCTAGCCAAAAACAACAACATGGTTATGAGTAGGAGACAAAGCCCTCTGGTGTCTGTCAAAGGGAAAGGAGGAAATAGTGTGGAGTTGTTACCAATCCACAAAGTCAGAAGGGGGAAGATTTCTGGATGGATGGACGGGTCTACAACAAAAAAATCAGACATTAACATAGGAGGCTGTTGTTAAATTTTTGTTTTGTTTTACCACAAATGTCCTCTTACCACACTGAGGTACATGATCTTTCCCTATCCAAAGTGTTCATGTGCCTTAACCTAACCCAACCTTATCCACCAGATAACAGCTTTATTGTTTAATTGTGATTCATAACCGTTTTTCAAGTCTCTGACAGCTGATGCAGTTCTGTGGATGCTGGCATCAGATCAGAAAACCCTCGTATGTGTCATTCTCAAGGGCAGTTGCAAACCACGTGGAGGACTTCTTGTGCGTTTACATTTGTTTGTGTCCTCCACTGCTTGCTTCATGGCCATCAGCCCGCACTCGAGACCTTGTCACATTTTCTGAATGGTTGCCATGTACAAGTGGCTTTACATAGCACAGCTGCACAGAATTGTTGTCCTGTGTGTTAAGAGAAGGTTAAGTTATGTGTCAGGCTGAGTTGCATCAAACATAATCAAACTGGGCAATAGTCATTTATGATATTTTCAAAAATGTCACAGTCATTATTGAAGAAAACAGAGACTTATTTCAGGCAATTGGGTTTTTGATCATCGGAAGTGTTCCATATGAAGGTTTAAAAGCAGCAGCTTCTTGTAAATGCTGTCCGACAGCTTTGATACCAGTGCAGTCTGCTTGTGTTTATATTTGGCAGTCTGGGTAATGTCCACAGATTGGTGCTGAAGGTTTTACAGATGACAGGAATGCCAAAGAGAAAGGGTAGCTTACTGGCAGCGTGCTGTTCTGTGTCTGTATTTATGGTCAGTCACCACATTTGGAGGAGGTGCTGCTGGTTGTAGTTTAGCTTTAGTTTAGTTTAGCTGGTTGCCTTTAATTGGAATTTTGTAATCGATGACGCAGGCAGTGCTAGTGTAAATAAGAGTGTTGGTTTAACCAAATTATCGAGGAAACATTTGTCCTCGTTACACATGATTATCCACAGACAGGGACTATTTCTTCAGATGGAGCTCCAAAGAAAACTGTTCACACATGTTCTGTGGACTATCCAGTCCATACTTCTGCAAAGGGCATTTTACAGTTGAATTTTTAAAGCCATTTTTTATAACCTTGTGAGACAGCTCAAAAACCTGGACAAATGATATCAGAACTAAGTGCATGCCTCCATACTTCTCGAGATAAGCCGGGCCTTTAAACATTGATAAAAGTAGTGAAAGGGATGTCTGAGAGAAAAGAGCAGTTTGTCTGTGTGTTGCTTTTCATGGCTGCTGGAACTGAATAAAAGCCGAAGTGATGTTACAGGCAGATGAATGACAGCGGGGTAATTCCAGCAACTTCAGAAGTTTCTGCTCGGTGACAGTCTCACAGCGCTATGGAGCAGAAACAGACCTCGCGCACGGGTGTGAACACAACACCGCGCCGCACTAAAAACCAGACACTTTTAAAATGCAGCCACATAAATACCATTTTGCTAAACCTAATGGAGTTTGCGACTGCCGTCCACGGTGACACCTGTTCACAGGCACGCCGGATGGAAATGGTGTTCGGGGTGAGGTGCGAAAATAGAAGAGAATTAGCCCAAGCAGAGAAGCTTTGAAAGACAGCCAGGTGAGTATAATGCATTGATCCACCATATGGGGATAAAAAATGGAATGCATCCAACCACCTAGGGCTCCCAAACGGGGAGGATATCCTGGCAGGTGTTTACACTTGTCAGTCCTGGCCTGATAAATCAGAGAGAAAAGACAGGAGGAGCTGTCTGCCTGAACCCAGGAGGCCGTGATAAGAGGAGGGAAAGGAGAGGGGAGCAAGAGGGAGGAACCTGCCTGTCTTTTTGAGAGCAAGAGCCAAACTAGCATCCAATATAAACACACATACACTGACACACACACTGACTCGCATGCATACTCCTTGAACTATGAAAAAGCATACTGCCGTTTTCCTTTTTCTCCCCAGTTTTTCATCCCTCACATGTTGCTTTCAAATGAATATCTGCATAGAGGTAATCCATCATGGTATGATTATTAAAAGACAATGAAGTGGACATGAATGAGGCGCCCTGTCGCTGTAGGCCCTTTATTAAAACAGAAGCTCAAATGCATGAACGTCTCCCTTTAAAGAGGTGACGGATTGATTCTGGAAGCGGGCCAATGACAACTCCAAAAGATGAGAGGGAAAAGAGAGGGGAAAAGAAAGGCAGAAGAACAGCGAGGAAACGGAGGCAAAGCGCCAACTTGGAACAACAGCAACCTCACAAAGACATTCTGAGACGGGCGATAAGCTGCTATCTTTATAACGCTGCCTCTGTGATCTAAAAGCCATTAGGCCCGGACATGCCTCTGTGATTCTTAATCACAAAAAACAATTATCGGTTGCAAAGCAATGGATATCCTTTTTTGGGGGATGTAGTAAGGACACTCTTTGGAGCAAATTACCATAGATACAGAAATGAGGACAATAAAAATTAAAACGAGAAATTGTAATGAGGAAGGGAAAGGAGAGGAAAGCACGATAGCAAAGGCAGAGACGGGAAGAGGAGGACGAGGTTAATGGGTGTTCACTGTCTGAGAATGATCCAAAGTAAACTGACATCACACCAACCTCGCCACCAGCAGAAATCAGCCAAGGAGAAAGATGAGAGGAGATAACCACCACTCACTACATTGTTTTTAAAAGTAGGTCAAGAACTTGTTGGGCTGCTGGGGCTGAAATGAGCTCTTAAAATGACTCTGGAAACCCTCTAATAGCTTGTCTAAAAATTTTTCCTAAGTAATAAATGTGTTACATGGTGTTCAACCAGCCTAAAAAAATTACCAAAACAGCAAAGGGAGATACAGTGCATTTATACCTGCAAAATATCCTGAAGTACAAACTGAAAATCTCTTGTAAACCTTATCTGTGTAGCCAAGTTGCTGCGGTTCCATTAATGGTAATGTTGGTCAGTAGGTTAGTGGATTTTCTAGAGTTACTTGATGGATTTCTATAACATGTGGTACTGACATTCATGCTCATCTTTGGATCTTATGTAGTAAGTTTGATGTTTTATCTACTACATCTTCATCAGGTCAAAATTTGCGTTTGTTTGCCAAACTAAGGGGTGCTAACTAAGTATAGTTTTTGTCCACTTGTCCCATTAGAGGAAAAGGGTCTCAGCAAACAAATACAAAGTTCATAGAGCTTAAGATTTTGGTTCTTTTTCTTTTTCTCTCAAGAACCACAAAGTGAAGTCTAGTTGTTTCCTACTGAAGCTCCATGACTTGGACAACTGAGAATCTACACAGTCAAAACAAAGTTGTTATCACCTTCATCTTGTGGTAAAACATTTCCATCTTTATGGGAGCGGTCTCTTCCAGGATCACAGTGCCCCTATCCATAGGAGACACTGAATAGCTGCATGGGAATGATGTGGATTCTACACAGATTTCAACTAAATGCACAACTATGAGAGATTCTGGACCAACATGTTAGACGGTGCTGCCCACCACCATCATCAAAACACCAAATGAGGGAATGAACAATGGTGCTTCATCCCTCCTGCAGAGTTCCAAAGGCTTGTAGAATCAATGCCAAGATGCACTGAAGCTGTTCTGGTAGCATGTGGCAACCCAACACCTTACTAAGACACTTTATGTTGGTTTTTATTTTAATTTTCCATCCATCTCTAAAGCTCAAAGCACCTCAGCAGCTAAATACAGCCTTTAGAGAAGTGCTAGCAGACTCCAGACTCTTTGTTTTGTTTTCTCTTTGTCTGTCAGGCCCACATAGCTATTTATCCGCCATGTTCCCCCACCACCTCTCACAGACTTAATGAAAACATTTGTTATGTTATCACCACCATTTCTCCATCTCTCCAGCTCTCTTCATCCTTCTAATGCTCTTCATCTACATTCTCTGCTGCTCTTCATCTCCTTGAGAATGGCAGCAAAGAAGGAAAAGGTTAGCGCTGTGCAGGCTGCTCCTTTGCTTTGTCTGGGAAAAAAGCGTTTATGAATCAAAACAAGCCCCCATTTCTGTGACACACATTCGAGCACGCACACAAAAGCCCAAACTCGCATCTTAGGCACAGACACACACACACACACACACACACACACACACACACACACAACTGGTGCTTAAGAGATTGACCCCAAAAAGAGAACAAGGTTACACATTTAAATATCAGAACCTTTTGCAGGCCTGTCAATCATCGCTTGTGATGATACTAGCGGGGCAACCTAATCAATCTGGAGGCAGCTGATACCGAGCTGTGTGGGCAAAGCCGAGAAAATTGCGGCTGATAAGGACATGCTCGGTAGCACATGGCCTTCTCAGTCTCTCTTTTGATCCACTTATCTTTTTAGTCTGACACTACTCCATCTCTCTTTCTGATTGTTTATCCCTTTACTCTTTACGCGCCTTGTAACATCAGGCCATACTTTTGTCGATATACTAGCTGGCCATTTTGCGTAAAGATCCCCTGCGCACAGTGTTTAGTTTGACCCCTGTCAAAAAGAGCAAAAGCAGCTGAAAGATACAAAACTGAGACCCAGTGTTTCTCCTGAGAAGACGAAATAGCAGCAAGAAAGCATCAGAATGTCACTGAGCTAAATGCCACATTAACTCCACGGAGACAGATGCTGGAATGACTGAAGCAGTGCCCTGCGGAGCAGCAATCGGGGTGTTGAAACTGTCACACGGCATAATGCATTTTACTTGGAAACTCACTTTATGAAGGCCAACTGCGGGGTGCCTTGAGGCAACGCTGCGCCATTTCATGCTTTGCTTAGTCATGATACAGACCTGGGACTTCCAGCCTGTAAGGGTGGTGAGTCAAGTAATGCTTTAAATTGGGCTTCCTGGGGTTCAAAACATATAATAAGTTTGGAAAATGTGTGCCGGATACAGGAGGAACCAAATGCAATCTCAGGCTCCTGTCTTTAGTAAACATCAGCTAAGCCATCAGCAGGGAGAGGCGTAACAGAAAAATCCATTTCTGTGTGTCCGTGGCTAAGCATTTCCAAATCCAAAATGCATGAGTCCTAAAATGATTTTTTTTATGTAATTTCTAGAATGGTGGGGAAAAATGGTTCACTGGCAGGAAGAGGAGAGTGCTTGATAGACTTGCAGCAATTCATCCACAAGATCTTTGAGTCACAGCCCAAATTAGTGCAGGCATTTAGAGAAGTGTGGGAGAAGTTGCTGAGGGACACTGTGTTCCTGGGGTGGTTTTTCCCACAAATAAAAAAGGATGAGCAATCAATAAAACAATAGCTGTAATTCTGGCCCAAGAGCCGGATAGTTACAAACCCTTTTCCTCGACAGACCCGAAGCTGTAAATGAGAAAAGTCTCAAAGTCAATATTCAACGGCGGCTCACTAAGTGGTTTTTACTATGGATATAAAAGGCTCAAGGAGATTTGGAGCAAAGAAATGGAAATTTTTATCCTTGCTGGACCTTGACTAAATAGACATTAAGTTGTAATCAATATGGCCTGTACGTCAGAAATCATAAAAAATTATATGCATCGCTATCTGCAACCAAGTGGACAGAGACAGAAAGACCCAGCTGATAAAACTGCACTTGTAATTAACCTTGTCCCCTGCGGTACAACAAGAATTGCAATAGCAAGACTATACACAGTATACGCTGCTTTTTTCTTTCTTTTGTGTGTTTGCACGTGCTTTAACACTCAACTCGTGCAGCTGTTTTTGTTGTGTTCTTTTTCGTTCCTGCAACTAAACCAGAAAAGCAGACTCAGGATATAAGCGGGCGGCCTGCAGGGACTGAATAAGAGGTGTGATGATTTTCTGTTGTTCTATCCATCTGGTGCAGATTTCACATCTCACAGCCTCCTGCTTCCTCATAATAGGTGTGCTTCAGAGTTTTACAAGGTGTGATACACTCTCTATCAGTGCCTCATTGTGCACCCAATGCCGTTTTCAGTATGTTGCTGTGCAGCACGCTTTGCAGCATGTATTAATTTTGCCATTTCCATACAATCAAGCCAAGCATTTTTAAGAAACTGCATGATTTTACAAGCTACAAAGCAGAAAGGACCACCGTTGCACTTTATTTCCTTGTGTCCTAAGCAAGAAGTAAAAGCCATGTTACCTTGTAAACATTGCTGCTTGATATCACATCGAGTGCATCTGTTTCAGTCACAAAGTCTGAAAATATATCGTGATTTAATTTGCTGTTTAACCATCACAGAAAAATCATTTCAGCTCCGTTAATGACATTTTTTTCCCTTGTTGAGCTCCTGGTTCATTTGATGCAGGTTCCATTATGCTAAGCGACGGAGTCTGTGTCCTCACTGATAACTGGGTAGCTGGCCTTCCATTCCACAGCAACGGGCCTATCAGATCTGACTGAGCATGATGCTAATCTCTATTAAGGTGGCCATGGGTCGGGGAGAGAGGAGCAAACCAGTCACACACACTTTTGTACTCTTTCCCTCATCCTGTCTTTCTCTGTGTCTTATTCACTTAATACAAACCTGTTCAGCCAGTGTCTGTGCGTTGCATATTCTCTTTCTCCTCCTTCCTCTGCCTTCCCTCGCTCAGCTCCCCTAAATACATCTCCAGAATGAAATAAACCTTGTCCCACAGACTCTGTTTCTCTTTATTTTCTCTTATGACAGGAAACATATATTCATAATGGAGGATGGAATAAACTAAACACAATTACGCCCTGTGTTAGCCCGTGATATTGTGATACCGATAACGGAGCGTCTTGTTTTCTGTTAGTGCATCATATCCAATAGCGTTATGAATCATCTCTGATAAACGAGGACATTCAATCCTTCTGCTGCATGAGGCCGCAGTCACAAACTGACAATGCAGCGTACCAGGGTGGCTGTTGTGTAGCCAGTGTGCAGAATGAATCTGTCTGAATGTTGTTATCTCCACAGACCACATTGGAGGAGCAACGCTGCTCACATCCAGCTCTAAACTAATGAACGAGATGACAATGTTCGGGCAGGCAGATCATTGAGACGTCACGCCAGTGTGCAAAACAATATGTATGGAAACGAAATGTGTTAGACAATGCAGTACAGGCAGTTGTGAATAAGTGCTGTCAGTCTGCAGTGGACTGGTGACTGATATTAGCATTACCATTATGTCACAAGATGAGGTAACACAATGCAAGAAGTACAGTGATCATCTCTGGCATGGGGAAAAACTGTTGAAGGCTACTGCTTGTTTGTGTTCTGGTTCAACTGCCTGTAAATTACAGTGCAGGCAGATAATGTGTGAGGAAATAACAAGAATCAAGAGACAGAAGATGGGAGAGGGAATGGATGTAAAAAGGGATACACAAGGGAAGTGATATAAGGATGTAATCCTTCAGGAAACCAGTGTCTCCGTCACTAACCTGATTAGAGCCAAGTGTGTCACTGTACCCACTGTGCTGTAGACTAGTCTGTCCACGCTAGCTAGCTGCAAGACATGTTTCATGACAACAGGAATACAAGTGTAGCTACAGGCAAGCCTCCAGTCAGTGACAGCCTGTGGACATGGAACATTTTTAATGGGAAATATGCAGAATTTAATTCTGTTTTCTATCTTTTCTTAGCTTAGAAAGTAAACTGTGACAAACATTTATTTCACAAACTGTCTCTGATAGGCGAGAAAATTAATTTTCTAATCCAAATACCTGTTCTTTTGTTGAGCATAAGCAATTTAGATTATGTGGGGGAAATAATAATTAAAACTCTATGCAAACTGCTGCACCCATTTACAGCTAAAATGGCACTTGGAGAGCGGAGACCTCCACCGAGGCCAACAGTCCACTCTTCTTCCGTGGCATGCAATGTCACAACCCAAACCAGATCCACACCCAACTTTAGTGGGTTCTTCCTTTGGCCGTGCTCCAGCTCAAGTTTCATAAAATTGACCCGAGTAGTTTTTGCATAGGCTTGCTCTAAGACAGTTAGACAAACAAACAAACCAACCAACAGTAATGAAAACATAACCTCCTTGGCAGTGATAACAAAGGCTACTTAGTGTTGTCGGCTAATTATCCCGATAATTATCTATGAGCCTGCAAAAAAAATCCCTTTAGGTTTGTACACACATTGTTAGTTAACCTCGCTTAACTCATGATGTGTTTTTGGCTGCTGTGCTTATGTCATTTGGCGTCTATATGATCATGTTACAACAATTAGCATTGCAGCAACAAGTTAGAAATACATTTTTGTGCTTTTTTTAAAAATGGAAAACAAGTTATGAAACCAAGCACATCTGCATGACTGACACTGAGGCAGAAGTCGATAAGCACTGAATGGCACCGTCATGTAATGAGCTGTATGAATACTGGTGCCACAAGAGAGGTGCATTCTTTATAATGAGACCACAAAATCAATACAGGGAAGAAGCTCTTCAGCTCCACGGGTTCATTTATGCAGCAGTATCAAAGAAAAGCTCTCGAATAAGAGTGAATCATGTTAAAAATATTACGTGATCAGTGCAAGTATAAAGAAATGCAATTTTCTCTGTGCTACTGCTGTTGTAGTCTGCTGTAAGTGATGTGATTGTGATGTTTCTATGGCTGTCTAAACGCTTGGCTGGTTGGGAAGTGAAAAGTACGCATGCTAACTGTGAATGTGACAACCTAAAATACATGCTGTTTTCTTATGGGAGGTCATATTGAAACAGATGAACACACAGCTTCGGTCTTATTCTTGGCAACGAAAGAGGTTTTTAAAAGGAGAAAATGCAATTCAGAGAGACAAGAGATAAGACACATGGGTGAGATATGATGTGAGAACAAAGAGAATATGACCTTGTGTCTGTTCTACAACTGTTTGAACCGAGACTCACGTCATTGTTTCTTATATGCACAGTAATTATGCAGTAATTACAGTGTACGGTTACAGCGAGCACTGGCTGTACTTTGCAGACTTCAAAATCGTGTGCTAACTGGTGCAAAACAGTATGAAATTACACAAAAATCACCTCCTTTCGGTTTACTAAGTGTTAGAACATTGGCATTTTCCGAAATTTATTTTAAGTGGCACATGAGAGTTTACAAGCAACAAGATCCTCCTCAGTAACTCTGCCCCTCCACAGGAACATACACCGTATAAATATATGTATATATATATATATATATATATATATTGCATCTTCTTTGTCTATGCCTTCCATCACGAATTTCCACAAAGTGCAGATGACGGTTCTCCGATAATTAATCTTCCATGCTATGTCACAGCGTCTTTGTGATCACTAACTTTTTATATCAGCTGTGTCACACAATTTTTCTAATGGAAATGCTGCATTAATTCAGCAGCTGGGGGCATACATCATGGCTGTAAATTCCCCTTGTGGGGTTGGTAGGTAGTTCGTATGGTTTTCAAGGAATATACAGAGAATTAAAGAGCCGTGTTGAGACTGGGGGGTTCCTTTTTGTCTTCATATCCCAAAAGGGACAAAAAAACAAACTGGATAAACTTGCTTTTTAGCCATATCATTAAATTCAAATTACCCGTCGCTGTGATTAAACCAGGTTGTTTTCCTTTATTTGTCGAGGCTGCCACTTTAAAAATTAAAACCTAACAACTGTGAAAAACATGCGTGGTCAAGAGGAAAATAATAGATGCATCATAATCCATTCAAAACAGTCTAGCAAAGAAAGAATAACCAGGATAATTTCCAGACTACAAATGAGCAGTGAACTGGGAGAAAAAAACTGTCTGCAGTTTACAATAATGCTGCATAATTGCTGAAAACTTGGACAATCTGGAAGGTGGAGGACACAATTACTCTTTCTGTTCTATTTCTTTCCTTTTTCACACCATAACTCATTAAGTGTTGTTGCTCTCAAGTGATAAAAACTTTAACAGCCTGCCATTTCACGCCTACAAATCCTGATTACCTTTTTTTGTTGTTGTTAAAGCTTATTTTTATTTTAGCCACTTGCTAGCAGACTAAGGGTTTATTAGAAAACACAACACACGCGAGGCTTCTGCCTAAAAAACCTCATCCGATTCCTCTGCCTTTCATCTGCAACCCTCTTCCGTTACCCTCCAAACATCTAAAGATCTGCATTTAAGACTTCTTGTCGCCATAAGGGGCAAAGGAGGGGTAAACAAAAGTGCAGGGAGCCCAGACTGAAAGAGCCTAAACCTTGAACTGTTGTTCTCAGTCTGAGTATTAATGAAGGATGGAGTGTGAAGAGACACTGCAGTGATGGGCTGTTGTGAGTGTCGGCATGGTTATGCGCTCGCCCTTGCAAGTGTTGTGTTACAGTCAGCCGGTCAGATGGTGGGCGTGCGCCTACCTGCAGCTCCCCAGGTTTCACACAGTGGAAACACAGAGGGGAAACCTGAGTCAGTCAGGCCGACACGCCGAGATGTAAAGCTAATGCCAAGATTACTGCCTCCTTTCAATCAAAACCACAGAGAAAAAAATCTTGACATTTTCCCGTCTGCTTGATCTCTTTGTCTGTTGCTGTGTCTGCCTGACTGGCTGCCAGACAAGAAACTCTACAGTGAATCAGGTACACCGGCCTTTCTTAATTATGCAGCTTTGGAGGTTGATGAAAACATCTGAAGAGTTCAAGGAGAAAGTTGGGGATGGTTGGTGAAGTATGCGAGAGAAAGGGCATACTAAAGAGAGAGGGAAAAAACACTTTAAAAGTCTCCTTTTTTTCGGTTAAAGCCGACAAATGGCTGTTTACTCGGTAGATGAAGAGTTATCATGTCAGTCCACTTTTCAGGGGGGTTTGATGAATCATGTGAAGGGGAGGCCTCTTTTTTGTCTCAAACACTTATAGTCTTTGAAAGAGACAAAAGCACAACAGCGCTTTATCAAAAATGAATGATTGAGAGCCAGAAGACATTGATTGGTGCCTGCAGCAGCGTCTGTGCACCTTTAGTTTGCAGCGCATTCTAATATACACAGCTGATGATTTGGCCAGGGAGTCTACAGTGATATTAAAAGGCTCTTTGTGGCTGTATTTAAACACAGCAGTGCTCTGTAGCTGAGCAACATCCTAGTCTCAGGATGCCAACATTTGCTAATTAGCTCTTAACACAAAGGGAAGCTGACGGAGATGACGTTCGGTTAGACCGACATGGCCGTCGATAGATCGGTGCCTTCTAAAGCGTGACTAAATAAAATACAGAGTGGGAAGATTCAGCATTTGTAGCCATTATTTCTGACAACGGGCTCCACCATCATTAGAGCGAGAGACAGAATGAAAGGAAACAGAGTGTGCGGAGATGTGTTGAAAGTTTTCAGTTGTTTTGTGACAGCACACCTTGGGATTTTAAATATATGGATCCCACACAGGCTGAATCACCGCTCCATGAATATTTCTCCTCAGCTCCAGAAGCAGACATCGCTCAGACAAACGCACGCCGGATTGTACACGAGGGGTCAAGGGAGCGATTGCGGTTTCATACATTTCATCCCCCCGCTGCGGCGATGTATACGTGAACTAGCAGTCAGCAAATAGAACTTCCATTTCTTCTGAGATTTCTTGCATGACTGTGTATATATGCGGACGAGAATGTGTTCATCTGAGTGTGTCGGCCAGCGAAGGAGTGTGCATGTGCGCTCTAACCATCTCATTTCCCCATAGGAGGACTTAGCCTGGCTGTGACTGCATCCTCTGGCACACTCGCATTAACATTTCATCCTGATTGTCTCTGTCAAAGTAATTCATCATCATCCACTAAGAGACTGTGACTGGAGCCTCCCCCGACTCCACATCTCTCCCTCTCTCTCTCTCTCTCTTTGCCTCTAGTTTCTCCCTCCATTCCCATTTCTGCTCCCGTCTCCCGCTTCCTCTCTAGATGTTTCTCTATCTCGCTCGTGTCCATCTGGCTCTTGAGATAAACAAGTCTCCTCATGCAGACAAAATATCTATAAAGACGAGCATAATCACGCTGAGCCGAACCGGTTCGAATGTTTAGTCCAAGCCACCCTCCAGCAGAACATAATCCATCTGTCTACCTCGTTTTTCCTCACCTCCCTCACTCTTTTTTCCCTCTTTTGGTTCCCTCCCATCTCCCTCAGCCAGGGTTCAGATTGACAAGCAGATTATATCCAAGGGAAAATGTGATTAATGAGTTTGTCTGAATAACGTAAATCAACTTAATGGAATTGGAGACACAAAACGAAGGAGCGCAGAGGAGCAAGAGGGAGGACAAGATGTGGGGAGGAGAGGGTTCAAATATCCACTCAAATGAAATGCAGCAACAGTGAGGAGGCCTCAGCTGCTGTCACACTGGCCTTCGAAAGAGAGGGGAAAAAAAGGAGGATAGGCAATGTCCTCCTTTTCTTTTTTTCCTTTCTTCTTTTTTCCCTCATTCTGCCTTCTTATGATGAGTCCCTGGGGTAACCTGCCCCTCCCTTCCATCCAATCCCCCTTTCATCCACCCAGATATGATCCCATCCAAACCATTACCACCAGCAGCAGCAGCACCACCACCATCTTTCTCTAATCCAAGGACAGGGCCTGTAGCATCACACACACTCGCACACACACTCCCTTCACGCGCACACAATCGCAGAGAAAAAGCCTGCAAGACGGCACTTTACAGTCTGCTAGCTGCAACAATGAAATCTGCGCCTTACTGACAGAGTTAGGACCCCTAAAGACATAAGAGGATCAAGTTGCTCATCCGGTAACTTAAACCTTTTAACTGTTTGTGCATTTAATTCCAGCAACATGCAATTTTTAAACAGAAAACAATGCAAAGGAGCTATCTTGTCAGACAATGCTGGGGCTTAATACCCCAATCAAGCGGGCTTAACCAAAATACTTCTGCAGAATTTAGAAAGACTGCTTATGTGAGAGGGACTTCAATGATCATGGCAATCATAAAGTTGCATTTTTGTGTTTTTTTTCCAGTATGTGAAGTTTTTTTGTTTTTTGATAGACTTCAAAATCTTCTTTGCTAACGCTTAGACCAATCTGCTACTGTAAATGCAAACTACGTCCTTGCGTAATTGACTTATGAGCTAAAGTGCAGCGGTGCGGATCCTCCACGGCATCTAGTCCCGTTGTTAAAGGAGGATCTGCGGATTACTATCGTTGCTTTAAAACTCTGCGGAGCCTAAATCTGCAAAAGAAGGATAATACAACAATGAGATAATTAACAAAAATACTGATGGTTTGTTTTTTGGACTTAACCCAAGAGCTCAGTAAAATAGCTATCATGAGCTGACTGAATTCTGTGCACATAAAAGTTTAAAAAACCACCTGTCTGCGTTTAAGCAATCCCATAAAACATGGGTGGTGACTAAACCTCTTTAGGATTAGTTCCCTTCCTTCAGTATTTTTTAATTTACCTGACATTCTTGTACAAAACCAATCCGATTTGACCAAAGAAATAACATAATCAGCCTAAAACCAGCCAGCACACACCCTGTTTAAGTGTGTACACTTGCAGAATATAAATTAAAGCTCATTAAAACACGCTGAGGACATGACTTGAGTGTTTTCAGTCAGGACTACCCAGTATTCCGTGCCGTTCTGTCGAGCCCCGTCTTGTGCGAGAGATAAGATCGTCGACTACAATACACAGAATTCATTAGCATGTGTAAATCACATTTATATACTGCATGCATTATCATTTACTATCTTTGTTTCTTCCTCAGCTCCGCTTGTTAATTGGTAGTCACTTCAGTTCGGCAGTTTGCGAAGGAGCCAATTCAGTGCGGCAATCCAGAAGACTTCATTTTTCATCTTCATTTTTTCTTCTGCAAAGATAAGCCATCTGTGAAATGATACTGTAGAGGTTCATTCTCTTGTGGCATATTAATGTGATGAATTAAAATCACACACTGACAGGTTAGCAGAGAATTAACACGGATGGATATGAGGCGATTTAGTGGGGGGTATTTAGGTAGAGTCGGCAGGGAGGTCCGGAGATTCGTATCTGCACATCGAAATATTTTCTTAATCAGTGAGGTGTATTACTGCATTCTGAGAGTAAATTGGAAAAGCTGGTTCTGTGTCAAAAGCTATCTACAAAAGAAGAAAGTGAAGACGCTCTACGTCCGGCAGCTGCTCAGAATTAGTATTTAAAGCTCGTTCAAAGGAGTTCCAGGCTTCGGGGGGTTTAGATGGTATGCAAAAGCCATGTAAAAAAGACTCTGTATCTGTATATCATGTTCAATCCAAGTCTTTTCTGTCAACACAATCCAAGCCACACAGGTATGCCTGCACCTGACATGTTTGCAGAAGAACACAGGCTTCTGCTCTGGCCTTTGACACTATTTCTACATCTGTCAAAAGGCTGAAGCCGACAACTGAAGTGCTGTCAAAACCGCCGCTGCGAAGGAAAAATGGTCCTTCTGGATTGCTTGACTACAAGAGCGCTGCTGCCTCCTTGGCGCTTTCCTGACTGGCTGATGAGAGCAGTTAGTGGACAAGACAACACCAATAGGCAGCAGAGGCTAATCCCCTCGTGCTACAGCAGCAAACCACGCCACGAGGATCTGCAGAGGACTAACTGGAGGACGGTTGGATGAGGACAGAGGTTAGAGGTGACGGGTTGTAAGAAAGTCCAACTAGTAGAGGCAGTGGAGAGCAATTCAGATGCAAGCATTTCACTTTTTATTCCTCCACGATTAACACTTGCAGCTTTTACTTGTGTACTTCCTTTGCCAGTATACATAATCCAGGCAGCAATTACCTTGCTGCTCGATACATAACTGGAAAAACAAATTAGTGGTGCACAAATGCAATTTCTAGGAGACACGGTTGGATGAGAGCCACTTCTGAGGATCGCAGATGTGAACGGCCTCTGCAGTATATTTACATGTGACTCTAAGTGTATGACGAGATCATTAAAATGCATAAAGTGCATCATATTAATCCAAATGGACGGGATAATCTGGAGGAGGTTCAGATATAATCTCTTTCAAAAAAACAGGATACAGCCAGTAAAGTACATTTCATTATCTTCAATAATATTACAGTCACTCCGATGACAATTAAGGGCAGTGTAATGTTCTGTACAGCGCTGTGGAGCCGCTGTTACACGATATGAATCAGAATTCAACTGAGCACGTCTTTCATTTTTCAGATAGGTCAGAGTGAAATAACCCCCCAAACCGGAGCAGTCGAAGGGAACTGACATAGAAATTGCAGCCAGAGAACAGCGCTGGCCGAGCACCCAAAGACTTTTATTTTCACCGCTGAAAACTATTTTTAGGTGCCCTGCTAGCTGTGTTCACTGATATGAGTTAGATAGAGATTATACCACTGCTGTGATTTTCTTCACTTACAAAGAAGTAAGTCTGAAACACTGTACTTGTGCAAAAACAACAAGATAATATACGTTTTCCCACAAGCTTTTTCATTTTTTTATTCCGTGTATTGAAACCCTATACGCCGTTAGATTACAAAATGATCAGCACCTCTAGGCACAGATAAGCATCTTACCCTCATATGTACAGCTTTCCCATATATACAGCGCAACTGCTGTATTTGCATCTCGAGCTGCTGCTATCGAGCTGAAGAGATGCAATAACAACACAAGCTAATCCGAGCAATGTGCCTCAGAGGGGTTTAGCTCAGGGGAGGGACTTAGAAGAGAGAGAGAGAGAGAGAGAGAGAGAGAGAGAGGAAGAGGGGAGAGGGAATTAAAGCAGTCATTGTCCCTCTAGGAGCAGATTAACTATTTTAAAAGCAAAGGTGACGTCTATCGCTGGGTCGCTGTGCGGGCCAGCAAGCTCACTCAAACTCAGTGTGAGACCACGTTTCTCTTTCTAATTGTTTATCTTGGTGCGCTCTTCCCTGAGCAAATATATCTTTTTGCTCAGTTTCGGTCTTTATCTTCTTTCTCACCTCACTTTCCCTCCCCGCACCGTCTTTCTTTTCTTTTAATCAACCAGGAGACTTGCATAAGCTCACTCGGAGCTGCTCCGGCAACAATCAGAATTGCCTGTTTAGGGAGCTGAGCCAAGGCCATAATGAAAACACTGGGCGCGCAGGGAAAGGGCTCCCAGTTAGGAGTTATTATTCTGCTGCAACGGCACCAATGAGTGAATGGGGGGACCTGTGGGGGACTTTCATGCATGGGGGACGGAAGATATGGGTGACGAGAAAAGAGGGGAGTAGACACATGGGATGATACTAGGTAAGGGAGGAGAAAGTAGGGCATGAGGGAGCAGAGAGTTAGGTGTAAATATGAGAGTTTGTTGTGAATGTGCAGTGGATGAAGAGGGGCGAGGAGATGAGGCGCCACAAATACATCTACACAGGGGAGTAAAGAGATAAGCACTAGACTAAAGAAGCAGGAGGAGGGTGGGATTTTGAAAAGTAGGGGTGAGGAAAGAGAGGGCACTACACAGGGGATACACTCATGTTTACTTAACGGAAAACAAAGACTGGCATGAAAAAGGATGGCATGGAAATGCAAATAAATCCCCCCTTGCCACCAAAGTGTTTTTATTAACTCTTAGAAACAGCATGAAAGCTGGAGAGAGGCAAGGGAGAAGTAAAAACACACACACACACTACTCCAATCATTACATTTCTCTTGCCTTTTCATTCTGAATATGTAAGAATGTGGTGTATGTGTTCTAATAATTCACTGTGGAGTCATACTTTTCCTTTCTCCCCACATGCAGCAAACCAGTCCTCTTGTGTGATCTGCATAATGCATGAATTCTCTCTATAGACTGTCAGGGGAAAAATTGGGCATGGCAGCAACAATAAAAAGCAGGCAAACTTTATGTATATGTGCATAATATGTAGTTCTAATGAATTATTACAGAAGCCCCCGTCAGTGCTTTCCTAGAAACTGCAGGAGTTCTGTTCTTCGCGATATAAAGACATCCCACCGTAAGTGTTCAGCGAGAGGAAACATCCTGTTGATGCACTCGAGCACTCCAGTACACAGGAATACCCCCTGAGCATGGCCTCACACACACTGAATGCTGCACATGAACGCACTTGAAGAGCTTCATGCCACCGTGTCTCCTTCTGTGGCTTGTTTTTTTTTTCACTCACACACACACGCGCACATATATATACAAACCAACACAATCCAGCTCCATCATAATGAGGCCATCAAGATGAGGGGAACACAGAGTTAACAGACAGCCATTCATACTACAGAGCCACGGAGTCGCCTCAAGTCTCTATCTGGCACTAGCCCCACTGTGAGAGTGTATGTGTGTGTGTGTGTTTGTGTGTGTGTGTGTGTGTGTGTGTGTGTGTGTGTGTGTGTGTGCGTGCATGTGTGTATGGGTTGCTGCCAGGCAGGGTGGGCCCCAGAGGAGAGGCCTACATGGCATGACCTCAGTGAGCGACTTCCCTCCTCCAAGCCCTGGCACACACACACACAACACACACAACACACACACACACACACACAGTATTCCCAGCGTTCCTGGCAGCACCAGTCAAACCAAACTGCTCCTCCACATCTTTCAGCAACTGTTTCGACTGATTCCCTTGAGGTCTCTCTTTTTTTGCGATTTATTGCATCCATATTTATTCTACAGGGAGCCGTAAGAAATAAACATATAATAAAGACACATTGTCCAGTTCACTCGTGATAATACTTCGCTACCAGAATATGTTTGACATCACACGCGCTAAATGTTTTTTTTAAATTTTGCTTTTATTCAGCACCTAGAAACTGTGAAATGATTCAACACGGCTTTGCCAGTTTCACTCAGTGTCGATATCACTCACATCTCGGTTAGCTCGGTGCTAGCAGGAGCACTGGGCTTTAAAAGATGCCAACGGTGGCCATTCAGCTGCACCATCAGACAGGCTGTGAGCTCAAACAGTTCTTTGGCTCCTCCGCAACTTTCACTTATCGTTACTGCTGGTTCCCTCCGGTCAACCTGCATTTCTTTAGCCGTCATTTCTTGTATCTGTATTTACTCCACATTGGGCCGTGAGAAACAAACATACAGCACAATAAAAACATATTTTCCAGTTATGATGCCTCTTTGCTACCAGGGCATGGTCTGACAACAAAAGAAATCTTGCAATTTCTACTTTTATTCAATACAAGGAAACTGAAATGACTCAACAGCAGGAGCGGGAGCAGGAGAGCTACGCCAGATGTATTTCACTTCACGTCTTGGTAGCACCACTGCAGCAAGAGAACTGAGTTTTAAAGGAGGCCACTGACGTCAGGGAGCTACATGGTCAGTCTACGGCAGAAAAAGAATGGCTGTTTTGTTACCTTTTGTCATCCACTACAAATATTTCTCTTTCATTTGTGTTTGTCATGAATAAAAGCATTTCTTGTGTGTATTATCTCCCCAACATATTCCTTTACATATACCATGAATCATTTCCTCTCAGCTTGTGCTAAAGGCAGAATAGCGGATTTGCATAAGTATGGCAAGAGAAGTGCAGCGACCATTCTGTACGTCGCTGCTGCATAATTCATCTGCATTACAAGACATCACCCCGGAAAGCCAAATATTAGGAGTCTAAAAAACAAACGAACAGGTTTCGGTGTGAGTGAGGTGATTTCATATGCAATGGGGAGGAAACACAAAGTTTTCATGGTAAATAGCAGATCTTTGTTGAGGGATGAGCAAACTTTGTTGTGCACATTTGATGAGGGCATGCTTTGAAATGAAAAGCCGCCACCAGGAATATGCAATTAAGAGAAGTTAGTTTGTGACTCACATGCGATGTTAGGTTGTCATGCTAACGAACTGAATTAATTATAGCTCGCCAGCATCACTCCACTCCACTCCACCCCAGCCACCATCTCTGTCCGTCTCCGTCTTTGTCAAAATGTGATGAGCTCAGAAACTCAAGAAGCAGCTTTGGGTGTGAAACTGTATCCCTCTCTGGGGGCTTCAGCCATTTTGTTGAATTTGCATCTTAACAACCTTTCTCAGTAATTGAAAAAGTGGTGTCAAAGCCCAGAGTCTTGATCTCTGATATGGTAATTACCTTCCATTTATGCCAGAGACTTTCAGGGAGTCCTGAGATCCGGAGGCAGCAGCTGTCTTTGAGGAAAAAGCATAATGACCCGCATATGTCTCCCTCTTCTTGGGAGCTATCAAAATGCATTTGGCTGGGCATTTTCATCTGCGGTTGACATCTCTGATTATAAGATCCAGTAAAGTTGTCTAATCTTCCAACAGGCAGCGGAGGGAAGGAGGCAGGGATAAAGGGGAGAAAAAAAAGGAGAGATGGGGGTATGGGTGGGAGGATAGGGGGCAGACCTTTCATGTGGGTTTTATCCCACTCTAAAATGGGTTCCAGAAGCCAGTGTGCTGCGTACACACGGCACTTAAGTCTAAGCTTTTGATGATATGCTACTGGTTTGGTTTGGTGTGTGTGTGCTGGAAGATGCATATGAAGACTGTTCATCAATGACAACCCTCTACCACACACACACACAGAATGAGTCAGAAACATATAATCCTTTATTTAAGTCAAGTCAGGTGGTAAAACGAGTAAAGTATGAATATGAGCTGAGAGTAAAATCAGAACTTAAATGAAACATTATAACAGTGTTTGCCGCCAACTGAAGCACACATAAATCACTACTTAGCCCTGCATTCTTTAATGCTACTAGCAATTAACTGCAACAAAGCCTTTGATACAGAACGCTTTCTGAAGATGCCGTCTGACACTTTCTTTACTGTCCAACATGAACAAGTGTTTAATCTTCCCAGATACCTAAAAAACATGACAGCTGACATACATCAGCTGCCTGTAGGACTACTGTTGGAACCAGCAGCTTTTATCATTTGATTCAGAACCACCCTTCATCTGTATCTATGGATGCCAAACTGTCAAAACAAACAGCTCAGAGGGACTACTTCGACAAATAGAGTTCTGACGGATGAATTTGTATGTTTGTGCTCGAGAAATGTAAACATCTTACACAGTAAGTCAGCGTTGGAAAGCATACGTGGTATGTGCTACACTTGACATAGATGATTCTTATCCTACTGAACTTAACATATGATTTTTCAAGAAAAAGATTTCTTCTTAAAGGAAGACCCAAAGGTGTAATATCAGGTCACCAACCAACTCCAGCGACGTCATGCGTCTGAAAACACAAACTTTTTAATTGTGTGTTTGCTTACCTGCCACGCTGCACATTAGCAACACTTTCCCTCAGCCGCCTCTCACCACAATCACTTGATTAGCTTCAAAGTCATTCGTCAATTATATTGCTCTCTTTGAGAGCCGGTGCAGCCACAAATCATGGTCAAATGGAAAAAAGGGAGAAACGGTAGAAGCGAAGAATAGAATGGGAACGAATGAAACGATCCATGACACCTTTGAAGCTCCCATTCTTTGATTTATCTTCCTTATGCCTTTAAGATAAACTATTAGTATTAGCTTCATCAGCTGCTTTTAGCAGCATAAAACGAGAGGAATCTAGAAGACAGCGGTAAGGGCAAATAGGCTAAAAGGCTCATAAAAGTGCAGGGAGAGGAATGATCAAATTAAGCTTTCACTTTAAACAAATGAACATCTTTCTTATTGGAATGGATGGTTTCCCTCTTTGCTCCGGGCCCTTACGTCCTGTGCAATGTCACCATCAGAGCCATGGTGCTAATTACATACAGGACATTATCCCTTGGTATACATGTAAGTCTTCCTCTAAGTCCCAATCAATACAGAGTTTGTTAAAGAGCCACTAATGTCCATGGCTCCATGCTTCGCAGACACTAACGACCTCACTCTGAATCCAGCTACGACAGCTGAAGACACCCAGCACACATTGTGGATCGATACTTCCTCATACTGGCCACGTCTTCTGCTCACCGTTTATCTCACCATCTGTCTTACCGCTTCACCCTTTCTATCTCTCATGCCTATCTTTTCCTCCCCTTTCACCTCCGCCATCTCAACTTCTTATCTCTGCCCCCCTCGTGTTACCAAAGATGCAATCTCTCTCTGTCTCTTTTGCCCCAAACACTTTCGAAACCTCTATCGCTCCATCTCTGCTTCTCATCCGTTGCCTTCCACTCTCAATTATTCACTCTGTCCATCTCAATCTATTTCTCTCTGTCTTTCTTCTTCTCTTCTACCCATCTTTCCCTCCTCCCTCCCTCTCTCCCTCAGCCAACAGCTTCATTGTCCTTGGGTCGGGGTGAACAATGTCGTCCCACATGGGGCCCCAGTGCGGTCCCAGCCGAGAAGGCAGGGAGCACCAGAGAACACCCATAACTCAATGTTTCAACTGGGCTGCGGGATAAAGGGAAGCCTCACACATGGCTGACTATGTGGGTCAGCCTTGGATCATTTGTAGAGGAGGAGGCCAGCAACTGGCACCAGAGTCCCCCACTGAGAGTGTGTATATGTGCAAGTGTGTGAATGAGTGAGTGGATGAGTGAATGAGTGTGTCATGTCCCCTTGCAACCCAGTGGCGAGGCCTCACCCCCCCTCCCTCCTCCAGTTCATCCCAGCCAACTATTCTATGGGAAACCTGCTCTTCTCTTCGTCCCCACCACCACTTCCCTTCTCCGACCCCCCATCCTTTGCGCGACCGCACCCCGACGCCTTTGTGAGCGGCAGGGACAAAACAGGGGGCTCTTTGGGGCCACCAATTAGTCCTCCCCCATGGGGTGACATGGCCGATGAATAGAGAGACCCCCAAACCGTCCACGCATATAATCTCAGCCTTCCCTTTGGAGGCTACACTGTCATCACCACACAGATTCAACCTTGTTTTCAGAGAGGTCTTGGTGATTTAAAGGCACGGCCTGCTGGTCAAAAAAAAACAAAACAAAAAAAAAAAACCGAGCATCCGGATGCCAGAGAGTCAGTTTGTCAAGAGAATAGGATGGAACATGTTCTTCTTGCTGTGTGTTCATCCAGGAAGCCACACAAGGATGGGAGGGGAAGGAGAGGACTGGCGGTGGGGGGGTTAAAAAAGGTGAATTTTTCTCATCAATCACCAAGTGACATAAGCAACAATAGCAACTTGGAATCCATTACCAAAACAAACAAAGACATAGCAGGAGAGTCTGCAGCAGGAACCTCAGACAGAGGGACAGACTATGTAAACTAAAGTGGTGATTGAGTGGGCGCAGGGGGAACTTTTGAATGAACAATCCGATTGCTGGTGAACCAAAACACATGTCAGAGCGTCAAGATGTCTCAATAGTGGCATTATCACTTCAACGAGCCCCTCCTCCACGCTGCTTATTGGTGCTGGATTAGCTTTGAAGGGAATGGAAAGAGGTTTTGAGAGCTGTCTGATGATTTTCATCTCAATACCTGAATGTACAGACAGTTTCTCCCTGCCTGAAGCTTGAGGTTTCATGACTCAAAATCATCTCCTCACATTATCCATCTTCACTCCAGCTGAAGAGGATTTTGTCTGAATTACTTCACCTGTGACTTTCAACTATTCTAACATTCATACATCCCTTAAGTGTCTTTGAAAAACAGTTAGATTCTATTGACTTTTTTATAACAGAGTAGACTGAGTTTAAACAGGAGGGGGATGAATGTGAGACGTCTGTGGACATGAGTTTTCCTCCAGCAATCCATACTCATCCTCTTGTCCAATGAACTGAGTCCTGACAAGCCAGGACAGGTGAGGTTTGGACGGTGACCTAGTGTCCGATCAAATAGCTCTTCAAAACCATTGCAAAGTCAGGCATTATTGTGACATAATTTACAATCTTGCATGAGATAACCTTCTGTGAAATTGTGCCAGATCTTAAGTCATTTCACTGTGCAGCCTATTTAGCATAGAAACAACTTCAAATCCCAAGAGCTGCAGAGGTTTATTGAATACAGGAAATGTAAAAAGTCACACTTCAGCTAAATGATCCACTCCAAAAAGTCATTTGATTAAAAAAAATTTAAAAAGGAAGGCAAAAGCTTCTCTCTGAGCACAGGAAAAACTGAGAAATATCTACTCTCTGAGAGAGGCACGGGCTCTTTGTTCTTCATCAGCAGCAATAGTGCTCCATCAGGCTATTTAATGCTTGGCTGGAGAGTCAGGCAGCATTTTATCTTTGTTTCAGTTCACATACCTGAGGAATGCTTTTCCCAAATATTACACAGAGCTCAGGATTTATAATTTAAGGACTATAGCTCATAGTCTCAGTGTAGCAAACACAAAACAGAAACATCTGCTGAGGTCCAGGGTGTTGTGGTGTGAGGCCAACAGTGTCACTTAAAGCATTTTCAACCATGTCCTCTCTCACGCTGATATTTTATTACCTCACAGTATAACCGGTATGCCATCTGAAGGTGAAAGCTGCAGGGTAGAGATGCTTTGTGGGCTCTCACAGAGAGGAGGAGGATGAGGGGGTGCGGGAGGGCTGCTAGGCAATAGATCAATGACTCCGTGTTCCCACTGAGAGATATAGGAAGTACAGGGCAAGCAGCAGCCGGCGCCTTAAAATAGCTGCACCGATTGGAGCTCAGCTTTAACCCAAATAATGGGGAGGCTGACCAAGGTCTGCGGAGGTCTGTACATTTTTGATTAGCTCATAACCTCTGGATAGAGGGGAGACAGTAGAGAGATTTCTTACTGAAGAGATAGAAAAACAGGGCAGGGCTGACTATCTGACTGTCTGTGGCCTCGCCAGTCCTTTCAGAGCTGCTGTTTTGTTTTAAGTGAAAGATCACAGTCTAAGGTGGCCATACAGCCCACGCACAACAAGTCCACGAGAGTGTGTTGTGAGAGCATGCTTGTGTGGCATCATCCATCACATCTGTCACATTAGACCTACCTAGTAATGGCTTCAGGGGAATGGCAGACAGTCGAACACCCACTTTCTCTCTCTCTCACACACACACACACACACACACACGCACATGCACGCAGACATGCACACACACACACCTCTCCGTCTGTTTAACACTTTGTGTTCTTTTAAAACAGCTTGAAACTGAAAAGGAAAGCTTGGACAAATAAAGTATCATCAGACTCCAGGATGAGCTGAGTACACATCAAGATAAGATTAAACTTTAATGATCTCACTGGGCACATTATTAACTTAAGAAAACCACTAATGACTCGTTGCAAAATTGCTTTCACTGAAGTATATATTTAGTTAATTCTTTCGCTTCCATCAGGACAGACGTTCTACCTTCCTAGAGGTGGCTGTAGCCTGTTACCACTTTTGGATGCATCAGGTGGCACGCATGCATTTAATTTTAGTTTTTTGTTGCAGAGTGAGATGAAAAAACAACAACACTGCTTTTTTGTCCCCAGTTCTACATTAACTCTGCATGCACATGACCATGGTTTGACCACAAATGATTTCCTCAGGCAAAGAAGATAATCTGAGGAAATCATTTGTGGTTAGAGTGATATCAACAAGGAACTATATGGCAGCATGCAGCATTTTTTTCATTCCTGTGTACTTCACATTGTCCCCTGATCCTCGACAACAGTGCTGCATACTTGTATATTTTTTGCATTTACCCTTGCTTTTAGTAATTGTTGAATTTTCTATATTTACTATTATTGATTGCTCTGTGAGCCACGTTTCCCCTTCAGGCCATTAAAGCTTTTCTCTACTCTCCTGCACCTAATGCCACATGTAGGTGAAGAAATCCCTATTTTGCAAAAAAAAAAAAAAATCTTCTAAATATGTTTCCCTGCAACACCACAGCATCTTTTTTTGGACCGTTATCTTAATATGGTTTAATGAGGAAAGACAAGACTCAGCTTTTCCCTGACCCAGAAAATAAAACAGCGGATCAGCATGCAATAAATAGGCAAACCATAAATGGAACCATAAATAAAAATGAAGTAAATAATTAGAAAGATGATGATTCTGGACAAGTTGGCTCATTAGTAAAGGGGACTTCAGAGGAATCCATCTCATTGTGCTGCCCGCTCACCAATAAGACTTTTCCTGTCGAGTAAACAGATTCCAGCGGAGAGCTGCTTCTGCCATAATGAAGCATCCTCTCTTTTCTCTCTTTTCCCTCTGTCTCTATCAGTTTCTCTTTTCTGGTTTTGCCCCCCTACTGCTCTGTCCGTTTCTCTCAGCCTCCCTCTTCCTCTGTTCCTTTCTCCCACCCTCTTCTGCCTTCCTCCCTCCGCCTTTGCTCGCCGTTCTCAGGGTCAATTAAGCTACAGTAACTAAACAGCAGTGCACCCTGTCACATTCCATCCAGTCCTCCTCACTGAGTGACTACAACTCTCGCTAAAACAAACGGGCTTTGAAGGAACCCGCTTAAGCAGCTATTACCATATGAACAACTCACTTCCTACAGCACAATGAGCTACCTTGACAGACCTTCTCTGGCCTCGGGCTGTCCTTCGTGGAACTGTGTTATTAATGGGGTATAAAGAAGGGTCTGTGTGCAGGTTGTCTGCCCTATTTCGCCTCCGCCGCTCCGGCCCCGCTCTGCTTGGCTCTGCTTTCCCAGCGTTGCAATATTTACTTCACGAGGGGTCACACCGCAGAAGCAAAGACGCCCGCTCGCGCACACCTAAACACACAAGCTCGCAGCAGGGGTGGGCATAAGTACAGAGAACACGAAACATGAAACAAAAACTTTGATGTACACTCACTCGCACACATGTTCGCACAAAAACATGCACACACTTTCAACTACAAGAGCACCATACTGTGCACTTGGGAGACCAACCTCCACCAAAGGCAGATCTATTTCTCTTCTCCTCATCCACCTCCTCCTCACAGAAACACTCCAAACCTTACAGCACTGTGTGTCAACGACTGACATCTTTAAGATAGAACGAAAACAGGTTCTTCTCGTGTATTTTTCCATATTTCAAAGTCATTTCAGACGTTTCTATGTAAATAAATTGCTTGAGCTTGCTACTCTTTCCAATCACTGCACCAAGTTTTCCATTTGCTTTTCAGAAGAATCAGTGGAAGTTGGATGTGGTCTTGGAAAAATGCTCTTATAAACAAGAAAAGAGAAAACAAAACAGACACTAAATCATAATCAACGAGCGCTGAATCAAACGTGACTGTTTTTACAGTTTGATTGAAAACTGCAGTGTGAATCCTACACAGCAAAAAGTACTGCTACTTTCTAAATCTTCCTGTCATGTTTTACACTGGCAACATATGATGCAAGTAATGTTTCCTAATCTGCCTGCAGGCAGGTAGATCACCTTTTCTCGTGACCTGATACCTTCCTCTCCATCTCCATACCTGAGAGAACAAACCCGCTACATTCAAAAAGCAAACAGCCACATTGACTGAAACAGAATAAGGGGGAAATATCATATGGTTCGGTCGAGCACTCAACACGAGTTTGCTTGTCTTATCAACACATTTGATCTGTTTAGGGGAGGAAGCTTTGTTGAATGGCTCTTTGTCATCGGCCACTATGGCTTATAGCTTACATCCTCGGCCTGCAGGGTGGGTGGGCAGAAACACAATCAGATAGGCTCGATTGACCACTCGGTGACACTCATTGGAATCATGTTCTCTGTTTGAACATAACAAAACAGATCTATTCTACATTTCAATACAGGAAATAGGACAAATCCAGCAGTCAGACCTACCTCCTTTACTGTGACATGTTTTTTTTTTTATTTCTGGCACCACAAATAAAAATGGGTGAAATTTTAACATCCACCACACTGCCAAAATCTGGAATTGAGGCAATATTTGTGCTGTTAGAAACCGTGACTCAGTGTTCTTGGTTTGGCCTCGCTCTGATGTTCACATTCACGAACATATTGTAACTGAAAGAAATTGGAAACAACAGATGGTGTGACAAAGTGTTATATTATGCAGCAATATTGTAACATACCTTGTTTTAGTGCTCCCAGTTGAGTTGTAATGAGCGACGGTGCCAAAAACAATCAAGCCAGAGAAATCCAGCAGTTGTGTTGAGTGCATGAGGTTTGCTAGACTCTCCGTGACCAAGGCATTAGATTGATTGTATTTTGCATCACACTGGTACGTCATGAGTGGGAAATATGACGTAATGTTCTATTAAAGTCAAGGTTACATTATTATATGATAAAAATGATATGGATATTGTGATTTAGGACAATATCTGGAGATTAAACTTACAGTTTATATAATAAATAACCTGGTGGATTTGTTTCAATTCATCACAGTGGAAATATCCAATATTAAAAGGTTTAGGAATTTGTAAAAATGATGTCTCGAAACCCAAAGTGATGTATGTAGTAATATTTTGACATATGATTGACCAAAAACTCAAAAACTGGAACCAGCAACTGTTGGATGTTTGCTCAACTAAATGACTAAAATGATTAATTATACACAAAAATAGTTGCCAGTTAGTTGCCTCAGGTCACCTAACAAATTATTTCTTTCAGTTCTGTTCTATACATCCCAGCTGATCCCTTTGTCATCAGTAAATTGTGGTCTCACGGGGAATCCAGCTTCTCATGGATCAGATCTTCATCTAACCACAAAGTCATCTGACTCCCAGCACATGACTGACCCAACCGACACTCGATACACAGGATCCAACCTAAAACCATGATAGTAGATATCAGGAAGGGACACATACGCCACCCAGCCCATAGCATAGCGTGTCTTTAACCTGAGGCAACGTGTGCTTCTGTGGATGTACGCATGACACCAAGAGGATATATCTAGAATACGTGTTTGCCTGTGAGCACATACCTGCATGCCTGAGTGTGCGTAACGCACTGCCGTGTGTAAATTTTATGTATGCCATCTAGAATTTCCAGATAACTGTCATATCGTCCATAAAGGCTTGTCAAAAGCTTGTTATCTCTCGCCCATGTTTGTTCATCAAACTCCACCATAAAACCCCTCAGTGGTAGATAAAGTTCCATCATCCGCCAGGTAATAAAATACACTGTTTGTTCTCTTATACAAATGGTCGCAATACAGGTGCGCTCCTCTCTCTGTCCATTTGAGAGATAGCTATCAGTTAAAAGGGTAACCAAAGCCTCCTCACTTGCCGGGTTTCCCCCCCTTTTCTCCACTCCTCATTACACCCTGCTGTGAATAATAACTCCTTTTAGCTCTGTTTACTTGAGGCATATGGCAGGCCTACTGTAGTCAGCAAGCTGTTCCTATGACTAACCTTTCCCAGTATGGTTTTGTTACGGCAATCTTATGACCACATCTTATGACGATAACACTCAAGCACATTCAAACCATGAGCTGAACTCATGATATTGGCGGTTTTGTCTAAAAGGAGAAGGCAGCGGTCACTAGAAGAGAAAAGACACACAGGGCAAAAACAGTATTAATGCTTCTATTGATTACAATCTCGCCATCCACTTCTACGCCCGCCTTAGATGTAACACAATGCATCCCAGGGAATGAATAACCGTTGCTAATGGCTATAAAAAGCTCCTGAGAATCGGTTAACATTCTAGCCACTAAAATCGATATCCCCCCCAACCACAATCTTTATTTAATCTCAATATAGTGGCACAAGGAATTAAGGATGAAAAGCGAATGAGAAATCACTCATTCAGAACAGAACGGGAGACCTTTTTGGATTATCCTAAATTGGCTGAAGCGCTGCCACTACATCTCAGCGCCAATCCAAGCTTTGCATGCTATGACGGCATGCTAAATGGTTGAGACTGATTCATCCATTCTAGAAATCCACCCAGTTGCTGTCCAGTAAGGTACACGGGATAAAAATAGCATCAACTCTTCCTCCGTTGTCTCGGACGGACTCCAATCATTTGCAGAGGATTCCAAATAACAATTAATTAATTAAAAGCATCTCCCCTGTGCTCACTCCTTCCATTTAGTTGATTCTGTAGTCACAGCCCAGGCAGTATTTACTATAGTAATTAGCCCAGTGTTACAAGCATGGAAATCACCGTGATGAAGGAATAACTATCTGACTGCCTCCAGGGTGGGACAGGCAATGAGAGCACTCAAATAGAAAGTCATGGCTTATTATGCAAGTGGTGGAGGTAAGAAATACGGCCTCCCCAGGTAATTGAGGCCATGCTTCTTACAGACAATCACCCTGAGGAAGACTGTGATGCCGGCGTAAAGTGGAAGTAAAAATAACTGGAACCCTGCAGTGGTTTTGCCCTCTGTAATCAGCATATCTCATGGGCTGGAATGGAATATGAACTATTCAAATATTAAGAAAACAGGGGATTTTGAGCAGGTCACACTATGGGTAAGTCAGCTGCCTCTGTGGAAGTTGAAGAACATGTTTGTGTGTGGTGCTAAAGTGGTACCACATGGTAAGTATGCGCAACCTGAGTCCAAACTATGTACTGATGTGTTTCTAACCATTATCCCTCAGCTGTCACAGGTTTAGTGGCTTTAGGTCTTGCTTGTCTATGTTTGTTGAGTGTGCATGTAAGGGCGTGTATGTGGTAATAAACACAAATGATCTAGTTATTAGTAACTACATCCTCATTCTTCACTGTGTTGTAATCATATTAAATATCTTTGTCTGAGTAGTCTGTGTAAACTGTGACTGTTCATTTACCACAGTCTGGGTCACCCATAGTTAGATAGCTCCACTAACACAAAGCACACACACACACATACACACACACAGACAAACACATTTGCAAGCACACACTAAGTCCTTCACCTGTTAATGTGTGAAACAAATGACTGCTGCAGCGGCGCCACAGTGAACACACCACCATGTCCCATCTTATCAGCTGGCTGCATGAAAAGCTGTTTGTTCTAGATAGAGTCTGCAACAATCAACCAGTCTGCTAGAGGGAATTCAGCTGGCCCTGGATGACTGCACCTCACAGGACTGAACAGAGCAGCAAATCCAGCACAGCACAGGGGGAAGGATGAAGATCAAAGTCAGGTACAGACTGAATGACAACAATAGGCCTACACCGCAGGATCAGCTCGACGCTCCAAACTCCCAATCTTATCTAGGTCAGAGCTACACCTCCAAAGAGCTCATCCCACCTCCTTTCCTTGCCGTCTGATTTCTTTGTTGTCATGTGCGGTGATGTAACACACTGTAATTTTGCAGTGTAAACTCAAGATGGAGACCAGGTAGTGGAGCCACGAGATTCCTTTCTGAAAACTCTCCCGATGCAAAATTTCTTTTTCTAATAACCGAGCCACTGAGGCGCCAAAAAAATAATGCTCCAAAACTTTTGTGGGTTTTTTCATTCCCAGTGTAATTAACCTTTCAAGACAACCTTAAAATGAGCTTAAATCCTAGTTAAAGGCACTACAGTCCTTTGATGTAGAGATTAGTTTAGACAAAACATCACTTAAAGGCAAAAAAATGTTGTAAAAAGAGCCATTCTCCCTTACTAAAACCCAGCTATCCCATGTAAATGATTAACAGATAGTGGATCGAGATGGCCTCACCTGCCACCCAGTGTTCCTATCTAGTTACCAGGCTAGCATTACTAGACTAGCTAGCATTACTGGATCTCATGCATCCAGGAAGGAGGAAGAAAGACAGGGACAGGGACACAGAAACTGAAGAGGTGGGTGACTAATGAATTGGCTGTCTTCAGTTTTTCCTACCTGCTGCTGATGAGCGCAGCAGTTTAAAGTCTTTACACAAACAGGGTTTGATGCTGAGAAAACACACAGATTCTAATAATCTTCCGAAAACAGGAATAATTCTCCGTGATGATGTCTGACCAGTTCTGACTCATCAAACTCTCTTCAGAGGAGCGAGGCGCTTGGCCACACTGCCTCTTCTCCGGATTCCAAACCCAATTAAATAATCAAGGGTTCAATTGGCGTACAATGCCACAATCAATAAACAGAAGATTTGTTGGTTATGTGGATGAAATTAAACAGCTCTCCCACAAGAAAAAAAAAACAACAACAAAGAATTTATCACCGAAACAGATGAAATGGTCTGGCTTAGTTGAGGATGGAAGTAGATCAAAAGACACAGCTCTTCAGTATGCAGCTGCTGCACTGCCCAATCAAACCAAACTACTCAGAGACCAAAACAGGCCTCATTGCAGAATCTACACACACACACACACACACACACACACACACACCAAATTATGCAAGAGTGCATACATACACAAATAAGACACTAGCTCAAATACGTGCACAAAGCCTCACACACCTTCACGAACCCACAAGCGATCACCTCGTGAATAATCCAGTCAGCAAACCCTAACCGGTTTAGAAAAGCAAGGAGGCTTTTTAACAAATAACGTAAAAAGGCCCCCCAGTAGACTGTGATGAATGAATCAACCCAAGCATGCTGTGAACATTATCAGAGTGGGGGATGAATGAATATATTATCATGCAGGGCACAACTTCTCTTTTCCTGCCTCACAGCTTGTCTGTCTTCCTGCCTATCAACCTGCTTGCCTGATTACCTGCCCACATACAGAGCACCTTTTGTCCAGATTAAAGGGGGATGGTTGGGGCAGGGTGAAGTATTATTTCTTTTCACGAGAATTCATTTTGAAAAGGGAGATGCGTTGAGTTTCTTTGCTCTGGGTGCCTCAAAGCTCCACTGACTGCCTCCTGTGCAAACTGTCCAGGCTCCTTCTATTACCCTCCTTTGACAGGCTGTCTTCCTCGCTACCTGTCTTCTTAAATAACCCAGTTACCTCTGTGAGTCCGTGCATTGCTCCCTGTATCCTAAAACCTACTGGATATCTGCATAGCTGTTGAACTGACAGTCTGACTGCTAGTCATTTGTCTCCGTCCCAAAATGTTCCTCGGGACTCCTACAAATTACATTTTATGCAACAAATTTGCACAAATATGTTTTGTAAAATCCACTGACACTTGAATTACATTCACATGTAATTCATAAAGGAGAAGCGCAAATCCAAACTGAATGTATCTATAATGAGTCTCAGCTAATAAAACATGATTTGTGGAATAATTTGATATGTAGGTATTATTTGCTTTCTCCAGCAGTCAACAGACTGGAAACAGGGAAAACAAATCAAATATGAAAACAGCACCTCCTAAGGCTTCTACGTTATATTGTGTTTGTTTAATCTGAACAAAAAGTGTTTCTCAGATGCAACTTAGTTACTCCTCCTGGCCATGAAAAATCTGGCTTATACCTGCACTAAAACCACAATGTATTGTTTTAATACTTAAGTTCTTGTACAGGTTTAATCAAATGCATTACCTTTGGGATAAGAGTTAGTCTAGCTGCTCTCACTATTTCCAATACTTGTGTAGTGCACATGAGAGTGGTAATGACTTTTTATTCCATCTGACTATTTGCAAGAAAGCAAATGAGCATATCTCCCAGAGTGTTGTACTATTACTTTGTCACGCTAATTATGTTCGAGCAACTTGGACTCGGTTCCATCAAAGTCAAAGTCAGCTGATGAGTTGAGAACGCTTCCCTTAACTAAGTCTGTTAGGAGCCTAAACCTGACAACACATGCACATTTCACCTTGACCTCCTTCCTGTCACTCCCATGCAAGTATAAGAATGTCAGTTTTCTCAGGTTGCCAAACATTGCCAGTAAATATAATTTAGGCAGCAATTCTTCCACAAGCTACTCCAGTGGAGATAGGGTTGCCTTCCTACCTGTCTGTCTATCTGCCTGCTAGTCTCCTCATTTGCCTATCAGGTTTTCTTCCTCCCAGTGTCAGCTCAGGCTGCTGTCACACCATACATTTAATCAGTCGGGCAGCCCTGACTCTACAGAGCAGCCTCCCTGTGCTGACTGAACTGTGTGCATGTGTGTGTGTGTGCGTGTGTGTGTGTATGTGTGTGTGTGTGTGATGTGAGTGGGTCTTTGTGAGGCCTCTACTCAGCAGAGTGATGATAAGTACTCCCAGCCCAGCGCTCTGCATGAGCTGATGGACAGACAGGCCAAGAACACTGGGAGCCTTGTGGTTGGGCGTGTGTGCATGTGTGTGTGTGTATTTGTGTGTATGTGTGTGTTGTGGTGAAAAGAAGAAAAGGCAGCAGCTGAGGGCTGGAGTGTGTGTGTGTGTGAGCGAGCCTGTGTGTCCGTTTTCACCAGCCACGCCACCAGGCCATGCCACATGGCTGCAATTTGTTCATTAGCTACGTAATAAATGTACACATACGCACAGAGGTAATATTGTTCAGAGTTCTGCCTGATTGGATTCTGAAATAGAGGACCCTCCGGGGAGTCACTTGTAGTCTGCCAGCCACTGTGACCAGGAGAAGAAGACTGCTTTCTTGGTTGAGACAAACTCTGAAGCAACACATGCTGTCTGTGTTTTTGTGTTTGCTCTTGATATCAATGATCAGATAAAGTTGGTTGCATAAGGTTTTGGATTTTTGTTCTTAGCAACTGATATCCACATCTTTGTTTTGATTGCATACCGTGCTTATTTGCCAGTGAAAACGACGGGTCAATGTAGATTTAGCAGGCATCTGGAAATAATTAATATTAGCCCAGGGCCAATTACAAAAAAATCTATGCTGATGAGTGTGTCAGATGAGCTTGGGATGGCTGTTAAAAATTACCTGCTGTCTAGGATATCACTTGTTTGAGCTGAGCTTGTCCTCCCAGGCTTAGGGCCAGCCAATACATGTGTGCATCAAGAGGTAGTAAGCAGTCTTAGATTATGTCAAGCTATATTCCTGCTGGCAGATAATTTGAACAGAAATGTTGATGTGGAGAAAATCCAGAGACATGGATAATAAACTAAATCTCTCCAGCCTCGTTTGGCCCACGCGTGGAAACCAGCAGTGGGGCTTCGCAGAAGCTGCTGCTTGTTCCACATTCAGTGAGGCTTACAGCCTCTGGGAGAGTATGACTGCTGCTCTGCCGTGAGCATACAGATCACCTTACACACTGGCTTTCCTCTGCTTTGATGACTGATGCACACACACACACACACACACGCAAATGCACATCCATGCATGCCTGCCTCCACAGGGGCTTTAAAATGTCTGATTTGCACACACACACACCTTTACCCCATCCCCCACCTGGATTAATTCACCTGCTGCACCTGAGAATGCGACCGCTATGATGTCACCTGCAATCCCATCACTTCAAAGGCACAAAAGCACCACAGTGCCATCAGCACAAAAAGCAAGCGCACCCTCTCACTTCTTCCTTTGTCCCTCTGTCTCCTAATGGTAATTCCCCTGCAGAAAGTCCACACATGGTGAAAGGAGAATTACACAGTGCACTCTACAATCAGGTATTCTAGGGTTTCTGCCCATTGGCACCCATTTTGTGCTTCACTGTAACAATGACAAGCTTTCTTTATACCTCTTCAATCTCACTGACATGAAAGAAACCACCCTGGTGCGTGGATTTTTTTGTGCACTTAAAAATGTGTCTTGTGCGCGTATGAGTGAGTTTATGTGTAATCGTGTACACGCGTTTGAGCGAGAGGTGGTTGTATGAAGTTAGAATCCCACGATTGCAGCGCTGCCAGTTGTCTGCTCTCCAAAAGCTCCCACTGGAAATACTCACAAGCAGTGTATGATGTGATGAGACAAGGCGATAATACAACCACCACATTAGTGCAAGGTTTGCCATTAAAAGACCCAAATGAGATTATGAGGTCATCTGGGAGGTACAGAGCCTACAGCCAAAACAAAAACCACTTCTGTGAAAGTAAAAGCGCATGTTCAGTGCTCCTTGTGCAGGGAAAAGAGAATATCTAAATGTGGAGAGAAAGAAAACAAGGATAGGAAAGGGAAGAAAGACTGCAAGACAGGCAGATAAATATAGTGAGACAAGGCTTGATAGCGAGAGAGAGGTATCCCCTGCTTTGGAAATTTCCACAGTGGTTGATCTCTGTAATAATCCATCATTGAATAACATGAATTCAGCATGATTTACCATCAAAACATCCAACTAAGCATGAAACAGGAGGCCCTATACCTCATCTTCCATCTCAGCTCAGAGGAAGAATTTTCCATTGTAAATCAAGGTGAAATAACAGCAGCTCAATGTACTGTAACGCACTGGAGATGCACCAATCCCACGAGCGTGCTATTCACAAGACGATGCCTACTGTGAAAATATTCTTCTGCTCTCTTTCGAAAGGTGGGAGCAGAGCGATGGAGGGAGTTTATGTATGTGTGTGAGAGGGACTGAAAAGATGCATGCACAGAAGGAGACAGAGGATTTACTGCTGAGATAAAAATGGAATCCATTTTGGTTCTTGAAGCACTCTCATCCACAGCGTGAGGACCTGCTTGGTGTGTTAGCCTGCCATTGCTCTTTGAGTCACTTCCTCTCTTTCCTCCCCTGCTCTGTTTCAATTGTAGAGTTTCCATTGCGCTCCCAATATCACTTCCTCCTTTTCTCCGTTGTCGTACCTACTTCCCTTCCTTTCCTTCCCTCCTTGCTCCTCCTCTTCTTCCTCTCACTTTTCCTCTCTCTAGGCAGCCAGGCACCCCAACACTGTCTCAGGTCCTGAAACTATGGCAACGGAATGAGAGAGCAAGCGCTCTCTATGATTAATAGATGAGAGATGCAGTGCCAATCGCTGGGGCCTGGGGAGGAGGGACAGATGCACTCGAACAACGCCACGCAAACATGCACACATAGCCACAGAGAGTACACACAGCAAGTGCACACTCAAACCCCCCCCCCCAACCATTAGCAACCCTCCGTGCTTTGTGGTACTACACACACAGAAAATGGGAAAGGGTCTGACTGGTGCGCCACATGGAGACGCGTCAGCAGCATGAGGGTTAAAGAAGCAAATGAAGAGGCGGCACAGTTTTCCTGATGCTTCACATCCCTATGACGCACACTTCCTTACTGGCTCCCAACAAGCAAACTGCCCACAGAAATAACCACAGTCACAGCGGCGGACGGGGCCCCTAATGAGTCTTAACAGACTGCAGTCGTCTTTATGACTCACAGCTGGCGTCTCTTACCTGTAAAAGCACAACATGAGCACGGGTGCTCGGACATCAGACATTAACACCGTGTACCGTGATTTACATCATCTGATCTGTAGAACAAGACTTTTGCTCTTTTCAAGGCCAGTCATCCATCCATCCATCTCCCAGGCAGTCACACAAAGCCCTGCTGCTTTTGGATTATCCCTTCAAATGCATTTCCTTTCCATTCCATTTGAGTAATGACAGGACACCCAAGTCAGCTGTGACAAAGGCATTACTACATGCTAATGCTGCATGTACTAAGTATTTGAAAAATATTCATGAGGGGCAACCTGGTGCTACAGTTTGACTGGAAACGTTTCCGCAGACGGGTTCCTGTTTAGCATGCATGCAGCAAAGTTTGGCTCCTCAACAGTCTTCTCCTAGATGGGTTGGCTATCACTTTCTAATTCACTTAATTTCTAACAACAAAGGCTTGCCAAGGACCAACAGCCAAAACACCAACAGACACTCGCTTGCTTGGTCCTTCATGCCTCTGGCTCTTTTGGCATACAGTGAACAACACGCTCAATCAATTATGCTAATGTAATGAGTATGAAGAGTGTTTAACAAATGGATGGTTGATTCAGTGGATGCACTGACGAGTCATTTTTATGGGGCCACAAGGGTTAAGGCGAGGTGGGAGAAGAGCAACCAGACAGAACCACACAATGAAACTTGGAAACTCTGTGCATGTTTGTGTCTGTGTTGTGTGAAAGACAAAGACAACAGGAACAACAAGCTGAAGCAAGTGATTACTGAGTGATTACATTCTCAATGAGCCATGATGTGACTACAGCAAACTGGACCGGACTGCACGGTGATATATAATAGGTGCCTATGGTACTGTGAATATCATTTATCATGTCCTATAAACAGTGGCCAATATGTTCCAACTTAACCAGAAAGGATGAGGTAGCGAACGATTACACTACTGGCTCTTAAGAAAATTAAATATACAAACAAAGGAGATAAATGCAAATTTAGACATAGGTCTACATCTCTCCTGATCCTGTATAATGCTATTCAGTATGTTTTCTTTGATGAAAACGAAAGGCATTTATCAAATAATGAGTTCAGCTTCAGAGGGTCACAGAAATCATAGCCAACAAAAATGAGAGAGATGAAGCCGCGGAAGGTTAAGTAGAAAAATGTTTATACAGAGGCGGAGTTGTGTAATTTGTTACAGCAGGTTAGAATATCTTCCTGTTTCTTCTTTTTTTCCACCTTCTGAATCACAGCAGACTCCCACTGAATCTGCACAGAGAGCCAACTTGCGTACAGCTAAAATCAGCAAATGTTCCGTGTAACATCTGAGATGGACAGTTCCATTAAAATACAATGTTCTCTGAGTATGCTGACCTGTATTTCTAAAACAAAAATGCGCTACAACACAAACTCATGATTATTTCTTTTTTCCCCCCACCCCACCTATTTCCACTACTACAAGAGGTTTGTCATTTCATATTAAGGCAGGGTAACTGAAGCAGCAGCAATTTAGAAAGATGTGGAAACTGGGAAATGGGTTAAGCATCAATAAATAACGTTCAGATGAGTGAGATGGGTTTGATGCTTACTTGTAGTCTAATTGTTTAAAAAAAACAGCCCACACACCAAGGACATGCATTAATAAAATATGGCTTTTATAAAATATGCATAAATACACACACTATTGAATGCTGGGTATTGACACCGTCTGAATGAGGACCAGTGGTTAACAGCAGCTGACCGGTCCCATTGTTTACACTAGAAGGCCAATTCATTTGAAGAGGAGCAAAACCATTTATCAATTATTCAGAGCTGCTGTATTCAGGCTGCATCTGCATCTGTCCTTAACTGGCAAAGGTAAACACCAACTCTCTCTCTCCTTCTGCCTCACACACACACACACACACACACACACACATACAGTATGACAAATTCACATCAGTCACACACAATGCCATCCCCATTGCTATTGTTAGGGGATCGGCGGATCAAACGCTCCACGGAGCATTGCTCCAAATACAAGCAACAACTCTGGTCGCTCTGTCTCCATTCTGTCTCACCAGGAGGACAACAAGCAGGCTGTTGTCACAAAGGTAATCACGCTGTAATTCATGTATCAGCACCACAGCATGTCAATGTATAAAGTGTTAATGGCAGGATTAGCACTCTGGCTCATGGTGTTGTGTCCTACATGAAGCAGTATGGTGGGATTTAGAGCTTGAGCAACATCTCAAAAAATGCCTCCAGGACATTTGAATGGCTCGAGGCAAATGTTGTAGGAGGAGCAGCGGTAAAATGTTAAAACATTCTGCTATTTTACGTTTAAGACCCACGTGTAATCCCCCAACACAGTGGGCAGACTGAAAAACACATTAGGTCGCAGATGAAAAAACATGCACAGATGCACCAAATATTTCAAGAAAAACACAAGAACCGAGACACCCTCTCCTCTCAGAGTTGCTGTGAAATCTCTTCATCTCTTTCCTCCTTCTTTAAAGGCTAATACTAGAATTACCTTGCCAAAACACCATGTGCTGGTGCTAAGAATCAGCTGACGAGAGGCATATTTTGTTGTGTGCACCCACTACTGCTTAGATTCAGCCATTTCTATCATCTCCTTTGCACATTTCCTAATCTATAACCTGCATTTAGAGTTTCCAAATCCTTTTTCCAGTTTTTCCCAGTGCCTCAGGGGAGGGATCTTGGAGAGGAGAGGAGAGGAGAGGAGAGGAGAGGAGAGGAGAGAGTAGAGGGGCAACCACAGAGTAACTGGGTGTTGGCAGTCGGGTTGCTGGATGTGGTTTGTGAGGCCTTTATCTTTTCTCCAAGCTTGTTTAAGACACAATGAGCAGCGGCACTTTGTCTAATGGCAAACCCACTTCTGAAACCGGTGCTCCTGGTTAGACTTAAAAACATTTGATTTATCTTTCTGGACACAAGTAATAGTGGCCACAGTGCCTGGTGGCCTGAAGCCCCTGAACACACCCTGAGTAATCTAAGTGTGTTGTGTTTGTGTGGGTGAAACAGGAGAGTGGAGAAAGCCTGAGCGTGCAGAGTAACTCACTCAAGAACAATAAAAATCTGAAAATGAAATGACTGATTAATTCCCATCACGCCTCTGTCATTCAGGTTTTTATAGAAAAGAATGGAAATAGGAGATTGTAAACAGGGGCTGCATCATTAACCCATCCCTGTAAAACTGCTGTATGAATTACTGCAATTTCAGTCATGTGAAAATCAATGGCAAATGAAAATTCCATCATGCACTGTAATAATGAAGCAGGCACTTGAGTGTTGTGCATTTTCACAACAAATCAGGGGATGAATATGATAATAGGCTCATGTGATTGTCCTGATTTTCGTTTTTATTTCAAATCTACAACTGGATGTAGTTTTCTAACATGTATGGAGAGGCTGGAGGGGAAACGCACCGTCCAGTCCTGCAAGTTCCTACAAGCACATTTCTAATTTGCACTCCATGTAACCGGGACTAGAATAATCTACTGACGTTGTTTTTGCTTGTGTTTAAACTCAGTATGATCCAAAGTAGATCCTCTGAGTGTTAGACTTGTTTATTCCATATCGGGAAAACAGCATAAGAGGGATTACGCACGAAATTATGGACTGTTTATATCGTCAGATGGTATATTCTTGTGGTAGGGGAGCATCGCAGCTCTCATGAGGACTTGAAAAACACCACTTTATGTTTTTTAAGTTTAAAAATGCTTTTAGAAATACGTGAAAGCTCACGAAGTTGGTGAAGCTTGTGCACTTGTCGCCCGGCAGCCTGGAAAACAAGCCTCCGGGGCTTGGAGAGCGAGCGAGCGGTCCAGGCTCTAAAGCGCATAAAGTTTGAAATAAACAAAGAAATCTCACCTTCAGCTCATGAATGGATATGCCTCGGAGTGGTCGCACGGCTCTTCTTTTTAGTAATCCATCAGATACGTTCTCTCAGAGCAGTTCAGACAGGGGTGCTCGCTTCGGAATAACAATACGAGCGCTACTTTTTCTCTTGCGCTTCTCTTTTTTTTTTGTTACATGCCGCGCTCAAATCACACCTCTTCAGACCGGAATATCCATCGGAAATCCACACTTAGAGAGAGAGAGATAGAGAAAAAAAAACGATCTGCCTCTTAAACTCCTCTCAGGTGAAACTGAAACGGACGGAACCAAAAGCGGGCGTCCCAGAACTAGCTACGGAGCTGAGCGCAGTCCCTTCCACAAAAGCCGACGGTCATCCTATTTGGAGATGAAGCTTCTTACCAGACTGGAGCGGAGCGCAGCGAGCCCAGCTGTCACCCACCCGCTACACACACACTCTCTCCCTCACACACACACAGGGAGGAGCTACGTCTATGGAACGGGAGCTATTGTGTCAATGGGTGCCAGTTATGGACAACTGTATTTCTATTTTTACGCAGCGGCATTTCATAAGAATGCGGGTTGGAGAGGGAGAAAGCTTGCGCGCTATTAATAGTGTTGACACGGAAAGAAAAAGAAAAAACACGTGAGGAGGGAATTCAGATATTTGCAGACATGTAGCATGCTCCGCTGGCTTTGTGTCATGCAAACTGTCAGTGGTGATTTTGAAGACACAATAAAGATGCAAGTCCTCCTTTCTGCCACCCGCATTGGTGCCGATGCGGATCTGGAATGTGATCAGGTTCAAAGCCTCTCTTGGGCTGTTGTCTCAGGACCGCCCCTCCCTCCCCGGTGGTCCCGCCTGGTCCCTGGATGGCATGTACACACACACACACACACACCGCACAGAAACACACGCCCTGCAGGCACCATGCTTTTACAAATGAGCCCTTACTTTTCTTTTTACTTGGCCCACAGCTCATCAGAAGGGGCCATCAGGTGAAGTTTAAAGACAACAGCAAAAGTTCAAAAAGTTGCTGTTTAAAATTTACGGTACATTTACAATCTGATGTTAGTGATGCATGCCCTACATGCTCTGTCCCTCCCTCACCCACACACACACACACAAACACACACATAGAGCCTGAAAGAAAGCCAAAATCAACAACAATTTGTCAGATTGAAAACTGCAAGCCTGCCACAAAGCACAAAACTACTTGCACATGCTCTTGGACACACACAGTACATCACAGTGCCCACACACCTGTGTAGACATCCAGATCATGTATAGATATATAAGCTCCAGAGGGGACAAAGCTAATGTGTGTGCGAGGCTTTGGCCTTATCATTATATAATAACAAGCCACCTGTGAAAGCAGCAGTGTGTGTGTGTAATTGTGCTCCTGAGTAGAGGCCTGTCAGGCACTATTGCTGTCTTGTTACTGTAACAGCTTAGTACAGTGCTGCCTCCACTGTAGGCCCGACGCCAAACGCTATACAGTGGTTCTTTAATGTAAACTAATGCGCTCCTGCCTGCCAGACCTTTCCTCATCTGTTATCATTTAATTTGCCTTAAAAACAAAACCCATTTGCCATCAGGCAGTTGAACCTCCACACAGGGCCTATTGCGCATAATGGAGAAAACAAGCACTGTTGTTTTCCTGTCTTTCATTCAGGCAGCTTTCGATTCTGCTTGTGCAAGTTTGCATTAAAGTATGAGGCATATGCAAATAGAAGCACTTCTTTGGCAATTAACTGCCTGGAATATATATCATACATCTCATCTTACTGTATAATATGCAGCAGGCTTGTCGGAGTTCATTAAAATTCTGCGTGAGGAAGGTGTCTGAGTGCAAGTTACTGACACATGCAGGTGAGTTATTACAAATGCTAGACACAAAGGCAGTTGAGATTTTTTGATCCGCAAACTTCACCAGTCGTGCAAATGCAGCAAACCACCAGCCAAAATCAAACTACATACAACTCTTCTGTATCTCACACACTCCGTCTTTACATTCTTTAAGCTCTCCCTCTCTCTCTCTCTCCATCTATCCGACTCGCTCTCCCTCAAACACACTTTGAAGTGGAAGTGTTGCAAAGTGTGGGAGGCGGGGAAGGGTATAATTCAAGCTCAATAATGTCAAGATACACACCAGTTAGTTTGAACTCTGGAAATATGCTCGTGTCAGAGCTTATCTCGCTTATCTTGCTAAAGTTGTCCCAGGCGTATTCGGGCCGCCATGTGTGGAGGAGAGAGGCAGTTGAAATGGAGCAACCATCACATCCCCAGACTGGGACAGACAACAGGCACACAACAGCAATTCTTCTGGGACTCAGCTCAGCTTGTACCCAGTTTTTTTTTTTAATATCTCCTGACTAAACTACCACAGCTCCTCTTCAGCTCCTAGAATGTGATCCAAAACATGACCACAGATATCTTCTTTTCACTTTCCAGGCCTCCAGTAATGTCTTACAACTGATTCACACCGTCGTGCAGGACAGAAACGATCTTTAAAAGCCCTTCGCCCACCTTCCCCTGGTGTGTGTCATTAACATTTTGTAACAACATGCACCAATTTCCTGCTCCTCTGACACTTCACCCTCTTCTCCTCATTTCCCTCCATTGTCAAAGTCACACCACTCCAGCAGTGAAAGAAGCCCTCCTAAAAGTAATAAAACATGAAATCCTGCTCAAGTAAAACTGTTCTGATGTAGAAAGCTGTACGAAAATTGCCCCTGTGAGCGCTAAGTTACTGTATATGACATTATTACACTGTTGCATAAATGTTTAAGCAGCATTTTACTATTGTACTTGGGCGAGGTGCAGCTGTAGTTTTTATTACTTTTTTTCACAGTTCAGTGGTTTGGCTCTGCAGGGTTTTAAGTTAAATCTCTTGGGTTATGAGATGATTAGCAAGGATTAAAAGAGGTTAAAAAATCTCTCATGCACACATTTTTATTCATTTCTATTCTACATAACTTTAAAGTAGAGTATTAAGGCCAAAAAAAGGTCAGGTTTTTAAAAATAAAACAAGCTGAAGGGAAAATTTTGGTTTGGTGGAACTGCAAACAACTCATAAACAATTTGAAATGCCTCAAGGGGCTCCAGCTGTTTTGTTTTGAGTGGTTTTTTTGTGAAGGATCACAAGCTCAAAATGCTCGAAAGCATTGGTTTCATCTCTAACAGTGATACATTGTATTCCTAATATGAATCAGTAACTACAGCAGTCAGATAAATGCAGTTGAGCAAAAATGTACTTCTGCGCATGCAACAGTCAAGGCATTATGTTCTCTGGTTGTCTGTCAATCTGTCCATTAGTCTGTGATTCCATCCTATTTTCATGAACAGGATATCTCTTCAGTGTCTGCAGGGAACGTCCTTGACTCGAGGACAAGCTGATTCGATTTTGGTGTTTAAAGGTCACTATGATGTCACTAAACACAATCATTCATATGCTAATTCAGACTAAATTTCAAGCAAATGTCTCCATGGAAAAAATGATGACATTTTCTAGCCAAAAGGTCAAAGGTCAAGGTTGGACAGATGTGGTGGTAAACTGCAACTTGACTGCTCGGCTGAGACCATCGCAAGGTGGAAATTCTAGTTTTCAATTAAATATTGAAAGCTTAATAATAAAGAAATATAGAAAGTAAATATTTACATAATACTTAAGTACCTCAGTACAAGAAATTACATTCAGTCAAGTATTTTATTTGACTAAATTTGCACAACAGGCACATGTGTATTGATTTACATGTACACCAATCAGGCATAACATTATGAACACCTGCCTAATATTGTGTTGGTCCCCTTATGTGGTCAAAAATGCTCTGAAACATTGGGCATTGACAAGAGGATCTATCAGGGTGTCCTATGGGGTCTGGAACCAGGATGTTGGCACTGGATCCTTTGGGCACTCTGGCTTGTGCAGTGGGGCTTCTGTCCATCAAATTTGTTCCACTGCATCCTGTTGATGCTTGATCAGAATGGGGTGTAGGAAGTTTGGAGGTCAAATCAACATGTTGGGTCATTGTCATGTTCCTCAAAATGTTCCTGATTGTTTGATGTTTTTTCCATGTGGTGGGGTGAATTTTCCTGCAGGGGTAGACCAGTGACATTTGGGATTTCCATTTACATGAGGGAGTGTGTTTGTTGTGGGACAATGTTTATTTGGGTGTCTAAGTCTCATCAACAAGGATGTTAAAATCCAATGTTTTCCAGCAGAACAACACATAGTACCAATATGATCAGTGTTATTCACTTCACCTGTCAGTGGTCATAATGTTGTGGCTCATTGATGTTCCTATAAGCATTCATATTTGAGCCCATAAGCAACATACAGTGCTTTAATAGTGGGAAAAAAAACCTCAGATCATTAATTTAAATTAAACTAGAAATACTGCCATAGACAAATATTGTATCACAAGTAAAAGTTGTGCATTCAAAAAATTGTGCACACTGAAGTGAAACTACAGAAGCATTATCAGATAAACACATTGAATGTATCATATGTAAAGTATTGATTAAACGTCTGTTCTTTTGTGTATGTTTTTGTTTATTTATTACAAAAGTGTCTGTTGCATTTAAATAAGATTGCAAATGAGATAATATTTAAAAAGGAACTGCATTTGAGCCAAATACGGTTTTACAATCTATCCATGCAAGTTTATATGTAAAGAGACATATGCACTCAGAATTACTAGTTTCCACCTGAGTCAGTCTATAAAAGTGTCTGCTAAGAAATAGCAAGCCAACACACAAACAGCCCAGTCTCATGTCCATGTTTTGGATCTCAGCCTGCTGGAGTCACAGGAGTTTTGTTGTGCCTTTATATCACAGTATATGCTGTAGGTGATAGGGTGTCTATTCAAAGCCTGCTGAGCTGTGTGTTTTACAGCTGGACCACTAGAGGAGTATCATTTGTTAAAACTGCCATTGCTGCTGCTGCTGGAGTCCTAATGGCTGCTGCTCACCTGTGGATCATACAGACAGCTGAGAAGGAAACAGAGCCCATTTACAGCGGTAACTGCCATTGTACTGTTGCCGGCCAATCACCGGATCTGTCTGCTACCTCTCCTCTTAGTGCTTTAATGGGCAGAGCGCTGCAGCCTGTTTATTTTCCCCAAAGAGTGTAAAGTGGAAAATAGTAAATAGGCTGTTACTTCTAAAGTATGCTGCTGATTACTAAACCTTTCCATATGTGACTTCTGGAGTATAACTACTGTTTTTGTATTCATAGCATAGACTGTGTTCAGCTGTTTCTGTCATCTTCTAATTGATATTCACTTGTGGACCAGGCTGAAAACAGACAGGAAAGTGGGGATTATAAGGATCTATTCTAACACCAGTAAACAGCTACAGGCTTGAAAGTGATACTGTTGATTTTTGGAAACATTGTTGAGCTTCTGTATTAGGAGTCTGAAGAACTTCCAGGAGCAGAAAAGCAGTCAAAAACAGCTGTAAAACATAAAGTTAAGCTCCTTTGCTGTAGATGTTTAATTTTGTACGTACATAGAGGTGCAAAAAATGAATTTCAGTAAAGATTTAAACTCCATTCAGGCTGGAAGTTATGGCCATTTTTAGAGAAAAGATTTCTGCCTCATAGTTTATGTGAATTTCTTCAGACTAAATTATTCTAACTTTAAAAAATAACTGATGGCACCAGGCCAGTTTTTCAAGAGGATAATTTTGGTGATTCCAGACAGCTAGACAGTTTTAAAAGTATCTATACATCTGCTGGGATTTATTATATTGCATAGCGTGCCACAAAGTGATGCTAAAGAGGAAGAAAACAAATATTTCAGCAAAACACAATTTATACAGAATGTATTCATCGACTATATAATCAGAGAGAGAGAGAGAGAGATAGGGCATCTTTGTGCTATGAAGCAATAACAGATGTTTCTCCCATGAGAATGAATGTGATACAGTGTCAGAATTATTTAATAATATATGTAGTCTAAATTTTGCAATTTTGTCTGGCACAATTAAAGAAAAAAATGACTCAAATACGTTGTGTCAAAGCATCCCAAATATTTAGTGGAATCGCTATCTAAAGTAATTATTTGTGAAATATGACCTAAGTTGTTAGAAGCTGCTGCAGAAGTTATAGCATACAATTTGTAAGCATCTCTAAATGTTTACCCGCGCATAGTCTCATCAGTTTCTCATCAGAAGGAGACATTTGTTTGAAGATATGAGCCCACAATAAAACTGTTTAAACTGCACAGAGCATAGGGAAATGAAGTGCACACCTCTGTGTTCTGCAGTCAGTAACTTTGATCAATGGTGTACACAGATGTCCCAGCTGCAATTAAGCATTTAGGCTTGATAGAGGGGAAATTATTTGGCTGTTGTCACTGTACTTTTTCACTCCAAAAGCTTTCAGTTCATCGCACAACATTAAAACCTAACAAAGCCGAAATCTAGAAATAGTACAGTATCACTTTGCATGCGTTTAAAGAGCATGGATTAAAGTAATTAAGCGTGTTTTAGTGCAACATGTGCTTTTAAACATTCAGCACATGGACCACAATAAAAAGGAACTACTGTGTCACAGTAAACAAGGTCAAACTTGATTTCATTTCCCCATTAAATGGAAGCTATCAAAATTTCTGCTAATAGATGCAGCATTTGGTCAGTTATATATATAAAACAGACTATTAACACCATCCACTGCATAGTCCATACTGGTCTCACAAGTGTCGTTATATCAGAATCAGTTTTATTGCCACATTGTTTTTCACATATAAAGAATTTGACTCGATGTTTTGTTACATAATAGTAAAGACTAACAAGCAGAAAATGTCTAGACAAGGATAGCATATGTGTAAAAAGTGTGCAAGTCAATAAACAATAAGGGTTATGAGACAAATAAGAAGCAACTGTAGCAAAACTGCGCAAAACATCTGCAAAAATCACTTTGTGTACTTATAGCGTGTGAGTACATTTTTGTCTGCCTGTGTGTGTGTGTGTTTATGGTGTGTTGCACATCTGATATATCATCGCCTCCTTGTGAGGTAGCTGTCAAATATTTCAAATCAAGAGCAATATGCAACAGATCCAGCGTGATAGTGTCAGTTTCCGCAGAAAAAAACAGAATGAGCTGTGATACTGTTGCCCCTGAGCAGCGGAATAATGATCATCCGACGCCTGACGGTTACCTCTCACACAAGGATGTCACTCACACATGAACACCTATGGATGCACAAGAGCATACGTGCACATTAACACAGATTAACATCCACAGCGTCCAGTATCGTAAGTGGAACTTGATGGATGATTTCATGATAATTGGAATGACAATTGAAGATATTACAGGAAACAAGAGAGTCACAGGAAGAGCAGCCACATTTTTTAGCACCATCCACGTGGCAAGTAACACTTTCACACTATTTTAATTGGTCTCCAAGAAAGTTGTCTGAATCTTTTATTTTTCAGTTTTCACTCACATCGGCACAACTCAAGTAGAAATGCTGCTAGCAAAAAAGGTTTTTGGGGGAAATGATTTGCATTCAGAGATGACTGATTGCTGTTAAACTTTCCTAAAGCAATGTAAACAGCAGCTACTTAGCGCTGTTTTCCCCTGTAAACATTCACAGTGGTAAATGGCATGTCGGCGACCCTTGGAGTGTGAAGGTTTAACTACTTTCATGAGGTCTTATTGTCATTCATTTTATTTTACCTGCTGGCATGTTGCTGCATATTCTACCAATCCTGCTTTGTTTGACTACTCAGGCAATTCTAAGGATCTCAGCTACTCTCAGTAAATAATTTATTCTATAGTATGAAAATGTGATCAAATAATTCAGGATAAAATATATCACCCATTCACAGACTGCATTGCACAGTATTTCTGTCATGCCAGTCAATAACTGCAAAAAAATATTAAAAGGAATTGGCTTCGAGCATAAGCCAAAAGGTGTCCATGTCAGCGTTTACGGTATACGCTGAATGTGTGTGTGTGTGTCTACGTTTGTGTGTGTGTGTGTGTGTATGTGTGTGTCTGTCTGACCTGTAATGGCAAAATGATGTAAAGCATGGCTGAGTAAGGTACAGTAAGAAAGTACTGTAAGGCAAACCACACACACACACAAACACACACACACACACACACACACACACACACACACACACAGCTGCCTGCTGGGCCTCGCCTCAGCCAGCTTCAGTTTCTTCTGTGCATCCAGGTTTGCATGAAAGCCATGAATAAGTCAGCATTTCTGCATGATAGGTCTGTAACTAGGAGTGACAGTTAGAGAGCATAGTCTTTAGAATCTCAGATGGGATGCGGCGTGCATGCATGTATAAGTGTGTGTGTGTGTTTGAGTGAGTGGGTGGGGGGCTGAGTGCTTGTGCATGTGCGCCCGTGTCTCTCCACTCCCTCATCTACCTCACAAATGGACGTCACGCTGCCAGTGGTGTCTGAACAGAGAGTAAAGTTGTTGACGTCAGCTGTAAATGGAGCTGTAAGGTAAGAAACCAGTGAGGGTTCATGTGCACAAAATGTGCTATCATGTAACCAAACAACATTATTGCTGGATTAATTTTTATTAATCTTTGATCATGTTTTGTAAACATGATGTTCACTTAATAAGTTCTTCTAGAAAATGCATAAATACTTCAAATGGAAGTCATTATGTCAAGTAAATAAGGAACTTCAGTCAAGTGATAAATGATTGTTGGCTCAATGAAGGCAGGAGTCACACTGTCTTGAGCCTTAAAATTAGAATATTTAATTCAATTATTAGTTAGACTTTTTCCCTTGTTTTCTCCATTTCAGTTTTTTTCATTTTGATTTTAAGAGAGTACATCTTTGTATAGTTTTTCCTTTTTGTTGGCATGTGTGGCAGCTGACACAAAGTTCAAATTGTGTCCTAAAGCCTCTTTAAAGGCAATAACATCTCCAGTCAGTATCTACACCGATCAGCCCCAACATTATGACCACTGACAGGTGAAGTGAATAACACTGATCATATTGGTACTATGTGCTGTTCTGCTGGAAAACCTTGGATTTTGACATCCGTGTTGATCAGACTTAGACACCCAAATAAACATTGTCCCACAACAAGCACACTCCCTCATGCAAATGGAAATCCCAAATGTCACTGGTCTAACCTCACAGGAAAATGCACCCCACCACATGGAAACAACATCAAACAATCAGGAACATGTTGAGGAACATGGCAATGGTCCAACATGTTGATTTGACCTCCAAACTTCCTACACCCCATTGTGATCAAGCATCAACAGGATGCAGTGGAACAAGTTTGATTGACAGAAGCCCCACTGCACAAGACAGAGTACCCAAAGGATCCACTACCAACGTCCTGGTTCCAGACCCCACAGGACACCCTGAGAGGTCCTCTTGTCCATGTCCAATGGTTCAGAGCATTTTTGAACACATAAGAGTGACCAACACAATAATAGGCAGGTGTTCATAATTTCATGCCTGATCAGTGTATTTCAAAGTATGTAAAAACCTAACATTTCTGTTACAGATGTTCCAATGTGATGTACAATTTAAAATTTAAGTACTGAGAATGTGTGCTGCTGCTTTCTATGCTGATAATTCATGTGTTAAATTGTTTTTTTTTAATGGGCTGGCACAATTTTTGTTTTGGCCCTGCTGCTGAAGGCCACAGCACTAAGCCAGACAAATTTTAAGAAGAAAACAGGCCAAACAAGCCTTCGCTCCAACTAATTTAAGAATTCAGGTTCATCTATGGCAACTTATTTACCCACATGGAAATAGTTTTTCAGTAGACACTGGTTCCACTGGGACTGGTGGTACTTGAAGGTGGATCAATATCATAAAAGACATTGTGGCCGCTGTTTAACGTGCTGTAGATCCTCTGAGTGCTGCCAACCTATCAAAGCTTGGACTCAAGACCTCTGAGGGGCTCCGTGGTATCTGGCACAAATACTGTGCACAACAGATTCTTCAAGTCCTGTAAGTTGTGACTTGGAGCCACCATGGATTAGACTCTGTTGGCACAACCCCCACCATCCTGCTGCCAGTTCATGGTCTGTTCCTACCTTTTCATCTTGAAGTTGTTTCAAGTTGTCTGGCCATAAAGATTTAGCCCTAATTAAAATCTCTCTGCTCTCTACACCTTCATTTATCTCCAACATCCAGCACGGTAATTTCAAGAACCAACCGTAACATCTGATATATTCCAGGAGGGATTAATTCACAGCCTTTTTTTGTGCAAACAGACCAACATTTCAACACTACTGTGTCTTCTTCAGAGTCAAAACAGACAAAAACCTGAGGCAAACAGATATATTCAACCTGAACCAGCTATGGATCTGCCATTGGATAGTTGGTTGAACAGGGATTTCAAATCTATTGGATGATAAATCCAAAGGTGGGAGTTGCCAATGTCTGTGTCCAAGTGTCACACCCCCAGTGGTGTGATACTTGGACAGACACTTTGGCAACTCCCACCTTTGGATTTACTTGTTTGTCTCAAGTCTTTGTCCATTTTGACTCTAGTGAACATGCAGTAGTGTTGAAATGTTAGTCTGGACAATAAAAGACTGTGAATTAAGCAGTGTGTTCTAGACCCACTGACAGACACCTGTTTCAGCTGCATTTTCTAGGAAGCTGAACAGAGAACCCACTTTCTACTTGATATCCCAGGATTTGACATGCGGCATTGTTAAGAGATCATCAACTTTGCTTCCTTCATCTGTGAGTGCTTGTAACGTTTCACCTCATCCATATAAATTAATGCAACAAAATGAGTAATTGCTGATTTCTGTACAAACTTGTTCAGCCCACTTTTTATATTCTATCCCATATTTTTGCAGGACGCATAGCTGACCTTTGTCTCCTTGCTCTGTCTACATGAGCAAGCAGGATATTTGTGTACAGTACAGCGTACCTTGTTGCACCTACGAATGCATATCAGGTGTTGAGTGCAATTGATTTTATGAGGAAATGATGCTGCAGATCGCAGGAGAACTACAATGGCATACAAAGTGGAAACAGATGTTCCCCTGACATTGCATATTATTATTCCCCATCTTCATCCCCGCCCATTGATCCAGATCCAATTCTAGATCCAGATTTGACTCCAGCGTCTCGGGTCTCTCCCTGAGCTCCAGCTTTAGCTTCACCTTGAGTATGGCAGCTGATTTAATGACATGTACACACTCCCGCTCCTGAATAAGTCATCCAGCTCCTGCTTACACACCCATAGTGCTCATCTATTTTTCAGTCCAGGGAATTTCTGTCTTTCCTCCTCGCTGGCACTCTGTCTGCCCATCCATGTCTCCATGTCTCTTTGTCTGTGCATGAATGGAATGTTTTCAGAGCTGCAACCAGCACACGATCTGGCATCATTACTGTTGGAGTCATTATTATTTCTTGTATTGTGGTTGTTTGTGGCTGGGGTCGAGCGGTTTGGATCCATGGAACAGTAGGAGGGAAAAGAATTGGCCAAAACTGGACTTTGCCCTGAAAAACTGCATGATTTGTACTTGCGGCCTTGATAACAGCTGGATGATTTCTCTCAATGAGGATGATTGTCAAAACAGTCTGCTCCGTGTTTATTATCTCTTGAAGTATTGCAGTTTGCGTTTCCCTTTTATCCGCGGCAGTACAGCGAAAGCACGTTTAGATACACTTTTTTTACAGTGTCATCTGAGAATTAATGTCATTATGATCAAGCCCTCTGCGTTCCTCCACAGACAGACCTTAGCTTTGAACTGCTAAATGATTGATGGGTGAGATGAAAGTGAATGTAGGTCACTGTGGGTGAGGGTCGACAGAAGCAGCATAAATCAGACAGGGATAATCACCAGATATCATGGAGGATAATGGCCCAACCAGAGCCATTACAGGTAGATTCAACAGCCATAACTCAACAATCTGCCATAGCCCGTAAACGCTGGATTGCACATTTAACTACTAACAGATAATTTGATGTTGTAGAAAACAGGGAAGAGCTTAGTGCTTTAAACGTGAGGTGATTCCTGATTCGAGAAGTGAACTGGGTTTAACAATTTGCAGGTAGGACACCCACCTAAACCGTGGATCATTTCAGCAAAGGTGAAAGAAATTGTATACTTATTGTCAGAAATAGCTCCGTAACTTTGAACTGAGTTTGGACATACGTGAGTCTTGTTTATTACGGCAGGAGATAGAAAAAGACTCAGATGGTAAATGTTTTTCATCTCCAGACTGTTTGTGATTTGTTATCAGATGCACGTTGTTTGAGAGAGATGTGTTCTGGACGTCTGCTCTGTGATCTCTGTTTAAATCATGTAAAAATATTCCTGTCTGCTCATTAAGCAAGTTCGCTCTAACGTTTCCTCAGACGGGATGAAGCAGCCAGACAAAGAATGATGCCAAAGTATCTGATGATAAAGAGACTTGAGCTCAGAGAAAGTCAAAACACATCTCGGCAAATACAACTCAAATACGCTGTGAACCGCTGAGTGAATTACTGCTCAAAACAAGGAGAAATCTACAGAATAAAGAATGCATGTGCACAACTTTCATGAATTTCAAAGGGAGGTGCAAATCAGCAATTTCCAGTTTCGATTGGGACACTTAAGAGACGGAGCTTCTGCTGAAATATTGGGCCACCACGCTAAAATATTGAAGTACTGTTTAAAGAGTGAATTACGTCAATGAGGTTTGCTCCATTTTGAGGCAGCTGGCTTGGTTCTCTAAGATGGCTCGAAGATTTCACTTTAAATTTGCATGACGGAGAATATGAAGACATCAAATTATCACCTCTGTTGCTCATTTTAGTCAATACCCATACTTTATTCTATCACAGTTTATTGTTGTGTATCATGAAATATTCATAATGACATAGCATCTATATTGCATTACCACTTGGCCCAGATTTCAGCTGTATTTTTGACACACATTAGGCAGTGTTAGGCTCTTGGTACACAGCTAGTCTTCTCCTCTCTTGCTTAAAAACTCACCAGAGATTCTATTCTGAAAGAATTCAGTCTCCAGTCTGTCGGTGAAAGCAGCATTCGGCGTATCTGTTTTGCAATCTAGAGATCAGGTGCAGACTCAACAAAAACTCTCAGCAAAAAAAGGACCCCTAAGTTGTCTGTGAGAAAAAGTGGCAGAAGGAAATTGAGGGTGACGCAGGGCTATCAAAAGAACAGAAAGACACAAATGAAAGACTCAGAAAGGGGAAAACTGGGGAACAGATGGAGGGAGAAAAAGATGAGAAAATCATAAAAGCTAAGTCAAACCAGAAGAAAAGGGCCGCAAACAGCTGAAGCTGGTGTCAAGAGTAAAGGGCGAAGAGACAGAAGAGAAAGTTCTGCTGTCGGCGCAGAGAGGACGGCAGGTGATGGAAGGATAATGGCAGAGGGAGGAGCTCGCCTGACCCCTCCTGACCTCTTCCTGGATCCGACTGCTGGGAAGAGCTGAAGGAAGTGGGTGCAGCAGAACTCCTAATGTGATGGGATATCCTGCCGGCTGCCTGCTCACCCCTCTTCCTCTGAAGTTAATGTCTGTTCCCATCGTTTCACAGTCACCTCTGCAGGATGACTGTGCTTGACAGAAACACAAGCACACACAGAAAACACACTCATAGACAACTCATAGTGGTGACGCATGCGTGTTCACATGCACGCAGATGGACACATGCACGGATGTACGCAGGCCTTCACACATGCTGACAGCCAAAAACACACACACACACATATAAACACACCTCCAGTTGACTCAACATTCACAGCCAAGGACGCTCTCACCCAGGTCACTGTATTACGCAGAAATGAAGGACAGTGTTGAAATTATAGAACAGAGGACGGAGAGTGGTGGATTACAAACACAGAAAGTCTGCCAAAGATGGCACCAAACAGAAACAATATTATCATGCAGTGCAGTGCAGCTGGTTTGGTTTACTGAGCACAAACAAAGCCCATTATCCCTCTCAGCACAATTTTACACATATACATCCAAATGAAAGCTTATCATTTAAAGAGTGTTTAAAGGATGCACATAATTACTCCGAGATGAGACTATTTATCATTTTGTGATTACTGAAGCCAAATGCTAAATGGCTCGTCTCTTCAAAAAAAACAGTTGTTTTATTTGCCATTACGCTCCATTATGGTTAGCTGTTCATGTCCCTGTCTGTCAGACTAAGTTCAGCAACCAGTGGGTGTTTACTCCGGTGGAAAAGCTGCCCCGCTTCCCTCTCCCCCTCTAACCCCCATCCACGAAACATCAAAGCACACGGCCACACTGAAACTTCAAGCCCATTTTGGCATTGCCCTCCTACCTCCAGATCCAGTAATTACAGCTCATACAAGACATCAACATTATTACTCGTCAAACCACTGTATATAATAATACCACAAAGCACTTCAAAGAGGCAACTCACATTTCAAGGGAAAAATAAAAACTCATGGATTATGCATTAGGAAGGACTTATTCAACCTTCCAAAGCAGCTGGGGCTCAGTTCATGGTATCTGGAGCGGGACCCAGACTTGATAATCAAGATTTATGTTGGTGTAATTTGAAAATAAATTTTACATGATTGTTAAAAATGAGCAGGCCACTGGTTTGGGGTATTTTTCGCCAGCTGTAAATACATTTGTATTCACAACACAGCTCCTATTTTCCCTTGCAACAATAGGATATTTGCAGCAGCCGAGTGCGAGTTTAGACAGTGAGGTTAAATTGCAGCGCCTTGACAGTGGAGCATAGCTTTTTAGTATGTCTCAATACTGCCCTCTTGTGTCTTTCCTTTAACAGGTAAAAATGTTTAAACTGTTTTCTCTGTGCTCCTTCATTAAAAATATTTTCTTCTCCCCATTAGATCAAAATATAACAAGGCGCACACCAAAAGCCAAGTAGTTCATTAAAATGAAGAGTAAGTATTTCCTCGTTCTTTTTCCAACACGCCTTTCAAAGATAAATGAAGCAACACAAGAACAAATAGCATAGCAGAGCATACATGAGTAACTTTTAAAAAATAGTATCCTATATACATTCAAGAAGCACGAATAAACAGCCACAAACAAGGTGGCAATTAAAAGATACTAAAATTGCTCTGGAAAAATGCAACTGATTGGTGGGTATAGTGTGTAGTGTCTACAAGTAAGAGTGTTAGAGGCATGAAAAACAACTTCCATGTCCACAGTAGAAAAAACAAAGCATGTTAAACAATGTGCAAACTGTTTGTTGTTACTACTGTTAAATGGTTGCAGAAATCATAAATATGCATCAGTGTTTATTCTCTAATACAAAGTGCGTCATACTAAATCTCAGCAGCAACCATCACATTTATTGTGTATATTCTACTCTGTCCTTTGCCTATTTTGGGTCTGAGCACCAACGGTGCCTAGTATCCTATTGTTATTCTAAGGAAGAATGTAAATTTTTTTGTCCGTCTTAAATTGCAATTTTGAGCCCCTAAATATACTCAAAAACGCGTATAACTTGGCACGCACATCAGACCTGGTGAAAATTTTCATATTTTGGGGGAATTACACATGTGAGTGGCAAAATGGCTCAATAGCACCACCTTGAAAATTTAAAACAAGGGTTTTGATACTATTACTTTAACGTAGAGCTACGAAATTTGGAACACATATGTGTCATGACAAGATGACACATAGCATAGCAGAGCATACACATTTTACTGTCACATTTTTGGCCCATTTTTCCAGAAATTTCACATTTTCAAGAGCAAACTTGTCTTAGCAAATAACTCCCACAGATGTTAAATTTTGCCCACATGTACTACAGGCGGTTCTGACCAAAAGTTATTAAAATGTTCTGCAAAAGTATGAGGGCGTGCCTGTGGCGGCCTGCAGAGTTTTGCCTGTTGGTCATTTTGGCATTTTTTGGCCCTTTTCCCAGAAATTTCACATTTTCCAGAGCAAACTCATCCTAGGGAATAGCTCCCACAGATCTCAAATTTGGCTGACATATACTACAGGTGGTAGTGACCAAAAGTTACTAAAATGTTCCACAAAAGTATGAGGGCGTGCCCGTGGCGGCCTGTGGAGTTTTGGTGTTTCACTATGCAAAAACCAGGTAGTGCTGTCTAACTAGTCTGTACTTGCTCTAAATGGCCTCAAACTTCACAGGTGTAATCAGAGTCCAGGCCTCATAACGGTCATATGACCATTTAAGTCCAGGACTGATGATAGCCATATGGCAATATCCTGTCTCAGTCGCTGACAAGCGAGAAGCGAGGACCCGTCCAACACTGCTTGCAGCTTTAATTTTACTGTTATTATTTTAAAACTGACTTTTCATGCTCATTTCACTCCCCAATAGCGATCCAGTAGCTTTTTGAGGGATGCTACCAAATATATCTTGTACAGCAATGTGATATTTTTAGGACCTCTCCTAACTTTTAGCTCCCTGTCCTGCCACAGAAATAGCAGCTTAGACTGAAAGTACACGATGCTCACTGGAACTCCGAATTCTTTATACAAGACAATACCTTTTAGCCAGTAATGCAGTATCTGCTGTCTTTTTGACCGTGCATGTTGTGGCACTGGAGGGTTCTTAAATAACTAACCTATCTTAAACGTTGCGAGTAGAACACAGTGTCTCTATTTCTTTCTTTTAAGGTGTTCTCACTAAAAAGAAATTGTTGCTGGCAAAGAACTGGGTACTCTTACATAAAATGAGAGAATTCAAAAGTACCCCGAACAGCAATATCCTTTATACTCTGTGGACTAGAGTTTGTCCAAGACAGAATTCTCTTTTATTTTCTCTGTGACTGTTGTTCAAAGTCAAACTGAGATTGTGGAACGAGTTAGGGGGGCATTATTACACCTAGAAAGACGGTGTGTGCAAGAATGTTATGTCAGTTTTTTTTAAATCCACTGTATAGCATATATTAATTCAACTGGCAGCATCATCCATGTATGTGTCAACACTGACAGGCAATGCAATATTAAGCACAGTTATACTATGAGGCTACATCTTTAATAATGCCGTGACCTACTTCTCCGACTGGGAAGTCAACAGTTTCATCATCACTAAATGTCGCCAACCTTCCCTAATGTCACTAACATGTCAGCCATTTTAATTAGTCATGGAGAGTGTCTGTCCCATTTATCTCAACATGCTTTAATTGAGTTTGAAGCCTACAACCCCCCATTCACATTCACGTCCCTCCGTTCAGCAGCACTTTGCTCAGCTGGAACAAAATGTGTGGAAATACAGTGGGAATTAAGAAGTGAGCAGCAAGATAAATATTGTATAGAGTGTATATAGGATTATATATTCTGCTGGGTGCATTTAATACCAAATTAGACCTTTCAGTCAGTTTAATAACAGCCGTTCACCATCTTGTTTTTGACTTATATAGTAATATTACGATATTTGCAGGGATATAAAATGGGGAAATACATTCAGAACTTTGGATAACAGCAGGAATCCTGGTCTAGATCTCCTATTTATTTAGACTGCTCACAGTAAACTGGAATCCAGTGTATTGAACAACAATGACACCCTGTGGTTGTTTGAAATTAATGCAGGAAAATTCAGATACCTCCCACTGCATCTCTGTCATCAAGAATAGAACATGGCAGATACATTCAGATTCAAATTAGAGCTAAATATGGGATTAATTTCAATACCATTAAATAGCTTGTTGATGAAATGTATAGATTTTGTAGCCTTGGTCCAGCAAAGACAAATATTAATCTCCAATAAAAAAAAGGGTAGAACACGGCTGACAGAAACATATCCCAGATGGACTCTATGAAGTCGAAATGAAGCTAGTTTTTTATGTCTTTGGCTGTTTGGAGTCACTGCCATGCTGAAGAAGGAGTTCTGGACTGACCAGACGTCTCCCTGATGGTGTTGCATCATGGATAAGGTTCAAGCTATACTTCTTAGCACTGACAAGACCAATAGTCCTGACCAAATCCCCAACTCCAAACAGCAACCTCCATCATGCTTGTTGCTGCCAGAGGCTCCTTATAGTCCTCTCCAGGCCTCTGGAGAGCCAACTGCCTTCCAAAATAAATGCAGAGCACCTGCCATTATTCTGCACCCTAGTTCCTTGTGTTTCCAACAGAGGTGAGTCCTTGTCTTGTTTCCACATCTGAAGAAATTTTCCCTCAGCACCAGATTTCTTTGGACTGCAGATGTACCAGGGTTCCTACTGGTTTCTGCCAATTCTGAACTGCTTTTTTTTCTCCTTTCTATTTCTATGTACTTTTGTAGAAGAGCTTGGGCAGCACATCTGGAAACACTGGTGCGCAGCCAAATTTCTGCCTGCGAGAGACCTTCCTGATGCAGAATAGTATTGCTAGCCCTCACACTGTTCATTTCCCCCTACACAGCTGGGTTTTTTTTTGTTGTTTCAGCGCAGGCACCTGTTTAGTATAATTATTTAATGCATGCACTGGGCTTTATGCCAGTATCTTGTAGTCTGATACTTTCATCAGTGGCATACAGATATCACACTGGAATATTCCAGTATTTGCAAAAGGAATATTTGGGAATCTATCAATGCACTAATGCAGAAGATGTAAAGTTCCTAAAATGTTTGCAGTGCTCTCCATAAAAGACAATAAATGAACACATAAATCTACAGCCAGGCTACAAATGAGACACATTTAAACAGTGTCACACAGATGACTGCAGCTATGAGGATGATATTTACTGCCCAAGATTACCAACACTGCTGCAACCTTATGTTAGTGCTACAGTTAGTGGAAGCCTAAACGCACGTTGTACTGAACGCACTGACAAACTTTGACCTCTGTTGAAATTAGTCAACAGCAAGAGCTATTTACATCGTTTTTTACAGTTGCACTAAGCTGCAACACATGTGTCTTCCTATGTTGACATTGAAATCATCTATCTGAGCAGAGCAAAAGGTTGGTTTGAGTAATATTCTGTTGCATAGAGTAAACAAAGTCAGACAATTATACCTGCAGCCGTTAACTTTTTACTGTGGAAACTACAGTGATGAACATAATAACTTTCCTTAATTCAACTGTAGGCTAGCAGAGGTGGAAGAAGTATTTGGATCATTAACATTTACATTTGAAATATAAAAATGCAACATGTCAGGTAAAAAAAATGCATTTAAACCTGACTTCAGTAAAAGTTCTTAAGTATTAGCAGAAAAAATGTCATTAAAGTAAAGGAGCTAGTTTGGTCCCTCTGACTGACAAATTGTTATACATGATACTGACAGATCATTAATACTTAAGTATGCTGCTGTTGTAGCTGCTGCAGGCTTGAACTACATCATATGCAGTTTAATATACAGGGACAGCAGATAAATCTGACGGCTCATGTGTTGATTGATAAACTCTTTCTCTGATCTTTGACTATCTGGTAAAATATTAGATCATTAAAACATTTACTAAAATCAGGAGTTTAGAAGAGAAAAAAATCTACAGTCCCAGTATCTGAAATGTGACCCCCGACTACACACTGCTTTTTTTAAGACTCATTGGACTATATATATAAATATATTCTTGTAAAATGTATAGTCTTCAATCTATAGCTAACGAATAAATGCAATGGAGTCGAAATATAAAGGTGCATGGAATGGAACTACTCAAGTAAAGTAAAAGTACTTCAATAATTGTACTTAAGTGCAGTAGGCTACTTGAGTAAGTGTATTTAGTTACCTTACGCCACTGTAGGCCAGTGTTTGATGTGCTGACTTTAAAACTACAAGGACCATGATGCATTGCACAAACAGTCATTATCATGACACATCTTCAACATAAGGAAAAGCTTCCTCTCTGGAAGCCTTTTATTTGCTAACCTTGGGGCGAGGGTGGCTCCTTCTTGTGGTTAGCATTTCGAGGAGTAAACAGAAAGCTCCTCGTCTCGGCTAGCAAGAGACTGTCTGGCGCTAAATGTGTGTCATAAGTGATCCACAGCTGGCTTCGTAGCTCGGAAGCTAAAGGAGAGCTGCACAAGCTAGTGCGCGCTAACGCTAGCTAACTGAGGAGACCGAGTCCGTAACGCTGGACAGCTAACGGTGCATTCAGCAAAGACAGCAGCTCAAAGAGGAAACTGTTGACGCTACAAACTACAGGATATGTCACAAATTAGCAGCACCGAGTAAGTGGATAATTACTTCGTCTGCCGCCGGTTGTGTTGCAGTGTCTTTTTCATAAACTGCCTCTGGGGAGCTAAACTTGACAGCTAAGTTAGCGTCATGGGTCGAGGGTTTGAAAACATGTAGCTCATGTATGTAGCTGTAAACCAAGCAGACAGTGAGCTAATTGTGTTAATTTAGCTAAACGGCTGACACAACGTAAGTCAAATGTGGTGTCAGCGGCTGTTGTATTGCCCCGTGAAACGTTATCACGTGAGTTGCCACAACACAGGAAACATAGGTTAACCCTCATTTTCTCTAACTTTATGTAATAAATACCCTAACGTTACTGTTACGCCGAGTTACTTTATCTTATTTAGTAGCTGTCATAACTGACTCTAGTTACTGCTAACGTCGAGCTAACACGTCAACAGTATACTTTGCGCCCAAAAAAGCGACATCAGTGAAGTTTCTCCAGACATGTGATTTGGATTTACAGTGTTTATTCTGTTTGTTTCTTCAATTCGCTGGTTGCAAAGTTCAGTGGACGACTACTACAGGACAAGTTTTCACCTAAGTGGATTACCTGGGTTTTCTGTGTTGTAGTGAGGTGTAAGCCTGCACCTCGGTGACCCGCCTGGCACACTGACACCTGTTCTGCACCCTTTTAATAATGGACTTTTGTGTTAAGTGTGATTTCCTGTCAGCTTGAAGAGGTGAAAAACCGGACGTTCACAAGCAGTTTTTAAGCGTCTGTTCATCTGTTGATATTTTAGTATCTCTATAGAAATTATAACATAGTTTACCATGAAACTTCCCCAGTTGATCACCAATAAGACAATGCCTTTTTGTATTGCAACTCTTCAGAGTGGCTATATATGCAAATGCAGCATTATATATTTCAAAATGACCTAATTTGCATGAGTTTGTCAAATACAAATCTGAACATTAAGTGCTTGTTTCTATTGACATATTACAGTCAGACGTTTTTGAAAAAGGGGAATTGGAACATCCCTTTTTTTTAGCGCTTCTTAAATCACAAAATACTGCCACGGATGTTTTTTAAGAATGAAGTGTTCTCTGAGTCAGGCCGTAACACTTAAAAATATACTGGGATGGATGGATGGAAATTAAAACTGGTGTATGTAAGTGCTACTGAAGAAAGGTGGGAACTCATTTTAAATAAGAAGGAGTTTAAAGATAATTACTATAATTGACTGATTGATTGCCTTCTTATTTGTCTTGTCTTGTAGCACTTACTGCGTACTTACTTGCAACACTTTTTAATCTATATGTTACTGTTATGCACTAAAACTCCGAAATCAAATTCCTTGTATGTGAATACCTATTTAGAAATAAACCTTTCTGGTGTTGGTTCTAAATCATATCTACAAACTCTAATTGTTGTAAAATAAACACCTAAAGAAGCAAATCATCTCACAATTGACCAGTGCATGAAAAAGCATTTTTAGCTGTATTGTCTCATCTAAATCACTCAGAATCACTCTAAAACACTATCAAATAATCTAAATGTGTTCAAGTGTGCTTTCTCTTGCAAACAATAGGTGTGCATTTGTGTTTTTGTTAAATATGCATTTTCAGTTGTGCACATCTTTGCATTCGTAACAACAGTGCACTCTCATTGCAGTGAACTGCCTATCAGAGATAATGTGACATAGAACTTACACATCAGCTAGTACAGCATCACCTTGATTGTCCCATGTCCCTTTTCAGGTACTGTGAAAAGCTCCATTTACATTTACCCCATTAGTTTCTATCCATCCCGATGGTCACTGTAATTCGTACGCATGCTGGACAGTTTGTCCATAATCAAGCTGATTGAATATATTTTTCAGTGAAAGAGCTCTAACCTCTAAAACAGCTGACAGAAGTAAAGGCGTGCAATTTAAACCAAGAGATGGGTCACGAGGATCACAACAGCTTTGAATCCAAAATGCATTGGTCATCTGTCTGCTTTCTGTAAAGGTTTAATTATATATTATCTCAGTATTTTGTGTATCAGTGTTCCATAGTGAGAATAATTTCATGGACTTTTGGACTTTAAAAACACTTTGTGCACAATATGGTTCAACAGCAAGAGTTTGGAGATAATTTGTATCTTCCTTGAAAACGTTACAAGGGCTGAGTGTTAAATGATTTTGCAGTCAATATCCAGGAGTCTATAATATGCTTTAGGCTTGGTGCTTGCTGAAATTACACATCCTCTGTTAACACATATTCCTTCTTCTCTAACAGCAAGTCTCTAGTGACACTGCTGTGAAATTAAAGGCCACGGGCGAAGATGAACACATCCTTCCCTTGGTTTCCCATGAATCTCACCTAGAGTGGGGGGGGTTTGTGAAAAAGGCGAGAGGAGGAAGGAAGATCGGTGGACTGTAAACCAGAGTCATGAATCTACATCAAGTCCTCACGGGGGCTGTCAACCCAGGGGACAACTGTTTCTCTGTTGGAAGCGTCAACAATGTGCCATTCACGGTAAGATATTCGAGCTCTGAAAATATTTCCCTCCCAGCATTTTAGGAGCTCTGATTCTCAGAGGGTGGCCAAAGGGATTTTTTTTACTAAGCTGAGTGGATTTTTGTACATTGTGGTGAGCATCCCTGCAAACAAACACTGTCTGAAAATGAAAAGTGTTATATGATGTAAAATGGCAGCAAACCAAGGACATTATATTTGCGAAGGAGTCTTTTTTATAGCAGATGTTTTTGACTTAACTTAGTAAGGAAAGCAGCAAGGTTCTGCAGGAAGTTCTTTGTTTGGACTCAGACTTTGTTACATGTCTGAAATACAAAACCAGTACATCTGAATGCGTTTGCAAACTCAATGAGATACTGCTTCCATGCTATTCAGAGAGTGGATCAATAGGAGATCCGTTTGTGTCCCTGTGTCCTCTTCTGAAGGGGACACAGTCACAGTGAATCATGGCCCATGTGAGGATTTCCTTTAGAGAGCCACAGAAATAGAGCTTACAATTCTATTCTTATCTGTTTGTACTCCAGAGCTGTCATGTGGTGGCACGTTGATGCATTGACACTGCTTCTAGGACAAGTGCAGTTCAAGAGACCCTTTATACAATTCTCTCTGGATGAATCTGAGTGTCATCTTCATCTCTCTTCACTTCTTGCTGTCTCTGCGTCTCTTGACAGGCGTATGCATCAGGTTGTGATGTGGTGATTTTGGGCAGTGATTTTGAGCGACTGCAGATCATCCCAGGGGCGAAACATGGCAACATCCAGGTCGGCTGTGTCGACTGCTCGCTGCAGGGTGGACAGGTAAGAGTAATCAAGTTGTCCTCTGTGCTGCTGTTTCCTTAAACTGATCTGCAGACCGGATATTTTAATGCAGTTTAAGTTGAAGTCATATTTTTACATTATTAATTGGATATTCGAATAATATCCCAATAATCACAGGGAAAGCAAATCCCACTGAAAGTATATTGAGGGGACTTTGATTCTTCATTTTATTTTAATAGCAGATAAAGGATTTGGACCAGACGGTGTTGTGCTGTATGCAAACTTTACAGGATACATGTAATATTTTTATGATATTGTTGATTGCCAGGAAATTAGCTTGGTTTGATAACCGATTAATTGTTCCAGTCAGTTATTTTTTTTGTAAATATGCCAAATATTTGCTGGTTTCATATTCTAAAATGTATAGGCTTTTTCAAATGTCAACATAAGCTGAGTTCTTTGGGCTTTCAGCTGATGTTTTTTTGTAATTTTGATTCATTTCATAGGCAAAACAACTAATCAACAAATTGTAAGAATAACGACAAGATTAATCATCAAAAAAATGACTATTAGTTGCAGCCCAAAATACAATTTTAATCCATTGTATTTATATCCAATCCTTAACACCATCCTTTTGTTTGACTGAGATCAAACTATAAGGAAGGGGTATATCAAAGAGATAATACTGTAACTTCACCAACTAACTAACATACAATTTTTACTTTTAAGTTGGTCCAAATTTAATATGAACACACAGAGGACACTAAAAACTGGGTTTCTGTTGGTAGGCAACCTCAGGTAACAGTTCTGTGTCATTGAAATCACACTTATTTCATGTATCCTGTCCAACTTTTGATTGAAATGTGTAGACCTCTTTTTAGATTTTATTGTAGATAACCTATTACTGTTCTGCAGGGCACGTTAGTGGCAAGCTCTGTTGTCGTCTTATTAAGTGCTGGCAGCTCGTGCTGTCAGGAAAGGCATTTGTTGGCAACATCAGAGGGTGTTTTAATGAACTTGAGCTTCCAGTAATCAAGTCCAAGTGGAGAGAAAAATCACCCGGTAAAGAAAGGAGTGTGTGTGCAGCAGGCGCATTTGCTGTTCTCACTGACAGTCCCCTCAAAGTGGGAGTGCAGGACTTTTATATATAAATGAATGTCCATCACATTCAAGCCGTTGCCAGTCAAGTTCACATGATGCTGATTAAGACTATCAGTGTCAACATTATTTAAGTGTTGTAACGAACAAAAAACATTATGTTTTTATTATTTGCATTTGAAAGACAAAAAAAGATTTGTAAAAACATACTTCTGCTGTGAATGAAAGGTCTTTAAACTTTACATTTGCTATAGGATATAGTTTATTGTGTTTTAGTAGTTTTGGTTACAAAGGCAGAACTGGAGCTGAGATTCTCTCTGCTTTGGCGGCACTACCAGTAGAATTTATGAAGGAAGTTGGTACAGACGTCAGTCCAGTTGCAAAATTTCCTGGTAGTAGGAAAGAAGGAAGAATTGTAAGATATTTTGATTCAGCAAGGGCTTTTACTACGTTTGCAATTTATTTCTCATGTTATTACTGAACCTTTACAAAATTTGTGTTTAAAATTTTGCAAATTTGAGTGAGAGCAAAAAGAGAAAACCTTAAACTGAGATTCAGCACACAGCTTACTCACACATTCACAGTACTTGACCTTCTCTTAGTTCGAATTGAGGCCCTTTTGGATTGTTTGAGGGATTTTCTTGCAGAGTTTTATTGTGTCTTTTTTAGTATAAAGCAGTTAACCACTATCATTAAAAATCTTCTGAAAACTTTGGCATGATTTGCTCTCAGCAGTTGACCCTCATGGTTAGTGTGTGATTGTACAAGGCTATATTTATAAAACCCTACTGTATGTATTTGTCAGGCATCTTGTTTGTTCAGTTTTTTTCCCCACAAATTAAATTATTTATTTCCGTACTTCTCAACTGTGACAGTGCAGCCAGAGTAGTCCATCCTTCATTATTATTACTTCATTGTTATTACTCATAATTCCTGTGTGATACTGAGTAACAATGCTGTGGTCAAATACAAAAGGACAGTTCCAGGATTCCTACATCTGCATAAATTTGAAAATATAGGCCAGTGTCTTCAGCAATCTGGGATAATTTTTTTAATTGGGAGGGTCGTAGTCTTGTTAAAACAGCTTTATTGACACATTTTAAATAAACAAAAAAAAAATGCTCCCTTAGTCTTTACCACTCACTGCCCTTGTGATGTTTAATCCAATTCACTTGGCCCAGAACTACCCTCACATGCCTCCAGCATGGTCTAGCATCTGGATAAGCATGCTAAGTCGGTATGCTTGCCAGTTCCACTTCATTGCCCTCTGCACGCTGTGATATTTGCAATGCATTTAGTTTACACAAAACATCCTGTGTGCTCATACTTTAAGGGTTGTGGCACTTCACATGCATTTTGTAAACACTGATTATCTGTTGCTCTGAAATGTGTATCTTCCCAGTTCATTATATTGAAGGCGTAATTGTTTAAAGCTGAAGAATACTACATTATTTTGAGACACTACTTATGTGACTTTAGGAATCAAAACAAATGGTACAGGATGGACATAGAACAGGCCACCTCGGTCAGTATCGTAGACTACTGGCATTAAATCAGTATTTAGAATTACTACTCTTTCTGCTTAAGTTAAAATGCTTTCACTGGAGTTTTTATATGAGTGTTGAAATATTCTTTCAGCATTATGCTGTCTCAAAATCTCTGCTGGGATTTCATGAAAATGAGACCAAAGAATAGTCATCTCTATAACCATAGAGAAGAAGCTTTAATGTTTTATGCTTTTGCTTCTTTTTTTCTGGACTAGATCTTTTGTATATCTTCTGTTCTTTTACAGCACAAACATGCTATATATGACTGTTTACTAAAATCTGATTACATTTTACTAAATGTGAAATGTGTTGGTTTTTTTGAATATGGATGCATGTCCCGAATAAAGCATGTGTTTTCTTTGTCTGAGCCATTGTCTGTCTGGAAGGATTTCCATGTGACCATGCTTGATGGTTTGTGTGTGTGTCTGTGCATTTTTAGATGTGCAAGTTTGCACATGTGCATGTGACTCACTTCTTCACAGGGTTCATCCTTTGACAGGAAGCGTATTATTTACCCACAGCTTTTACTCACTGTCATAGAAATTTCACCCTTTTTCTTAGTTAACATGGTGAGTGTGGCTCCCATGTAAAGCACTTGAGCATGTAGCCCTAACCAATACACGAATGGGAGTTGTACGTATGTAAACAAGTCAGTGGTGACTCAACACTGGATTGTTACAGGCTTAAGGCATCACTGGTTTGTGGTCAAGACGCTACACTCATTTACTCTTGAGACATGTTGTGGTTTCTGTAGTGAAGTATGCATATTTTTGTTTGCTCCCAAATAGGATCTTTAATAAGCATCTGGTTAGACTGTACAGTCATCATTTATTTCCTAAATTGTCAAACAAAAGGCTTTTTTTAAACAGCAGTTGTGAGTTTGAAGGCAGTTTTAAAAACATGCTGTTTAAGTCTATCACATGAACTTAAAGTTAATTTGCCCGAAATTAAACAGAATTGTACACTCTGTTTCCATCTGATGTTGAATATTTGAATCAGTCAACCCAGTTGAAAGGACTGATCTTAAGATCTGGATCCAGGCAAACAGTCAATAACTTACATTTTTTTTGTTCTTTGCCAGAAAACATGTCTTAATATCTAACACTTTGCCTTTTCTTTTTTCTGTTGACAGATTGCAGCTTCCTATGGAAGCATTGTGTGTGTCTTTGAGCCTGTTCAGCACCCGGATCAAAAAGGCACATCGTTGACTGTGAGTTGCGCACATTATTTTCCAGTCACAGTCCAGTCATGCATGCATTGAGATCATACTGAAAATTGAAACCTTGTTTTTCTCCTGAAGCTCTCCAGATATTTTGAATAGAGCAGAATGTTGTTCCTCTAAACCCACCAGAATAACACGCTGCATGGAAAGTCTCCAGGGAAGAGCAAATATTTCAGACACCCATCCACATTCCTGCTAAATTGTGTATATTGCGTAAATAATTGTATAAATCTTGGAGACATTGCCATGTTTACTGTTTATTTGTGTTTTATAGTCTGTGCAGGAATTTGCAATGTTAAAGCTGAACAGCCTCCTGTTGTCAGAGAAGTCAAAGAATGGTCATCAGACATGGAAAAAATTTACGCCATCTTAGACATACCCAGGGCCTCTCTAATTGCAGAATTTCCCTGGTGTTATATTGCTTTCCATGTGGCTGTGCTGGTGGTTCTTGTTGTAGCTACTCATACCTTGACAAATAGGTGATAGAAGGAAACTATTCTTTTCAGGTTGATTCGCTATTCAAAATGAATTGTTGTCTTTATTTTTTCTGCACAGAAATTGAACTGCCAATGGCAGAAGACTGGTCAATTTGTGTTACACTCTATGGTACGGAACCTGGCCTGGCACCCCACAGGTACTTTGATACATTGCTTTTTCTAAATCTAACACAGTCATACCAATTGTATGTCAAAAACATATTGGTTGGTAGTATAATTCATATATGTAAATCTCTATTAATGTTTCTATCTTTAAACAAATATTTGATTGTAACTGTTCTGAAAACAGTAAATATGTTTTTGTGCATTCAGGCAGCACTGTCCTAACAGGCTCTAGTAGCCTGCAGTTGTGGTCGAATACTGATGGAGTAAAAGATAAAGCCGAAGAAACAGAAGAGCAGAAAGATTTGAGCATAAGAGATTCTCGTTCTGCCTGGAGGTGCATCTGGGAGAGCAAGTAAGAGCTGAGAAGTACAAAATCCTTGCACGATGCTTCCTTTCACTGTAACTTTAAGATTGTGATTTTATTGCTTGTATTCGTTTTTAAAAGGAATGACTTTTGACAGAATATTCCTCAAACATTTAGTCAACAGGATAATTTGTTTTTAGTTGCATACTAAATAAACAGTTTAATAAAATCAACTAATAAAGTTAATTACTATATTTACTTTATTTACAGGCCTCCTGTTTTCTATCTTTAACAGTTGCCCATGCTAATTATGTGTTTTATATCTGAAAATACAGACTAAGTAGTATTGGGTATTGAAAATAATTTATGTTTTTTGCTGTTGTTTTAAGGACTGCATCTTCAGTCAGTTTAATGAAATTCTCTCCTGACGGGGAATTTTTTGCTACAGCTGGACAGGTAAGCAGCTTTTACCCGGACTTGCTAAACCAGTATAGATTTAGAAACAAAGAAGGGTGCAAGAGTCATGTTTGTTTCCCTTTGTTTATTCACTTTGACAACCCAAACATTTAAACTCAGATGTAACTACGAAGTAACTTACCAGTAACTGCTACCTCATGGTGTGTTTTGTATTTTAGGACTATAACCGAATGGCTTTAACTTTCATTGCAGATTTTACATGGCATCAGTTATATCCCTGTTTGTCTCTCCCTCTCAGGATGACTGCCTAGTAAAGGTCTGGTATAGCACCAGTAAGTGGAAGTCAGGTGTTTCCAGGCTCTTCACACCTCCAGACCCCAGTGTGACTGTCCAGGGAGAGCTGGCCTTCTCCTTTGTCTACCTGGCTCATCCCCGCTCTGTTACTGGTTTCTCTTGGAGGAAGACCAGCAAGTACATGCCACGGTATGGGCACTGTCAAGGCATTGTCTTGGAGCCCCCTGTCAACAGTTGTGATTAATTTTCTCAGCTAGTTCATTTTGGCCTACACTCACATGTTTGAGCAGAACAATTAAAAAAGCACAAGTAAACAAACAGGGTTAGCTACCACCCAATATTCGTTTTGCATAACCTGTTTGTGGCACTGTTTTACTGGATAAACGGGTAGTGTCTCTTTTTCAGTTTAATTAGCCACATAATATACAATGTTTTTTGGGCTGGGTGATAATGAAGGAACAAATTCAAAACCAATTAAATGCTAAACAGTATGTAACAGCATTGCTCGCCTTATGTGACCTGTCATTTCTCTCTTTCACACCAGATTTAACATGTAGGAATATTATTTTGGAAATGACTATGAAGAGAGTGTTGGTTTAAAGAAACAACAGAGACAGTATGTCATTTTAATGACAAGGCAAAATTCTCACTAAGCTTACTACGCTGACACACATTTGGCTTTTGGAACTATTGGAATTTGTGATCTGGGCGGTACTGGTATAGTAACGACCTGCCAATAATTAGATGCATTATTAAAATAACTCTGTCTCTTATTCTACCCCTGGCAGCTTGCCCTTTGTATCTATTCCAATTGCCATTCCCTTTTCATTTAAAACAAACAAGTACATCCTGTTATGTAACTATGGGTTACACTAAGGACAACATAAGATTAATTTCATTTTCACCAGCGTTTATAGCTTATTTTGCTTTACATTTGACATTTAGCTTACTTCTCAACATGTTTTCTCTCTGACCTGCTGTTGAATAGTACTATCAGCACTAAATTATTAACACAATCACTGATAAGTTGTGTATTCCCAGCAACCCTCAGAGTAAACCTGTTGATATTATGCTTTCTTATTTGCCATTGTTTTCCCCTCCTTTCTCCAACAGAGGTGCAGTGTGCAATGTTCTGCTCACCTGCTGTAAGGACAGCGTGTGTCGGCTCTGGGCAGAGACGCTGTTGCCAGGTGACAGCCTCCTCTCTGGTCACCATAACAACCACACTTCTGGCCAACATGGTGAAACACACAGATGTGCTGGGCCCTCTAGGAAAAACAACTGCAATGGGAAGACACAAGGCCGAACAGCACAAGAAGTAAGCAATTTTAATGGAGCTTTTACTTAAAATAAATACTTTGTTTATTTAGGTACACCTAGCTAAAATGAATGCAGTCTGATGAAACAATACTACAGTAAATTTAACTTTTAGCTTTTGTCTTTTACATTTATGGAATTGTAAATGTAACTTGCAAAATTGCAATCATTATCACTTCCCACATATAAATGTTGTTGAACATTGTTTTGATAATCTGGCTTTGTGAGACACAGATTGGTATACTTCAAAGACCTGCTACCTTAAAGTACTACGCCAACAAGTTTGTCTTTGCCGACAACAGACAAATCTTATTTTTGTCAGACTCAGGAGCAGGATTGGTAAAGCTGTTTCACAGGATACAGAATGCAAAAAGAAACACAATTTTTGAACTATTTTCTAGCAGAATATAAATGCACAAACACTGTCATCATGGTTTGTACCATTTGTTCTAAAATGAGGGCCTGATTACTGCATTTTTTTTGTGTTTCACGCAAGGGTATTGCAGAGATGAGGGGAAAAAGAGCAAAGGGAGAGTGAGAAATTATAAAACAACACTGAGAAAGGAGATAGAAACCAACAGCGACTTAGTGGAGTTAAAAGGACAAATTAATTGGCTGAGACATGAAGATGGTTTTAGAAGCTTTGTGGAGCTTAAGACGAACATCAGTGAAGAATACTGGCCTTCTTTCTGTAATATGTGTAACACCCAAAAATTATAACTTTTGATTATTGTTTTTATATTTCAGTTTGCTGATGTGAGTTCATGTTTTTAGCAGTTGTGTCTCCTGTTTTTGAGTGACCTTGGCCATTGCAGCCTCACCACTGTAGGCTTCAGAAAGAATACCAACATCCATTTCAATTTGGACATTAAAATTGTTGTGGCTTTCACTGGGACTAAGAGAGCTCAGGGCACATTAGATTACAGGATAAATAGGTATGCAAATGTCTCTACTGTGCCTAGAGGAGAGTCTGTAAGAGTACCTGTGTGGAATTATTCATTGCAAATCACAGACATGGCATGAAGTGGCCTGTGTTAAGTCTGGGGTAATTTTCTCCCTTTTGAATGGATGGACAACACAAAGGTAGCCCCATTTTAAACTCAGTTTTTAATATGATGCCTCAAGGTGGAGACAAAAGTACAGAATTTCTTGCAAAATCAATGAACTTAATTAAGACCAAAGTTTCTTGATATGGATGTTGTCTGGAGGAGACTGGAGTAGGCGATTTCTACAAAAATCTAGTATTTCTACTTGGTTATGACATCACTTGAAAGCATGTGTCTGCTTTGTGCACATTAATATGACACCTGCATACTCGCATGGTAAGTTTATGTACCATTCTCATCAATATTTGGCAAATGACCTCTTTGCAGCTGTTTTGAGCACATACATCTCAGTAACACTTGTAGCATACAGCTCTTAAAGCACTCATTCTGCACCAAGGAGTTTACATAAAATTGGTTATTTTGTCGAGTAGTCTTTATGAATTTAAAGTTGCTCCACTTTCAGATTCTTGACTGACATTAAATTGATGTTTTCCTTGAATGTTCACAGAAGCTCAAGTCGAGAACTGTAGGTCTTTACACATTGCTGGGAAACAGCAGAATAAACTTAAATTAAATAACCTACCCATCTCTCTCTCTCTCAGCCACTCTTCCATGCTGCTTGACTCCGTGTGGCTCCGCTCTTTTATAGACAAATTGGGCAGTTAACTTAAATGCCGTTTAGGCGTCAATAACATTAAATTAAATCTCAGTCCCTAAGGGAAACATCTGTTCACCAATGCCAAGCACAGGCAGGTAGGAGAGTCGTTAAGCCTTGTTAGTAATTCGCATCAACCTCAAAAAGCAGTTTTAATCTGCATTGTGTCAGGCTGAAAGGGGTAACGGGGATGTATGGTGCTTCACTTCCCTTGATTTCAACTTGTATATGAAGCTCTAAATCTCTGGAGATTAATGCAAGATCTCCGTGCCTCCGTGATATACATATACATATACATATACTTTCAAGCTATAATAAAAACACACAGATAAGCTGAAGGCAGAGTTCATTCAGAGAATATAGATTTAATAACAATACCCTCTGAATTTTGTAATGTAACAGATATTGTTAATGAAATATCTAAGTTGATTAATTCATGTTTCCTTCTAGTTGAATTTTCAAGAACCGTGGCACTCCTCCTTTAATCGTGATATGCCCCTGCCCTCTCTGACTGGCTGCCTGCCTCACCATCAGAGCCGACACTATAACCACAAGAGGAACAGCAATAGCATGCCCCATGCCAATGCTCTCTGCCACTTCCACATCGCTGCCAGCATTAACCCTGCCACAGGTTAGTCAAACACATCACTCTGTAACTTCTCAATGTTCCTGTTGATTAGCATCACCAGAATCTTGTTGAACACAAAACAAATTCTCCAAACTTAGTGAAGAATTTGAAGCTGCCAGATCGTACAAAGAAGATCACCTACAGCATAAAAACGTTACAGGGACGGCATGTATAGTTAGTTCTGCTTGAAAAGAATCAACTGGTGGTCTGAGGACGTCACCTCTGTATCTATTATGGGAAAATTTTGTTATTAGTTTCGTAGATTTGCGACAATTGTTATTGTTATTTACCATCCCATTGAGCTTTTGTGCTTAGTAAGAGCTACTCAGACTAAGTTGGCTTTTCATTTTGTTCCTCTCTGTTGATCAGAGTTAGGGCAACATCTTGTAGACTGTTTCAGCCTTGAAGCTCACAGGTCTTTTATGATTGTATTTGAATCCATATGTTTTAGAATGCTAAATCATATTTGCATTCATAGGGGTTCATTTTCTGTGACAGATGTATGTTTATCCTACATGTCCACAGCCCAATGTGATGATCATTTCTGGTTGTTCTTCCTTTCATAATATTATGACATGTTTATAACCTTGGTAATTGTGGTACTTTTCACAGACATTCCTCTACTGCCCTCCATCTCCTCCCTGAATGCTATGGATGACGAGGAACCTGGGGGTCCATTTACGGTCCACTGGCTCAACAACAAAGAGCTTCATTTCACTTTAGCCATGGAAGTCTTCCTGCAGCAGCTCAGAGGGAGTCTGGAGCAGCAGAATGAAGGCTCTAATGAAGGTATAAAAAACAGCTGGAATAACACTGTCGATACAAAACTCCAGTCTAAAAGCCAAACCTCTGCATATTGCTTGGTTACCATAATTTGCATTCTTTTCCAGACCCTGAGGATGAAGATAACTTTGAAGACGATAATAGTAGCAGGCCAAGTGACTCCCAAGGACTTGAAGCTGTGGAGCTTCCTCTGGCAGCAGTGGAGCACCAGGTGGATGTGCTGTTAGAGGAGTGGAACAAAGGGGCCGACATGCTGTTCAGCATTCATCCCATGGACGGCTCTTTGTTAGTCTGGCATGTGGACTGGTTAGATGAATACCAGCCAGGCATGTTTAGGCAAGCTCAGGTATGTGTTGATGCAATTAATGTGAAAACAATTAAATATTGTTTCTTTTTTTACGCTATGTAGGCGTATTCCCTCGACTTTAAGCTGTCTAAAAATATGAATAATTTCTTTCTATTTTCTCAGCCTATTTGAAAGGTTAATATTGAAATGTAGGGACACAGATGTAGTGATGATGAGAAACAACAGTAAAGGAAATATTGAATTAGACTTTGCTTTGGTCGCTCTTTCAAATGAACTGTTTGTATTCAAAATTTCAAGAAATACTTGTAGGGGAAAACAGAAATTTATCATCTCAATAAGGTGGTGAATCATTTTGACAGCCATGATAGTGTAACTGTTCTAATGGCTTCTCAACCATCCGTTCAGACAATTATATTATAATTATGTGTGACTTCATATCAAATTCAAAAGAGCCTTGGTGCATTTTTATTAGCAGTAAAAATAATGAGAACTGCGCGACAGTGCAGAGCCGTTAGTCAGTCAGACAAGACAGCTAAAGAATCTCTAGTTTCATTGACATTCAGATTGATTAGGCCTTGCTGCTTTAATTAGTTAAACAGACAGTATTGTGGTTTTAGAATTAGCATAAGTATTGTCAAACATTATTCTATTTTACATATATGAAGGCAGCAAGTTAAGAGAGACTGCATCCCTTGAGTCTCCATTACTGCATTTGCGACTCAATTAATTTTAGGAAGTCACTTGTCACTCACCTTATGAATGGAGATTAGAAAAATGTCAGCCATTTGTTTGCTAAAGCTAATGATCTTCAGTGTCGTCTGTGTTGTTAATCACATTCAGTTTTATCTGTTTCATGACAGAAGCTTATATTACTACTTGAATTGGTTCTTCTAACTAGTTTGGAGCTTTAAATTTTAGATTTCATTTTGTATGATGTCTCTCTTTCTTTCTCAGGTATCGTTTGTGTCCCGTATCCCTGTAGCATTCCCTACAGGTGATGCCATCTCCCTGAGCCACAGTGTGGTTATGTACGCCTGCAACAAGAATGTGGATCTGGCTATCCAACATGGCAGACAGCGACCACCTGGGAGCACACTGCCTCAAACCAAATCTGCTCTAATAAGCTATGGAGGTCAAGGAAAAGCTGCAGCCAGCAGTAGTCTTCGACTAAGCATTTTCACCCCCAATGTGCTTATGATCTCCAAACATGCTGATGGCTCTCTAAATCAGTGGGCAGTGAGCTTTGCAGAGGACTCTGCTTTCTCCACTGTGCTAAGTGTCTCTCATAAGTCACGGTACTGTGGCCACCGCTTCCACCTCAATGACCTGGCCTGTCACTCATTACTCCCTCTTCTCCTCACCACCTCACACCACAATGCCTTGAGGACGCCAGAAGCAGACAACATCCTGGCTCCTCCGGAGGCCTTCTCCTCTGGCTTCTCTCATTCCACATCTCTGTCCCGCGGTTCACGGCCCAGCCGAGTCTCCTTGGGCACAGTCTCCCAGGATCCCAATGCGATCTACAGTGAGCTGATTTTATGGAGAGTGGATCCCGTTGGTCCACTGTCTTTGTCAGGCGGAGTCTCGGAGCTAGCTAGAATCAATTCTCTCCATGCATCAGCATTCGCTAATGTAGCCTGGCTACCCACGCTCATACCCAGCAGCTGTTTGGGTGAGAGAATATTTTTATTGTTTGCAGATTACTGAGTACTTTATTCACTGTAGCTGTAACAATCAGCCATTGTTGTGAGCAAGGCTTCATTTTCATTTCCTTTTGTTTGCCTAACTGTTTTCTGAGTTGAGTAATAAAAATGAAATATATTTTGGAATAATGATCAAATGAGACTAGCCTTGGGACATGAAATCTGCATATATATAATTTTTAGAACCGTTTTTGAGTCCGCTTTACCCTCATTTGTACATAAATCTATAATAAGCAGTTCCTGTGAAAGCAGCTCATTTTAACCAAACTCATTAGGGCTCCAATTTCCAAATTATTTCTCCCTAACAGAATCCTTATATAATCTCTGTGAGTTTATAACAACAATCCTAGATATTTGCTGCCATTATAGCTGGAGATTTAATAAATTTACTGGATATATTTTGTATTTATTGTATTTATCCTTTATTTAACCAGGGAGTCCCTTGAAATTAAAAATCTCTTTTCCAAAGGACACCTGGCCAAGATAGCACGCCATTACAGAGATTATAAACCGGTCACAGTATAGAAGCATTAAAACATTCAAGGTGTACTTATGTAGATAAGAAATATTAAAACAAGCTAAGAAAAGAAACAACAACAACAACAAAAAGATCAGGAAAGCAGTTACACGTATGGGTTACATTTTTCTTTATCAAATTTTTGAAATTTCTTTATTAAATTTTGGATCTCAGTATAATGACAGATAACGTTCATTTCTCCCCCACTCTTTAGGTGCCTACTGCAACTCTCCTAGCGCCTGCTTTGTGGCAAGTGATGGTCTGTCACTCAGGCTCTATCAGGCTGTGATTGAAGCTAAGAAACTTCTGAGTGAGCTCTCCAATCCTGAGATATCAGTAAGTCAGCAAGCAGGTTTCTCCAACAAGTATATCAACATTTTTTTTATCCACACCAATAACAACATTACATTTCCTGTCTGACTGGTATCGAATCAGTAAAATGTTTGTCACTTTGCCACTTCATTGTTGTCCGTATTGACCTTGGATAACTTGTTTTAGGAAATGCATAAAAGCACAATTCAATAACAATGAAAATAAGTCCAATGGCAGTGATTTTTGTAACACAGTACAGCAAAACTTCATCCAGCAACACTTGCTAATATTAATTACTTATTAAGAATTATTTTTTCAAAAACATCTTTCTTGCTTCGCATATAAACGGCAAATTTTGGGGGATATCATGTTATTTGTCAATTACAGGCCTGATAATGTTTTTGAATTCTAAAGAGAAAAGTGTATTTTGGCTTTTTACTATCTGCGTAAACTATGCAATATCAATGTGCAAATGTATCCAGATAATTAATTGTTTCTTTTGCTGTTTGTTTCACATCAGAAATCTGTTGGGGAAGTGTTTAACATCATCAGTCAGCAGTCCACGGCAAAACCAGGGTGCATTATTGAGTTGGATGCCATCACTGACTTTGTAAGTATACGTGAAGACCGAGAGATCTGGATTGTATCTCTCTGACAATGTCTCTCTGCTGTTAGATGAGATGATCAAAGTCTTGGAAACTTTCCACCTGAAATAAAATGTATTTTTGTAATATATTTTAAAAACCATAGCTGAATTCTAGATCATTTATAGCATAAAATGTTCTGCAGTAGACTTGTGAGTCTCTGTGAAAGGTCAACCATGAAAAAACAAAAATGGGTGCAGAGCAAATCCTCCCTCATTCCCTCAGGCAGTTTGTGTGGCGTGCGCGTGTCTGTTTGTGTATGTAACAATAGCATAGCTTGTGTCTGTGTTGGTGCATCTGCGTGTACACTTCACTGTTGATGTAAAATGTTTTTCGGTGTCTGCACCTGATTTAATTTGATAATAGCTGCTGTTGCTTTCTACAGCAGGGGAAGGAGACCCAGCTCCTGCATGTGTTTGAGGAGGATCTGATCCTCGGCAGTGAGAGAACAGATACTGCACAAGAAACTCCTGATTCTCATAATGGTATAGTTTTTTTTTGTTACTGTGATTCTGCTCTTTAACATGATGATATTTTAAAGGTTTAATGAAAGCCATTTGCATTCTTTCAAGTGACAGTTTTTTAATATTCTCTGTGTGTTTCACTGCAGCCTCCAGTGAGCCAGCTTTCTCAGCGCGTTTTTTTCTGGTGGTGGTAGAATTAACTGCGACAGGTCGCTCAGTCCTCCACATGTGGCATCTCCATCTTGCTGCTCGACCAGTCACCATGGGTGGGTACTTTGGATAAAAGGTCCTACACTCCCATATCCTTAAGTTCACAGGATGTAGGAGAGGTTTTCTATTGTCCTGTTTAATTCGCAGACAAATACACACTACAGGCCAAAAGTTTGGAAGCAAGGCCAATACAGGCCAAACATTTGGAAGAAACTTCAAGTTACTGTTCACAGTGCCTTTCTTAAAAACCAGTATGAACTATGGATTTTGGGATGTATTTACTGCATGATCAGACTTTGCTTTCATTGATATGCACCATTTTCCTCAATTTACCTTTAGGTATACATTGATGTTACCAGACCATTGTTGAATAAATGTTAACAAAAGAAAAGAGCTGCTTAGTTTTAGGGTTGAGAAAATTTGCAAGAGTCACAACTTCAGTGCAGAAGTAAAAAATAGATCAGTTTGCATTATTCACTTTAGCTCTTTGACCTGTGAGAGTCTGCATACAAAAATCCTAATAAATCTCAACTGTGTCCATATCTCTGACAAATTACCACAGAAATGGCTAAAAAGAAACAGCTGAGTAAAGAAACAAGAGTACAGATTTGTACATTGAAGAAAGAAAGATACACTCAACGAGAAATTGCAAAACGCCTAATGGCGTCCACAACAAAGGAGTTCACTACACCCTGAAGAGAATAGAAGAAACTGGAAGTTATGATGATAGAAAAAGGTCTGGAAGAAAGAGGGTTACTGCAAAAGCAGAGGATCACTTATCATTGTCATCAGTAAGAGAGATCGGCGAAAAACAGCACCACAAATAAGGGAGGAAATCAACATGACAAGGTCAAAACCCATATCCCTGGCCACTGTGAAAAGACTTTTGAGAGAGGCTGATCTGAAGGGTTGTGTCTCTGAAAAAAACAACAACAAAAAAAAACACTACTTCGTCCAAAGAACAAAATAAGAGATATGAGTGGGGAAAAAGCACACAAAAATTGGACCTATGATGACTTGAAACAAGTTCTCTGGACCAACAAAAGCAGGTTTGAACTATTTGGTTCAAATCACAAGGTCTATGTCCACAGACAAACTGGTGAATGTCTTTAAGCACCATGCCTAACCCCCACAATAAAGCATGCTGTGGTAGTGCCATGGCATGGGGATGTTTTGCAGGTGATAGAGTAGGAGATTTGTTTGAAGTAAAGGGTATCATGAAGAAGGAACAGTACCACTCCATCCTCCAGCATCATGCAGCTCCATCTGGACTAAGACTTGTGGGTCAAAAGTTTGTTTTGCAGCAAGATAATGACCCTAAGCATTCTTCCACGCTTTGTCAGGGTTACCTAGACAAAAAAGAAGAGGAAGGTGTCCTTCCAAAGATGGTTTGGCCACCTCAGTCTCCAGACCTCTCTCCAGTTGAACTTGTGTGGGACAATTTGGATTGATCATTTAGAGAATTGCTTCCCACGAACTAGCAGTCTCTCATTGATGAACTGAAGAAAGCTTGAAATGCAATTCCTGGCATGCACCTTACAAAACTTGTGGACGAATGCCTTATAGGAATGTAAACGAATGCCATGGTGTTTTTTAAGCCAGAGGAGGTTACTTTGAAGAAAGCAAATCTAGGCAAGAAAAATCCAAATACCTGATAATTATAGTAAAAATCTATTCTGATGAGTGACTCTTTATATGATAATCATGTTTGTTTTGTTGCAAAGTATACCAATGAAAGTATGATCTTTTTTGTACAAATTTGATCTTGCTTCCAAACTTTTGGCCTGTAGCGTAAGATAAGATAAGATAAACTATATTAATCCCTTGCCGAGGAAATTCACATTATAGCAGCTGGATACAGATAAGAAGCACAAGAATTACAAAAGTATAACGGGGCTAAAAAATAAAATTATAATAATAAAAATGGTCTCACAGAGATAGTACATAATATATGAATGGCAGGACAGTTTTTTCGCAGAGAAAGTCACAAGAACTGGAAACCTGACAAGTGCGATTAGTCAATTAGTGAGCAATAACTCTTAATAAGTTCTGAAATTTGTTATTTTTTAAGCATTTTTACCATTCATCACTCATTTCCATTTTATATGTATAAATTAACACTGTTGCTGAGACACTTATGCTCCAAGTCAACTATTTCTTTTTAGTGAATCTTCTGTTGTTTATGTGTCCTGAACTGCTTATTAGTATCAGAAATTACTGAAAATGGTCCCTAGTGTCACAATGCAAAAATGATTCATGTTCTCTTTTAGCCATGACTCTAATGCAGTCTGTCGTAAAGTGAAAATGAATGGTGTGGACTAGCTTTGACCAACAGTTACAATTCCCTTATGTTTTTGTCCCCACAGAAGACAACCAGACAAAGAAGGATACCACCACAGCTTCTCCTATGAACAGCTCTCAGTTTATCTTTGACACACTCAGCTCTCCAGTAACTCAGAAGAGTAAATCCTGCACTTCCAATCTGCAGAGCGCCTGTCGCCTCAGCCTCACAACACACAGGCTGTACAGCCAAGAGATGGCTCTTCCAGAAGGGGTGGAAGCCATCAGTGTCACTCCGTCAGCAGGTGAAGGGCAGTGAGGATACACATTGGTATATATTACATCTGGTTGTGAGATGAGACATTTACTGCCATTCACACAGACTGAAGTTCAACTGTTATGGTACCACTTAAGCTTAATTTTTAAAGAAGTGTTTAGCAAATGATTGAAAACACAAGCTCAAATAATCTTAAGATATTCCCTTACTGACAAAGAAAAGGCTTCTCTTATAAAAAGAAAAAATTGAGATTTTTTTTTTTGTTATTGTTAGAAAGTGTGCGGAATGTTTCTGAAATTTTACACAAATGAATAATGATTTCCAGCTGTATTTTTAGAAGGTCTGCTAAATATCTAAACTGTAAAAACTGACAAAGATCAGTTCGCAGAAATTTGTTTTACATTTTTGAAGAGAAGTGATTGAGAAAAATGTGCTTGCCTAATAGTGCATTGTCTCTTCCTTTCTTAGATCATTTGAGTTCGTCATGTTCTCTGCCAGCTGGTCGTGTGCCTTACCTCCTCGCTACTTCCTGCTCTGACGGAAAGGTGCGCTTCTTCAGGTGTAATGTTGAGACACCAGAGGCCTCCAGTTTGAACAACTTGGTGTACCAGTGGGAGGAGTGGCCTCTCCTGGTGGAGGACAGATTTCCCAGCAGCAGCGCAGTCAGTGTCCCCGGTCTCCCCGTAGAGGTGAGCTGCTGTCACACTGGACGGATTGCAGTTGCCTACAGGCAGATACCGAACACACCTCTGAACTCAACACCTCACTTTAGCTCTCATGGACTGCTGACTTCTCCGCCTACCTTGGCATCCTCCCCCTACGTACAGTACACCACCACCACCACCAACGCCCACCCAACCCCAGCCCTCACTGTACAGCACAGCCCAAATCTCAATCTAAGCCCAAACCCAGTAAACACTAGAGAACCGCTGGTCCACATCGGCATCTTCCAGTGTGAGTCTACTGGTGGTTCACAGTGGATTCTAGAGCAGACCATAGTCTTGGACAGCACAGATCCCACAGCTAACTATACTATTAGCAATAGTATGACTGGAAGTGCCACTATTCCAAGCAGCATTGACTTCTCAATACCTAACGAGAACTGTCTTGGATCTACTAGTAAGAATCTGGTTCACTTGGACTGGGTTTCGCAAGAGGATGGGTCACATGTTCTGACTGTTGGCATTGGGACGAAGATTTATATGTATGGCCGTCTAGCTGGGAAGCCTCCAGAATTGGGTTTGTCTTCTGATGCCAGTAGAGACCAAAGCTTGTCTCGCCTGGTTCTGCTTCGATCGGTTAATCTGGTCTCCTCTGTTGAAGGCTCATTACCAATCCCAATCTCGCTCTCCTGGGTGCGAGATGGAATCTTGGTTGTTGGCATGGACTGTGAGATGCACGTCTACTCTCAGTGGCAACCCCCAAGACCGCCCAGACCTAATGTCACAGTTGCTCAGGACACCGACATCAGCAGCAGCATTTCCTCCATAGTCTCAGCAGTCAGACAGTGTCAGGAGGAAGGTCTCAGCCCTGCGGCTCCCACATCCTTACTGGCCCCTCCCAAAAAGGCCCTGACAAGATCAATGATGAGCCTGGCTCAGAAACTCAGTGGGAAGAGAACAGCTTATGACCTGCCTGTAGAGATGGAGGATTCTGGGCTCTTTGAAGCAGCTCACCAACTTTTTCCCACTCTGCCCCAGTACCATCCTGTACAGTTACTGGAGCTTATGGACCTAGGGAAGGTAAGAAAAATACATTACTCAGTTAAAGTTTATGCTACATTTAATATCCTGTCTTCATTTGATTATTTGTTCTTTATTTAAGCTCACTGAGCAGATGATGACAAGTCAGATTGTCACTATTTCTTTAAGGTCTGGAGTAAAGCACATCAATACATTTAGGAACAATGAAATCTAACAGAGGAGTGGCAATTGTTTTTGGTGCTTAGCAAAACAAGAAAGATACATTGACTTGCATTTAAAATATCTATATGTAACACTGTCTATCTTAAGGTTCACCGGGCCAAAGCTATTCTCTCCCACCTGGTGAAATGCATTGCTGGAGAAATTGTGGCACTGAAAGACAGTACCACCAACCCAGAGAAACGCCTGCGCTCTCGAACCATCAGTGCCGGAGGCAGCACGGCCAGGGACCGGAAGATGTTCGGCAAAGCGGAGAGCTCCAGCCCTGACTACACAGAGATAAGCTCCATCCCTCCCCTGCCTCTGTATGCCCTTCTGGCAGCTGATGAGGATACACCAAATCCTGGTGAGCATACAACATGTGGTTTAAGGGAAATTTATGTTGAGTAATGAAAATGATAACAAACTTTTTTTGGTACTTATAGATTAGAGAGAACAACCGTAATATGAAAATCTAAACTTTAAAAGAAAAAAAATGATCCTCATGTGCGGGAATCTTAATCTAACAAAAACATTTTGAAACTATTTATCAGATTCATTCAAGTCTGTTGAAGTGTACTCAAGAAAGAGTGGTTACTCTCGGGAGAATTGTATTCTGCAAAATGCTGTCAAATTGGGATTTTTTTGTTGTTGTTTTTCTTTTTTTTAATTATTCTGATTAATTTTGCAGCTTTTTCACTTGCTGATCTATGACTGTACATCTGCAGGTATTAACAACCCTGAACTGACAGTTTGATTTTTAACTGACAACCATCTAAAATTTTCTCCATGTATGATTTTAAGCAGTTACACAAACAGTACTTGAAGTGGAAAAGCAGTCGTCATTGTTGCCTGAAGGTGCAAGAAACTGAGAATAATATTCCACTCTTGTTGCTTCGTGGTGTCCTGGTTTTTCCACATTGTGTGTCTGTGGATACAAAATGTAAAGAATGAAAGTAGAAACATGCGTACAGACATAAAAAAAAAATCTTGCTCTTTGATATTTTAATTGAGCCTGCTGTCTCCTCAGCAGGAGGGAATGTGTCTTCAGGCCTTTATGAAGTTATGTGTCTTGTGTAATTTAGTTCTGTCCTGCGCCTCCGTACAGATAAAGTGGGCAGCGTGAGTGGAGACAGTGGGCATGGTTCCAGTCATACTGATGCTTATGATGAGCTCTTTCATACACCCAACATGGGTGACCTGGATCCCTTGGACAGTGATCAAGAAGAAACGGGGAACAAGGTCAGTTTCTGTTGGCTTGTACGTGGTTGCAAGAGAATTCCTAAAAATGAATGTGATCAGCAGTCTTTTGGTCTTTTTTGGTGTACTAGTGTGGAGCTAACACATATATAATTACACATGTCAAAGTTAATATTTTTTTTTTTAAAAATGCTTGTTTTAAAGATCAGTTAAAAGTCATGGTGGCCATAGCTAATGCATTAAAAAATGACATATGAAAATAGCTTTTCTAGTTGATATGTGCATCCATTATCATGACTGTCATTCATGTTTAAATACATCAGTGCTGCATTTTGTGCATTTAAACATTCCTGTCTGTGTTGTCTTGTAAATTAGAAATGCCATATAGGGAATCTTACAAATTATTCTCTGTTTTGTATCCTGTCCTTAGGTTATAGACCTGTCCCAGTACAGTCCTACACACTTTGGTCCAGAACATGCCCAGGTTCTGTCCAGCCACCTCCTTCACTCCAGCTTGCCAGGTTTAACCCGTATGGAACAGATGTCGCTCATGGCGCTGGCCGACACAATTGCTACCACAAGCACAGACCTCAAAGACTGCCAGGGCAAGGGCAAAGGTACTGCACTGAAATAAAAACAATATACAATACAATATAGGTTGTTCAAATGAATAAAATTTTATTACATAAGCTCTTTGTTGTACACCATAATCTATAATCATTTATTTACCAGGTGGAGAGACACTGGATGAGTGTGGTTTGAAGTTCTTGCTGGCTGTCAGGCTCCATACCTTCCTCTCTACCTCCCTGCCTCCAGCACACCGAGTACAGCTGCTACGACAAGGTACACTGACGTTGCAGTTTTGAAACTGTTTCTATATTGAGAGCATTTCATAGCGGGCACAAATACGCATGCAGCAGGTAGCATTCTCTTAACTACTAAGTCAAATTCCTCTTAAAAGTAGCACACTCAGTTTTTGTGTTGAAAGTCTTAATATAAGTTTTGTGGCTTGCTGAATAAAGTACCAGTTGCCTGCTTCTTTCAGAAAATGCTCCTGTTCCCAGCAAAGTATTAGGGCAGTGACTTTAAAGATTCCTAAATCTAGAAAGAGAGGAGGTTACTGATGGTCCCCGTTGTAAATTCTTGACTGTAAAAGTCTTAGTAAGATAAGTGAACAAGCCAAAGTCTATTCATCATCCTTAACTACTGCAGTAAAGTTGCCTTCAAGCAAGCTGTGACTGTTTCCATAGAATTCTTAAATGGGCAGCAGCACAACACTATAGCCGTCTGAGGAAACTCACAGTTTTAAATATTTAAACCTTCGTACACCTGTATTGACTCTGTCAAGCTGATGTCATAGTTGGCTTGTTAAATAAATCTTAACAATGAATTTCAAGAGATAAAATATCCACGTTCTGTTTTTTCCTCTCTGTAGGTCTGTCAACATGTCATTATGCCTGGGCCTTCCACTCTGAAGCTGAGGAGGAGCTGCTGAACATGCTGCCTGCCCTACAGAAGGGAGAGCCCACCTGGCCTGAGCTGCGCTCCATGGGAGTGGGCTGGTGGCTGCGCAGCACCAACAAGCTACGTAGGTGCATTGAGAAGGTGAGTCTGCTCATGATATTAAACAATTGTTATTGTTAATAATAATATATTATTGTTGGTCACTTTAATGTTGAGTTTGTATTCATATCAGATATTATAGTTTAGAAGTCTTAAGTTCCGTCGTCAAATGCTTTTTAAAGATAGTTCAGTCTAGTAATTGACTTGAAGTGCTTTTCTATATTTTAAAAGTTGGACGTTTTTTTTCTTTCATCTTCCACTAATGGCTGATTTGAAGGTCTGATTAATGTGAATTTTTTCGATTGTTGTTTGCACACTGTAAACAACACATAGAAGGAACCAATTTCCATCAGGATTGTCTCTTTTTTCTTCAAAGAGAACTCGTGCTGACTGGTTCTAAAGATGCACTTAAAAATTCTACACTTAAAGGCTTTGAAAGTTGGCTGGTTGTGTGTTAGCCCTGCGTTCTTAATATTGACTATTCATTTTCTAAATGAAATGGGGTTGGGTATGTGAAAGTAGAGTTTTGCTAAAGTGGCTCTGAAATACTGCACTGTAACCAAATGTGAGTTACTCCCTGAAATGACCCATAAAACTACAGCCTGTTCTGTAGATAACACTGTATAGCCAGAGGAGGTGGAGGCGTTAGCTAAATGTATTTTTCCCTTCTATTTTGTCAGGTTGCCAAGGCATCTTTCCAGAGAAACAATGATCCTCTGGATGCAGCTATATTTTACCTTGCGCTGAAAAAGAAGGCAGTGGTTTGGGGATTGTACAGGTAGGCATAACTGACATGATTTTGCATATGAAATACAAATGCACACATATGCACAAAGTCATCACAGTATGTGCCCCTACCCTAACCAACGTCAGTGCTGAGGACCAATGACATCTATATTGTTCTTTTCAATCTATAATGTCTGTGTCTCTAGGTCTCAGAAGAATGCAAAAATGACAGACTTTTTCCACAACAACTTCAGCGAGGATCGGTGGAGGAAAGCAGCCTTGAAAAATGCTTTTTCTCTGCTGGGAAAGCAGCGGTTCCAGCATTCTGCAGCCTTCTTCCTTCTTGCCGGCTCCCTCAAGGATGCTGTGGAGGCAAGTGGAAAATAGACATGACACAATGTTTCCAAGAAGCACTTGTTCCTTCAACTGCACAGGCACTTCCCAGTCGGATAAACCAAAGTTAGAAACCTTGCTTTCAGTATGAGTTAGTCAAGTGCTTCTCATTTTCATTTACAAGCTGTGTGTGACATTGTAATTTCTTTCTAGCATTTCAAAGTCAAGGGCAGTGTTAGAGAAATCAGAACCAGAATGCACCCACAGTATTTCTATTGTGTGCTATCTTTCTTAGTATTAAAACAGTACAGTACATTCCCGCATTGGGGTCTTTGTCAAGAGCATTTAGTGCAGCACACTCATGAATTAATGACGTTAGCAGTTGACTCCTGGGTGCTGCTGTCATTCCTCCTTTTTGAGAATTTTCATTTTTTTCTTTTCTTGTTATCACATTTATAAACCAGCATCACCACACTCCTATTAAAGCTCAGTAAAATGTGACACTGTACTTAATTCCTACTATTTTTACAGTGTTTATTTGTTGATGTGTAAACATACATTTGTTATGCATGGTTAGAAAGGTTGCCTTCTACCCGGGTTAAATTAAGCCACAGAAGTGTACAGCTCTCCATATCAGAAGGGCTATTTCTGGTCATCTTGATTAAATTTTTATTTATCAAGGTTATGTCTGCTTAGAAACTCCCTGAAGCACTAAGTCACATTATTTCATCTGCATGAGTAACTGGGACTTCTCTAAGCAGTTTATGGAAATGAGCATCACCCAGGCAAAGGGCTCTCACTGACTTTGCTCAGCTTCTCTGGCTGGGAGGTAGTCTCATTGAAATGCACCTCACACCTTACCAGTTGGGAGAAACCACAACAACTTCAACTATCCACATACTTTTTGCTGTCAGCACAGGATTTTTTTTTTTTGCATTTTTGGTTCTTCCCTTTAACAGATAGAAACAACAAGAGAGCTGTAACTTTAGAGGATCATATCCTATTGGATCACTGTGCATCCAGGATATGCATTATTTGTCTGCTTGTGTCTTCTCTTATCCAGTTCAGTCCTGTTCAAGAAGCAGAAAATATTTTTAAATGATAGCTGGCTGTGAATGCTTTATTTCCTCCTCCAGGTGTGCTTAGAAAAAATGCAGGACCTCCAGCTGGCCCTGGTGATCTCCAGATTATATGAGTCTGAATTTGAGACGGCATCCACCTACAAAAAGATCCTTCAGAGACATGTTTTGGGACACGACAAACAGGTGCACAGAGTTTGTGTGTATATATTGCAGACACCAAATATCATTTTGTTGCTGTTTAAGATGTATTATTTGATAAAATTTCCCTGTTAGTTGAATCCGTCATTTTGCTAAATGCTCTGGAGAAACCAGAATGAGCCATTGTGATTGTCTGTTTATTTTAGATTCCAGCCCACCAGGACCCATTTCTGAGGAGCATGGCTCATTGGGTCTTAGAGGATTACAGCAGAGCCTTGGATACTCTACTCGAGCAGCCTGCTAACAGCAGCAGCTCTCAGCCCATTGAGAGCAAACATGACACTGGTAGGTCAACTGATGCTGCTGGTCTGCACTTCTATTTACCTTTAAAAATGGATTAATGACTTGTTTATGTCTTACCTTTGAGTTCACTATTTCACATTCATTTTTACATTTTTTGTTGTAAATTATAAGAGAAAGCAAGAAAATAAAACAAAGCGGTTTTATTTTAACAAAATGTATGCACATGTTCTTACTTACAATATTGACATTATATTTTTAATGTTAGTCAAGCAATACTTGGTATTAATGCATTAAAATTTTCCATAATGTGTTAAAACTTGCAGGCCTGTCACATACAGCTTTGCACATTAAAACAAGGAGCTAGATGATAAGTGCCGCAGATTGCAGTTTGACACTATGAGGTCAAATCGTCTGCTTTCACAAACTGTTCAGGCTTTGCAACTATTTTTGGCCCCTTAAGTGAAGTGAAATTGCACAAGTAATTGCAGCCTGCTCAACACAGAACTCCATTTAATTAAAGAAAATTTACAAGGCTTGCCTGAAGAATAGATGAAGAAGTGAACTTAATATCAACCTCACTTTGCCTTAAGAGCCAAACCGGTCCCACATTAACATCCCTGTGCTACGTGTGTTTCATAAATCATGTTCTCAGAGTACTCAGCATGCTTACAGAGAAGGTAACACTGACTTATAGTAAGCTGGAAATGGTTCTTCTACTAGCCTGTTTTTGTCACCAACACAGATAAAATACTGTTTTTCTGTCTCTGTTTGACAGGTTCTTCTGTGCCTACGTGTAATCCTGAGGTTTTCAACTTTTACACCTATCTCCGCACCCACCCGCTCCTCCTTCGCCGGCATTTTGGCTCTTCAGACAAGGCCAAAGTTGCCCTGACTGCTGAGGGTCGCAGGGCTGACTCCATAAGCCTGGATGAGAGAAGACTATTTTTCACAGCTGCATATGCACACCTGCATGCTGGCTGCCCCATGCTAGCACTTGAAGTCCTCTCCAAGATGCCCAAAGTCCGCAAGCATTCCAAACTCCCTGACCAGGAGGATGTAGGCATCGCTTCTGAGCTCAGTGCTGGGAGTAGGAGTGCATCGGAGCCGGATTGGTCTCAGCCGGCGTTGAACGGCTACGAGTCAGATGGGAATAGCTTATCCAACAGCCAGTCAGAGTCAGTATTAAGTTTTGATTGGAGCCAGCCGTCACTGGCGCTACCAGACGAGCCCCTGGAGCTGAAGTGGGACAGTGACAAAGACGATGGAGACGATGATGAGGATGAAGACGACACTAAGAATGGTAAGAGCGGTAGAACGGCAGACTGTAGCAGCGTGTTCCAGGACACGCAGGAGGCCATGTCAACACTAGCAGAGACGGCTGGAGGAGAGGACGCTGAGGACAGTAATTATTTCATCGCACCATCTGATGATATCTTGGTGGCCCAGCTGAAGTTCACTGCCTGCTTGAAGATTATGACCAATGAGCTCCGGACGCTTTCAACGGGGTATGAACTGGATGGAGGAAAGCTGCGTTACCAGCTCTACCAGTGGTTAGAAAGAGAGGTACCAACACATTTTAACTCTGTTTCAGACCGAAAGGTCATATTCAAAATACATAATTAAGCTTTTGTTTTAATACTCCTTTATGTTGAATTAGTCTGACTGCACACTTAATTACACTCAATACATTTTTTAGAACTTGCGTAACTCCCACACACCCCTCCTGTCTTTGCCTGTGCATTGTTTAAACATTTTATCTGTGTGCACTGTGTCAGTGCATATGAACATCACCATGTTAATAGTGTAGCTTGTTTTCTCTTAAGAAATCGTGAAAGCAGGTTAACTATTTGGTGAAACACTTTGCTTTGTCTCCCATGCATGATTGATATATTCCTTCTTAATATATTGATTTTATGATAGAATTCTGTTTATTCCCCAGGTGGTGGCTCTCCAGCATTGCTGCAGCTATAAACCTTGCCTGCCAGAGCTGTCTGTCCAGGGTGATGGCCCTGTTTCTGGATTGGTAGAGGAGGAACAGGTGGGTGTTGAAAGCTGGCTGCTTGCTATAATAAAAAAAAAATAAGACAACATCACAATGCCTGGTGTAAAAATGAGAATGTGTTGCACCACTCTCCCCTCAAATCTTTATTTGTCAGAGCTATGTTTTTGTTGTTGGGTACAAAAACCTTTCCTACATTTGGCTTCAAATTTTGGTACATTCTCAACTATTGATTCAGTTTCAGCTGCACAACTGATCATACTTACCTAACCTTGCACAGTACACATACTGTGTAGTAAAATCATATCATCTATCCTGCTAATTTTGTAGCTGTCAAAACTGGTTAATAATATTGCTTGAAAATGTAGTTGTTTTGAACATACCACTGGGTGACTTTTGTTTGAAAAATAGCCAGCTGGATAACGTTGGCATATTTACACTGATGCTGAATGATTTGTCTATAAAACTAATCAAGTAAAAATGTGTTTTTAGCCTGGGAGCCCCCGTGGTGACAACCAGAGGAGGAGGAGACACTGGCTGCAGACTAACCAGCCCTTACTGAGGATGTTTCTGAGCTTCTGCAGTTTGCACGGCTCCCACGGTGGAGGATTGGCTTCTGTGCGCATGGAACTCATATTGCTGCTTCAAGAGTCTCACCAGGTAATTAAAACATGCAGACTTAAGGACACTGACAGAGGGTCAGAGTTTTTTGGTGGCAACATGATTACTGCAAGTTTTTAACTTATACCAGACTATACTAAATTATTATATTCAGGTTTGTAGTGATAAAACAAGTAGTTAATCATTTAGACACTTGGTTGACAATTAGGTGATTATAGTTTAGGGGGTTGATAGGATGATTTTCTCATGCTGCAGTTGCTTTCTTTGATTGTTGTATCTATGAATGTATGTTGAATGAATAACAATTTATTCTTAAGCAAGTGAGGCCATAAAAAAAGCTACTGTTGATTGATTACAAGTTGAGGTCTGTATTCGTTTAAAAATGACAAGCATTATCTAGATACAGTTTCACATTTTTTCGTTCACTGCTGTGTTTCTTATCATAGAAAAATATGAGTGTTTCTTTTATGGGGGTAGCTACTTGTGTAGACAAGCTTGGCTCTGGTCATTTTTATTATTAATCAGTGAATTAAGAAACAACAGGCAAATATAGCTGTGCCTAGTCTTTATCTGTCTGAGGTACTCATTGTACCTGCCTGCACAAACTAAATGTCACGCCTGTCTTACCTGTTGGTGATTACCACGATAAGAACATAAAGAATAAGAATGAAGGAAATATATGTTTGTGCAACACAAAAAACAGAAATAACTACCGTTAGCTGCAGACACATTCACACCAGTGAGCAGAGCTGCTGTATTGTTCAACAGATCATATATTCTCTTTGAAGGGAAGGACACTGAGCAGATGAGCAGCAAAGTATGCATGAAAGACGAACAAGAAGCTATCTGATGGGCTTGTGTTAATGCAACCAGATTCCCAAGTTACACACACACGCCCACACACTCAGACCTAGTTATTCTGCGCCGGCGATTGTCTGTACACCTCCAGCAATGGGCTGGCAGGGTATGCTGATTCTTCGAGCTCCGGAGGGAGGTCCTGCCGTAGGCTGACTATTAGAAGGTTGAGTCAAATTTTAGGAGGTAAACAACTCAATGAGCCGACATGGGAACAACGCTCTTGAATGTTAGCACAGTCGATGGGCACTGGGAGTCCTTTCTACTCTCCTACTTTGATTTTGCTATAAAAGCAGTTTCTTTTGTGCCCTGCTCTGGTCCCATGGTTGTCAAATTTCTCCATTGTTGTCGAGGAAATTTTTATATTTTTCCTTTTGTCTTCACTTCAGTCAGCCTGTAGAGCATCTGTTAAGGAGGTTGGTGACAACTGAATGTGATTCATCAAGGGTGACGAACATAAGCCTGTGGTAGTCAGACACACACAGAGTCATGTTCAGGAATCTGGGAAACACACAGAAATCAAGGCCCTCTTCCAGTACAAATCTATTCTTTTTAGCTCTGTAACTGTCATTCACACATGCACAGGAAAATGTATGTAGAAATCATGTATGACATTTCCAGCAATTGGCTCACCTTGTCTTCATTATGACTCAGGAAAAAGCTGCTGTTTCAAAAGTTCAAAGCGGCTCCCTGCAGTTCCTAGTTCTCTTTGTGAGCTGTCTCTTTTACCCTCTAAAAATAAAATAAGAAAGTTGAATGTATTTTATCTTATTTTTAAGTTTTAGTGTTGTAGGAGGTTAGGCTGTGTATATACACATACATATATGTCCCAGTGTATGGGTGTGAGAGTTTGAATTTAGTGTGTTATATGATAAACATGCACACAGCATGTGCATTGAGTGAAACATCTGTTTTTTAGCTAATACACTGAAGCATTTAATATGTTTCTCTCTGACTTCTGCCCTCAGGATGACTCCATCCAGTCCATGGTGACATCCAGTTTCCATCCCACTTCTATCCCTCTTCTGATGGCTTGTACAGCCAACGTAAAGACAGTGGTGGCCAATCCCATAATCTACCTGACCAACCTGACTCATGACATCTTGCACACCATCAATGCACTTGACTCTCCTCCACACCCTGATGTTGTTAACAACGAGGTGAGGCATTTTATTTCTTTATTGGCTTTATTGTTTTGTTCTAGTAGAGCTATACATTTACATTTTCATTGGACCAAGCTGTAATACTGTAAGATGTGTACAATGACACAGTAAAATATGTTAATTTTCTACAGTGTTAGTGAAGGCAATACATGCATACAAGTTTGTATATCAAAGTTACACAGCATTGTGGACGTACACATTTCATCTTGTTTATTTACAGTTAATGTGCTGCGAATGGTTACCTAATTACACATCCTGCAGATGCTGAAGAACATTAGCATTCATTAGAGGTCATGTTTGTTTCAAACAGATGAATTTAAAATCAGTATTCCTTCCTCTTTTTGCTTTGCCTTGCTCTTCCTTGGGAATTATCTGTTTAGTGAAGTGAGCATGAACCAAGTTCAAGTTGTGTGCTGTTAAGCCAAAAAATTTAAAGAGCTGAAGGGAACCGCAGTCAAGTTTGACACCACAAGCAGCTTCTTTCACATATATAGACGAAAAAAAGTGCACCTTTATTAAACCATCAAGGCTAATCCTTTTGGTTATGGTTTTAATTTCAGATCTATGTGATGCACACTTTGGCTGCCTCCTTGTCTGCCTGTATATATCAATGTCTGTGTGATGGACACACCTACAGGTAAGTTTCACAGTAAACATGTTTTTTCCTTGAGCATTTGGGAAATACGCTTACTTATTACCATTCCTTTTAGTCTTTTAACCCTCTAAGCTATCCAGTTGCAGAGGATGTTCCCCAAAGTAACAGCAGCTTTACTCTGAAACTGAGCACACCACTAACCTTGAGCTGCTTTCAAGCCATCCATTTTGGAACAATGATTTGAGAAACTAGGGAAATAAATCTTTTTTATTCTTTGAAAAAATTCTATTTATAATGGAAAAAACTCAGAAATGTCTTTGGTGCAAAATGACAAAGGTATAATGCCAGAAATCGTAAATAGATAAAAATCAAAGTTTAATTTCTTTAAATTGAAAAATCTGGACTCAACATGTACAGCATCTTTCCAAGTGCTTACAGGTGTAACCAACACTGTAAAAAAGGTGATCATACTTAATATAGATATTTTACGACATGCATTTTTGATTTGATTCTGTAGTTTTCTTCTGTTTGTTGAATTATTTGCTGTGCAGTCAAGTTAAGCACAAAGGCCCTTTTTTGTCAAAAGAGTGTTGGTCACTCATGGCTTCTTGTTTGCACTAAGGAGTGCAGAATTTAGTTTTTTTTTTTTTCAGAATCTAGTTAATGCAAGTGATGTTTTTTTCTTTGTTTTTTGATGCTGCTTTGAGTGAGACATGTAGAATACAATGACATTGGTGAAATGCATTTGATTAAATCTATCAACAGAACAGCATTTAACACACATTTAGTTTTTAGACTGTTGCAAAGCTCAAAACATTTCCCTTTTACAGTTTCTTGCGATGATAAATGGTGTAATTCTGACTTTTTAACCCGCTGGTGGGTTTTAGAGGTCAGAAGGTTAAGTCATTCAAAAAGAAATGTGGATATTTGCTAACCAAAAATATGACAGGCACTTGTCTGTTTTGATCATGTGGAGTATGAATTATAAAAGCTCCTGTTGTTTGCTATTCTTATTGTAAATACTTAATTAGATTTTTGGTTTTAACAGATGGGAGGGACATTGTTTATTTAACACTCTCATGTACCATAACTCCCAATCACTTTGACAACAACCCAGTTGGATGGATGACTGAATGCGTGTGGGATTCTCTCTCTTTTTTAATAACCCATTTGGCTTGTAACTGCGCTGTTATGTGAGTTCCTGTCATGCTTCTGCCAGATTATTTGATGATGTACAGAATCATTTTAACACCTCACCAAACTGGGACCTTGAGCCTCAGTGCTGTGACCCCAGTTATGGAACTGCTGGGATCAGTTAAATAATGTGTCAGAATGTGTTTTTTTAAGCTAAGAGACAAAACATTCATTATTCTTTCAGGGAAACTGTTTCAGACTTCACTCAACTCTTAAGTGGTGTGATTAAATGAGCACTTGGTTTTGCATCTTCTTATCCACCATATACTTTACTCATGCCCACTCACACAGCCGTCTATCACATACTTCTGGGAACTGAACAGTCTAACTAAATTAGCAAGGCTATTTCTAATTTAACACCGTCTTTGTTATGGTAATTATGATATAAACTCTCCTGGTGTGTCGCAGCAGAGGTTTGATGAAATGTTGCTTCTGCTTTTGCCTCTTGAGTGTCTGGGTGAGTGTAAGAGTGTGTGAATTTTTAAAGGGTATCTTGTGCATCTAGGTTGCAGGGGTTGAGTGTTGCTAAGTTGACAGTAGTTTAATTCATTTTGTGCTCTTTTTTTCCTCTGTTATCACATTAGTGGCAGTTTAATTTGTTTACCTGTTAAGAAATTAGCCAACATGTATATCGATATGGAGCCTTAAAGCCCTGGTGCACATGTGCAGTGGTGTGTGTGGCTTTATGGATTAAATTTGTTGTGAGAAATGTGTTAGAAAGAGTGACTGCTGCTCCTCCTTTTGAAAGACATTCCCTTTGACTTTTGAATTCTTTCTTATGTGGAGGCAATTGGTTTTTTTCACAGAAGCTTAAAGGAGGACTTATTGGATGTTAGAAACTTAATAGACTCCCTCGTGGCTCAAGCATTCCATATTCTCTGTAAAAAATTTCCTCTCCAACCATCCAAGGTTTTTTTTTTGGGTGCATGTGTTGAAAAGGCAGTTGACGAGAGAAGTTGAGTACTGATGTTTTCTTCATCATGAGTTATTTCTTCTCTATCACCAAACGGCATAGATAGGCAGCTAACCTGAGATGCAGCCCATTAGTATTTCATGTCTCGACAGAACAGAGCTTGACAGCAGTGCCGCTTTCTTACAAACAACATCCCAGAATTCAGAACAAATTTAAAACATTTAAAGTAAAACATTTTGATATTATCTATTTACGCCACCTAACCCAATTTTTAAATTTTCACTTTTCAGTACAGCTTTTCATGTTTAATATAAATGTTTTGCTTTGTGCCTTCATACTGACTCTGGGGGTCCCTTTCTTTTGTCTGTTTTCTCCCACAGCCATGTGAACCATTTCACAGGGACGGTGTATCAGAGTGTTTTGCTGTCTCAGAAGCAGCCACTCAGAACTGTCAGCATGGATGAGTCTGTTCAGCCCAACACTTCTCCTGCACAGTGGCCAGGTAAATGAAACAAAGCAAGCCTGTTTTTTTTCTTGAATTTAAAAGAAACATATTTCTTTCATTGTCTACAATCAAAAAATCAAAACATGTCTGTCAACCGCAGTACTTGAACTTTCAGCTCTCATCTCATTCTTTCCCACTGTAAATGTAAACTGATAAAATCTTGTCATGAATGTGTGGCTTGTTTGATTCTGTAGACACATACTTGTGAATACAAAGGCTCACATAATCTGATCTGATTTTGGAGCACCTTTCTACGTTAATTAGCTTTTAGATGAGGAATGTCTTTATTTACCAGAAATATATGTAACTCCTTCAGACATTAAGTTCAAAATTGATACCTGATATGTAGTGACCAAAGACAAATACGTTTGTATTAAAAGATCTTTGCTCACTTGAAGGGCACTCTGAGAAGTAGTGCTCTGCCAAAGCCAGTGTCTTATCTCTGAATTTTGGATTGGCATCAAAATTTAATGGTCTCTTCCCTTGTCCAAGATTTACTTCTGCACCAAGTTCATGAAGTTCCGCCTTATAGTTTTGCGTAATCAGCAAAAACGGCACAGAAAACAATTCTCTGCCTCAGTGAGAGAAATTAATGAGCTAATTGAGTTCATTAAGGGAAAACTGAATTTCTTTGAAACATGAAAACTAACTGCGTATTTGTGACTTCATACTTTGACAACAAGTACACCATACAGAGCAGATTTCAGTATGTTTTGCTGTCTTAATTTGCATATTAGTGGGATAAAACAATTTTTTTTCAAACTTCTCTCAGCAGTCTTAATGGCAAACTACTAGTACTGTGAGCATATATATCATACAACACTCATGCTTTTGTCATGGAGATGGTGGCAGCACATCAGACATCCAGGTGCCTCTTGGTAAAACAGCCACACTACTTTGCTTCAACTGTGTTACACTGTAGATTTGCAATTTGTCAAATGGGAGACAATTGTTTATTTGCCAGACTGTTATCAGCTGTGAATTTAATTAACATTTGGTGTTCTAGTGAGTGTTTCCATCAGCAGGATGATATGTGTGAAATTGGTTTAACATAAATGGCAAACATCCAACTCTATGCAACAGATGTAGCTCCTTCGTGTGATTGTATTTAAATTTTTGCAAGGACTATAGCATAAAAAATAAGCTATACTGGGTTTTATTCTGCACTTAAAATATTAGGACCAATTCATTGTAGGTCTTCATCTTTTTGCATCTTCTAGATGCATTACCAAAAAGAAAAATTAAGAATGCTACCAGACTTATCCTTTAAACAAATCTGTACTGTACTTTGCAATAATGTAACTTAATGGTATTTTCCTTTACTGTTTTTTTAAAATGCAAAAAGTTTCATGTTGACATCTTCTGTTTGTATTTGAAATTTGCTGCGGTGAGTGTTTCTAAAAACCTGTATTTAAAGTGCTTCTTCAAATCCTGCGGCCTTTCTGTCTTGTTCTTCTCTCCAGGTATTGCCTCTCTAATTCGTTTGTTGAGCTCAGCAGGTGAGGAGAGCCAGCCAGGCTTAGCTGTGCTGCTCTGTGAGATCCTGACTGCTGTCTTCCTCAGTCTGTTTGTTCACGGCATGGCCACTCACTCCAGCAACGAGCTGTTTCGCATCGTGGCCCACCCCCTGAACAGCAAGCTTTGGGTAACAGTGTTCGGAGGAGGCGCCCGGACCCCTGTCATCGAAAAACCCTGCAGCCCGGCGAGAACACCACCACCAGGTGATTGTTTTAGATCATCTAGTTTTCTTTCCAACAGTGGGGTTTTCTTTTGGAGGTGACCCAGTAGCTAAATCACATCAGTCCTGCTAAATTAATTGGGTTCCCGTCTGTAGGTCAGAGTGGAATCCATCAACCTATTAGTGTGAAAGCTGTTTGCCTCACACTCTGTCTGTGCTACTCTGTCATGGTTGGCAGAGAAAACGTGATGTACTGCAGTTGTAACTGTATATTTGACAAAATGTAAGCATTTTGAACGGTACTTTTTTATTCTTCGGAATATGTTTTAATATTTCAAGGCATGTCAGGTTTGGTGTATATCTTATATGATGGGAAAATGCAGAAGTAGGTATTTTTGTAATGACACCAATTTAATACTATCTGTCAAAATTTCAGCCTCACCAAGCGGCTCAGACAAGAAGTCTAGACGGTTCAGGCTTCTGTCATCACGCAGTGGATCCAAAGAAGAGTCTGGAATAGACCGTGAGGGTCCAGCCAGTCCCAGGCACGGCCCTGTTGTGGAGCAGGAAGCTACCTCTATCTTTAAAGAACGATTTGTCCCTCCGGAGCTCAGCATTTGGGATTATTTTATCGCCAAGGTAATCCACGTTATCAATAACAACCCGTGTAAAACATGGCCCTTCATATTTTCTCTCTTCTCTTGTTTGACTGTCGTCTTTTTGTTTGGAAATTGTTGCATATTCAGGGTTCATGTATAATAGAATTATTAGATTTTGATAATATTACAATTATATTAATTAAGAAATCGTCTAACTAAATAAATCTGCTATAATAATCCTTAATAAACTTCAGTGGGAAAAAATGTGGGCTTTTATTTTCCTTTGGGTGTTTTTTCTGAAGCTAGAACAATGTGTCTCTGTCTGCTTGATTGTTGTTGTTCTGTTCTTTTGCATTTTAGCCTTCGTTGCCACTATCAGAAAACAGAATTGAATATGACTCTGAGGACAGCCAGGGCAGCCAGGATGAGGATGATGACGACGATGAATATGAAGATGTGTTTGACCCCAACTCCCCGCAAAGAGAGCATTCAAACCACAATTCATACAGGTAATGACACTGCACTGAGGAGATTTTACTGCCAACTGGTGACTCATCCTCACCCCAATTCAAGCTGCCTTTATTAAACTTGAATGCATTTAGAGTGACTTCGCGCTGCCTATAAATTTTGCTCCACAGTGAGTCTAAATACACCTTGATGTCCCCAGTTTCTTAAAGGCGGCTTTAGAAGTATAATCTGATTTGTAATGCCTTTTTCTCCTCTTAAGTTGGTGTTTGATGCGTCTGGCCATGGTTCAGCTGGTGTTGGTCAACCTCAAATCCTTTTACCCCATGGCAGGATATGATCTATTAGGTAAACACTAAAATACATCACACACCCACTGATGTACCACCATTCAGGATGTAGATAAGTGCTTCCCTATTTCTTGCTGCCTGTCGGCTAATCTTATTCCCTCCTTGTTTGTGTGTGCCTGCTTCTTTTTAATGCAGACCTGCCTGTGGCCTCTCCTCTCTGTCACGCTGTACTGAAGACGCTGCAGCGCTGGGAGCAGGTGCTGCAAAAGCGGCTGGAGATCTTCGGGGGCCCCCCTTCCAAATACATCTCCACTCACCTCCACGATGAAACAGCCACACCTGGTCCCGCCTTGCTCAGACACAAAGCCCTGTTTGAACCAACCAACACCCCATTCAGGTAGTATCATACGCTGAGTAACAGAAAAGGAAAAATGTTGAGGACAAGTTTGAAGTTTCTCTGTCTTATTGTGTTTATTCAGCTACGACCGTAAAGATGTTTGTGTATTTATAAACTAGTTAACTTAGCCTTTACAATACCGCTTCAGCCCTTCAGATGCACTCTTCAGCTTTTAAACATGATGAATTAATGTTAACACAGTGCTTTTTTGTTGAACAGCACCAAATGTACCTGTAAATTGTTTTAAAAATTTTTACATAGACCAGAGTTTTATCCCTGTACAAACTTACTGCTGTAGAATTCCTCAAGGCCAATACGCAATGTACTATATACTCTTCCTGGAAAAGCAATAACTGTGTATTTGAGGTGCTTTGCCTTGAGCTCTAGATATGTAATGTTTTCATATCAAAAATTACGCTTCAAACAGATGTCATTGTGATTCAGTGACATGCAACAATTGATTTACTAAGTATTTTTTTAAAGAAGTAAATAATTTATTCTTTTCAGGACAAGCCATCACTCAGCGATGCCGGTGAAACGTTTATGGCAGTTTTTGGTCAAGCAGGAAGAAGTACAAGAGACCTTCATTAGAAACATCTTCACTAAGAAACCAGGCACAAATCAGGTACATCACATTTACACCATGGCAACCTGCTGCATGTAGCACCTCCGTATTTCACTGCTAGCAAATTGCATTAATTGCCACTGAATAACACATTAACTATTTTTTGATGAAATTCACAATACATCTGTATTGACCTGCAGGCAAACTGCATCATTATTGCTTTTACATCCCTGTTGGCTCATTTGTGCTTTTCTTGTTCTGCATGCCAACCACATGTATTATTGCTACCTCTATGCATGTTAATAATTTAATTTTTATTCATATAATTACTCTCTGTTTTATTAACAGCACAATAATTCAGTCTCTGTGTGTGTTTGCATGGATTACCACTGGATGTTGTTGTTGTCGTGTGTTTTTTGTGCGCGCGTGTGCGTGTCTACGCTGTGCTACTTCCCCAATCATTAAAGTCGGTTGAGGACCAGACTGACAATATGAAATGTTCAGGGATGGACGAGACAGGAAACCATCAGGTACTGCCACTTCAGATAAACTATTGTGCTGCATTAGTACAATAATTTATCAGCTTAATCAGTATATTTATTAGACTGTAGTGTATAAATAATACGCAATACATTTGTGTTGTGTATTGCTTGTGGTATTGACGTTGGATCGGCTAAGTATCAAACCTCAATATCTTTTGCAGTACTTGCCAGATTGTAAACTCAAAAACAAAAAGTTGGCACCAATATTTTTTTTACTCTATTTCCTTATTTTTTGGTTTTGAAATAGTGATCTGGTCCCGTAAGATGGCACACATAATTAAATTGAAAATGAAATGTCTTGCAAGTAAAACCATACCCTTTGCTTGTTAACAAACCATTTATGAAAAATGAAAGATGAAGAAGAAATTCAATTTCGCATGTAGAGGCTGAGAGAAATACCCTTGCAGATAAATTTGGTCCTAATTACCAAAAGCAAAGTCACTGCGGTTTCAAAGCTGTTTGACTGATCACCCAGAATACCAGCACGCCTTACAGTCTGATTGACCAGAGCATCACTCCAAAGATGGCGTCAATATCACACAAAATAACTTTAAACTGTGAACTTAAAGCTTTGCAGCCTGCAGTACAAAACATGTTGTATGAGAGCTTTTGTAGTATGCTCATTAAAATGTGTGTTGGACAGCAGTGCTTTTGATTTGACAAGACCAATGAGGAAACTAAGTACAGATGTTGCACCTTACGCTACATAGTTCATGTCACCATACTATAGTTTGCATGGTACAAAATGTATCATTGGTTAGATACAGGAACAGGCACATCATGCGGCTTGTATTTGCCTTTTACAGTAGAGTAGTAAATGCAGTCTGTCACATTTAATCTTAAATGTTAGAATTCTGATCTTGACAGAATACAGTATGTTTTTTAAGGCCACAAACTCTGAATGTTCCTGTCAGAGTTTGATATTAATCTTACATTTAGCTGTCTAAATATTCATGTGAATGTGAACCATAAATCTTAAATTGCACTGTACACTGAATCTTCATAGAGGTTTTCCTAATCTTCTGGCTCTCAGTGTGCAAGCTGCCACGTTATAGCAACTCCATTTGGCTCAGTGTTAATTAACTCAGCTCTCGGAGGACAAGCTATGAAGCTGAATAGCTTCTGATTAATGGGCCCAACACTGTCGCAGTGAATCTGCGTCCTACAGGGATTATGTGCTCGGCGAAAATGGCAACCCACCATATTTAGATTTCTGCAAGTCAAGTTTAACTTCATTCCATCTGACAGAAAAAGACATGGTCTTTTCCTCTTGAATAAATTCAGTGAAGACTTTAATTGAATTTCATGCTTAAAGGATGCCTGTCTCATTTTGAGTAACTTTGGCATCAAAATGTAACATCTCTATACAATATGCAAAGCTAAAGTATGGCCCACAGTGCTGCATACATCCCAAAGGATCTGTATAGTACAGTGTGTACTTGTAGTCGAGGGATTCTGTGCTCATGCAATCTAATGCCAGTAACCCAGTTATATTGGCTGCTGTGGTATACAGTGTGGCCTGATGCACCTCGCATTTTCTCTCCTAACTCCCAAAAGGCAAGACAAACACAAAGTACACAAACTACAGTATATAGTGTGGAAAACAGTGATAACCTTATGAATATCTCCTACAGCTAATATTTTGATGCTTAATTTAATAACCCTGGCTCATAGATCTTGTCAGGTCATCGGTTCTGTAGCATGAAAAGAAATGTAACTGTAATTAAGACTGATTTATTTGTCTGCAGGAAATATTTGCCAATGTTTCAGTTGCAACCGTTGAATCTCCAAGGTGGTAATTTGTGTGTTTGTGTGTGTTTGTTCTCCTCTCTGCAGACTGAGTCAGATCTGGGCAGCCCTGGAGGAAAAGCACGCATCATCCACAAGGAATCTGACATCATCACAGCCTTTGCCATCAACAAGGTAAAACCCTTTTACATAGACGTCACTTAACAACACAAAACACTAGAGATAAGAATAGTCCATCTTCAGCTGTCTTCTTGATCTATCTGCCTAGTACTGATCTCTTCATGTCAAAATTCGTCTTTAGTATAATAAATGATTCAGTTCGTTGAGTATGGTAGAATAAATCAGTACTATGGGAGCCAGTTTTAAATGTTTTTTTTCTGTTATTGGAAAGACAAAGACATACAAACATCTTTAGAAACTTCCTCAGTGCAAAAATATTCAAACCACACTTGTGTCTGCTAAAAAGCTGAGAAGCTTAAATACACTGTTAAGCTTATTTAACATGTCATGTAACCTTTTGTGGGAGTTACCCATTTACTGTGAAACATGCTCCCAGCGATGAATCCCGCCTTCAGATGTTTTCTTTGAGAATACTTCAAAGCTGCTCTAATCAATATTTTTCTATTAACAGTGGGTCAAACATCAGTGTCGATTATGAAGGAGCTTGCTTGTAGTGATGAACCCTCAGAGGATATAGATAAAGATGCAGATATTTCTCACAGGAGTTGGTACTGATCAAAAACAGAGCAGCGACAAGGAGACTAACAAGTGGCAAGAAACACAAAATAAATGCTCATGTTGCTCTGTGCCTGCTTGCTTGCATTTCACCCTCAAACATGTCAGTGTGGAGTGTCCTCAAGTGGCAAAAAACTCAATTAGTGCGGCTTTAAGTAGTTTTAGCTCAGCTGTGCATGGTAAAAAGCCCAATAAACGTATTTAAATTTAGACTTTTGAACTGTGGTGAATTTAAGCAGAAATAAAAAAACAAAAAAAATGAATTTCAAGTCAAAGCTCGCCTTTGACCAATGCACCTTTTAAATTCAAGACAAATATAGAGTTCTTTCGGCCGGCGGCACAATTCTTACTCCGTATCCTGGCCCTTTGATGTGGTTGAGTCTTTGTTGTCTTTGTTTGATATGGGAAGCGGTTCAGACTGTGATGGCCTTGGTCTGAATGTGGTTTATTTATCTGTAGTTAAGCTCTTCTTAACAGTGATCAAGGGAAAGGGTTCCTCAGGTCGTCAATAAAAGAGAAAAAAAATTGGTTGGTTTCGTGACCGTAGGCGTGGAGAAAAAAAAGTCTCTTGCAGGTTTTCTGATGTTTCAGATTTTGCACATGCATTAGGACTGAACTTCTTTTTCTTATTCCCCGTCCTTGCTGTCTTCCACTTCTCCCTTCCCTCACTTCATGCTTCTGTCTCTCTCGCAGGCAAATCGTAATTGTTTAGTCATGGCCTCCACCCATGACATTCAGGAGTTGGATGTGTCATCCATCTTGGCCACGCAGATCTTGACATGGATCGATGATGATGAGGCTGAGGCCAAAGGGTATGAGAGCAATCTATGTGTGTATTTGTGTGTGTGTCTGCATATGCACACCGTACTTGTTGCGACCAACTGCTGTTAGTTCTTGCAGAGTAGCATCAACTCACCTTTTCACCCTCATACCAACAGAGCTAAATTGAGTGTAGGCATGGGACAACGTGACTGGTTTAGTAATGGCTGTGTGCACATGCTTCTGCACTGCTTGTATTACAAGCTATACGTATATTTGTGTATTGCTGCTTCTTTATGAAAAATTATTTCCCCCTCTCTGTCTTTCTCGCTCTCTTTTAAGGAAGATAATCTTGCCTTCATTTAGAACACAAGTAATCTCTCTAAGCTAACCAGCCCTGGATCTGTCTCTAAAATAAATGCAGTTATGTTGTAATGCACTGTGCAAAAGTCACAGGCACTAAGAGTAAAGTGAGGATGCTTTCAGAAATAATTTTATCAGTTCACTTCATTAAAAGTGCAGTAAACAGAAAAAAACAAAATTAAATCAATATTTGATGTGACCACACTTTGCCTTTAGAACAATACCAGCACTTACGCTTTTCAAAGTACTTGGCAGAGATGCTGTTGAGGTGTTTTTCTGAGGTTGCACAGCTTTCTTTTTGTGGATTTAGGTTGTTTCTAAATGAAATTGCAGATTCATTTAGTGGCGTAGAGATCAGGTGTTGTGGCGGGCATGCCACGTTTTGCAGAGCTGCTTGCTCTTCTTGTTGCTAAAGATGTTGTTTATGCTGGCTGTATGTTTGGGGGTTGTCTTGCTGCAAAATGAATTTGAGACCAGTCAGGTGCGTCCTTCACTGATAGTTATCTGAAGTACCTAAACATTTTGCACAGTGCTGTATGTCTGATTATTTTTATTTCTGTAGTGTTGGTGGAGATGACTTCCTGGTGGTCCATGCACGAGATGACTTTGCCACCCTCCACGGCACCACACCGTACACCCACAGTAGCCCTGGCACACCCATCAACGTGCCATGGCTGGGAGGCATGCAGACTGGCAGGGGGGCAGCTGTGGTAAGCTCTAAACCGTAGTTTGTGTTTGATTATGTGGGAATCTGGAAGATCAGTCCAGTGAATGCAGACCAAAGACTAGGTGCTAGTTATGGCCATGGCATACTGTTTAGTGAACCTTGCTTTGACTTTGTCAAGTAAACTTTCTTAAATATACAATAATGTTTAGGCCATTTGTGTTATTTGTACTCCCTTGTGGATGCACAAAGATGGCTTATACTGTTGTTTGCACCTGTAGAGCTACAGTGTAGGTGGGTGTGTTATAGTGTAATAATACAGTATAAAAATATATTGACATGTGCGTTTAGAAAAGGGGTGTTATGGAGGTTAATTTTTTTGATTAATCAATAATCAGAAAATTACCCTGAGACTATTTTAGTAATCAATAATCATTTCTCAGTTCAATAAAATAAAAATGCCACAAAAATACTTGTCAAAACTGGAAACTGGCCAAATATTCACTGGATTACCTAAATGGTAGATTTCTGCAAGATTTTCCTTGTTTTGATATTTAGAAGGCAATCTAAATAAAATGTCAAATGTAGTATCAAGTACATGTGTACAACACAGTGTGATCCTGCAAGCTTCCATACACAGTACAGTACTGATGCCTTGAGTTTATAATACTCTTTTCTGCTGTCTGGAATTAATTGATATTGTCTGTTGCTCTGGATCTGCCCTTCCTTGTATTCAAAGCAAAATCCTAAAAGCAGTTCAAATGACTTAAATTAATAATTCATCTTTGTCTGCGCCCAGTTTGCTAAAAGCAGCGTGGCTGCTAACATTAGCTCCCTTCATTGACTTACAAAGGAACTAAGATGTTGTTGTCTGCTGCAGTTTGTGAGACACTAGGTCCAAATCTGTAATCTCTGCTGTTTTTGTGGCAAACTCTGAAAAAGCTGCCTTACTGAGCAGAGAATCTTGGCACTGGCAGCGATGACGGAGATTGATTTTGTTCTGATGGTAGCAGTGTCTTTGAATTGAATAGATATGAGTCATGTTTGTTGATATTAACCAGTTCACTTTTTGCTCTTGATATGTGGAATGGACAGTCAGCGCTGCTCTGCATCACAATTATTCCACCAACCAGTCAGGCAGTTGGCTCAAGGTTGGAACAGAATACATTTTGAGACAATGCTAAATGAAATCCTTGGCAGACATTCCTGCTAATGACTGCATCTCTGGGCCAACAGTCATAATACATGACAGAATCAGTAACTGAGCTACAGTATATTAAAGTGATTATATACTACATGATAATAGAGCAACCATCCATTAATGTGGCATTAAATATTTGCTAATATATTACCTTGAGATTTATGTACTTTGTGTATCGTGTAATTATTAATGTGTGTTATCAAATACAAACAAATCAGTTCAGTGAACCATGAAACATTTTGCCACAGCAGCTGTAAAAATGTTTCCATAGCTTTCAACCATTTCTTCCCAAGCTGCAAATTCCTGGTGCTGAAAAATTAAGCCAACAAAAAGCTGCAGTTCCTTGAATGGCTGCAGTTGAGACCAACTCCAAAGTGAGTCAGTCCCAGTATAACGTCATGTTAAAATTTTAAACATGTTTACAGCCCTGTACAAAAAACGTTGCTGGTCTCTATGCCTAGTTTACCCTTTCAAGAAACCAGTACAGTGGTTACATTTTTATGTAACTCACCTGCTTAAATTGTAGTACGACTGAAAATTATTTCTAATTAAGGGTGTTTTGTGAGGGAGAGGTGGGTCCCTTGATAGACAGTTCCTGGCTCGCTTCAGCTCCATTCACACTCCACCTCCTTTCCCATTTTTGGATTAGCTGGAAGTTAAGCAGTCAGGCCCTGCCAACATGCCGACTGCTGAGTCACCACACTGTTTAAAAACCACTCAGGAAAACAACCGGTGATGTTATAAAGGCTTTTTCCATCTTTATATACAGTCACTGTAGAGAGGAATGGATTTGGTTAGTTTTCACAGAGCTGAGTTATTGTCAGATGATTGCTGGTCTGTTTTGTTTGATGGATGTGGAGCGTCCTTGATCCTATATCTGGTCATGTGTTGATTCCTGCTTGAGGACTTTGATCCCTTCCCAGTCTTTGCTATGACCAGTTTTGTCCAACGTCACATGTGATGTCATTCACTACTCCAGTTTTGTTCTCACTGTGAAGCTGTTAATAAGATTCCTTTCATATCAAATGAGTATTCTTCATCTTTCCCTAATGATACAAGGAAAAACATTTCCATAGAAAAGCCTTGTAGCCACAACAATCAGAGTTGTGTTGTAGTCCGGTTCCAAACTGAATTGTGTTCGCTCCCTAAAGACCCCGTCTGTTTTTTGCTTTGATAACGTGTCCACATTAAGGTTTTACCAGAAAGTCACTCTTTAAAATTCATCTCTGGTGAATGTTGTGGGTCTCTCTGTAAAAGGACTGCCTTGTCTGAATGAAAGTGTACTACAGTAATCCCTCGCCATATTGCGAGTCTCACTGTATCGCGGATGTTTACACTGTATATAAAATACGTAGCATGCAGCAGATGAGCAGACGCACATATGAAAAATGCAACTACGTCTGCTTCCGCTTGAGCTAGTCAGTCGCTGATTGATTGGCAGTGATCGAAGCCAGTGTTTGTAAGAGTGTGGGGAAGGTGAATAACAGTGTGGGGAGGGTTTATAAAGCCTTAAAATATATTTATAAATAATAAAATAAATTTAAGGTCACTACTTTGCTGTTTCTTCTATCACGGGGGGAGGTCTGGAACCTAACCCCCGCGATAGACAAGGGATTACTGTATTTACATAGAAGACAACCAGACAAAGGAAGCCAGGAGTAAATGTATTCTGTGTGAAAAGGGATTCAAAACAGTGTGATATTACTTTGTCTATTACATTGCTCTGCACCTTTCCCTGTTTTAAAGAATGATTGTTTACCATAATTACGTTCTGTTTTCCCGCTAAATTTCCCTCTTTCCACTTCACTTTTCTTCTTCCAGATGATCAAGAGAAATATCAACAATGTTAGAAGAATGACCTCCCATCCCACACTGCCGTACTGTAAGTATGTCTCAGATGACTGTCAGTAGATTAGAAAAGATTCTGCCTCTAAAAATACAATATAGACATCATATTTCTCGTGTTAAAAAACAGCCTGCAGGGGATGTTACATCACCCAAAAAGTTTCGCTTTTGGAGATGCGTAGCAACTGGCAAAGTTTTTTTTTTGTCTCTTGGTCCCAGTGCTGCTGTTGATTTAGAAAAGGCTGAGTGAGCTCAGTTGCTACAACCTTGTATTTTCCAGTCAAACTGCAGAGTGGGGATACACTTGTCAGGTGTTTGTGTGGAATCATTCCCAGCAGGTTGTAAAAACGTCTGTTGAAGTGTGTTGGAATAAACCGTTACCTTAACTATTTATGACATAGATTATTATGGGAACAAAGAAATGCCAAAACCTCATGCTGAGACCCTAATGTTCACTGACGTGCACTGAAAACGAGCTGAACTGGCATCACATTTATATTTTTTTCTGTTTGTCAGACCTGACAGGAGCTCAGGATGGTAGCGTGAGGATGTTTGAATGGGGCCACTCCCAGCAGATCATCTGCTTCAGAAGTCCGGGCAACTCCAGAGTCACCAGGATACGATTCAACCACCAAGGAAACAAGGTTGCACACACCTATACCATATATTGCAGCAGAGTGACTGCTTTGAACTACCATGCAGATGTCAGAATATCCCCAGCTTTGCAGCATCATTGCATTGTGATGTGAGCCTGTCAGATTCAGAAACATTTTCACACTTCCTCTCACAACTTTGCCATTCAGGCCCAAACCACAGTGGGTAGTTTGGCTTCAGCACACATTGCTCCTCGGCTGAGTGATTCAACCGCTCTGAACTCAGGGACTCGCCTCAAGCTAATAATTTCCTCAGATGGTGTCTCTCCTGTGCCAGTACTATCTTATCTGCTTGCCAGAAAGAGCGAAATATGCTTTGCAAAAGCTCAAAAAGAGAGGACATACGGAGCATTTTGATTTTAGTTTTGTAAGCTGTGCTTGGACTTACTTAGCTGTTGACTAGTTTTGGAACCTACCGGTAACTTAAACGCAATCTACGTCAGCTCAAGGGAGTGACGTTCGCAATGGTTGTGCGAACACAAAAGAAGCACCCAGCCATGTTTTTTTTTCTCTGAAATGCAAAATGAAAGAATAAAAGATAATTCTAACTTACTTACAGTAAAGTCTGATATACGCTGTCTGCATGTTGTGTGTAGTTTGGTATCGTAGATGCTGATGGGGGTTTGAGTCTCTGGCAGACCAACACAAGTGGGAACACACCCAAACCATACCTGGTAAGAAACTCACAGCTGCTTAGTTTAATCCCTCTCTAGCCTCTTAGTGTCTCCTCATTTTCTTCCCATCATCCTACTTTTTGTTTGTTCTTCTGCAGCTTTTATTATCACTGTCACTATTACTGACTGTCTTCTTTGTTGCTGCTCTCTCTCTGCCAGACTTTGCAGTGCCACAACAAGACAGCTCATGACTTTGTCTTTGTGGGCTCCTCCTCTCTCATCGCCACCGCCGGCCTTTCAACAGACAACAGGTACAAGAGGCTTGGAAAGAGAATTTAATCACCTGTCGTTTCCCTGAAATTGCCCCCTCAATTGAATCCTTTGCTTCGTCTAATTAAATGCTTCATCTTGTTCCATTCAGCTGCACTCTGTTGTGAGTAATGACAGGTCCTGTGATTGAAATGCTGCAGTGGATAGTAATTTTATAATTTTTGACTCCACAGGAATGTGTGTCTGTGGGATACTCTGGTGACACCTGCTAACAGTCTTGTACATGGTAAGAAGCAGCACAATAAGAACACTGAGGAATCAGATGATTTACAGTGTCTTTAGAGCTGAAATGATTAAATAAATCTTCAGCAGTTTTGATGATTTTGTTGATTTGTGAGGGGGAAAATGGCAAAATTGTGTCCCCAGCTGCTCAAATACAAATGTTTGCTAGTTTTCTTTCTATAATAATCAACTGAGATTGGAACACCTGGTGAGAAAGCAAACTAAACTGAAAGTTAAAGCCATTTCTTAGATTTGAGAATTCTGGTGTGCATTTTTCTCTATTTTCTGATGTTAATCAAGAGTTTGACTGACTTTTTTATCCTCTCTGTTCAACTTTCTTAATGCACCTCTCATTGCTGTCCTTATCCCTCTAATCTGTCCCTCTCGTCCTATACATGCCATCGCTGTCTCTCCCTCCTTAGCTTTCTGCTGCCATGAGTCTGGTGCCACCGTGCTCTCGATGGCCCCGAGGCAGCAGCTGCTTATCACAGGTGGGAGGAAGGGCTGGATCAGCGTCTTGGAGCTTCCCCACAGGCACCAGCGGCAGAGCTTCCAGGCCCACGACTCGCCGGTTAAAGCGCTGGCTGTCGATCCAACCGAGGACTGCTTTATCAGTGGATCGGCTGAGGGAAACATTAAGGTATTATGACTGGCCTCACTTTCATCAGTGTGATTAAATACACTACTGTTGAATAAATATGACATTTTGAGAGTTGTATTCCAGACAAGAGGTGAGGGAGTTAATTACTTTGGAATATATGAATATTTCTCAGCATTTGCTGATGGCTTTTAAAGTCTCTTGCTAATGGAAAGTAGACAGTTCTGTTAGAGAAGCTCCCAGAAATGATGAGACTTCTAAGTTATAGAGGCTCCTAGAGTTTCCTTTAGAAATTCATTAATTTTCAGTGAAAGCTTCACTGGGGACAGTAATTCTAAAAACTTTAACTTTACATTATGAAAACACTTTTGATCATTTCCTCTGCGCAAAAGTAAATTCGTCCCTGACACAACAATCCTGCAGGGCGTTTGGCACCCAGGTGCGAATGTCTCTGGCTCTCCTCCACATCACAATCAGATGACTGTTGCGTTTATCCACGGAGACAGTGAGCTCCATCAAAGTCAACCGAGACCAATGTCACTTATGATTAACCACCTGCCCTGGACAACAGTGTGACTGATGGAGACTAACGTGAAAGGTGACAGTGGGGTGACACAGGGAAAGGCAAAGGAGGGTGTTTTGAATGAGCAGGCAGGATATGTGACTGTCTTCAGCTAATATATTTCCAGAGACAGCAGGTCTTTTATCTTTTTGACTTGAATATGTTGGTGCAGATCACACAGCTGTCACTCCAAGGATGAAGCCGCTGTGTCACGCAGATGTAGAGGGAATGGTGCAGTGCACATCTGCTTGAAATTCGAATGACTTTCATTCTGGATGATTGGTCACAAAAACCTCCAAAGCTGTGTGCGATGTTGCTCATCTGAAGTCATTAATTGTATATTAGCCGTCTGAAAATTTAACATGATTGCGCTGCACATTTAGATGCTTTTAAAGTGTTTGATGAGAGTCCATGAGGCTAGAAGATTACCTAATATATACAGACGTCAGTCTATGAAATACCTTATCAAATAATAAGGCTCCCAGACTGGGAATACGAATCAAACAATGCAAGTTGCTCAGAGCTAATCGTGGTCTTCAGTGGATGCTCAACTTGTGCTAACAATTTCCCGTCTGCCAGTCTGGGGAGCAGCAACTTCAAGGATGCTCGTATTCCACTTTTGTTTTTTTTTATTGTCAGCAAATCCTTTGCAGGAACCCAAAAAACAGCAATGTCATAGTCGTTATAGCGTCTCAATTAGGACTAACATTCAAATATTTTTCTTGAATATGTATCGCAATGTGAAGCTTGTTTATCACAGTTATTAGAGACGAGGTATTGTTATTGCACTTTCACATTTAAATAAACAGAAAACTGCTGCCACGTCTGTGTTGTGCTGCATCCATCCATTCATTTTCTTCCACTTAGCCAGGAATCCATCCATTCCTTTAAAACGTTTTTATTCAAAACATGTCACATGATAAACATCTGCATATCAATAGTCGCTGCACTCACCAGTGTTCCCTAAATGCCTCACATGCAGACTGCAGCAGACAGGTGTGACCAAAATTACTCTAACAACAGCGAAATAAAGTGTTCTAGTTTACCAAAATTGCAACTCTGATTTTTGTCTAGACAGGCTGTTTTAAACTGAGGAGTTTTTAATGAGCTGAGAATTTTATCAATTTCGCAGTTGATCGTGTTCAAGTTTATTTGTAGGAAGCCAAGATCGTGATCATGAATAATAATCCACTAGTTTTGCAGCCCTACAGCTGATGTTGCATTTCTTTTTGCAACCAAATCTTCCTTTTCTGTGTTTCTCTGCTGTTCCTCTTTGTTTGCTGTTCACATGTGGAGTCTGTGTGTCAACAGTGTGTTGACATGCAAGAAAAAGAAGTTAAACAGCTCATCCTGAGGAAGAAATAAACGAGTGCACCAGATTTCATGGCCATCTATCCTATAATTGTTGAGTCATTTCACTCAAAATTAAGAATCTTGGTAGTAGTTGCAGAGATATTTTAATCTGGACAAAAGTGGTGGAATAACCAACTGTCAGACCAACACTGGCGTCCTTCAACTATGTCGCTGGTGTGGCTAAAAATAGCTGAGCATCCTTCCATTCAGGAAAGGTTACTGGAACAGGACTTTGTGACTATTTTCGGCCACAGATTCTTAGTAGTGTGGAGAATTTATGGTAGAGAGATTTTCTGTTTGTTTACAGTGTCCATGAATGAGAGGGAATGAGAGATATCAGGCTGACAGTACTTCTTAGCAGGATGAGTTCACTGCTAGTTTTGGTCTTTTTGTGGAATGTTTTATCAATAAAATATTACAGACTATTAATTATCACCAGCCACCAACCAATTGTTGTATGTGTAAATCTTTACTTCATTAATTGTTTCTAAACGTCAAAACTGATTTTCAAATCTCCTCTCTGGACCTTCCAGGTTTGGAGTCTGGCCACACAGTGTCCTCTCTACACCTTCACAAACGAACACGCCCGCCAGTCGCTGTTCAGGAACCTCGGCACGGGTGTGATGCAGATCGAGGTGGGACCAGCCAACCACATCTTCTCCTGCGGTGCCGACGGAACCATGAAGATGAGGATCCTCCCCAACCGCTTCAGCGTTGTGAACAACAACCACGGCAACCTCAAGAGCGAAGTCAAATTCTTCATATAGACAGAAGAGCAGTTTTAATTCAATATGTGAAGTGAGTTTTATGATCGAGCAAAGTTCCCGACGCTGTTGTGGAAACCGTCGTACCTGCTTGGATGAATCACCTCCGCAAGCAACAGAGCAATGATGTCAAATTCAAAGAATGTCCTTAACGACAAAACGGGTGAAACAGTCATAGGATTTAACGACTTTCACAGAGTGAGAGTATGCAGTGAAATGATCCCATCCTCTGTAATCCGTGCGAGCCCAAATTTGGCTTTAAAGCCGACCAAACACAGGAGCTTCTACAAGTGTTTTAATCAGTAGAGGAAGCTAAAGTTAGCACAGGGTAACGAGTGAGAGCTCGTTCAATCAGAATAAACTGAAAAAACGAGACGAAACACCCAGCTGGAGATTCTCCACAACAAACTGCCATCCCAGTTTCCACTGAACAGCACATGGAGAGCCTTTTTTTGCACAGGGACTGAATGAGTAGAAGGAGCAGGAGTGAGATAAGACTGTGAGGTCTAAAGCTGCAGCATTACAGTATCCCTTTCTCTTTAGTTCGCATTAGTAAATCAGTGGTGACAGTGGGAGCTCTCGTGGAATCGCTACTGGAGCGATCAGGTGATAAAACAGACTGTATGCAGTGAATCGTACAGGGACAATAAGTGATCCCTTTAGGAGGTTCAGAGTCACCACGAGACTGAACACTGTTGAATCTGCTCCGCACAATGCAGTAGGACCAGTGGACGTCGTACAAAGCACATTATACCCAGTCACGAGGATTCCTGCTGCGTCCTGGTGCTCCACGTAAACGGGCAAGTTTGGAGAAGCAGAGGACCAGGTGTTTGTCATGATCAAACCACACTTTAGGAATTATCAGTTTCATGTCACTGTTATTGGGTTACACTTTAATTTTAGATGCTTGACTGTAGCTCTTTTGCAGCTGGACTTGAAATGCACAAAGGAAATTGAATATTTTTATATAGATGGAAACAAACACATATCTTTTACATTTCAAGCAGCATTTCGGGGAAATATGCTCGTTTAGCTTTCAGACATTGGATGAAAAAGTCATCAAACCACTCACATGCTTGTTCTGTTAAATTTGGGGTTACAGCTAGCAACTGATTAGCTTAGCTCGAAGACTAGAGGCAAGGAAATGGCTGACATGTAACAAACTGAGCCTAGCGCCACCTCAAGTTCCCAAGCTAAAACGTTATATCTCGTTTTATCCACATAAATAATGATACCATTTCTTGGCTCTGCTGTAACTTGGTCCAGTCAAAAATTAGTCTGACAAAATGTCACTTTTGCACAAACAAGATATAACTAAAGTGTTAATTATTGGACTCTAGAGGTGCAAGTAGGTGGGTTTTGTTTCCTGTCTAAGCTAAGCTAATGAAACACTGGCTAATATTTAAGAGCCCAACACGAGAGCAGGTGTCAGTCTCCTCATCAAACTCTGAATATTTCCCCAAAGTGTTGAACTCTTCCTTGACCCGAGCTAGTAGAAACTTGACTTTACATGTGTGCCGCTACCCAGTGGACTGCCCGGCTACACCAGTATTTTCTGTATTTGCACATAAAAGCTAAGCTAAATTATATGTAGTGGAATGCATATAACCACACGAAGCAGGATGATAATAGAGCAGTCCAAGTCTCTGGTGATAAGGTAATAATATGTAGTTTTGTTTATCCAGGCCTAGATTTAACCAGTAGTATTATTATAATTAAGTGTCCTTAATCACTGAATACTACTTCTGCCACCTGGCACAGTACAAGAACTGCTGGTCCTGCTTATATTGATTATTATTGATATTCAGTTGCACAGAGTAGCTTTAATTTAAGGCCCGTGTTGGTATGGGACACCATGACTAATACCTTTTCTGGCTGCATTTTGTTTTTGTTATTTTGAGATGTTTCAATATTATGCTTAAGATCATGTAGCAGGAAACTTTGCTGTTGACAATGGAAAGGGGTTGGGGTGGGAAAGTTAAACAAGTTTTAATAGAAACTCTGTTTGGTTGTGAAAATGTTTTATTCCAATAACAGTGAACTTCCCTTTCATCGACTCCAAGCTTTTCTCATATGGACCATGATTGACAGCTGCCTTGGAAACGACATTGTTTGCCATGTAATTATAGTAATTTTATTAGCAGACTTGCTTTAACTGGTTTGCCATTCAGTTGTCACAATTATAGTTAGCCTCTTTTTTTAATCATTTGATTTCTTTTTATATAATTGAAATGCAGCACATGGCCTTCAGTACATGCTTGGAATATGTAATCTAGGTTGGTGTATAATATGATGCGTCTTCCACTTGAATAAGGAAGAGGTTCATGCAAACTGTCCTATAGCGGAGTATAATCCATTAAGCTAAATATCCTGAGAACATTGTGTGCTGCTGCTGTAAGGAAACAAATATACATTAGCTTTGATTTCAGGGTGGATGAACTGAAGAAAACCCCTTAGTTGAAGCAGGTTTACTGTGTTGCAGTTATGTATATACATAGATCCATTAAATAGGCTTCTCATGATACCTGCATAATCACAACTAGTCGTAGATAAATGGTGGGTAATGATAAAAGCCACTTCATGAAGAATATCATTCTGTACAAACAGTTATATTTATGAATTATGTTCATATTTAGGATTATAGATTGACTGATCAAAAAGCGGATGTAATCTTATCTCTAATTATTTTCGTTTTGTTCCTTCTTTTTAGGTTTATTTCTTTTTTCTATTTGCTCCTGTGGGCTTGAAAAACCACATTTTATTTTGGTTTTTTTTCCCCCACGAATCAAAGTGGTTGTTAAATCATGTTTACTCCTGCAGCAACTGGAGAATAAAATCTGTTTTATCAAAAGCCAAACCGTATGTACTCCTAAAGACACTGGAGAATAAAATTACTTTTTATCAAATAACTGTTTACTTTCCTTTTAAAGCTTCGCATCACAGACAGATCAGCTTGCTTACATCAGTGTGGGTTGTAAGAGGAGTAGATGAAACAAACTCTCCTGGCTTGATCAGAAGAAGCCAAATCATCACTTTTTTTCCCCTCTTTGATCTTGCAAATGTGAATTTAATCAGATAAATCTAATTTTATAATGAAGATATTGTGTAAATCATTGTATTATATACAGAAAATGTACTGATGTAATAAAAGAATTATGTAACATGAGCAGATGGGTTTTGTAGTTTTGAAAACTGTGTTATTGATAGCGAATAGCAAACATTATGCAAGTGTATTAAATTCAGCAGGAAGTCTTTTATGAAGTGTCTATATAAGAACATCTGTACAAAGTCATCATTCTCTTCCTAGTTTTAACACCATACCATCAGCTATATCCGCTTTGTCCTTTGGAGAAGTGTGTTAATTACAACCAAAACTACAATACACATCATACAGTCACTAATATATTAATGTTATAGGAATTAAACGTTTTACTTGGAACATGTTGTGTGTATTCTTGAAATATAACAAATGTGTTCAATGTATTTTTCTATATTTTTAAAGACCCCCTGTGGTTAAAATCAAGTTGTTATTTTAACTGTGTTAACATGTCCATGTGGTGTTTTTAGATTCTAGAAGACGCGTCATAAGCGAAGTAACACCACCATGGCTGAGCATTCCTGCCGTGAAACTGCAGGGAACCTAAAAACACCGATTTAGACTTCCAGGGTGTCAAATATATAATATAAAGAAACGATCCGGTCAGACTGCAGGGTGGGACTTTGTGCATCATTGCTCTTCTTCAGAATCTGTTTCTCGTTTTGACGTACAGATAAATTACTCCAATACTACAACATGTCATAGCGCAGCTTAATCTATTTTACACAGTTTGAGCAGAGTTGAAGGGGAGCTGGTGTGCTGGAGCTGCACATTCTCAAAGAAGCAATGGTGTAGAGTCAAATCGAAGCCTTTCTAAAGTAGTTAAGAATTATTTTCATGGAAAACAACGTTTAAATATGGACTTTTTAGGCACAGACGAGTTTAATCAACCAGAGAGGGACTTTAAATCCTGCATAGTTCACATACTAGTCGTCTTCTTCATTGCCTTCGTTGGCACATTGCTTAATTTCTCTGCATGTTAAGGCCACCAACCATCAATAAGAACAGGGATATTCACTGCATATCATGCATCTTCCCGCCCAGAAAACAAACGAAACAGGCACCAATAAAAACGTTGCTCAGTAGCACTACTAGTGGTCAACGCCTCCACTAACCATGCAAAACGCACAATTTCCGCCACATCTCTGACACATTACCTTTCAAGTTGCCGCTAATCTGCACATTTAGCAGTTACAGAGCAACATTATCGCAATTTAGAGGAGCGTTTCTGGCTGCCTGGGCCAATTTTGGCTCTTTGTTTTGTTTTCGTCACGGTTGGTACGCATTTCAGCTTTTCGCAAGCTGAAAATTTAAAGCTGTGGGTTGAGAATTTTAACAGTAAGATGAAATTTGCTCAGGTTTGTAACTCAGAGTAACACTTTTCATGCAACACATTGTTTTTGAAGCAGCACTTATACCAGCTGGTATTAAAGTATTAAACCAAGAGAAATTAGCTTTTATTTCAACTTCAATTTCATAGAAGAGCAACCATTAAGTTCAATACAATTGCACTGACATTATTACAAAAATCGAGTACAGTGTACTATTAGAGCTCACAAAGCCTGTTCTACTCTGCAACTCAGATTACGTTGATTACAGCATCAGACACATAAAACTGTTTCTGAAATAACAGATTTTAACTGTTAGCACTTCATTCAGGTTAACTGTAATAGATACAGGTATAATACCTTACTGGAAAACATCAGAATTTTAAGCGAAACTGAATTAAATGTATAAGAAAATATAGTTAATGTCTTCTTTTGGACTTTAAACAAAGGTGTTAAATGTATGATTAGTGAGACGGCTTGTACACCCAACAGGCTGCACTGAATTATTGTTTCTCCTGATGGAAACAGCTGAAGATGTGACAAGAACTTTATGAATCTATGCATGTTGTAGAGCAAAAGGAAACGTCTTGTCTGAGACTCTCCTGCGCCTGCAGTGGAAGTTTACTGAAAGTTCATTCTGAAGTTCTTGCTAATCTTACTGAGTAATTTCTATGCATTTCCCATGAGAGGCAAAGTGTGCAAATACAAACACACACCACAGAGGCGAAGGAGGCAGAAGGAGAGAGGTGATGGGCTGGTTAGTTCCTGAAGGCGTCTGATTGGTTGGCCGAGGAGCTCACAGCTTGGCATGGTCCTTCAGGATGACCTCCAGCTTCTGACTCAGCATGATGTTTCCTCTAACCTTCAGTTTGCCAGAGAAGAACGCCTAGCAAGACAACACAGACGCACATGAGTATTTATTGTTTTTTCAAGTAAGCACAACGTCTCTTCTGCTCAATAGCAGGCTGGCCGTTGGTTGTTTTTCAGCAAACGGGGAGTAGAAGAGGGCCAAGACGCCTGCAGCAAACATCTCACACAATTGAAAAAGCAGCAAGCCAGGTCTCAGGCAACGGGGAATATGTGACCACTGGAGCTCTGGCAGCAGAACAATGGAAGATTATTCATATTCATGAGGTCTGAATGTGCAGCAGAAAAGTCCCTTTACTGGGTGAACTGAACTCTCCTCTCCTCTGCTGAAATCAATCACACGACAGGGTTATCATGACCCTGGATGACAGTTAGCGGTGTCCTTCTCAACTCCATCAGCTAATCTTTCTCCGGCTTCTCCTTTCATCATCGGAGAGAGTGGAAAAGACCCCGCCTGAGGGATCTTCAGCATCGCAGCCTGCTGACACTCCTCTTAAAGAGCGCACACACACACACACACACACACACACTCACAGGCCTCAGATCAATATCAAGCGCTCCAGGAAGCAAATAAATTCTGTACAGTGATGGCCACTCCCAGTGACAGATGAGATGCTACAGACATAACAAGTAGTGTCGATTGATTAACCGCGCTGAGTGCTTTTCTGAAATAGGTCTGATAGATCATCGCTTCCATTTTTAATCAGACATGACGAGATCCATGATGAAGTCAGTGCCGATTGAAGGGCCCTTCAAAGGCACTTTTTCCTTAATTAAAAGGTACAGAAGCCATTGTAACGTCGTAAAGAAGACAGGGTTTAAAATATGAGGTTACATTTTCATCAAAACCTTATCTTTTGGCAAAAGTTTGGCCAAATTTCTTATCCATGCGAGTGGATGAATTCATAAACATGCTGAAGTAAACAAAGCAATTCGCCAGCTAATACACCTTTTTGTTAGAGCACGCCACATCGTCAGCGATTGATTGGGCTGTGTAGGTCTGACTACTTACCTTCTGAGGGTTGAGTTTTCCCTGCACCACCTCCATGAAGTCTTCGTCTGACACTGTGAAGGTCACATCCGCCTTTCCGCTGTAGGGTCCTTTGTGCAACGAGCCGCCGCCGTTCTTCAGATCAATGGCTAGCGGGAGAAAAAAGCCAAATGGAGACGGATGATGAACACAGGTATAAAAAGCTTGACACGTTTCACCATGACAGCCTCACCTGCGTCACTTCCATAACTCACTTGTGTTTAGAGCCATTATTCAGTCATTAGTGCAGATCTTGCTCTGGTTTGTTGAACAACTTGTGAGCAGAATGTCGGCTTTACGTCTCATATTGATATTTCAGCCTTTGTTGTGAGAGTTTAGCGTGTGATTTTAGAGTGAACCCCTAAAGAGACTGACGACGGGTTAAAACAGCCACCAACAAATCGAGTGGGAGACACTCCAGTGAGCTGCAGTACAATTATTTAATGCTGACAGGAGGTTCGTGGTGTTGTAAATCCATCATAGCAGCAGGCCTGACCCTGAAATTTAAACGAGCGAAACATGAATCATCCGGGCAACATGAACAGCAGCATCTTCTGTCAGACATGTTTAGCAGATTAATCACAGGGTAACTTATATCCATCTTAGCAAATCTGGGCCATCTTCTTTTCCTTTCATTACATTTTTCTGGCATTTTCTTTTTTTTTTGCCATCTTGTTAAATACTGACCGTAGAGATGAAAACAGAAGATTTGGGTGAAGAGAGCAGAGGAATGACATGCAGTAAAGGTCACGTGGTACCACCCCTAACTACTGCCATGTCGCCCCTGGACCTTCCTCTTTAACGGTCTCATATGGTGAAAATCCATATTTATTGTGTTTTGTGGTGTAAAATGGAAGCTGTTAAGATATGAAGACATTTCCTTCTGCCATTCCTCAAGTCTCCCCGAAGACAGATAACCTCCCAGCTTCACAAGCCAGTAAGAATTTTACTGAACCACTATGTTCCAGCTAACAAACCAGTCATCTAGCTCAGTCTGTTCATAATCCTGCCCCCTCACTGCCTCCTGCTTCAGAATGAACAGCTGCCTCTCAGTCCACCAGTTTTTTTTTTCAAGCTGCTTCTGCTAACTCTAAAATGTCTCAGTCACAAAGCACAACAAATGCTCTTTTGGTGGCTACAACAGTGAACACAAGAACCTTCCTGCACTCCCAGCAGCAGAGGAACTGAAGATTCACTAGAGTACTTTTATTTTTGATGGCGAAATTCTTAGTTAGCACACCGTGCAGCTAATGTGGCTAAAGTTAGCATTAGTATCACTGTTGCTGTGTTTTCATGCCACTTGATGTGTTTGCTTCTCTCATGCTCCCTGTGCTCATATATATCGTGTTCAATGCACCAAAATTGTTAATAAAGCTGTTCTCATGTTTTTTTTCTGTTTCTGTTATTAGACTACAGACCCAAGTATGAAATAGTGACAGAAATGCAGCCCATTAACACGTCATGTTTACCTGCTTTGCACTGCTAAAATATTGATTTCTTGCTATAATGTGTGGCAAACTCATCATATGCACAAGTTAAAAACAATGGCTGTGCTGTGAATTTGGCAGTATTTACATGTAAAATGAGCTCAGAGAGAAGTTTAGAAGCTATAGAAAGTCCTGGTTTTGTGCACTCATTTACATCTGTGTCCACTGCTGTGCGGTAAACAGCAGCAGCCCACCTGCGTTTAAAGCTACAGACACTGAAAAGGCTGATTTAGAACAGGGCAAAACCTCGGAGTCATTGGAAAATTAACCATCTCTACAGTATTTTGACTGAAAAATGGAACAATTCTGGGGACATGCAACTCTTTCACAATATGAGACCTTTAAAGGACCCTTTATAGGACCCTCTATCCTGTTAGAGCCAAGAGTTACTTTCAAAAAGGTTCACATTTTAAGTTACCTCATCATAAATGCTCTTAATTCTGATATATCACACACTTCTTAGCTCCCCACACAGCTGAGGGCTTCATCTCATCCGTGCTCCGATTTCAGCAGTTTTTCTTGATTTTATCACATGAACTTTTTATTATGTTTTGCATTGGGTATGTAGCACCAGCACATTAATATCTTCAATTGTCTGTATTATTTTTTACTGCTTTTTGATGTTTTTTGCTGCAAAAACTACTTCCTTTGCAGCGAAATAACGATCTGAGTTGAACTGATATTATGCGATAGTGGAGTGTGTAATGTGGTTGCAAAGCATTCAGCGCACTTACTCCACTGTGCAGCGTTCTTGCCATCTTTAGTGATCTCCCAGCTGAACACGGCATTCACCTTCTTGACCAACTCTGAGCCCAAGTCTTTGATGCGACGACCGATCTCTGCAAACACCAGCTCACTCTGAAGGCCCCCTCCCTGCACAAAAGGTCGAAATAATAGAAAGATTCGTCTCTCATTTGTGGATGTCTGTCTTCATGATACGTCAAAAGCACAAATTATTCTAGTTTAAATCATCAACAGAACTTAAAGGAAACAAGACTTAAAGCTCCGTCAAAGAATTTAATAAAGGAAAATGAAGGAGGATTTTTTTATAGACTGATGTACCTGTGTGAGATTTTCCAGAGAAGCCTCTGAGGTACCATGTAAATCCACGTAGGCCCCTGACAGCACGACGGCATCCGTCTCCTTCACCTGTATGAAAAAGACGATAGCTGTTTAGAACAACACATGCAAAACATTCAGGTAGAAACAGAAAGCAGCACTGAAACTACACATCAGACCCAATGAGACCAATGTGGCTCATTGGGTCAGCAGTGTGACCCAATGAGCCACACTGCTGCTGAATACTCACTTTGCACTGGATGTGAATTCTGTTGCCTTCCTTCCACATCTCAGTCTGTAGCGACTGACCCGGCATCACCGGCTTCACAAAGCGAACCTGAGTAAGACAGACAGGGATTAAGATAAGAGAGGGTGTTGGCATCAGTGGATCTGTAATAAGTATAAGCCTATATAAGTCATTTTAGAACATTAAACCACCTGGATTCACCTGATTCCTTAAACTGTGCCAATTTCTTGCTTGTGTTCACCTGATATCTGCTGCTGGTTCATGTGTAGATGCATGTTTTGAGATTTTACTTTCACAAAGTATAACATCATGACCACCTGCCTAATACTGTGTTGGTCCCCCTTATGTGGTAAAACCATTGGACATGGACAAGAGGACCTCTCAGGGTGTCCTATGGGGTCTATATTTAATGTGTAGTGAAGACTTCGAGGTGTAAAAGTTCAACGAGAGAGACAAGAAAAAAAGGTCCAATTTTTTGTATTCATTTATATCTTTGGCCCATAAAGATGATTTTATATGAACACAATGTTGTATCCATGACACCAGGCAGTGGTTCACATCTGTCCATCCTGTTTTTGTTAATTCTCTTCAACACCTACAGAGAATTTCTTCAACTTCTGTACAAATGCTCACTTGGGCTTGAAAATAAACTGATTAGAATTGGGTGGTCAAAGGTCACTGTGATCTCAAAAAAAAACATGTTAACACAAGTATCTGTGCATCAATTACAACAAAATATCACACAAATGTGTAATAAAACAAAATAATGAAGTGATGACCTTTTAGATCCAAAAGGTCGAAGGTCAACTTCGCTGTTACATCATAATGATCTGCAAAAACACTTCTCTGGTTGTTATTCAAAACCATAACTCAGGAACAGAAGGGGGAAAGGATGTAAACAGCAACTCGACTGGTTGGTGAAGTCATACAAATGGGGGGTGTACATTGATATTATTCAAAACTTAGCTTTTTCTAATTGTTTTGGCCTTTCGCCCACACAGTTCTATGAGACTGAAGACTGTACTTTTGGTAAAGTCCTACCACAGTAAAAAATATTCAGAAACTGTGTTTATGTGTAGACAGGTAGAACAGAGTTTTGGCTTGTCATGTCAGAATCAGAATCAATCAGTTTTATCGCTATGAGCAGACTTTCAGATACACAGAATTTGCCGGTCAGTAGACGGTAAGTGTTACAAGTCAAGAACACTGATGTGTTTCAAGTCAAATCCACAGCAAGTATAGCCAATTCAAGGGATAATAAAAGTGATAAAAGGTAATAGAAATAATTCCAGGGTGCAGGAATGTGCAAATTAATCACCTGAGAATGTGCAAGGTTACATAGTGTGTAATAAAACAACTTTAAATGTGCAAAAGGATAATAAAAATTCCATTTAAAAAGCTGTGCATTAATGGAATACATAAAGACATTGCCCATGGTGTTGAGTGGGGTTAGAATGTACATCATGATCTCCTTTGTTTATCTCAGCAGGTTTTTCCACTGGTAGACTTGACCAAAACACAAGGAGTGGTCATATGTAGGCAACATGTGCGAGCAGTAATTCTCACAAGTCATGATGTCACATGATGACACTGAGTTATCAACAGCGGGACATGTGACATACATGTTATGTGACCACTGGTAGTTCTGCATTTGCGATTTTTTCATGGAGGTCAAACTGGAGCAGAGAAAAACATCACATTCATGAGTCAGTCAGCAGCCAGGGTGAGCCAACCTTTATGTCAAGAATCATCACTGGTGATGAGATGAGGGTCTGCAGCTACCACCCAGAGGAGAAACAACAGCTTTCACAGTGGAAGAGCCCCCAGTTTATAAAATCAGACAACAAGCGTCAGGTCAGGAGCTCACTCGAAGCATCATAGTCAACATTTGCGCGGTTGTGAATCAGGAATTAGTCCCCCAGAGTCAAGTGTCAAGCCAGAGTTCTACTTTAATGTCCTGAGGCGTCTGAAAGAGAACACTTGGCACAACCTGAGCTGTGGTGTGATGGCATGTAGGTGGGTCCCCAGTCATAGAGTGAGAAAAAAACACAATCATTACTCCCCACCTACCCTACCAACCAGATTTTGCTGGTAGGATAGGTGGAGCTGCGACTTCTTCTTCTGAAGTTTAAGTGGAAGGGTTGACGTTTTAATAGATTCAGTTCTCATCTCAGACAGTATTGAAATGTTTAACGGTTCTTCCAGGAAGTACTGGGAGCAATATTTTGCTGCACAAGGAGACTAGTGGCCAAATGTAAATCAGGTACAGTTTTTTGAATGTAACTTTTCAGTGTCAGTGCTAACCATGCTAAAAAATTGTAAATGTACAGTTACTCTTCCATTACATGGCAGAACAGAGGTTTCAGAATCAGTCCACAAATGATTCCCCTTGTTCCTTCATGAAGTCATGGTTGGTAAGCCTAGTGGAAGCAGTAACAGCTTTTTTTTCAGCCTGTTAAATGTCCAACATGGAGTTAGGATTATGTTGCCACGTGTTGGTTTGGCATGCTCTTAGCAACGCTTCAGTTGAGTGTTTGCGTTTTGATATGGAGATTTTTTTGAGAACCAAGACAAAAACACATAAATTGCCAATGAGGGCCCTTGTTTTCCTTGAAAGACAGGCCTGGGTTACTTTTGTCAGTAATTATCAGTAAAAGAAAATTAATAAATGTGAGAAAGTCTTTACATGAGGTTTTTGCATAAAGTCTTGAAATCACAGGTAGTACCCACCTTGATGGCCTTGAATCTGGAGGGGTCATTGTTGGCAAACTGCTGGAGGACGTGTCTCGCAGCGAAGCCGAAGGAGCACAAGCCATGGAGGATGGGAGCCTTGAAACCTGACCAAAGAGCATTTCTAAGTACAAGCACGCGAGATCATAACACATTATTTGACCCAAAACTCCAGGGAGAGGTTTAGCCTTGACCAAAATAAACTACATTTCTGACCCTCATCAAGCCACAACAGACTCTCACCTCCCATGGCAGCAAAGCTGGGGTCTATATGAAGAGGGTTCCAGTCTCCACTCAGACGGTACAAGGCAGCCTGTAACCGCAGGGGAAACAGACATTGTTTAGATCTATATCTAATTCATAAACCCCTGAACTTCTCATACACAGATGTGGGATGAAATTAAATTATCATGAAGGCAATAGAAGAGACACCTAAAATAAGAATGTCTTTGAAGTAGTATAGTTGCATTCATTTAAATTGCTACAGGGATTTGGTTTTTTTATTCCCCTTCCTTTTTTTATTTTCTGCTGCATCATACAGTCAGCGTTCTTTTTTTATGTACAGACAGTATGAAAACCTTGTTCAACACTTCTGCTGAACATTTTGTCGAGAACTTTATGATTATTTCAGAGGCACAAAACAATATGTCCTATTTTCACCCACATATTAGCAATGCAGCTGATTTATTCTGCACCTAAAACCCACACAGACACACTCACTTGGTCTCTTGTGGTCGAATCAATCACCACAGCATCTGGTGCCCGTTCAGGAGGCGGCACAGGAGCCTGGAGGAATTAAAACGCAAATAAAGAAATAACTCAAACATGAGGCAACATTTAGTAACGATGTCTCATTTCTGTGTATTTTTGGCGAAGCAACTTAAATATGGAAAACATACTTTGGCTTCCTTAGAGGTTCTCTTTCCTCCGAAGCCTCCAGCTCCAACCACAAACACTGAAAACTGGTTGTAGCACACCAGCTCATTGCCGTTGTAGGTGTTCACTGTGGAGCAGCACAAATGTGGCATAATATCACCATTTTTTGTGGTTTAGGAGGTATTTAGAACAGCAAAAGCAATGCCACACATTAATAACAACACATTACAAGTCAAGCTAAAGTCTTGCTTATAAAATTCTAATCACGTACTCATGTAAATGTTCTCAAGTATGTGTATTGTAAACAAAAAAAAAACAACAAGCATACATCATGCATCAGATTAGCCTCGTCAGTGGTGTATTACATTTTTAATTAATTAAAATAAATGCTATAGTATTAATGTGTAAGCAGCCCATTTATGTAAAGAAAAGTTTACACATAATCATGCAGTTTTTATCAAGTTTTCTTGCATGCTTAACATGTAAATTTATATTTTTTCTGCCATTTGCTGGTTATTGTCTGTAATTTAACAAAACAGAAAAAAAATCAGTAAACTAACAGGTAAAACAGGCACTACTTTTCAGTCCATAATATACATATTTTTTCTGTAAAGTAATTATATTTTCTGCTGATTTAAATGCAATAATTAAATCATAATAAACATGACAAAGGGAGTAGTTTAATCCAATAAAATCCACAAGATTTTCTGAAGTGATCGTATAATTCTACTGGAAAATCGTTTTTGTGAAGACATTAGATTCACAATCTGTGTTTGGGTAAGTAACACTGAATGGAAACAAACCTACAGACATGTTGTAATAAACGCAGTGCAGTAAAAACTATGACATTTGTCTCTTAGGCGTAACTGAGTAGAAAGAAAGGAAACATGCAAGTGAAGAACCTTAAAAACCAGACGTAATGCACATTTTTGGAAATGTAAATTCTAGCAGCTCTGTTCCTGCTAAGGCTGCGGCAAAGGCTGTTCGTTTAATAGTTTTAAATACAATAGACTCCTCGTCACTACTTTTAATCATTAAGAAGACTTGAAGTGATAATTTGTCATGTTTCAGAATGCTAAAGATACCAACGTGTAGGCATGTTGACTACAGAGTGATAAAACAATTAAGTGTCCCTTGTCTGGCAATCAAACCGAATGATACTCAGCGGCCCACAGTGCCACACACTGCCACATTAACTATAAACTGTGAGGAGAACGCATGCCAGACACCAATCAGAACAGGAGGAAACAGCGCCATGGAAACAGAACGTGAAGAAACAATTAGTAACTGTCGGAAGGAATCAAGTCCACTTTACAGTCAGTGTACTGGCTGATTAATTTCATTAGGCCAATTCAGAATATAACCCGGCATAAAGAGAAATAAAGCTGCTTCTATGGGCTGTTAGTGTGACGCGCTGTCTTCCCTAGGAAAAGCTTCATATTCACTCTAACAGGAGCTGATAGTTTATAAAGAAATTTCATAGAATTCCCCTCTGCGAGTGCTCGGGGGAACCTCCGGTCCTGTGTTATTTGTTTTAAGTTGGATTAATTATAGATCAGAGTGGGTCTAATATCATCCATCTCCACGGAATTGTCAAACAAAAATATGAGCTGTTCTCAGTCCATTATTTCAGTCCCTGCAGACACAGACTGTAAATTAACTTTTATTAATTCAGCCTGAGAGGCAGCTTTCAGGAAAAGACACATTAAAGCGATGAAAACAAATGAATATGGAATAAATACATTATATGATAAAAGTTGCTGCCCTGGAGGGTAAAGAAACTCACCGTCCAGGAGGATGACGGCTCCAGATCCTTTGTCCAACACGTCTGCTATGGTGGCCTCAGAGGTAAGTTTACCTGAAAATGTAGTTTATCTTGAATTATTTTCATTATTTTTGAATTTCTACTTTTAGTCAAGTACATAGTGAGGATTACTTATATGGTTGGGTATTTCATGGTGTTATATTCATGACACAAAACATCCTTGACTGTTAAAAAAATCCAGAAGGTCATTTATTACGACCAGTTCTGAAACATTTCCACATTACTCAAAGGCTTAGGGCATGTCTTCTTCCTTGATTTGTGCTAGATCTCAATTGATCAACGAATCAATCAGAAAATTAATATAGAAGAGATTAACGGCTTATGTCAACTGTTAGAAAAATATGTAAAAAATGGAATGGTTGCATACAGTAAACTGATTATGTTTCTCAAAGTTGGTTGAACAAAAAAATCCTGTCATTTGGGAAGTAGATTTTTAAAAACTTTATTGTTCAAATCAAGCTAGGAGATATGTCATCGCCGACTACCATCCTTTTTTTTTAAATTTATTTTTTGGAGGGAAAATTTTATTCCTTTTTTATCGATAGAGTGAAAGGGGGTAGAAAGAAGGAGAGAGACATGCAGCAAATGCTCTAAAGCCAGACTCAAACTCGTAATCGCTGCCAAGGACTAGAACCCCACACGGTATCCGCCTTAACTCAGTGAGCTAAACGGCGGCCCCACCGACGACCATTTTTGCTTGAAATTTAAAAACAGAAATTTAAATGCAGAGTCCCAAAAGGTTAAAAGTCTTTTGTTTCGCAACACACTAAACAATACAAAGATGGCATCTGGAGTCGTCAAGGATTCCTGAAATATCTTCAAAAACGGGTAGCAAGTGTTGTTAAACGACCTTCTGGCTTCCTGATGGATTGTCAGGGATTTATCTCTCAGAAAAACAAAAACCTTGCTCTGTGACTTGAATGTAAAGGCGACAAATGAGGCACAGACTGGGTTCCATATGCAGACATTACCTCAGTTTGGATATGCTATTACAGGATGTATAACCATACAGTTAAAAATGTATCATGGCTAAAGAGATCAAATTGGCCAATTTAGAGTTTAGAATATGAGATGAATCATAAAAACTGGCCTGTAAAAACCTGCAGAGGCAATCAGTTTTTAGACTAAATGATCTATTAAACTTAGACTGGTCCCACTTTCATGACATGAATACAGGTAAAATGACTCAGTACGGCTCTAAATTAGCCTTTAATGCACTTATTTTAATACAAAATCTATAGCAAGTACTTAAATTCAATAAATTGGGTGTAGTCCATTACCAGCGAGGACTTACCTGAGGTTGGCAGAGGCTTGTAAAGCTCCAGATACTGCTCTCCGTGCAATACCTGACACAAAACATCACAACAGCTGTGATATATAATCACACCAAAGTCTTAAAGCCTCATTAGCATGAGTAATGTGCATACTGCTACTGTGAAATACACCATATGGATACGAATATGCGTCCACATATGTACAGCAAACTCAGCCGCACACAAGCAAGACCATTTTAGATATTAACATGCATGTTTTTCTCACCTGTGTAAAATCTATGTTGAGTCCAGGCACTGAGCTCAGGCCGCCCTCCATCATGGCCGCCTGTGAGGGGATGACCCCGAAGGTGGGCAGGCAGCTGAAGTCCGGAGAGCCTTCATACAGGAACCTGCATTCAAATGTAAGTGTGAAAAAAATATGCTTTTCTAGGAATAGTTTACAGATGAATACGAAATTAAAATAACTGCACAGATGGTCACACAGGCGTGTGTGTCGGCGTGGACGGATTCCAGTGTTTTTCCCTCTTAAGCGGGTCAGAGTAAAAGTAATGATTGGAGCAGTGATGATCCTAGTTTTCCTGTTAAATTTCACACAAGTCACAAACAGATAGATGCTTACCTAAGATGGTCCGGGTCCTTGGTGGACATGCCAACCCCCAATGCATAGAGGATGCACTGGGTGTGGGTGAAGTTGAACGTGGTCGGTGGAAGTTTTTGTCCCACTGCCATGGACTGAGAGGAGAGAAAAAGAGATGTTTGTGTGGATAAGTTAGCCTGTAGTCTCATAAAGAGAAAGAATAAGCCATTTGAGGGGTTGCAGGACAGTAATAAAGATCACACTGTGGTAGTTTAAGCTTTCTACAAGTTTACGTGTGTTTTCAAGGTGCTAAAAGCAGGAGAAGCAATCAAGGTCACACCGAGGATGAGCTGAAATATTTAAAGAGCAGTTTAAATAATGCTCACATCTTTCAAGGATAGCTTTGCAGTCTTTCACAGTTTTCCTTGTAAGAATGTATTAAAATGTTTTTTCTGCAGATAATATGGGGCTGCAGCCGGCCAATTGAAACAAACTAAGTGAATATCCTCCAAAACTGACGTCTTTTCAGTACAAAACTCCCCCTTTCTTGTTAATACCCCTGCACTGCAGCTAAGCACCGTCTTGGAAACGCTCTCCAGAGGAAGACAAAGAGAGAGTTTTGTGCTAAACATGCCGCTACTTTGGAAAGTTTCCACTCACTTTGTCCACCTTCAAACAAAAGGAAGACAGTGCGTTTTGTCTTCCATCACTTACATTAAGAGCTCATTAAGAAGTTTAACGTTCAGCATTAAAAGGAGGAACAATTACGACAAGCACCAAAGGTGTTTTACTCTTCATGTTGGCACCTGATTACCGTTTCAAGAAAGACGTCTTTGAATTTATTCTTTAATGTATTTTGAGAAGACAAAAGACAGACTGGAAGCCAAAAAATAAGCTGCAGCTAGAAAACAAAACTGAGTAAACAACCACCAAAAGGCTAGATTTAGAAGCTTATCCTCAGCTTTAAGTTGGCCTGACCACGTGTTTCAGTCTGTGATCATCAGTAGTTGTTAGTGTGAGGGCCTGTGTGATCTCACAGAGCTAAGAGGAATAAGCGTTTCAGAAATGTACTCCAGGGCCGGACCAGGCGGAGCTTTGTGAGCGATCAGCACAATTTTTAAAACAGGTTCCTGATCTTGACTGGCGTCCAGCGCAGGGAGGCCAGGGCCTGAGCGATGTTCAATTCAAGCTTGCACTTCTGTTAACGAGCAGCCAGAAAATGGGCTGAAGCCCCTGAACAGACCATCGCAGTAATCATGTGTTAATGACACAAAGTCGCAAATGCCTTTTAAAGTTCAGTAAGGTGGAGCCCTTAGCTGGACTGTAAATGTTTCAAAGCTCTCATCAATCCCAGGGTGAGGTCTTCCTGACAGAGCTATCTGATAGTTCAAACTGATCATTAATTTTACATCACAGCTCTGATAGAACCTGGGGAAACCTGCAGCAACAACTAATTAGAAAAATACTACTATTTCTTAACTTCTTAGTGCATGTTTCTACAATTTATGGTCATTGCATTTCAAGTTTTTTAAAGTTTTTTTTTAGGTTTTCTTAATAAATATCTATTTACATTTTACACCAATCAGCTACAACATTCTGACCACTGACAGGTGAAGTGAATATCATTGATCATATTGGTACTAAGTGCTGTTCTGCTGGAAAACCTTGGATTTTAACATCCATGTTGATGAGACTTAGACACCCAAATAAACATTGTACCACAACAAACACACTCCCTCATGCAAATGGGAATCACAAATGTCACTGGCCTACCCCTGCAGGAAAATGCACCCCACTACATGGAAACAACATCAAACAATCAGGAACATGTTGAGGAACATGACAATGACCCAGCAATTTCACTAATATTTCAACTATTTGTTCACCATTTTATCCAACTTGAAGGCTATGGAGCTCCCTGTATACTGAAAGATGAAACTTTTCCTTTTACGTGCACAAGACAGCGATAAAACTAAACTATAATATCCTGTGTTCACAAAACAGAACAAAAAAAAACCCCACTATATTACAACACTACTTTCCGCTCCAAGGAACAGAAATCTGATAAAGAAATAAGAAACAATTCTGTTGACATGAAATAAACTGTTTGAAGTGCATGAAATCCTCCAATGGTGTTAAAACCTCTACATTCCCAGAAAAACACCAAGGCCCCTCTGGGTCCTAGGTGGCAGCTACAGCCCTGTTTCTGTATCACAGAAAAGCTGATTGTTTATTATTGCACTGAGAGCAGCAGTATTAAGAAGTTTGTTAGAACCTTGACATGACACATAGAAGAGTGCCAACAAAACGAAGCAGTTGAGTCAAACAGAGCAGAAAAATAAAAAGCTGCCATTCAGCTGGCTCCTTTTTGTCGACTAGTATTACATCAGGAGAACACTGTAGATATTTTGTAAAGCACGCTATACGCATACATCTGTGGAAACATAACAGTCACAGTAGTCTTGCAGTTGCTCTTTTGTCATATTAACAACCACTGTTAGCCGTTGTTCAAAACAATATTGCTCGGCAGAATGGCGTAATTCACATTCTCCATAATATCACCTCTCAGCTGGTGAAGAACCTCTGGAGGCCAGTTTTTAATTAAAACTGCATTTAAATGTAGATGTGGGAAAAATTAGGTTTTTTTAGAACCATTCCTGCATCCCTTTGCTGAGGATTTAATGGTATATGCGGTTAGATTAAAGCTGCGACTGAGGAGCTGGTGCAGCGGTTGTTCATGTGGGTGTAAAGTCAATCTACTTTGGGAGATCAGGGGGGAAAAAATCCCTTTATCAAGATAAAACTTAAATCTGAAGTAAAAAAGAGTTCAGTTTTCGGGCCATCCCTGTGGTTTAACATTATATGGTGACTGAAAGTCTCTGTTGGTCATTTCTTGTCTATTCTGTCTTGTAGAATATTTTGGTAAAGGTAAAATACACCAGAATATATTTTTCTTTCCTTCTTTTTCTGTTATACACCAATCAGCCACAACATTCTGAACACTGACAGGTGAAGTGAATAACAGTGATCATATTGGTACTATGTGCTGTTCTGATGGAAAACCTTGGATTTTAACATCCATGTTGATGAGACTTAGACACCCAAATAAATATTGTCCCACAACAAGCACACTCCCTCATGCAAATGGAAATCCCAAATGTCACTGACCTACCCCCACAGGAAAATGCACCCCACCACATGGAAAAGACATCAAACAATCAGGAACATGTTGAGGAACATGACAATGGTCCAACATGTTGATTTGACCTCCAAACTTCCTACACCCCATTGTGATCAAGCATCAACAGGATGCAGTGGAACAAGTTTGATTGACAGAGGCCCCACTGTACAAGCCAGAGTACCCAAAGGATCCAGTGTCAACGTCCTGGTTCCAGACCCCATAGGACACCCTGAGAGGTCCTCTTGTCCATGCCCAATGGTTCAGAGCATTTTTCAGCACATGAGGGGGACCAACACAATATTAGGCAGGTGGTCATAATGTTATGCCTTATCGGTGTATACAGCTTTGTTACTTGAAATTAAGACTGCACACTATTGAAATTAAGTTATAATCATGTAATGTGTAATGTACTATAAAACAATATGATTTATATTTTTAATTTAGCTTTGTATATTTGTGTTACTCATAATTTTGATATCTGAAATATAGTGAAGTCTTTTAGTCTATCCAGTTGTCAATTTATTAATAGGTACGCCAAACTAAATCTAATTCTGCCAGATACAACATTCCAGTAATGAAGCCTTCCTTCTTTGACTGTTTTAGAAAAATATTTGTTCAGCTCTGGAGACTGCAGTTTATGGTGCATTTGAATTGCACTATTGCGAAAAGTCGTTTCTGGTATTTTCTCCATCCCATTTAGAAAGCAACACACAAACGCCACTGTGTTCAATGCAACACAGTTCAACAGCACCACAAACTACAGCACCTATAATTACAGTTGAGTCATTGCCTCTGTAAAACATAAACCCAACATTATAATCTTGTTATATTCCTGACATTTTGCTTCAATATAACAATATTTAGAACTAGTTAGTTGTACAGTTGGAGAGGGTGCAGGAGATGAGGTATATAAAAGCATTGCAGCAGCAGCAGAGAGTGGCAGAACTTAAGCAATACGTGCACCAGAAACCGTGACAAGGACAGAAAAACTAACGCATCTGAAAAAGCATGTGCATGTGAGTAAAGATGCACGAATACAAAATGCACGCACGCACACAGAGCATGAATCCAAGTCAGTTGAGGACACAATGGTGATGTTTGTCTTGAGGCTACAGTGTGACTCTGTTCCAAATCTCCAGTCCAGACAACCACACACACACAAACACACACTCACAGAGGAGAGGACAGTGATACCCGGGAGTGAGTGTAAATCATTTAACATTTTAAGTACGGGATCATGATATTATGGCTTTGCCGATGCCTGACAGGATGTAAAAAAACAAAGGTGTGTGTGTGTGTGTGTGTGTGTGTGCAGATAGTCATAAACTGTTTCACATTTCAATACAGTTTATCTTTAAGCACAACACTTTGTTTGTGTTATATGCAATTTATAGTTTGTTTAGTTTTATTTTACACTCTATATTTCTGGATGGTCCAGTGTTGGATTAAATTTGTATGTTTTGCATTTTTAGGTTAATATCTTGACAAGTGTGTTATGTGAAGCACAAGATATACATTTATTGTTTATTTTTTAGAGTTCAGGATTTTGTGGCTTTTTACCTTTTTACTTCAGATATAGCGCCAAGCGTTATATGGTGCTCACTGTAACCACTGGACTGTTAGGTTGGCCCAGCAGTAAATCATTTTTCAAATTCTGAGAAATACTGTTATATAGCGGTTGCTTGACACTGATAAGCTAATTAATACACATCAGGGATCGACCGATTATCAACTTGGCTGATTATCGTGGTCGATATTTAGCATTATATAAATATAGTATCGGTATTTTTACTTACAGATTATTGAAAAATCAAATGCGCTACTTCAGGTCTGATGCAACCACCTCTCTCTGTCTATAGTCATTCTGTGGGCTCAGAAATGTCTCTCAAGCAGAGACTGCAAAACATGAACAAGAAACACAAGCTGTTGTCATAAACCAGGAAATTAGCTACTCTCACAGCGGCTAAGGTTATGCTAACGGCTAGAGGCTAAGTTAGAAGGCAGCATCAAAGTGAATGTGGAAAACAATAATGAAAAATGCTTTAAGATATAGACTTAGGAAGCAATAAAAGTGACAGATCAAGGAAATAGAGAGAAACAGCAGACGTTAACTGCAGGAGACAAAGTGATTGATCTCAGGAAACAGGTTGAGAGCATATATTCAGTTATAGTCACCCTTATTAATAAAGAAGCCCAATTATAAATGGCAGGTTCTCTGCTATCCAATGCTGGTAAAACATTAGATTAAATGTATATCAGTTCCAAATATTGGCTATCGGCCTTTCGTGATTATCAATAATTGGCATTGGAATTGGGCCTAAAAACAAACAAACAGTAGATCGGATCCCTACTACATATTTTAGAAAGCCCACACTGCACTAAACAAAGAATTCATCCTGTATAAACCTCCATTAAGTAAAACGTGATGATTCAGATGTACGAAGCAATTTCAACACAATTTGGAGTAAATGTTTCTAAATGTTTGCAAAATAAGATGCAGTCATCTGTTTCAGTGACATTACATATTACTGTCAATGTAGTTTGATTATTGCCACAAGAAGCTGGCTGTCTCTGTGGATAACTATTGCATGCGATGTAATTCTACTTGTGGCTCGATGTTTTATTTAAGCAGCTCAGCCATAAGTGAGCTGTAACTAGTTGACTTTGTGGGACTGGGTGATAGGGACCACAGTAAAGTGAAGGAGCACCTATCCAGGGAGTCGCCACCGTTGTTCCGTAGTGCTTCCGACATCTTTTGTACACGGCGTTTTAAAAGCTAATGTGAGCAGACACTTGTCATATTTACAGGAGACATCAAAGCACTTATGTATGTTGTTGAGCTTTGCCGAGAAGGTTATCATCGTCCCTGAGTAAATACAGTGTGGTGGCATTAAAAAGTCATGAGTTGCCATGTTTGAAATACACTTTCAGAAGTCATCATCAGCCAAGCGTTATAAGCATGTTCTCAATTGGAGGAATGACAGAGTACAAAGAGTAGAAAAACAGTGATGGACATAAAGCAACACTAATAAAAATGAGGTTAAGAACTAAGTGGGGAACTAGTCGAATCCACGATCTCACGTTTAATTTGTTCTGGCAGAACTGATTTCCACCCAGTCTTGCCCCTGCCAGTCCAATCACAACCATTTTTTAAAAAAAATATGTGGTGGGTTTGATGCACACACTTTTGTAAACGACCAAGATGACTTCTTCTGATGTGCGTGTTTTAAAAAGAACTGGATGGCATATTTTCTTCAAAACAAGAAAGAACAACAGGAATTAAGGCCTAAACTTAAGAGAAAGAGGTGTTCACCATACATATACATTTCATGACTCCGACTGGTTGTAAGTCTCTCTAATTAAAAATGAACTGAGAGATTCAAGAGTAATTTGCACTTTAGTTCAGAACTGCAGAGGCCACAAAATAACGCAGGATAAAGTAAAAGGAAGGAGAAGGACAGCATGTAGGGGATAAGTAAGATACAGTATTTGAGAAGAAAAAGACTTTTTAGGACCTTTAAAATACCATATAGAATGAGATCCATTCTTGTTTTGCGATCATACAGGAATAAAGGATGAAAGCATGATGGAAAACGAACAGACAACGTGGCCTCTAAGTATTTAGTCACACAATACTTCCTAGCAGCAGTAAATAACAGCCATTCCTCATAACATAATTAACTACAATAATGTAACTTAAACCCAGGTAAGCAGGAGAAAATCGATAGTTTAGGTTTATTTCCTAGTGGATTATCAATATTAGTCACAGTGCTCATCTCCCTGCATGCAAATGTTCCAGCAAAACAATTCCACTCATCACTATGACCAAAGCTGCATCCTTCGCTGAGCTCTGCCCAGGATGTATGGATTTATTTAAAGCAGAATGATAGTGAGGTGAAGCCAGACCGTTATATGTGACAGAGTGTTCTGGCTAAATGAGACAAAGTTTTTGCTAAAACCTGCCTACTAAGCTTTTTAGTGATTGTAGGTAACTGTTCTGACTGATGTGTAAAGTTTCCCAAAAGCCCACAATTGGATACAAATAGATTTTCTAACATTACAGTAAACAGTGGGCAAGAGAAAACAGTTTTTAAGGCCAATAAACGCATTGATTTTTAACACTGTTCAAGATCTGCAACCAGCCTATTGATTACTGTCTGAGGAAAAAGCAGCAATAACTGTTTAGACTTACAGGATTAATCCCTGATCCAGACGCTGGTGAGGCTGCAGCCGATGTCGGGTTCGCACGAACGTCTTCCTCTGACTCCATTTCAGACAGAACACTCACCATCGACATCAGAGACTCTACAGAAAGGGGAGAGAGACAACAAAATACAGGAGATGAGTTGAACGATTAAATGATTTAGTGCCATTTGTTAAATCTATAGGAATCTCTGAAGCCTCAGACTATGGAGAAACACAGAGTTAGTCAAACAAGTTGAAAGATTTAACTTGTGTGAACAATCTCATTGACTATCAACCCATCACACGAAGTGACCGTGTGGTTTAACTAATCGATGTTAGGACTTTGTTAGCCAGATAAAATGATCCTGTTAACTCTGCCAGTTCCAATTATTGGTAATCAAGAAAGGCTGATAACCGATATGTGGAACCGATATACATCAGATGTAATGTTTTAACAACATGTGATACCAGTGAGCCTGTCATTCTCGATTTCAAGGTAATATGGGGCAGCCTTCTAACTTAGCTGTTAGCCTTAGCCACTGTGAGAGGAGTTAGTTTGCTGGTTTGTGGCAACGGCTTGTCTTTCTTGTTCAGTTTTTGCCGTCTCTGATTGAGAACACTTCTGAGACCACAGAGTGACGACAGAGAGGGAGGACGCTGCATCAGACCTAAAGTAGTGCATTTATTTTATAAGTAATCAGGTCAATAAGAATACTGATCAGGAAAAATGCTAAATATTGGCCACGATAATCAGCCAGGCCGATAACTGGTCTGTCCTTACAAGCCAATTTCATTTCAAAACAATTTTTAGAGAGTTAATTGGTCATCTCAGACAACGGAGCCCTCGCATTTTGAAGTAAAGGAAGTATAGAGAGTAGAGAGTTGAAATTGTGTTTGTTGGCAACAGCTGAGGAAGATACATTCCTTAAATTTAGAGTTAAGAGTTAGGTGACAAACTACTGTCTCAGTTTCTTCTGGAAAAACAAAAAGTTCAGCTGTGATCTTTAGAACCTGAGTGCAACCTAAGTGGGTGTAGGCTAAGTTAGCTGCCGCCATAGGCTTCATATTTTGCATACAGGCATGAGACTGGTATCAAAAGTCTCTTTTAGCTCTTAGCAATAAAATGAATAAGCAAATTTTATAAATGTCAAATATTTCATTACACATATTGCTGTGAGTATGTACAGCCAAATATATAATGTTTATATCTAACAGTGTCAGTGCAGTCTTACATTTTAGTATTTTTAGAGCATGTGACCAAGTTACATGGGTCTGATGTCAGTCTCTATAGCTGTGTGATTGTTATTAAATTGTAATAACAGAAGACACATTGATGATTGATCAATAATGTAAATGCTTTCCTCTAAAATTCTAACATTAACATTTCTCAACAGATGTAAAACTTAGAGTCTCATATGCAGTATCTGGCAAATTGTTTATGTATGAGTTTCACTGTAAAAAGTAATCATCCAAATAACTATGATTAAACCTGCACTTTAGTGGGAATGAGCTTAAGGATTTTTTTTGCTCTAGAAGATTTTCAATCTCAAGTTAAATGGATTCAAGTTAAGTTAAATTAAATTCCAGGGAGATGTTAACACACAGCATGACTTTAAATTTTAACACCTACTGATCACGGAGTGGCTTTAAAATGGACGGACGTGATATCCATATTTGGTAGGAACAAACCAGTTCTCTATTCTAGCATTAGCCGTTTACATACTTTGGACTTTGGATCCTCACTGTGTGTTTCCAGTTTGCCTAGACATACAGCGTAAATATATCCACCCAGGTAGCCCACGCCTGGAATACCAACAGAATCAGAGCGAGGCTGGAAGGACCACAACTACACATTAGTGTCACTGAGTAGCAGACGGATATAGAACAGAGGCAGCAACAAGTCTCTGTAATAAGCTACAAATGAGGAGGCACTACAAAGCCATGCTAATGAGACCAGCTCACGCCCTGTGGGACTGCCACCCCCGTTCAGTTAATGTTAACACCGCCACCCTCTCTTCAAATGTACTTCTGAGAGCGTGGAGAGGGTGGAGGAGGCGGAGAGAAATAATAGTCACCATTTGCCACCCACTTGTTTGCATGAGACCTTTCAGGATCAACACCGCACTTGTTCATACTCGGTATCGTGTTCACCTTGGCTTCTTTTCTCCACCATCTGGTCTTGTTACCAAACCCACTGTAAATACAGATCAGCTGATAGTAAAAAAGGGCTCATTTGGCTAAAAAACTGTTTCAGAAGGTTCACACTCTCACAAAAGCTCCCTCAGACAGTGTGACTACATGATGACTACGCTGGCCATGTGCTTTTTGATGAATCTGAATGGCAATTCTTTGCTGAAATAATGTGATTGAGCTCTTCAAAGGTGCTTCCACTCCATCAAAAAGAACAGGAAAACGGACATTGATGATCGAGTTGAGAGGCCTTATTACACGCCTCATGAATGCAAATCTGAAAGGTGGCCTTGTGAGTCTCTAGAAGTCAGACAAGCTCATAAACCCCCGGACTGGAAGTGGCCCTGCTACAGCCCTGAAGAAACGATTAAAAAAAAAGATGACTTGTTAGAACTACAACCAGAACCAAAACTGATTGTTAGTCATCCTATCAACAAGTCGCCACCGAATCTGTAGCCAGAACCAGAGCTGACAGCTGACTGTGCCTCCTGCATTTGCATACATCAAAACCTTAACTTTTAAGAAAGTACTATGATAAAATGATTGAGTGATAACAATGATACAGAAATATTCAATTCAATCAAAAATATATCTGAATGAAATGCAACATAAATTAGACCTAAACATTGGTCAAATGTCTAAAAACATTGTTCTGATCATAAAAGTCAGTGAACCTGAGTTCGATCACACCATCTGTGACTCCAGGTAGCCTAACTAGTGACATCAGATGATCTAATGCAGGATGTTCATATAGGGAGAGCTAAAAGAGTATAAAAAACAAGATTTTAGACTATCTAGGCACACTGTGTCACTCTGAAGAAAGAAGCTTCAAGCTAAGAATACCAACAAAAGAAGAATTCAAGCACCAATTAAAAAGATGACTAAGCAGCAATGGTGGCACGACTGGGCTGTTGACAAGTAAATTCCTGCACCACGCTGGGAGGCCTTGGAAGACGGGACTCCATCAGCACTTGAAGATTATTTTAGTTAATAAAGCAGCTTCAAGAACTGATATCAACAGTTTTTGAAATCTTTGGAGTAATTCTTTATTCAATCACACCACAACAAATCCAAGGTGGTCATGAGTAAAATAATCAGATTAGATAAAAACAGGGAAACACTATTTTAACTGTTTATTGACTGCTGAATTTGACATTTGGAATCTTAAATTAGGTACATTATGTGCATTTGATGTAAAGGTTTCCAGCCTTATTGCTTTTTATCTATGTGGGAGCCAACAGCTTTATACATGAGGCCTTTTTGTAAAATAATTTGCTACAGCTTGAATGTCCTTAAAAACAACCTTGTCTGTTACAGATACCAGTTGAACTCTGTTAGTCAATGAGTGTAAGCGATATTAATGTGTGACTAGGAAAGAGTGGGTCAGAGTGACCTGAGGCAGGATATTTGGCTACGGCTCAGCGAGCAGACGGGATGAGGGCTGCAGAGGTAGCGTCAGGATAGAACTCTAGAATAGCTCCAGACGCACAGATGTTCAACTCCCACACTGCTCATCCACCAGTAGAACATTAGTGTGGGAACAGTAAAGAACTCAAACACAACTCTCCTTTTGTCTCAGTGTCTGGTGGTGACTGAGATGGCAAAGGTCTGTCAAAACTGATGAATTAAGACATCACACAGATGCCACATGTCTGTATATAAGGTCTGACCACTACTCACACCTTTACTTGATCCTGGGCAACTGGATTTATTGCATCTTGTAAGCCTCTCTCTCTCATCATTTCATTTAAGAGTTGTTGTTTGATAATTGTGTCATTAGACAAGTAAGGGAGATAAAATGAGACAAAAACAAAGAACCCTACAGTCTGAAGGTTCAGCAGCCTATCCTCAGTGATGTAAAAGTTCAGACTGCATATTTCTAGGTCAGGTTAGACTTTTAAAATAACATTTCCATTGCAGAAAAAGTATATTTGCAGCTTAAATAACATCCAGCATATATAACAACTGTTATGAAATGATGGCATCACGCATCTTTGGAGTTGGCCAGTAAAGGTGCGAGTGAATAGGAAGAAGGGAAGACTTTAGGAAAAGAACAGCTGAATAAATCTCCTTCGCCTCATCCTTTATGCTATGGTTAAAATCTTGTTCTGGTAATGGGCCCAGACAAGCCAATCTTTCCACTTTAATGTGAGGATTTAACAAGGCTCCTGGACTGGAGTGTCTGAGTAACAACTCCAAAAAGCTCATCACTTCTATAACTGCAAGTACATCCTAATTGAATAAAAACTCTTGACTGCTGACAACTTTCCTTTTTTCTTTTTTTAATAATCCACTAATGTACAGACACTATCGCATTAGAATAGCTGGCATTGGCGTCAACATCCATTTCAGTTTCAAACCCAATTTTGTAGTTTTCTATTTGGGTATACAACATCATTTTGGAAATTGGTGTTTAGAGAAATTACTCTAGATTCCATTAGATTTTTCGAAAATTCAAAAATCTTTGACTTTCCTTCATTTTGTGTCACAAATGAGCTATTAGTATGTTTTGGGGAGAGCTCACAACGCTGGGTTTTAAACCTTTTAAGTTTTTTGTTATCACATACCATGAAATTTAATCTGTTTTTCAAGATCATACCAGCCAAAGTATGAATGTATGGTGAAAAGCATTATCTATTATTACATCTGTGTCAGTTTTTCACAGCAGTTTAAAACTTAAATTTCTACATTTAAAATAATGCAACTTGATACCGGACAAGCAGTAGAAATTGGATGCATGGATTAGCCAATTAAAAATGGTTAATTCATTGAAGTGTTTTCTGAAACTGACCCATTATGAGCTGAAGGTCCTCCTAGTTACTGTAACTATCAGTAGTGACACAAGTGAAGGCACTGAACTCCACAAAAGAGAACAGACAATCTTACTTTTAGTGGCTAGCGTTTCCTGCCTGCAATGTGATCTACAAAACATTATATAACTGACATTACTGTCTGCAGCTGGACTTTGTTGAACTTGAAACTTTATTATTAATGGCTTTAGGGCATTTTGTGAGGAAACTGAATACAGTGATTTTTAACACTTTTCAGATACCCCGTTAAATGCGCCATCCTACACAACCCTTCTTCTCATAATGTGACTGTGTACAGTTTGTTGAGTTATCAAGCTACAGGAGGCAGGTGCTGTTAAACAGCTAGACATCTGCACCGCAGTGAAAATCCTTTTTTCAAAAATGAGAGCTAATTCTCTATTTAGAGCACCAGGGAGCTGGCTTACTTAAGGCCAAAGGGCTAACTGTGTAGCCAAGCAATGATCTGCAATTTGAATCATTCTGACTCAACAAACAATGAGTCAAACAAGTGTGAAAGGGTGATCTGGATGCTAATAGAGAAAATCTGTGAGAATAAAGCTGTGTGGCTACCGCTTTGAAGAGACATGATCGTGTTCACAATGAATAAATAAATGACCATTCACTACAACAGGCATGCAATGAATTCATAAATTCTGTGCTTTCATAAGATGTTGCCCTCTTAAGCAGAAAGAACACTGGCATGACACCTACTGTATGGTTCTTATGCACATGTGTAAAGGTGGATGTGGACAAAGGTCACTATGTACACACAGGCAATAATACATGGACTTTGTAGGTTACTGTGTGTGTGTATTTAGTGCAAGGCACTGCTGACCTTGTATAGTAGCAGGCTTAGTGGCATCTGTAAAATCACAGATTTTGTCCCACTGGTCCCTGACAGCCTCAGGAGTCATGGGCTTGTTCTTTTTTCTCACAATCTGGCCCCGAGAACGCTCCCAGCGCACTGCACATGTGGACACACGGAAATAAAACGGGTCATTGCATGGTGAAACTCACACACATACAGTACTGGTGAACCAGGGGCTACTGAGTATCATAAATGCATACAGACATTTCCTCAGGAAGCATTCACAGTACTCACATTTACCAATCCAGCCTGCAGCAACCTGAAAAAAAATTATTACCTCATTAACGAAAATGAATGCATTAGTGGTACGATATTGTTCTCAATGACAAATGAAAAAAAATGATACAAAGCTACATGAGAATGTGTTTTTTTCTGTATACCTCAAACAGTCCTCCATTTTCTGGGCATTGTTCATGACAGAGCCAGAGGACCAGAGGAGCAACATACTCCGACTTCAGAGATGCCACAAGATCTAAATAAAACAAAGCATACGCAAGTACAATAGAGTAGAGCTGCTTTTTATTGCATTGCATCTACAAATGTCCTACGACTGCACTAAAGGCAAGAGGAGCATTTCTGCTTCGGCGTCTGTTCTTGGTTGTTAGTATATTATTAAAATGGAGCCGTGTTTGTCTAATTTGTTCACTCTGAAAATACTTGAAGTACAAGCTCTAGGTTTTTAAACAAACTTCAAGCATTTGTCCTCTTGCAACAGAGCTAGCAAGCATGAATATAAACTGTTGTTTACCTTTATTTTTCTATATATCCTACTATTGTTAAAATATCCGATACATGTATGATGATTCGACATGCTCTGAAATCATGCTCTTGATTTATCAGTATATATTAGTCATGTCGCAGTGCCATCTGTCCGTGTGCTCAAATTACATAACCTCCTGGTGGACAAATAGCAAAAACTCTGACTGACGGTATATGAAACAATAAACAGAACTACTTCTGAATGCATGACAAATAGGGATTGGTCAAAATCAGCTTTAAGTAATTTAAAAAACAAGTCTTGGTATTGTTGGATGAATATTCATAAAAGCTGAAAACCAGTCAGAGGAGTCATAAGCAAGTACTGATAATTTGCTAAAAAATAGATTCCTGAACATGCTGAACTGAAGTCTGCAATCAAATATGGCACATGCTTTTAATTTCCTGTATGAACCATTTAGGATTTAACACCAGGCACCATATGTGTGCTGAAAATATCTGTACCCTGGTGGTAAAAAAAAAGCCGTTCTGCTTCGCTGTACTCATCTGAGTTTAGATGAGTTCTGTTGTTTGTTTAAAAGAAAAGTCTGAGTCAGTGAAAGCCAACATATGGAACCAAGTAATTTACTAAGGTGAGGCCATCCTGTGACAGTTGGCGCAGCGCAGTGTGACAGATGCTACTGTAGACCAGCACGGCAGGGCAACAAAACCATCCCTTTAATTTGCCACTTAATACCCCTGTCAAAAGAGCTGGCGTCACAGAGCATGCACGACATGCTAATGATTCGCAGACATTTACAAATACTGGGGTTTGTTGGCTCAGAAAAACATTCCCAGTCTTTATAAACTTACAAGATCCTTTGAAAACACTGCAGGCAATGCAAAAAAAATCCCTTTATAAGTTACCATAAAAGCTGTTATTTTGAAAGTTGATATATTGGTTTGCTCTTTAATATAATATCAATATACAGCATAGAGTGTCCTTTGTTTATGAGTTGCTTGGAGCTACATTTCATTGTATTCACTGTAGGTATTCAGCGCCGTATGACCTTCTGTCTAAAGAAACACTTACGGTAACATAAAAAGTATAAATGTTGCATTAGTAAAGTAACATTTTTGCGAATATTTGGAAGCACAGCTAACACCTACAGTAAGAATAAGGAGGCCAGAGTCACTGCCTGTTTAAATTAAAGGCTGGCACATTAAAACTTTTAAAGCATTTACAGGGTGCACGATTTCATCATGGCTGTTGGAACAGTAAAGAAAACACAGCTCTTAAATATTAGATGACAAATTTGCATGTCAAACGGGAGCACTGTTGCCTCAAATTTTGCAAATCAACATTACATGAACATTACATTATGCAGCTGCCATGAAAAAAAATCCATTGCCCATTGTGGCCTGTCCAGTAAGAGTGTGTGAACCCATTTATCAAACAGAGCACGCTTGGCAAAATATAGACCAACTGCATGCAACGTGTGTTGTTTCATCTGTCTGCTTACCTGGGTCCATGATGGTCTCTGTGAGGCGCGACCCAGCAACAGGAGCGATGGTGTTACAGTAAATGTTGTACTTGTGTCCTTCGATTGCCAAGGTGTTAGCCAGACCCAGCACGCCCAGCTTGGCAGCGCTGTAGTTGGCCTGGCCGAAGTTACCATAGATGCCTGCGGCTGAAGCCGTCATGATGATTCTGGCCACAGACCACCCAAGGCAACATGTCAGTGTTAATGCAAAGTGACAGGCATCGCCATGGAGTAGCGATAGACGTAGATCACCCACCCACAAACACACACACACCCACAAACACACACACACAAACACAAACACAAACACAAACACACACACAAACACACACACACACACGAGCATGCATATGTAAGCATGTAGTCATGTAATGCTATCCCATTTACATACACAACTGCTTCATCTCAGAAACAGGGTCCAGACTATTGAGTGATATCAAGTAACTAAAATCAGAATATATCTTTAATAATGTGACAGCAGACGTGCTTACCTCAGAAGCATATCCACTAGAGCCCACTTAAAGTGGAGAACATAAAAACCATTTTGAGTATCTTTGGGACCAATAACATCTTGATTACAGCCCAGCAATGGTCGTCTGCTGAGGATACTGAAACTATGTTGGATCTATAAAAATCCCTCCCCCGTAGGAGGATGGCACAGCTTTTACCCATGCCGATAGCTGTTACTAGCCGCGCTTCTCACCGGCCAAACTTTTGATTTTTCATGTGGTTCCAAGCAGCTCGAGTCACCAAGAAGGAGCCTCTCAAGTGAATCCTCTGAATCAAGTCTAAAATGCAGAATAAATGAAATGACACATTAACAGACAACATTCCACACTCCTGTTGTTTCACATTAGAACAGCATGGATCAGATCCAGCTTACAATAGGGTTTTTTAAACTCCCACACAGACAATCTGCTTTATAGATACAACAAACCCAAGTTGAAAGCAAACATATTCCTCTACATATAACATTGTGGTGAGCCAAACTAAAGGAAAGGAATGTGATGATATGGGATGACCCAAATATAATATGAGTTAATGAGAGTGAAGTGAATGTAAAGATCACACATAATTTAATTACCCCAGTCCAAATCACTCGTCCTGGTAAATGATCGGTCACGAAGTATCCTTGGCAAAGAGAGGCAATAAAGGATTTTAGTATTTTCAGCCCGTGAGCCAACACTTAAGGTGTTCTTTTACGTGATTATAGTGGCTCACACTTGCATTAATAAGGTAACTGCAACCAAATGGCCATTATAAGAGCAGATGATGTGATTAAACCTTCAAAAAAGAGTGATTATTACTGTGAAATGACTTACCCGGCATTGTTTACAACAACATCTGAAAAAAAGACATTTGCAGATTAAATGAAACATAGTAATAATATTACTGACAATCATTCAATTATGACAATTCAATAATGCAGCACTTTGGATAAGTATCATCCCTGATGATCAAAGAATTGACATGCAAAGATAATACACACCTATTCTTCCAAATGTATCCAGGGCTGTCTGGATCAGTTTTTCTCCATCTTCGACAGAATCTACATGTGCATGACAGAAGGGTTTAATATTTTTTATATAGTTTTTCACTTGATCAGTGATGAATCTTAAAATATTTGATGTAACAGTGTTTTCTGAGGGCTGTGTTTATGCCTGGTTCTCGTTTTCTCAGTTACAAATTAGATTCTGGGCTACAGAGTTTGATCAAGATAGAAACAATATGCAGTTAGTGCTATAAAAATGTAACAGAGAGATACGGAGGCTTATCAGAGACTATTATCATTATCATGTAGTAAAGAAAGTGGACAGCCACCATCACATTCTCAGTTTGCTGAGTAACGATGTGTGACATAATGCTTTGATTGATTGTTGGTCATCATTGATTGTTACAAAGTGGATGAAAACAAGACCACAAACAAATCTGCCATGTTAAAAACGTCAATAACACACACAGATAAAAGTCCTGTTTGTCCTCTTAAAACTATTTTTCCCTCTTATATGTGAGATGCTCAGTGGAGAGGGAAATACATTTGTCTTCAATACTCGCCAACAGCTTTATCAGTGAGCAAGTCGGACTGATAGAATTCAATACTGTTTTCAATCTACAGTTACATAAACTAAATTTTACGAGGTAAGCAAAGGTCGAATAAACAAATGGAGATAACAATGTGGAAGAAAAGACAGGGGAGGAGAAAAGACAAGAAGGCTAGTCCAAACTTCTCACCATAGTTCGCCACGGCCTTGCCTCCCTTCGCTTTTATCTCCTCCACCACCTTATCAGCAGCTGCAGAACTCTTTCCACCCCCTTTAGTGTCTGTCCCAAGGTCATTCACTTTATGGCAACAAGAGAAGAAAGATTAGCAATAATACGGTGAGTTCTGCAATTCTCCACAAATGATCTGTGAGTTGATGGCAAATGTTAATGCCAATATTTGCATGTGTGTGGCCTAAAAAGGAACATCATTACTGATGCAATCACTGCAACACACACTTCTTAATGACATGTTGAAATATAACTTATGTTAATTCTGACTTTTTGTTCAACCAGTATCAATTCCAGTACCTAAATTCTGGGTATCTGACACCGGTGCGGTTTTCTTTTCCATATACAAAACTTCCAGAAATCACCACGGAGCACGAATTGTTATATTTGTCTGGTTGAGTTAAACTAGGTGTTACCACTGTGAATGAACAGATGTAACTGGTAGCCAGAAGCTCGGTCATCACATCAGAGTCATACCTGATCTTTTGGTGTTCAAATCTATGACAGTACCAATCAATAATATTGGATCTGTGCATTCCTAATCGAATCAAAGCCACAGCTCCCATCTTTACCAATATGTCATACAAGCAAGTACAATAGTCTGCAGGTTTTTACTCGTTATCTTGTCAGGCAGACAGAAATCACTGCTGCTGCTTTTGTGAGTGTGTAGTCAGCAGAAATTGAAATGAAATGAAATGACATTAACTGGGCTGGAATTAACGATTATTTACATTATTGATTAATCTGTCCACCATTTTCAATAATCTATTAGTTTTTTGGTCTATAAAAAGTCAAAAAATTGTAAAAAAGTGTTGGTCAGAATTTCCCAAAGCCCAAGATGTCAAATGTCTTATTTTGTCCTCATCCCAAAGATATTCAGTTTACTTTCATTACAGAGTAAAGAAACGAACAAAAAAATATTTAAATCTGAAAAGCTGGAATCAGAGAACTAGAGAATTTTTTCTTAATTAAAAAAATACTCAAACAAAATAATCAAATATCAAGGGTAGGAAAAAATATTTAATAGTTGACAACTAATTGATTACTTGTTGCAGCCACCTAATATTAATCCATAGTAAACATTTTATTAAGAATACTCAAGTGGTTATATGATTTATGGAACTAGCAACCTTGGGGCAAGTATTTTAAGGGCAAAGAAACAAAACTTGGATAAATGTTACAAAGGTTGACTTTCAGCAGGTAAAGCATAGGTATAATCAACATATCCACTTTACTTGCTCTAAAAACACAAAGTGTAAGGAGTCTGGAGCAAATATCGTTTACTTACCTATTACTGAGGCGCCTCTTTCAGCAAAAGCCAGAGCATATTCTCTGCCAAGGCCTGTGGAAAGACAAGCAGAAGAGTAAGAGAAGGCCTGAGCATACTTTAACAGAATAAAACACCCCCAGCAGCAACAACTGCTGTGATGTTGGTGCATATGCCCTTTCACACACTTTCACTGGAGTGATTATAAGCCACAGCAATACTTGTACTTTGCTTCCTGTGCTCTTTCAATGAAAAACCTCAAAAAAATCTGCTGCTAGCAAAGTGAATATCAGTCATGTTGTAGGTTACAATTATAATAAAAATATGCTGGAATTGTTTGTTTTAACGACTTTGCGACTTGCAGGTCCTTCGACAGTGCTGGCGATCAGCGAGATACCTAGATTAAATGGCGAGCAGCTAATATGTTACACAGAAAGATAGCAGATTCATGCACTAGCTGTCTTATCAACTTGCATTAGATACTTAGCTACAAAAGTGCACAATTCGCAGGTTAGCATTCTGAGCTAACGTTACAAAAGCTATTAGCACACTTGACAGCCTTGCTAACGGTGATTTTACCTCCTCCAGCTCCAGTGACAAGCACGACTCTTCCCCCGAACGACAGAGACATTGCTGTGAGAAGTCACAGTGTGTTTTTCACCAGTCCTGAAAGTGAGGCTACGAGAGCAGCACTGGTTTTCAGAGATAGCAGGGTGAACTCTTACAAGTTCCACTTCCGCGTTTACGGGAGGACGTTCTCAGCAGCGACCAATCAGAAAGCAGGATTTTATTGCACCGTTTTCACCCCGCTTGACTTTACACATGCAGTCTGTGCACATTGAGCTTATGTTTTCATACTAAAGAACATATTTAGGTTGCCTTTGCCAATCCCCTTTTGACCAACAAAATAAAAATATATGTAAAATATATGTAATTGAAACAAACTGTCAGTCACGTCGAATCCTCACATTTTTAAAAAGTGAAAACCAAAGATGAGAGGTGAAACGTAAAGAGAATTCGGAATAAGACAGGATTACCATGACCTGGTTGACTGGGAATGTACAGAGGCATAAAGTATGAAATGTCTGGCTTTTTGTCTTAAAAAATGACTTTTTTCTATCAAACTAATGATAAATTCACCTCCACTTGTTTGTGGTGTTGAGTACTTTAATTATCTGGCTGTTTGTGGGTTAACTGAGTGACTGTCAAATTAATGTAGGGTTTAAGTATAAAATAGCATTAAATGGAAATGCTGATTAAGGTTAAAATAAATTTTAAAAAAAACAACAACAGTACAACTTTGTATTTAATTGTAGTAGAGTAAATTTACTGAGTTACATACCACCAGTGAATTTGTATTCATAGGACTGGTACTGGGGATATTTGTTCGTTTTGGTAGTTGTTGTTGAATTTTTTTTTAAGTACCTAAGTTTTGTACAGTTACATTGCACAGCTGAATTTGCATTCACTGGACTGGTACTATTTTTTTCTAAAATTTTTGTTGTTGTTGTTGTAGAATTCAATTAGGGTATAAATATACTAAAGCTGTTGACAGAGCCCGGGGTGAGGGTGAGCTGTTTAAATTAAATAAAGCGGCCGGAGATGGAAATATTGACTGAGTCTTAAATAAATAGATAGATAGATAGATAGATAGATAGATAGATAGATAGATAGATAGATAGATAGATAGATAGATAGATAGATAGATAGATAGATGATCGCTAGATCACTGGACTGGTACAGTATTTTTCATTTGTTTATTTTGTGTTGTTGTGGTTGCTGTAGAATTCCATTGGGGTATAAATGTAAAGCAGCATGACTGAGGCAATATATATATATATATTATTATTAGTGGTAGTAGTAATTGTAGTAGTAATAATAATAATATTTTTTGTAATATTACATTCCACAATTGAAATACCATTTACTGGACTGGTACTGTTTTGTTTTTGTTATTTGTTTATTTATTGCTGTTGTAGAATTCCAGTGGGTATAAATGTAAAGCAACATGAGATGGAAAAATTGACTAAGGTTAAAAAAAATAAAGTGTTCAATTTTTGTGCTTGTTACATTCCACAATTGAATTAGAATTCAGTGGTGGACTGGTACAGTCTTTTTTATTTGTTTATTTTGTGTTGTTGTTGTTGCAGAATTCCACTGGGGTATATGTAAACATGTATGTGCAGTATGAGATGGAAAAATATTGACTAAGGTAAAAAATAATAATAATTTAAAAATTTTTAAAAAATGAAAAAATACTTTCTTAGTTTTTGTACATATTACATTCCACAGTTGAATTTGCATTTCTGGAAAGGTACTGTTTTGTTTTTAATTTTTTTTTAATTTGTAGTGTTGTTTTTGTTTTCTCGCTGTTGCTGTTGTAGAATTCCTGTGGGGTATAAATGTAAGCAGCATGAGATGGAAAATATTCACTAAGGTAATAATAAATAAATTAATTAATTAAATAAGTAAATACATTTAAAAAATACTTAACTTTCTGTACATTTTACATTCCACAGTTGAATCTGCATATGCTGGACTACTGTTTGTTTTGTTGTTGTAGAATTCCAGTGGAGTATGTGAAACAGCATAAGATAGAAATACTGAGTAAGGTTAAAAAATAATTTAAAAAGCACTCAGATTTGTAATTTTTTTTTTGGATTTGCATTCGCTGGGCAAATCCAAAAAAGAGGTATAGTCTATATTTTTTTGTTGTTGTTTTGTTTTTGTTTGTTTAATTATTACAAGCCCATTAGGAATGTAATCAAGTTATTTGAACACACCAAGCACAGCGGATATAAAAAGGAAAAGGAAAACAAAGTGTGTGTCGTGTAAAGAGAGAGAGGGAGAGGAGAGAGAGAGAGAGAGAGCAAGCATCATCTGCGCCCGGACGTTGGCTGCTCAGACTCTCGGAGGACGCTGCGATGGAGACACGATGAAACTGACGGGCTGTTTTTCGGAGGAAAGCGCCTCTGGGGTGTCGTTAGCTGGCGGCTTTTCGGAGCTTATCACCACCAGAGCCGTGTATTGTTGGAACAAGGAGTACTGTAATACTATTTTGTCGATGCCTGAGGATTATGGACCGTTACAATAACGACCGGCGGTATTTGGATAGCAGCCTGTTTCTTCTTCTTCTTCTTCTTCTTCTCCTCCTCTCAGTTCTTCTCTGCATCTACCGTTAGGCTAACACGTTTCTTTGTTTTGTTTTTTTTTAGCGCATTTCTCGCAGAAAAAAATGTTGAATTTAGCGCTCTGTCGACGTGAGGGATATTCGTGGCACGTCATTCTCCGCTGTCGTCGGACATAAAGGTGCACCAACCTGCCGTTTCTCAGACACTATGAGACAATATTTTGACATAACCGTTATTTTTTCGCGTTCCGCTCCATTGCGCATGCCCGGTGGTAGATATAGAATGCTGCCCGACGCCGCTTCGCTCCGTCCTGGTGATGTAGGAGCGAAAGTGGAGGCAGCGGAGGACTAAATATTATTACTGTTATTAAAAAAAATGCGTCGGCAAAGTGGCAGCGTGGCAGCAACCAAAGGATTTGACACGAGATCCTTCGCGAACTAGACTGTTGCCATAAACTGAAGAATGTCAGGGACACCAAATGCGGACGCTGAAGGAGTAGTCTCCAAAGTACAAGTGAAAAAGGAGATCAAGACAATCGTGGAGAATCTGGAAACCATCCTGGGAGACCTCAAGGATGTAGCCAAAGAGCTCAAAGAGGTAAAAAAAAAATTCAAAGCAGGGAAAGACACCTACCATGTGTTATGTTGTTCCTACAGGCTTCCCCCTTGGGAGAAGATGCTTTTTCCTTTAAGCATCCTTGCCTTGAGAGGAGATGGGAGGCTGACATCCACCTCATTGAGGCCTGGAAAAGACTACACAATCAGATCGTGTATCCCCCCCACCCACCCCTCCCACTAATGTGTAGGCTATATGTGATCATTATCTCCAACATGAAAGACATGTGGCAGAGGAGGATGCTGTGTGTGAAGTGACAGGACACCGTCTTCGCCCCCCTCCTGACTCACAAGCTTTGATGAAAGTGAGAAAATTTTAATCACAATTAATATTTAATGGGCAAGTTGGTTCAACCAGGAAGGCGCTTTTGCATTGCGTTTCATCATCTTAATGCTGACTGTTGTTTGCTCCGAATTATCTCCTGCCAAATAATAAGAGAAGTGGTCTTTTCTTTTTTTTCTCGCTTGTCATCTCTCTTTCAGGTCTCTCATGGTGTCTTTATCTTCATGTCTTCGTCACATGTCCGAGTTTATCGCGGCAACTCATCTTCGCTTCGTCTTTATCTCTCTGTTGCCTGCATTCTTTCTCTTCTCTCTACTCCTTGTTAAAGATCAAAACTCTCAAAAGCCGTCTGATTGACCTTTTTTAAATCTCAGAGATGCAGAGACAGAGGTGCTGAACATGAGCCGTGGAGGTCCCTGTAGGACTCAAGGATTATAAGATGATATTTAATGTTTTTCTTTTTCCTATTCAGAGCAAGCTGTTCTCATGGAGGCAGTAATATCTGGCAGTGACATATTTTCAGAGACCTTTTCTTTCATTTCATTCATATTACAGTGCTCGCTTTGAATCAGTATTTCCTTCTAATGCCCATCACTGAATCCCATGCTGCCAGCTCAGTTAAAATAACCTGCAGTCATACCTGCCTTTATGTTTACATTCCTCTACTTGCCACACAGCAGGATATCCAGCACTGCTATGCCAATCCTCTCACCTTAACATGTCAAGCTGTCATTCTAATAAAACCCTATTGCGTACAGCCTCTGGTTCCTGCATTATGGATGGCTAGTCGACACAGCATCTGTCTCCTTCTGCCTCTCTGCTCCCTTTACTCTCTCCTTTTTTTTTTGCAACTTGAGCTGAATTAGACTTCTTTTGTGTTCTTCAGCAGTTTACAATGTCTCACAGCAGGCGCCAGAGATAAATAAGAACAAGGAGACATTGTAATCTGTCTATTGTGATTTTTTTGTGATGTGCCCTTTCTATTTCTTTCTTTCCCTCTTTCTTTCTTTCTTTTTTCTTTTTAATTTTTTTGCTTGCAGAAAATTGTGTAGAGGATCAGTTATTCTGACACCGCACACACTAAACACATACCTCGAGGGGGTGTTACTATCAAAGCCAGTGTTTGGGGTATAATCCATTTGAAATGCAGTTATCTGTTATAACTCACAGACAGGGCTGGAGCCGAGCCTGGCTCTGAAGAGGGACCCTGCCCAGATGCTTGGCACAGCCGTTCGAGCTGCCTGGCCTACAGCAGGGGCTGCACACTGGGATACTGGTATCACCTCTTGTGTGTGTCCCAACAAATTATCCATTTAAAGACTGCATGGAGAGTTTAGCTCCTCTGCCTTCCCTGCCCTAGTCTTCTATCTTTCGCTTTGTCTCTCCCACACAGTCACTCGCTCTCTCTTCTTTTCTCATCACTTTCTCTCTCAGTCTCTTCTCAAGCCGGTGTTGATGGTAGCAATCGGGATTTAAAGTAGGTTAACACACCGGGTACTCTGAGGTGAGCATCCAGAATTCAATAAATGAACATAAGCACTTGTCATTGTGTTGTAAAGGGAAAATATATAAATTTTCCTTTCTGGTGAGGTTCTGTCTGTGGTTATTTCAACAGTGCTTCAACTACTGTGCTTTGAATTTAGCCATGCTCAGCTCAACTTTTATTAGACTTTCTTTAGACTGGCTGAGTGCTGGATCCACAGTAGTCGGGCAGCCATTAATAAAATGTCCAACACCACTTCAGTTCTGGGCATCAAAGCAGTAACCACTCAACCAAAGGGAAGAGAACCAGGAAGCTTGTCTTATCCAAAGGGAATATTTTTGGATAGGCTACTGAAAATCGCTGAAGAACATGGACATTAGTTTACTGAATATCAGTTATTTGTTCCAGCAGAGTTTAGCACCAGTATTAAATTGAATCCCCTGAGCTAATGTCCTTGGCCAGTGTTCGTTATGTGTAGATGTGACTTAAACCCATCCAGAATCCAGTTATTGTTTGTGCATTGCAGACGTAACTGAATGGGAGAGTAACTATGTCCATGGATGTTTAAAAGGTGCAAGTGTTTGCTTTCTGAATACGTTTAAGTATAGCACAGTACATCGCTCATTAGCTATCTGGTCAGACCTTTGTTGCTCTTAGATTTGTACATACTGATTGGTGGATTGGTGGAAAAATCTGTTGTTCCCTGTTTTGTGTGTGCATGTCTGTACATATATATGTATATACTGTACATATGCTTGATATCTATTTCTAATATTGCTTGTTGCCGACAAACTATTTTTTTCCTGCACTAATTCTCCTGCAGGCTATGAAAGCAAATTTCTTTTTGGGGGGTAAAGCAAGTATCTTTGGATCTAAATATCTTCTGTATACACATGGTCTGGCAATATCCTATATTCATTTCTACCACACTACATCATTCCAGCCATTTTCTATTGTTTATTGTCCCCTCTTTATAGTCATGCCCTGCATTGTATTCATAAATGATCCTACATTTCAAGATGCTGAATTCATTCAGTAATTTAAGTATTCCTTTTATATGCTGATTTTTCCTCATAGGCGACCAACAGTCTATTGATTTTCCATATTAATACTCCTTTGTTTTTGTTATATCCCTTTGCCTTTGTCCTGTGTCCTCTTTTATTCTTCCAGAACATGGGTTTTATATTATAGATGATAGGTTTTTTTGTCATGCATTAGAGGATATGTTTGGTACTCTTGCTTCTCTGGATCTACTGATGCATGAGATTGTTGTAGTGTGTCAGTTAAGTCTGGCGGGCTCATGGCTTTTCCAATAAATTGTAGCGATATTTATTTTCTCCTTAGTGGGGTTATTGCTTTGATATCTTAATCAATCTATAATCTTATGAATCTTAAATCAAAGTGCGTCTTCTTTAAACTTCACTTGAAATTAATTGATTAATTAAGAACTTACAGACATAAAACCATCAGCTCATTACGAGAACAGACTTTTAATTTTCACTTTCTTGCCCTTCAGGCTCCCACCTAGATCATCATTCTTTTCACATTTGACCGCTTTTTAGCAGAGATTGTTATAAGCGATATTTCAAGCCACATTGTCGCATTTGTTTATTATGCCTGACCTTAGCCGTCACAGTGACTATATCCTCTTCTCGTCACCAGGTTGTTCATGATATCGACACCTTGACTTGTGACCTGCAACTGGAGGAGGACGGACTGACAGACAGCTCTAAGACGGACACACTCAACTCCAGCTCGAGCTCTACCACCACCACCACCACTGCTTCCAGCCTGGAGAAGATGAAGCTCTTTCCTGATGACTGCTTGTTCAAAACACCTGGGCCCCTCACCCCGGGCCCTGTCAACCCTTCAGCAGTCCTGACTGTACTAAAGAAACCACACCCACCCCTACCACCTCCAAGACTTACCCCACTGAGAGCCGAGGATCACAACATTAAGAATCTGCCTCATCCAACATTAGTGTTATCAGGGAATATATCCAAGGCTAACGGGTCTCTATTAAGGAATGGTGGGGTTTTCCCTTTGAAACCAAACAGGGATTTATTCTCCTCCACACCGTGCTTCATTTCTAATGACAGTGGGATCCCTGAATCAGGTCTTGTTCCTACATTGCCCAGGCCCATGCCTCTTCTCCGCCATGAAAAGAACAAATGTCCCAAGGCCCCAGGTAGGGAGCCTCGTGAGAGGGAACGTGTCCGTTTCAGTGAAAAGGTCCAGTATCACGGCTACTGCCCAGACTGTGACCTCCAGTATGATGTAGACGACACAGAACTACACTTGCAGGCTGAGCTGAATGACTTGAGGCTCAGCCCGGTGCACTGCTGCTCTTCCTCCCCACCTCCTCCTCACGTTCTTTCTCATGAGCTGATGTTGGAAAACGGCGGGCTCTCGGTCAGCCACAGTTTCCCACCGACAACAAGCAGTCCTCCGCCTTGTGTGCCTCCTCACACATCTTCCCTCAAGCCCCAGAAAACAATCCTACGCAAATCAACTACCACCACAGTTTGACACCGAACCCCCTCGCTATGTCTAACTGAAACATTCTTGAATCATTCATAGTGTTTTCAACTTTATGAGCGCTTTCTACTCCAGCTGAACTTTGGATTATCCAAACAAAGAAAGGAAAGATTTGGAAATAGGAAACAAAAGGATGGATAAAGAGAGTGGAATAGAGAGAAAGGCATCGCCATGGGCGCTGAGACATACACAGAGAAATCAGGAAGAAGCGGTGAGTGTTTGTGCATGTCTGAGTGTGTTTGTCAGGAAGAGAAAGGGAGGAGGAAAAAGAGCAATTGCATGTGTGCACTGATGCATATATGTGAGTCTGTCTGTATACAAGTTTATTAATGTGTATTCATGTGTGCGGATGTGTGTGGCCATAGGTGAATATGTGCAGAGTGGGATGTTTGCAGGCGAACCCCACTGACTGAAAAATATACAAAGACTTCACGAAAGATAGCTGACAACACTAAAACTTAATTGTATCTGTGTCTTCCTGGAAGCTCTCGGTACTAACGAGGCTCAAACTCAGGAAGTTGTTTCAGAGAAGAGCTCTGATTAGTTCATGTCCTTCTAGTTGAAACAAGTAAGCCTGCTTTACTCAGATTTCATCCAAAGCCCTAAAGATTTTCCCATACACTGACACCTACATATACACAAGTTGCTTTGAATAAAGGCAGTTAGAAGATGCGCAAACACATCAAAACCGGTGCAGACAGGTACTGGAATCTATACCTGCACACATACCTGCCTAGATAAACAATTAGGGTTGACAGATAGATGAGTTCAGACTACCTCTTCCTTTATAACCTTCAGAGTTCCATTTTCCTGGTGTGACAGACTGTAGGAGTTAAAGAAGGGAGGGAAAATGAGAAAAAGAGTAGTGGTGGACCAGAGAGAGAGAGAGAAGTGTTAGATGACACAACTGCCATTTTGATTTGTGTTAACAATGTCTTTACAGCAAATTCTAATTGAAAAATCTCATATCCCATTTTCCAATAAAATCTATGTTTAGCAATAAAACTCTCCTTTGTGTAGACAGCCACACTCCGCCCCCCTGTGATATCTATACCACCAGCTGTGATATCTATGAGACTAAAAGGACAGTAATCTAATCGGTTCTGTTCTTGAGTACAGAGAACGGAAGAAAAAAAATGCTGAACTTTATTTCCTTAAGGGAATATAAATCAGCAGTAATATCATACCATCTCAGTCTATGTGAGCAGTTGGTAGTCTCCATTTTATTAGCCTCTATTAAGAAAATTTAATAAAGCCTGCGTTTGCTCTGTGCGCGTGTGCCAGTTATGTGTTCTGATATTTTAAATACATAAGAGATTGCTTTCAAATTGAGTGTCAAGGAATCTGTAACTATTTGAGTGTCTGTGCACACATCTTTGTATTTGCATAGGTGTGTCTAAAACCACATGTCAGCTTGGCAGACTTGGGGAGACAGCATATCCTGGAGTTAGATGAGAATAGTAGCACCTTCCTCCCAGCAATGCCCTTAATTAGCTGGATTAGACTACGGGAGATAACAGCACTGCCTCAGACAGCCTTTGTACCAGCATTAGCCTTGACAAAGCTCTGAACTGCTGCTGCACACAATTTTTTTTTTATGATAAACAGAGAGGTAGAGCAAGCTAACAAGCAGAGAAAGTAAGTAAGGAAAGAAGGAAAAGGAACAGAAAGTTAAAGACATGTGAAGATGGGATACTAATGTGTGGATGTTATATAAATAGCACATTTAATATGTATATCATTTTTATGCTTGTGTCACGGGATTGTGGTGGTGGGAAGCTTGACAGTTAAGGGCTGAAAGATGTATGAAATAACTCACACACACTGATGACTTAATCCAATGCACGACCTCGCTGGCCCTACAATCTAAAATCAGCATCTGGATTAGGGATCAGTGGATTTTCAGCCATGAGAAAAATGAGAAAGAGTGAGAGTGTGGCGTGGCGAGGAGGGAGGAAAAGTGTGGGACAGAATGAAAGAGAGAGAGAGAGAATGTGTGATGGAGAGAGATGGTGAAAGACTGAAATTGATGCAGTGGGGGCTGGTTCTGTTTTGGCTGCACTGGCTTTGCTGCCATCTAAGAGCATATGTGGATGCATGTTTGTCCTCCTTATAATTGCTCCCAGTTCTAAACGTTCACTGTATTTACCTTGTATTAATGGGTTCCAATGATTCTGGCAGCAGCACATACACACAAACACACACAGAGAGTTGAGCTGAACAGAATGGAGTGCAGCCAGTATCATCAATAGATGCAGCTCATAAGGGCTTATGCTACTGTAGCACTGCCTTACTCGCTAATGCACTATTTATTGAACCGAGGAGATCAACACAGTGGACTTGGCATTGTGTGATTAAGGAAAATACTTTTAAAGAACAAAGGCATTTTGATTTTTGTTCACTCTATGTGCTCCTCTTTTTTTGACCATCAGATTGAGGCTTTGAACGGTGTTTGTAAATAGTAAAAAAAAAAAAAAATCCATAATCCTCCCTTTTTTAAGCACATCAGTATCTTCTTTGCAACTGAAGTGTGTCTGACTTTTTATTGAAGTTTTTAATCAAAAGTAGTCTTTATTGTATGGGTTAAATTTGCTGACTGTAGGATTAAATTGATTGAATTTAATTAACCTCTTACCACAATACTAAAGCTAAAAAAAAACTTGCGGATGTGTACAGACTACAACTCAGAGATGAGACACACAGTTTGAAAAGCTTTGACAACAAATGTTGATGTTTGTGCAGTCTCTGAGCTATTACAGTGGATGAGCACATTTCGCTTTTCTAACTCACAATAGTGATTTTTACTACTTTTAACTATATTCATTGGTAGATATCAGTGCAGTGTTCACTAGAGGTGGGTATTGTTCGAAATATTTTGATGCTGGTATCTGAGTTTCAATGCTACTATCAAAAAAGATGTTATTTCATAATTTACTTCAGGGGATACAATATATTTTGCTGATAAACATTGTTTTCATTTATCAAAAGATGCTGGAGTTATTAAATGTTAAATAGCCTATTGTCTAAAAACAAGCTGCCATACATGAACCTTGCATAAACAAAAAGTTGGTTCAAATTAGGGAGATTATGAGTCCTACAATAGACCGCTGCCAACCCTCAGGAGTCTATACTTCAATGGAGGGCAGCTAAAAAGTATGGAGACTTTGGTACTGAATCACAATGGATATTGTAGCATTTCAACAGTAATTCATATCTTTAGTCATATTTATGGAGGGTCAAAATCAGGGAAAGATGCCAGGGTGAAGTAGTACAAACAGTTTGAGCATTTGGCTGTTAGGATTTATCAGTCATTGTTAAAGGTGAAGTTTGCAATTCTAATCCAACACCCTTTTTGTCAAATTCAGAAAACATGTAATCACAGTCCACTAGCTGTCCGTTCTGTATGCATGGTGAAAAAAAGCTGATGTTTGTACACAGCCCTGGCTCTGAAACAAAGTGGCTTGGAGGGGAGATGGAGAGAAAAACGCAGTGAATCTTTCTGCAGAAAGACTCCACCTTTGAAACATCCATGGGTTATTATCAGATTGTTCCTGTAACACTGAAACCACTGCTCCTCTGACCGTAGGTGTAGGAGTTTTTATAAAGGCTATCTGCGCTCAATGCTTCAGGCTTGAGGATGAAGTTGTAATGGGCAGGGTGGAGGTGGATCTTCACCGCCTCCATTGTGAGTCAGGACTGACTCAACTGCACTGACCTACTCCCTACAGCTCCCAGTTCTAGTTCATAGCCCACCTCTCTCTCTCTCTCTCTCTCTCTGTCTGTCTCTCTCTCTCTCTCTCTCTCTGTGTGTCTCTCTCTCTCGCTTTCTCTTTCTCTGTCTCTCCCTCCCTCCCTCCCTCCCTGTCTCTCCCTCTCTCTCACTATTTCTTCATTTTTTCTCTTCCTTTCCCCTCGGATGATGCTTTACTCCCACTCAGCAGCATCTGTATGCATAACAATCTCTTTGTGCACATGCATCTCTATATACATGTGGGTGAGTTAGCTATTATTAAAACATATCACACTTTGTACAGAAAGCACCTTTGGCAGCATTTTCATTTGTATGTTTTAATCAGAAACTTCACTGATTCTTTTCTATCCAGAGCTGCAGCAGCCTCCGTATGTTTCACTCCTTACCTTTGCATTACGAATGACCTTCTAGTTATGAAACTATTTAATCGTGGTGGTTATGAATCCACTAATAAGGTATTATGTGCAGTAACCCATCCTTTATAGCTCATGTGTTTTAGAGTTCAACCCCACATCCTGCTTATGTCACTTCATTAGGTAAATGAGTAAACCTGCTGCTTCCATAAATCATTCAAAATCTCTTGGATCCGAATGGTTGATTAATATAGTTACATTTCTAAATGCAAACCTGTTACTATGGTCTGTTTATTATAACACAGTAGTCATATGTGTGCTTATCGTGCTTCCACTGACTCTATTGTCTTCAGCCCATTTCCCAGCCTGGCAAGTGCACAACGTGCAATAAAACTCAATAAATGTGTCAGAGTGAGACACATTTTGCCAGTGAATATTAATTAGCTGTTGTTTCTCTGCCTGATTGTTGCTGGTGATAGTCTGCCAAGACACACAGTTGTCTGTTTGCTTATCCCCATTCTGCATGCACCATTTACTTTGACTTTTGTTTTCCTCAATCGATTACATTTTATTATGATCATCGGAAATGACAATGTTGTGAGGGAGGCATTATACAAAATGAAAACCAAATAATTTTGGTGTTATGTGCCAGAGGCGTTGCATTTGTATTGGAAATACTGTATGCAAAGTTCATTAGAATACAAAATAGACATGACCTACATTGCCAAACATCAGAACATTGAGAAGTAAATCTGGTGCACATTAACCATGAATACTGACTCGTCTTGGTGCTTCTTTATCAGTGACTCAGACAAAGTCATGATGTGGGAAAGTGAGTGGGCATGTGTGCGTGTGTGTTGTCAAAATGTGTGCGCACACTCACATGCATATATTTTAATGTTAAAGAGATACATGTGCATGTGTTTAAATTTGTATTAGAGTACAAAAAGACACTCATGGGTACAGGCAGCCATGTGTGGATGAAAGAGTCAGAGGGCATGAGATGGCTCAGTGCAACTAAGAAAGCTTTGGTGGTGAAGCAAACTTAATCTGAGGATTTCACGCTCCCTTGGAGATTGTTAAAAGTTAGAGGCATCAGCTGCACCTTACTCTGGGAAGGTAAACAATATCTCAAGAGCTGGATCAGATTTGTAAGAGCCAAAGTGGCCCAGATGGGGTCCTCTGCTCATTGAACCACTCCAAACGTTCCGAAGAAACAACGTAAAAATGACAGTTCTTTAAAAAGTGACACAAGGTTTAGCAGTTGTCTTTGGAAGGCTTTTAAATCCGCAGAGGAAAATGTGTAAGACGGTTCAGTCTTATTAACACTGATGACTTGTGTATGTGTTGCTGAGCGCTTGTGTCTGGGCAATAATACCTTGGTATATTTTCACTCTGCTCTAGGAAAAGCAATTGTTGGTGCTCTACCAAGTGGCTCTCCTCTGTTCAGTTAGATATTCACACTAATGTGTTTCCTCTTTTTCCTCTGCAGGGCCCATTGAGATACTTGCGATACAAGTGGAAGAGATTCTCGCTTCGTACACGGATCGACCCTGGTTGATCAGGGAGGGAGGAGCTGGAGCTGAGGCCAAGCATCAACCTTCTGTTACATGAAGTGTTAATAGCTCTCAAATGACAGAAGACAAATTCACACTTTGACTTTTGAGCACTATACAGCTTTCTGGCATGGCTGTGTTGGGGCAACGTTAGTGTCAAACAGTGCAAACAGGAAGAGCAGTCGCTGTATGTGAGGGCATACAGATGAATTTGTAGTTATGGAGGTGATATTTTTGTTCATATAAATGGTTAAATTAAAGATCAGAATACTGCTGAATCTCTATCATCAAAACTAAAGAGGTGAGTTTGGATGAAGAGGTACAAGATGAGAGTGAATTGATGTCAGCCAGTATTTGATAGATGTCTACACAGACTTTTTCTCTGTGCATACTCAGATGGAAATCAATAGCTCCACTCAACCGATGGAATTTGCCTTTTAAGAATTGTAATTGTGTCTGGAGAGCCCAACAGGTCCGCCTGTGAGCAAAAACGCTGCTCTGTTGGACTGTAGATAAGGAGAAAACAATATGTGCCATATGCACAATCACAGTGTATTTTTGGAGAAACTAATGTTTTCAAATGAATGATGATGTGGCCACTGATGTGTGTCCGGACATTATATTCATTGCACATCAAAATCTGTTCGCTCAACTGGTGCCATGCAAGCTATGTTCTTTTTTTCTCACAACAACATGCAGAGATCCAGTATGGTGTGGCATAGTTACAGCTTTAAAGGATTATTGAAGAAGTAATAATTTGCATCAAATTTTCTTTGTATATGGATATACATGTTTGATATCAATATATTTCAGGCATTTTTCTACAGAGACTTTAACATTTAAAGAGATGATATTTTTGATATTGTGTTGGATGACTGAGAGGTATTTTGACGAAAGCTGACATTCCCTCGAGGTACGTGTTTTTCAGCGGGGCAGAGCAGGATGAGTTATTTATATATACAGGATGGTGTTTGTATGGATGAAAAAAAACTTCAGCATTACCACTACAAGAGAATATTCAGAACGGGCTGCATTGTGAGAAAGAAAATGTAAGGTGGTGGAGAAAAGTGGCGTAAACCAAATACCTAGTTGTGCTTTATCAGGCAGGAGGCATGGGGCTAAATGAATGCATGACTGACTCTTCACTTTGTCCTGCCATCACTGTGTTTTTCTATGCATTTCTGTGGAGAGGCTGTCTGTTGGTAGGTCCAACATGCAGGGTGCTCTGCTCTCCATAATATAGAGTTAAGAAGTAATTCTCTCTCATTTCCTCATATGATGTCCATCAGGTTATCCCTGCAGTCACTGTAAACCTGATAAAGTTTCATGTTGCATTGACCAGTGAGCCATTGGTAACGAAATAATGTTTATTTATATAGCACTTATCAAGACCAGAGAAGGACAATATCAAAATATAAAGAATAAAAAGGAAGAAGAATATTACTATAAATAGGTGAACACATTCGTAGGCCATTCTAGCCGTTTAAGGGTTGAGAAATGTGGTGCTGATGAGCAACACAACGTCTCACCACATTCAGATTAGAGGCACCACACCTGAAAACTTCACCTAGACTGAATTCATGACCAAACTCTGGATCAATAGAAAAAAAAATCAGTTTTAAAGATGATTGGAATGTCTCTAAAAAAAGCTGTCAGTGATACTTTGTTGTGTGTCCACAAACTGTTGGGAAATAACTTGTGAGAAGTAAACACTTTGCACTTGACGCCGGTGTGTATGTGTGTATCTGTGCGTATACTTTAAACTGAACAATAACTTCAGTGTTGGTTTTATGTACGTACTCTCTATTCTAAACTGCACTGGTTGCAGATTAAGCTTTCCAAATGTCAAGACTCGATGAACTGGATGTCAAATAGAGGAAATTAAACTGACTGCAAGAGCACCGCACTTAATCAAAGTTACCAAAAACGCTGTTTCAAACTGAAAAATGCATTCAGTGGCATCAGCAGCTGCATCAGTTAATTGAAGATTAGCGGGACGAGATAGCAGGCCGGCGGTGCTAAAGGCCGTCAACTGTCTCCAGAAGATATTCTAATGAATTCATGGTGGTTTGTCATGGCCATACACACTATAACATGGGCTACAGCCAGCAGCTCAGCTCCATAAAAATGAAGGACAGGAGATATGGGAACGGGGCAGCAGTGGCCTACGGGACAGAGAGGTCGTCTTGAGACTGGAGCATCATGAGTTGAAACCTGTGAACCGGAAAAATATGCTAAGAAAATGTGCATAAGAAAAGTATATGCTTAACTTACTGCCTTGGTGCCCTCCAGTAAGGCACACAGACTCCGAAGAGGACAGGGGTTGTGCTGTGCAGCTGTTTGTAGCGTATGTGAATGGGAAGCATGTCACTGCTACAGATAAAGACAAAACACCTTTAATTCTAGGGTGCTCTTGTTGTACCATTTTGTCAAAGCTAAACAAACTGGACCAAAGAGGCTCATATTAGTAAAATAATGCATGTGTTACTAATATGATACCAATATAAATATTTAAATGTATGACTGGAAAATGACCCAGTGGACTACAGACACATAAAAATCCAAGTCGTCTCCTAACTATCAGGACCTTTACTGAAGGGTCTCTGCTTTCAGCTACAGTTAGTTACTATGAAGATCAACATTTCATAAAACATGATCCGTTACTGGACATAATATTGCTCAAAAGCAGTTACAACCTTTAAATGTTGCTTATATATTAATACATTGGTAATAATACTCAGGTAATGGTCTTGTTGGACTTGTAATTAAGTGCTGGCATTTTTTAGCCATTTATTTTTTTAATAACTGATACATTTTTCTCTTTAGAAAATAGTGACAAAAATCCCCATCATTACCAAAATAATGCGAGATACGATAAAGCACTTCTGACCGGCTGGAACCCTAGGAATTGACCAAATATATCAAAGTACTTGCCAGTTAATGACTTATTGAATAATCATTTCAGTCCAGCAAAACATCTCAGTGCTTCATCCACCAAGGTATATTTTTCTGCAAGGTGTATCGAATGTATGTAAACGTGAAATTTTGGGAAGTTTTTTTGTTTTCATTCATAAATCCAGCCAAATGCATGGATTAAAAAAAAAAAGATACAGGTTTATTAAGGATAAATGTTGAAAATGTTTCATAAATGGCAGAAGAAGACAATAAGTTAAGATAGAACTATTTTTCACATTATCATATTGTTTTAAGGGCTGCACAGTGGCTCGGTGGTTATTAGCAGCGTCGCCTCACAGCTAGAAGATCCCCGGTTTATGTCCCAGTTAGGACGCCTGGGATCTTTCTGTGTGGAGTTTGCATGTTCTCTCTGTGCATGTGTGGGTTTTCACCAGGTACTCCGGCTTCCTCCCACAGTCCAAAAACATGCTGAGGTTGACTGATGATTCTAAATTGTCCGTAGGTGTGAATGAAAGTGTGCTTGTTTGTCTCTATATGTAGCCCTGTGATAGACTGGTGACCTGTTCAGGGTGTCCCCTGCCTTCGCCCGAGTCAGCTGGGATAGGCTCCAGCCCCCCGCGACCCTACAGAGGATTAGGCGATGTATAGATAATGAATGTATGGATGGATATTGTTTTAATAAGATAAGATAGCTTTATTAATCCTCAGTGGGGAAACTCATTTGCTACCAAATCACACAGTCCAGTCGTACAAAACACAACATGACATTTACAATTATTACAAAATTTAAAAAAAAAAAAAAACAAACAAACGTCATAATCATGAATAACAGGTGCAAAGCTGTTGGTGCTCTGGCTGTCCTCAACACCTACACAAGAAAAACAGGACGAGCAGCGCAAGAGCTCTACGAGCACAGACAGCAGCAACCACTCACAAGTGTTCATTAAAATAACGGACTGCTGTCAGAATAAAAGACCTTCTGAGTCGTTGAGTGGAACACTTAGGCATCACCAGACGCTCACTAAATGAACTTCGTAGCTCCTTAAAAATGCTGCCCTTTTTGATCAATTTGTTGATCCTGTTGTTTTCATCGGCAGTGATGCTGCACCCGAAGCAAAGAACAGCATAAAACAACACACTGGCTAGGACCCCCTGATAAAAGACATTAAGGAGCCTCCTGCTAATGTCAAAGGATCTCCGTTTTCTAAGGAAAAACAGCCTAGACTGAGCCTTCTTAAAAGCAGCCTCTGTGTCCTGTTTCCAGTTAGGTTTGTGGTCAATGTGAACACCAAGATACTTGTACAACTGGACAATTTCAATCTGTTCACCATTGATGGTCACAGGGCAGACCTCCTCTGTCTTCCTTCTAAAATCAATAATAAGTTCTTTGATCTTCTGAACATTCAGTTTTAGTTTTAGTTTGTATCAATCCCAGCTTTGTAGGCCAAGTTGTTGCCGCGATTGATAAAACTCACCAGGGCAGTGTCGTCAGAGAACTTCTGGGTGTGGAAAGACATTCCAGCATGTCTAAAATCAGAAGTATATAAAATAAATAAATAGTAAGTAAATAAAACTGTACCCTGTGGAGCTCCAGTTCTTGTTCAAATAGTGCCAGACTGTCTGTTCTGGAGTCTGACAAACTGAGGACGTGATAAATATGGGGATGTTATTTTAATTACATTATGATTAATAAAATACTTTACTAAATCCAACCACTCGGTCAAAACACATAATGTAGACCATGCACGTCACGTCCAGATCAAAAGCTACTATATTTCGACTACAGCATGAACCCAGAGAAGACTGTTTAAAACACAGTCTCAGAATTCTAAAAGTAAAAAATCCTCATCATTCCCACAGTATGGGACGTATAAGACAAGAAAAAGCACTACTGCAGTCAGAGGATGTTATACATTTTTCCCTGAAAAATGATCAAACAGTCGCCGATTAATTAACAAATTATCAGTTTATCAAAATATATGTATGCCTCCTCCACTAAGGTTTATTTTGCTGCAAGATGCACTGTGTTGTGTTATATAGACGCAAAACTGTCAGTATTTTTTATTTTTCATTTGTAAGCCAAGCCAAATGCATGGATAATGAAAGCAATACAGGTTTAGGAATAAAAGATGGATCTATGTCAAAAATGCAAGAAGCAAACATTCAGTTGAGACAGAATCGTTTTTATATTATATTATGTTAATTATATTATAAGAAATAAAATATGTTAGTCTAACCATTAGGCATTTGTCAAAACTGGGCTATTTTGTTAAAACACACAGAAAAAATGCCAATTAAAGTCTTCTTCTTTCCATGTGGACCAAACCACACGAGGTCTGGATCAAAACCACTATATTTAAACTACCAAATGAACCCAGAGATACTACTGACTGTTTAAAACACACTTTCAGATTTCTAGAAGTAGAACATTCCCATCTTTCTGAAAATAACTGGTTTAAAGTTGCATAAGACAAAGAAAAACGACCAATATGGCAAAGTAGTAAGTAGTCGCCATGAATTATCAGATCATTTCAGCTTCACTACAGTCACTCAAGCAACGTATCCGTGTGCTTCTTCCATCAAGGTTTATTTTAGTTTATATAAATGATTACATAAAAAATACCAAAATGATAATTTTATAAAAGTCACAAAAGACAAGGAAAGGCATTTATGAGCTGCTGGAACCAGAGAATGTTAAGTAGTTTTCCCTGGAAAATGACCAATTAATTATCAGATCATTTAATTATTAATCAGTTCAGCTTTCCTTTTGCTTTCCCCACCAAGTTTTATGTTGCTGCAAAATGCACTGTGTTATGTTATATAAAGGTAAAACTGTATGTAATTTTTAAAAATTTGTAAATCATGCCAAGTGCATCGATAATGAAAGCAATACTGGTTTAGGAATAAATAATAAATGCATATTGAAAATGTCAGGAGCAGACAATCAGTTGAGACAGAATCTTTTTTATTATTATTATTTTAGAGAAGCTACAGAGTGTATAAAACACAGGTATGCACTTTCCCAGAAAATCAATTTTAAATGAATCACTTAAAACAAAGAAAACTACCAAATATGGCCAAGTAGTAGTCTGACTTGTCAAATCTGGACTACACTGAAATGGAGTACCTTAAAGATGTAGTTTCAAATTATAGAAATATTTTTTATTACTAAAACACACAAAAAAATGGCAATATCAGTCCAAGTGAGGACCTCTAATCGAGATCAAAACCCACATTATTTAGATTCATCAAATCTGGACCACATGAAACTGAAAACTGTTTAAAACATGTTTTCAGATTCATGAAACCTGCCGAGGTCCATCCGTGCAGGTGTAGCAGCAGACAGCAGCCACCTTTACAAGGGCAAAGCCGGGGTACGCCTGTTTTAATTTACCGCTTATCCGTTTGCGGCCGTTTCACAGGGGCGGCAATGGAGATGTAGCGATAACCCCGCCCGCTCAAGCTGTCCGCATACACTACAACATGCGCACTCCCAGACGGTCACGTGACAGGGAGGAAAGAAGGCAAAAGGAAAGAAGGGAGGAAGAGAGAAAAATGAAATAAACAACGGGAGACTGTCAGAAGAAGGAGACACCTTTGTTTACAGGTAATAAACTAACAACACACTCAGCTGGAAAGTAAAATAATGTCGTAATCTGTGGGTTTAGCTCTGACTGCTAGCTCGTTCGGACCCCACCATGTACACGCATATTTGTGTGAGAGCCAAAGTAGCTGGATACGTGAAGCTAGTTGGCACAGAGAGGCGTGTTTTTTTAAAGGCTGTTTTTGTGGTTGTGTGTCTGAAACAGTTGCTCTAGGCCCGGATGAATTCCCACAAAGTGCTGATGTGTCAAAAGCTTGTGACCAACCAGCTCGCTGGAAACTGAATCACTGGTCCAGACACGATTAGCTGGAAGAGGTGGAAAAACTAGCTAATCTGTACCACGACAGCCGCCACTTCCTCTGTCCTTCTCGTGTATTTAAATAAATGTGTGATACATCATTTGTCTTTTTCTAGGCTGCATGCTCTGAGGGGACAGAAAAAATTAGAAGAAGAAGAAGGTGGAAACTTGCTCCAGATGTGATGGGAGCACAGAGGTGGATGTCTGCTGGATATGAGATAAACAAGTAAGTAGCAAAACAATTTAAAGTGTGTAGTTTATTGACAACTTTGTCTAGTCAGACTGTAAGTATGACTACAAAAAAAGTTATGGCAAATACAGTGATAGATGAAGTTGCACCAGGATCCAGCCTTACTTTTTTCTTAACTGTGAAATTGGATTAGTAGTTGTTTACACAGAGGGAAGGTCTGAGTCCTACTTTACAGCTGAGCATGTGATCACACAGCCTATAACCCAACAATTCCTCCTAGTTGCGTAAGTTAGACTTATAAGATGGCCTAGAATTGTAATGGGTCAAGCCTATGCTGTATTTCTGGTACTATAGTTGTACTTTCTCAACACTAAGTTTGAGATTGTATGTACGCACCTATACTATGGGAGTTAAATAAAAGTACAAGAACAGTGTTTGCACTGACGTGATGGGTTAGTGTGGGGGACTCCAGAGGAAGTCGACTGAAGTCTGGTTGGCAAGCATCTGCTCTCTGAAGAGCCCAGAAGTACAACACTGAATCAGTCTCTTATTTTTTTAATACCTGACCCTGTATTCTGACCTCTTTCTAGACTGTTTGCTTACTAAGCATAAAACTTTTCAGACCCTTAAGTGTAGAATAATGTGGCACTGAGAGCAAAGACGCTGCAGGTCTTTCTTTCAGCAAACACAGATTAGCACAACTTTAAAGCTGAGACAGCAACGAATAATCAAGTCTGCCCGAGCAGCGGCTTACAGGAAGGAAAAGCTGCACACTCTTGTGGCATCCTTAAGTTTAGACTAATCCAACTTCGGAGGTGACCTTTGTGTTTACAATATTTTTTAGGTAAATAAAGAATCTGCTGCAGCAAAGGAGGAGAGAGAAGATGAAGCTGAACGAACGCAGCGTGGCGCACTACGCCACCTGTGACTCACCACCAGACAAGACGGGCTTCCTGTTCAAGAAAGGTGAGCGCAACACGGCTTATCACCGCCGCTGGTTTGTCCTGAAGGGAAACATGCTTTTCTACTTCGAGGAGCGCGACAGCAGAGAGCCCATCGGTGTAATCGTCCTTGAAGGATGCACTGTGGAGCTCTGCGAGTCAGCCGAGGAGTTCGCCTTTGCCATCAAGTTTGATTGTGCCAAAGCCCGGGTGTACAAGATGGCCGCTGAAAACCAAGCAGCCATGGAGTCGTGGGTGAAAGCTCTGTCAAGGGCCAGCTTTGACTATATGAGGCTGGTGGTGAAAGAGCTGGAGAGGCAGCTGGAGGAGATCCAAGAGGCTGCAGGAGGCAGCTTTGTTGGAGTCGGAGTTGGAGGCCTGCAGGGCAGGCCTAAATCCTCCAGGCGAAATCAGGTGGCACGGTCCAGGTCTGGAGCATCATCTTCTTCATCGTCTTCATCCTCCATATCATCATCATCTAGTGCCCCTCCCATGTCAGGCGCATTATCTGCCCAGAGGGGCCTTCAGGATGAGGTGCAACTCATCTCTGGGTGTTCCAAGGAGAATGGAGTTGCATGGAGTAAACCACCGGCTACCTTTGCTAACGGCTTTGTGGAGGGAGCCTCCTCCTGCGTGGCCTGGGAAGGCTGCGCAGACTCTGGGAATGTGGTCAGTTATGGGGCTGATGGAGTTAGAGCTCCACCGGTGCCACCCAGGAGAAGAGGAGCATCTCTGGAAAGCCCCGTCTCTCCAGGCACCGGCTGCTTCTCCAAACTCCACGACTGGTACGGCAGAGAGGTGGAGGAACTGAGGGTGCAGTGGCTGCAGAGCCAATGAACTGACAGAGGTGGATAAGCTCTTTATTCCACACTTGTTCCATTCCTTCCTGATCATTCTACACTGTTATACCCTTCTGAACCCAACAGAAAGGCGAGAAAACAGAGACTCAATTGCAAATTACAGTCTTATCACCGTTTAAAAAAAGACAGCTATAAATTTGAGATTGATTCCAAATCTTGTCTGGCACAGGGGAAGCAATCTGTCTTAAATGTTAACACTATCCTTTGTACAATCCAGGAAACTCGACATATGCTCTTTTCCACATAAAGACATTTGCCAGTGACAATGAAAATGTTAAGAATACAGTGTTTTAAATGGTAATCATCTATTAAAAATCCTCAGTTTCTCTAACACACTGCGAAGACCTTGGCCTTGGTCGGTACAATTCAGAAAAAAATATGCTACTTTATTGTCAGTGTTCAAGTTTCGTCCTCCCTTCCAGCTCCTATATATCTAAATGTACTTGTGCAATTGTTCTGGGGACATTTCAGCTCTGAGGGCTTTGGAAAAAAATAATGTTTTCTTTAGTTTTACATGAAAATTTCTTAGCCAAGCACCTGGACAGCACCATAAACAATAAGTAACTAAGATCACCTCGGTTAAGTTTATTTCTAATGGAAAGGAAGAGCCTGAGATGGTTTCTGTTTCTTCGAGGCCAAATAAATATCGATGGGAAGACGTTGCACAAGACAAATCCACGAAGATCCTGTTGTTATGACACGTTAACCACAACACACAATCCTACAATTTCATGAATAAAGTCCCTACTTGGTGCTATCAGAGTGTAGTGATGAAACTATTCAGTGCTTTTCTGAACTCGGGAAACTGAAACTTTTTACAATGTAATGACCGGAGCAGCTTTCAAGTTACAAACTCATGATGTGTTTGAGTTTCCTACAACTTTTAACCACCTGAACTCAAAGATCCCTTTAATATCGTGACTTGTAGCGAAGTGAGGATACTCTGGGAATAGGAAGAAACTAGTCCAGATTCTCCTCCATTCTCCCGTCGGGGTAGCGCTCACCCGGGAGGCCTTGTGGTTGCTAATGTCAGAGCATCCTCTCGACAGTCACTGGGGACCGTGGTGGGAGCTGGATGTCTGGCTTAGAGCAACACGCCCTTTATTTTTAGCCCTTGTTAGCCAGCAGCCAGATGATGCTGTGTCATAAGAGAGCTTGTCACTTAGCTCCCTGTCGACTTTTGTGTTCAGTAAAAGAAGAAAGTTTATCCTTGAACTTGCAGGACTTGATGTGATTCCTTGATCATTTCACTTTATACAATCAAGTCATCCCTCGTTTGTTACAACTGATTAGCCTAAGTGTTACTAAAAGAGTGTAAGCGTTGTCGGCCCACACTGTATGTGAACATCTAACCTCTTGGTTTATATATGAATATTTACTATTCCATGTTGGAAATTAACACTAACAGTCTTCACAGTGGGCCTTTAAAACTGGTTGCTCATGCTGAATTTCTATATCCTATCATAGAGCTGTTTAGATCTTTGTTTTTTATGTGCCTTATGTTATCTTTATAACTTGGTTATTGCACTTGCAACCATTACCATGTGACCACATCGATGGGAGGGACTGACTCATCCTCTTGTTCAACTGTACTGCTCTTTCTTTTCTTTCTTGCCAAAGGCTCATCTTGGTGCAATCACTTTTTGACAATGGCTCAGTTACTTCAGTCTGCATCGGTGCACAGCACTATCATTACTGTTACACACTTGGCTTGTCCTGAAACAACACCGTGGGAACGAGTGCTAGAGTGTGGATTGTGTGTGTGTTTTTTAAAAAATGCCTGTATTAAAACTGTATCCTTTTGACACACATCTAAAATTATAGTTGATGCCTTTACAACTTCAGATGTGTGTTACTGTAATTACAGACTAAAGAAATATGTGAATGTGTCAAATTAACCGTGTACATGAGAACAACCGACCTTTTTTCAAGAGTGCCAAGTGAAGAATGCAATCTTAAATGCACAAAAACTAATTTTTTTTTTTCCATGAATTTCTATAACTCTGGTAACATTTTTCAGTAATATTGTGTAAATATGACATTGAATAACCAACAATATTTAATACGTTGTTCTATTATGGTACTCTGAAAAAATGTTTTGCTGTAAACCACTTAATAAACAATGTTCATATCTTATGGTGTAATACTTCTGGTCATTTTTGAGCTGCAGAGAGCTTTTAGTAAGTCTGTTGGTCTGTTCGGGCTTACATTTTCTCTCTTCATTGTTTTTTTTTCTTCTGAGAGGGAAGCGCAGTGTATAGCTCTGAATTCATGCATTCATTCCTGGTGCTCTGCAGCCTGTTTCTCACCAGGTGTCACTGTGCAACAATTTTAGACTGTGGAGTTTTGACTTCAGAGTTATCGGTGCCTCGCACCTGGCAG